>CM076582.1:767325407-767925407 GCA_034641835.2 Pinus albicaulis | reverse complement strand
TGCAACGTGGATTCTGAGTGGGACCTCCTCCAAGTCGAATTTTACAATTTTTTCATAAATCTAGTTAGTGAAAATTCTGAAAAATAGGCCTCAAAGATGGGTGCATAATTTCCAAACCCTGATGGATTTGAAGAAACCGAGAGAGGTTTTGTAGATGGGCTTGTGCTGAAGAAAAACCTCCTTCATATTTCCAAAATGATTTTTCATTTGGTCAAAAATTGAAGTTGAAGTTGACTGCTAAAAAAGTCATGTACAGGGAATTTCAGGAGAGTTCGTAGCGTTTTCATTTCACCACATTTTGCATAACCTTTGACATTTATGACTGTTGGAGGGTCTAATAAGCTAAATGCATGCCTCTATCACCCTCTGCAATGTATTTTATGAAGGAGTTTTAGCTTAATAAAACGTATAGCGAGTTTGTAGCGAAAACTCAGCCTCAAGCCTGGAGCACACTACGAACTCACCTAGTTTGGCAGATTTTTTGTAATTTCTTCTTCTTTTCACCTCAAAAACACTAGTAAAGCTTGTACATGCCTATTATGATAGTATTAGACATAATATGGTCCAAATATGTGTTGCCTTACCATATTTCAATATCATCATCTTGCATAATCATTTTAAGATCCTTTTATTCAATTCTTCTTGTACCATCTCCATCGAACCAAACTAATCATGCTGAGGTGTTAGCCAACTGATACAGTAGAGTTAAGACCTTGTAAACATGAATTTATATGGTGAGCTATCCAATGGTGAGGTGGAAAAAGTGATGTATTGTTATGCTTTATGAGATGTCTACCATGATGAGTTGGCAGCCTAATCTTCCTCTATGATGAGTTTTCTCACTAACCAAAGACTCCATTGATACTCTTTAACCATCCCAGCTAACTAATGTGCTTCAAGAAGACATTTAACGCTTGAAAAACTTTAAAATTCTTTCTCGCTACAAAAACCAAGTTTTTAGGCAAGTTCGTAGCGAATTCTGACTGTTTTACACTGATTTCGCTACAAACTTTGGTATTCTTGTCAAATTCAATGTCATGACCAGATTTGCTCATGCATGAAATATTTTGGATTTTTCTTATGATAAGTATTTAATGACATGGCATAGGAACACTTTGAACCTTTAGGACTATAGACAAATTCATGAAATTTTATCTATTCTAATGAATTTATTTGATAAACACACTAGACCTAATGCAAAATGACCTCCCTAGCCAACCTAATTGTTATTGATGATAACATAGTGGAGATATCTTCAACTTCTCACCTTGTATCTGGCAGGGGGGGAATGTAGAAATTATAAAACATATGCATGTATGTATCCATATTCTCCTTATCGAACAATATGTATCTTCTTGCTAAATACAGAATCCGTCCACTGTTAATATTTTGCGGAAATTTAAAAACTCAATTGCAAACACATGAAGCAATAAAAACAATCGCACATAACACAGTTGTTTAACGGGAAATCCTGAAGCTGAAAACCCCAACTATAATATATTATGTATCATGGAGATCATGTAACAATCTCATACAAAGCTTAGTATATCAAGCTCTCAGTACAATCAATCGTCACACACTAACATGAAGAAATCTGCAAATCCATGCACTGATTTCTTGCCACCTAATAGCCTGCCTCCACTACGCAATCCCTGCCGAAGAAGACCCCTGAATGAATTCAAATTGGCCTTGCCTTGAATGCACAATCCTCATTGGCATCTCCAATGTATGTGTGATGCAATCAATGCATCACTATAGTCACAATGGATAGTCCATCTCACACATTCACCTATCTCTTTATTGGGTCTCCACTGGAACTGACATGCACCGTAGTTAACTATTTTATTTGTTTAGTTGATTAGTGAGTTATTATTTGTGAATTAATTAACTAATTAACTCACTCCACTCTCACTAGTGTATCATTCAGTTAGACTAGATACAACTAGCTCAACTGAGTTTAACTCCATTAACTGAGTTAAACTGAATAACAACTCCATGAACTACTCTTTCATAACTTTTCCACTTCAGTTTTAACTGAGTCCTCCATGCATGAACCACCAGTAAACCCTAGGCATTGCGTAATTCCTTCAGCCCACTGATTTTCCAAATATGTATACTGAAATATAGTGCTCCAAGAGAATAAGTTGATATTTAGAGTCTGAATATTATTAAGGGCTAATAATAATCGACACTTCTATTTTTAGATCGACGATCTATAATAGACTTCGCCCAATATTCTAAAAATAGAATTTCATCTATTTTTCCAACTTGACCAACCATCCACAAATAGCATCCTGCAAATTCTGAAATATGATCACCATGTCTAAAAATAGACATAGTCTAAAAATAGACTTACACCTAAAAATAGCCTACGGGCCCACTTAGTGAAGGTGATTGATTTTCACTAATCTCATCATCTTGTTGAATCTCAACACCCCCTCTCAACAAGATAGGGATTATCCTTCACCCTGATCCTACCTCTATGGTATTCGAATTTTCTCCTGTCAAGCGCCTTTGTCAGAATGTCTGCATCATGATCTTCCGTAGGAATGTACTGAAGCAACATGATCTTCTGCTGCACACAATCTCTGATATGATGATATCGAATATCAATATGTTTAGATCTATCATGAAACACAGGATTAATCGATATTTTAATGCAACTCTGATTATCACAATGTATCACTGTAGGATCTAAATGTGAACCGAACAAACCGACCAAGATCTTCCTCATCCAGATAGCCTCACATGTAGCTTGACTTGCTGCCATGTATTCTGCTTCCGCTGAATGGGATCTCTATCCCCCTCCCTCAGCTCTTTTTGTTTGTTGGGTTGCCTACCCAATTTGCATCCGTGAATCCATGCAACTTCACCTCATCTGTCTGTCTGTACCATAAGCCATACTCAGATGTGCCCATGAGATATCTCAGGACATGCTTTCCTGCCTTCCAAAAGATCTTGGTAGGGTTAACCATCGCTTTTGAAAGCTGGTTCACCGCATAGCATATGTCTGGTCTTGTATTAACTAAATACATGAACGAACCCACCAACTGTCGATAAACAGTGGCATCCACTACCTCTGTCAATGTAGCATCCTCTTTCCTCCAATTTCCTGGAAGATGTGTGTCAATAGGCTTGCAGCCTTGCATGTGAAACTTCTCAAGTATCTCCCGAGAATACTTGCCTTGAGACACAAACAGTTCACCTTCCCGCTGCCATATTTCCAATCCAAGGAAATAATGAAGGAGGCCCAAATCCTTCACCTCAAACTACTTTGCAAGATCTACCTTGCATGAGTGTATCAACTGCTCATCACCCGTTAGTATTAAATCATCAACATAAATAACAATGATTAAAATCTTACCCTCCACCACAATTTGGTACAGGTTTGCATCCGCCTCACTCTTGATGAAGCCAAGTCCAGTGAAATAGCTGTCGATCTATGTGTACCAAGCACAAGGTGCTTGTTTCAACCCATACAGCGCTCTTTTGAGCCTGCACACATGCGAATCGCTACTAAAGATCGCAAATCCTTCAGGCTGCTCAATGTACACCTCTTCCTCAATGATCCCATTAAGGAATGTGATCTTCACATCCATCTAATGAATGTGCCAACCCATCTGCGCTGAGAGCGCAAGGATGGTCCTTATGGAAGAATATCATGCGACAGGTGCAAAGGTTTCTTCATAATCAATCCCCTTGATCTGTGAGAAGCCTCAGGCAACAAATCTTGCCTTATACTTCTCGACGCTCCCATCAGCAACTTGCTTTACCTTGTAGATCCATCTTGATCCTACAACTGATTTACCCACCGACCTTGGAACAATCTCCCAAGCACTATTTCTGACAATGGAGTCATACTCCTCCACCATGGCATCTACCCATGTGGGCTCCTGCACTTCTTCTTCAAAAGAAGATGGCTCTGTCACAATACACTTGCTCATAAGAGCCATGTATCCAGTAAATCGGTCAGGTGACTATCTCTGTCTGCGTTGTGATGTAGGGACTCCTACATTTTGTGTCGCATCAAGCTTCAGTCTCTCAGCTTCTGTCGTACGCTTTCTGCCTTGTTTGATGTTTGGTTTTGCATGAGTGGACTCCTCCACTCCATGAATCTCCTCTTGTGGCTGATCCACATCTAGAGGCTCATCTTTGGGAACAAGAAGTTCCTCCTCTACATGCAAGTGTAGCTCCCTCTCAAGCGACAACTTCATGGCTTTCACCTCATTGAATTTTATATCTCATCGCACCACAGTCATCCAACTATCTGGAAAATACACATGATAATTATGGGGTGTTTCTATGTACCCCACAAATATCCCAACTTCTGCAGTCGGCTCTAGCTTCTTCCTGGCATCCTTTGTCACATGAATGTAAACATATCAGCCAAAAATCTTCAAATGAGAAATATCAGGCTTCTTACCAGTAAAAGCTTCTTTAGGTGTACTCATGCCAAGTACTCTATGAGGACAACGATTTTGCACATAAACCGCAGTGTTGCATGCTTCCGCCCACAAGTGCATTGGTCAGCCCTAGTCATGCAGCATAGCTCGTGAAGCACCCACGATCATTCTGTTCTTCCTCTCCACGACCCCATTCTAATGTGGGTTATGAGGCGCTATGAGTTCTCTTCAAATTCCTTCTTTGCTACAGAATTCTTTGAATTTACCCGAGATATATTCACCACCATTATCGCTCCGTAGAGCCTTCACTTGCTTCTCCGACTCCTTCTCCACCAATGCTTTAAACTCACAGAACTTTGAGAATGTTTTTCTCTTCTTCTGCATGAAGAATATCCAGCATCTACGAGAATAGTCATCAACAAAAATAACATAATACCTGTGTTTTTTTGTTGAAGCAACTGAGAAAGGTCCACACACGTCCGTGTGAATTCTCTCCAGTATCACTGAAGCACGATTCTCCTTCTCATGAAAGGTGGTCTTCACAAACTTACCCATAGTACATCCCTTGCACTGATCTGACTACGCAAGAGTGCCCTTGAAAATTCCAATAGAAATCTGCTACAAAATCTTCAAGGCACCATGGTGAATATGGCCCAATCTCCTGTGCCATAATTCGCCCTCATCCCAGCTCACCACTTCTTCTGATTTTCCCATCATTGCACCGCAGCCATCTACCTCCAGCTTGTAGAGATTCTTAACTCGAATCCCTATCCTCTTGGTTTGACCCATTGTTTTATGTCGCAAGAAATATTTCCCCTCGCTGAAAACAACATCATAACCTCTGTCTTCCAACATTGCAACCGAGACCAAGTTCTTCTTCAGACCTGGAACATGCATAATATCTTTCAACAGAAATGGATTACCTGACTCCCTCTCAAAGGTAATGGTCCCAATGCCGGTCGCACTATATCGACCATCATCGTCCATCTCTATATGCATTTGAAGGTCCTTCTCCTCCAAGTCACTAAACAACTCCTTGTCTCCCGTCATATGGAAAGACGCACCACTATCAAGATACCACACTGATCCCATTGAGCTTGAAACCAAGCATGCGATCAAAGAGAAATCAAGTTCAAATTGCGAGGCTAAGGCCTCTCCAGCTGCAGCTCCAGCAGCCTTCTTGTTCTTCTTCTTCTGTGGGCAGTTAGTGGCGAAATGCCCATGTTCGTGACAGTGAAAACACTTCACCTTGGACAAATCCTGCTTCTTGCCTTTAGCTTCGGATTTTGGATGGGGTTTCTTCCCTTTCCCTTTCCTTGCTTTGGCAGCCAAAGCGCAAGTCTCTTCATCTTCATTCTTCGATGAAGAGCCATACCTGGTACTTCGCCTTATCTCCTCCTGCACAAGATCCGACCAAAGTCACTCCCACCCCGGCAGTTTCTCCCGTCCATTGACAGAGTCTTCGTAGCTATGCCAACTCTTCGGAAGCCCAAGGAGAGCCAAGCTCACCAAGTCTTCATCATCAATAGTAATCCCCACACTTCCCAGTTCATCCCTACAGTGGACAAACTTCGTGAGATATTTTGGAATATTTTCGCCCTTCCCCATTTTTATTTTTCTGAGCTTATCTTTCAATGCCAACTTCCTTTGGTCGCTGCTGCTTTGGAACAAATCTGTCAATGCCTTCCACATTGCAAATAGAGTGGCTTTCTCGTGAAGGTTGGACACAATATGGTCCTTCACACCTTCCAACATAATTCTTCTTGTCTTTGCTACCTTCTTTTTCCATGCGTCAAGTAATGCATCATCGCTAGATCCTGGCTTATGAACATCGCTATCGATGAACTCCTTCAGTCCATTATCTTCCAGCACAACCTCCATCCTATCCTTCCAGGCTATGTAATTTGAGCTTCCATCAAGGGCATACTCCAATCGCAACCCATTGAAAGACATTTCAATGTATACTCAACTGTCGCACCAAGAAATTTCTACAGCGAATTCGAATTGTCCACCAGCACAAACTCAGCAATTCTTCACAATTGCAATCTTCAAGAATTAACACTGCTCTGATACCATGTAGAAATTATATAACATATGCATGTATATATCCAGATTCTCCTAATCTAACAATATTTATCTTCTTGCTAAATACAGAATCCTTCCACTATTAATATTTTGCGGAAATTTAAAAACTCAATTGCAAACACATTAAGCAATAAAAACAATCGCACATAACACAGTTGTTTAACGGGAAATCCTGAAGCTGAAAACCCCAACTTTCATATATTATGTATCATGGAGATCATGTAACAATCTCATACAAAGCTTAGTACATCAAGCTCTCAGTACAATCAATCATCACACACTAACATGAAGAAATCTGCAAATCCATGCATTGAAGAAGACCCCTGAATGAATTCGAATTGGCCTTGCCTTGAATGTGCAATCCTCATTGGCATCTCCAATGTGTGTGTGATGCAATCAATGCATCACTATAGTCACAGCGGATAGTCCATCTCACCCTTTCACCTATCTCTCCACTGGGTCTCCACTGGAACTAACATGCACTTTAGTTAACTGTTGTATTTGTTCAGTTGATTAGTGAATTATTATTTGTGAATTAATTAACTAATTAATTCACTCCACTCTCACTAGTGTATCATTCAATTAGACTAGATACAACTAGCTCAACTGAGTTTAACTCCATTAACTGAGTTAAACTGAATAACAACTCCATGAACTACTCTTCCAACTCTGTCATAACTTTTCCACTTCAATTCTAACTGAGTCTTCCATGCATGAACCACCAGTAAACCCTAGGAATTGAGTAATTCCTTCAACCCACTGATTTTCCAAATCTGTATACTGAAATAAAGTGCTCCAAGAGAATAAGTTGATATTTAGAGTCTGGTTATTATTAAGGGCTAATAATAATCGACACTTCTATTTTTAGATTGACAATCTATAAATAGACTTCGCCCAATATTCTAAAAACAGAATTTCATCTATTTTTCCAACTTGACCAACCATCTACAAATAGCATCTTGTAACTTCTGAAATATGATCACCATGTCTAAAAATAGACATAGTTTAAAAATAGACTTACACCTAAAAATAGCCTACGAGCCCACTTAGTGAAGGTGATTGATTTTCACTAAGCTCATCATCTTGTTGAATCTCAATAGGGAATTGATGGTCAACTACCATATTCAAAGATATATCAAGTGATCCTGAGCCACAGCCTAAACTACAACCAATTGCCAAAGCCTAGAACCAGAGTCAGCCAATGTAAAATTCGAAGTTATAGCCAGAGACAAACTCATGTTCTATGAGCATGATTTGGTTGGTGGCTAGCCTTAAACCACCACTTGTAGAAGACTTCGGATTCTACAACCCACTTGATCATCAGGGAACACTTCTACTTTGTAGAAAACTTCAACTTCTAGCCAGATTATAAATTGTTCCATGAACTACTTCGGGCCAAGTTCCAAAGTTGGTGGTCAACCTTAAACCACCACCGATAGAAGACTTCAACTTTTGCTACCTCATTTGGTTTGTGGTCTTCTTTAAACGGCCATTTTAGAGACCACATCCAACCATTGGCCGACATGCACTTTTGTATTTCAGCTCTCTTCATGGACTCATATACACCCCTTCAGCTTAAGGGGGGGAATGTTGGGAGCATAATCATCTTAGGTTAAGCAAACTTGGCTGATTCACTTGAGAGAGAGTGAAAAGCTTTGAGTGTTACGGGAAGTCCAAGAGATCTCTTGGAAGATGAAAACCAAGGGTCAATAGAATTTAATTAATATATATATCTTGTGAATAGAATGCATCACGCGAATTATCTAAATCCTACGTATTATTTGTGTGTGTGTTTAATAGACAATAAAATTCTATATTTGTTATATATTTTAATGACTTTTCCTAAGCAAACCTATTTTGACATTATGTGCACAGAAAGCAATGTCACAAAAGACCCAATAACATTTAAATGTTGAAAGAAACTCTTGCAAAGTGTGTGTCACAAATGATAGCATCCATCGAGCATGCACACAACTCTATTGTGAATAATATACATGTGAGAAGAGCACATACATAGCATAGTTGAAATATACTAACATGCTTGAATAGAATTGTATTAATATGTATATCTTGTGAATAGAATGCATCACATGAATTATCTAAATCCTACCTATTATTTTATGGTGTTTGTTTAACAGAAATAATAAAATTCCATATTTGTTATATATTTTTATAACTTTTCTTAAGCAAACTTATTTTGACATTATGTGCACAGAAAGCCATGTCACAAAAGACTCAACAACATTTAAATGCTGAAAGAAACTCTTGCAAAGTGTGTGTCACAAATGATAGCATCCATCCAGCATGCACACAACTCTATTGTGAATAATATACCTGTGAGAAAAGCGCATACATAGAATAGTTGAAATATACTAACATGCTTGAATTGATATTTTATACATGTATACACTATTTTAAAACAATACTCTTGGAAAACATATGTCCAGTTTGTGGATCTTTCTTCTGCTTTTTTCCTGTGCTAAGTTGTAAAATTTAAATTGGTACCATATTAAACAAAAACTCCCCAATTTTATTGGTCAAGAGTGGAAGTCGGGTTAATCTCCTAGACTCTGCTGCTCTAGGGAGTCGAAGGTGGTTGAGAAGGGATGCAGTACCAAAACGATGGGAATTAAATCTTGCCTAGTTAAGGAAAACTCCCACAAGTTTACTGCTGAACCACAGCCCAACTGGGCTTAAATTGTTATTTTATTCATGTATTAATTCTTTAAAACAACGTTCTTCTAACTTTATAATACTAATAATAATCTACCCAGTATCTACATTGGATGGGTACAGTCTGAGACTTAGCGATCCCTACATTCCATGGGTGCAGTCTATGACAATTAGCTATCTTTACTAAAACTTAACGCAAACATAGAAGATCTTTCTGTTGGTTCTATTTTGTAAAATGACAATGAAGTAAGATGTTAAGCTGTCACCTAAATTTCATTAGATGGATAGTTATCGCCACCAATGCCATGACCGCAACTTCAGACTATCCAGACAAATGATTACCAGAAGGTGACCCAACAAGACAACGCATTTCCATGCACAAGCTATCCTCCAGTTAAAGTATTATTAATTCCATGTTTCCTTTAACGTTGCTTGAGAATATTCCAAAATACGTGATAGAATTGCAATATCAAGTAATATTTAGGCAATCCGCCGATAAAAACAGACATGAAAGGGGACAAGAGCTTATCATTTAGAAATTGTAAATCTGAAATAGTGCACTCCATTATTTTTTAGGAAGATGCTGCATGCATGACTATACTTAAAATTTCAGATGCAGAAAATACATATAATTTTTACAGCACCAAAAATTATGTTTTCTAAAGATGTCCTGTAGAAAAGAATGAGAATGATTAGTATGTGTTTGACAAAATTCCTCCTAAACTAAGACCTGGCCTTCCCAAATAACACAATCAAGGGAGTGATCAATATAATTTCAACTTAGGAGCAGTTTGTGTTCAACTTACGCGAATTTCAAATGTAGGCAAAAATATAGTACTTCTGAAGGGTCATAACCTTTTTTCCCAAGATTAAAAACGCATCTTCGATATTTCGAGGGATCAAAATACACAGTGCAAGGTGGTCCCTGTCCAGCACTCCCAGAGGACAAATCTCTCTGCTTCTTTAACAAAAAAACTAATTTAAAAGACCGCTTATGTAAGCCTGCCAATAAAATGCATGGGAAGCAGATATGAAGGAGCTGGCAATCTACGAAGACTCTCAAATTACTCTGGGGTTCAATTCAAAGGTAGACATTGTACATCATGCCACATCAGGAAGGTAAGAAAAAAAAAGACAATTTTCTGTATATCTCCTTTGCGCATTTACGTAGAGAGGTGACCTGCTATCACAAGACACAAGACACTGCACAGGTATTACCAAGTACACTTCACACAGAGCACTCAATTGAGGGTCTCTCTCTCCCAGTTTTATTTTGAGAATGTATCATTGAGTTTTGAAATAAACAGCCCCTCAAAGCAACACCTGGAATGACAAGAGTGACCAGAAGGCACTATGCAAGATGTTTTGGCAACTCTGGATAGTATCTACCATATAATTGCTGTATATGAGTACTCCTTTTATAATAAAATGAGTAGACCTTTTTTCATTTAGAAAATAAAGGTCTGTGCATACAGAGTCCATTGCAGGAATTTCATCCTCATTTCTGCAGATTATAAAGGGACATAACCTCCTGTGGGGGAGAAATTCTTTCACCTGTTTCAACTAAACTCAACAGACTCTTTATTAGTTTCTTTTGACCCCAGATTCAGATTTAGTGCCCAACAAAATATGCTCAAAACAGATAATAAAATTCAGGTCTGAGTTTTATACACAAAACACACTGGTTTCCTAACTTAACATGCACAGCAAAAGCAAAAACAACAATGAAACCAAACACATAAACAGTATGACACAGTTTTACCCCGGAAACCTCAAAGTGGGACAAACCAGCAAACTTGGGCTCTATTCAGCTTCTGAAAATGGTGATTACAGCAACGGAATTTTCCCAGAAAATTACAACAGCAGAAAACTCAGTCTTTTCCTTGTACGGGGCTGCCCAAAACAGCTCGTGCGTCCCAGCTGTACAGCCCAATAAATTCATGGCTGTACAACTTGATATTTTCGCCCTATTAGCTGCTCCTCAAGTCAACCTGTGCGTTGTTCTTCATTTGTTGTCAGTTCGACCCTCTGCTTTTTAATTGAATGCCCAATCTCGCTTGTGCCGAATCGAATGCCCCCTCAACAACTCGATTTTCTCTTCATATAGTGGCTTACTTAATCTGCAAAGAGATAGAACGCTGAGATTGTTTCTCCACTCTTGGAGATCAATGGTCACGGCTTAATCTGTCATGGACCATTTTCACTTTATAAAAAGTTGGTCTTAGCCTAAAGTTTAGACTTGGGAAATATTTAAACTTAATTGTAGAAGTAAATTTAGGTGATTGATTGCATGTCATGGCCTCTGACCAATGCGGAATCACCTTCCAAGCTACATTTCAACACTTCCTTTTAGCAAGGAAGGTGTTTTGCACAACACCCAACTTATCCCTAAAGAATACAAACTTACCCTTCATCAAGGCCTTGGTCATGATGTCTGTGATCTTCTCATCTGTAGGTATGTATTGCAGCTTCACAGTCCCCTTCTTCACACAATCTCCGATGAAGTGGTACATGATCTTAATGTGTTTCGACTTGTCATGAAACACCGGATTCTCAGAGAATTTCATGCAACTTTGATTGTCACAATGAATGACCGGCTCCAACTCCTGATCAAACAGCCCTATGAGGAGCTTCTAAAGCCAAATGACCTCACAGGTTGCCAGGCTAGCAACCATGTATTTGGGTCTCAGCAAAACTTAGCGCCACTGATCTTTGTTTCATGCTGAACCAAGAAACAACTCCTAATTCTAGACTAAAACAACACCCGAAAGTGCTTATCCTATTAGTTGTACTACCTACCCAATCTACATCAGTGGACCCCTCCAGCTTCACTCCACTCTACTAAATATAACTCAGCCCATAATCGATCGTGCCCCAAAGATATCTCAACACATGTTTTGCAACTACCCAGTGAACTCACTTAGGTTGTACCATGAACTGACTAAGTGTGTTGCTACAAAACAGATATTCAGTCTGAAATGTTGGAAAGGCAGAGGATTCAATCACATAAATATAATGCAAATATTTCACACATGAACAATGAGCTGCGGCTCTTCAATTAATCTAAAACTCGGAATCATAAAACTCTCTCTCTTAATACAATGAACCCGTGAAGGGTATTTAATCTAATTGACATGCACACACTCTCACACATAGCTAAACTTAATCAACTCGCTTAACTCATTCACCAAATCTAACTGTAACTCAACTCAACTAATTCACTTAACTGATTGTATAATTCACTCAACTCTAACTCTGCATGCGGGAAGTAATTATATATTTTAACACTCCCCCTTAATTACGACCGCTAAACTAAAACATAACTCATGACAACTCAAACATGCCTGCTAGTCTATGTCTCAGCTAGGCTTACAACACCCAAGTTTCTTTTGTGAAACTCAAACAAATCTACTGCTAATGGCTTTGTAAAGATATCAGCCAATTGATCACTTGTTTTACAAGGCTTCAAGTGAACTTCTCCATTGTTCACAAGCTCTCGAATAAAATGATATCTAGTATCAATATGCTTGCTCTTTTGATGAAACACACTATTCTTGGATAGTGCAGTTGTTGATGTGTTGTCACAGTATATCGCTGTTGATCCTTGTTGTTTCTGCTTGAGTCCATCCAATACTCTTCTTAACCATACTGCTTGACATGCTACTGAAGTTGCTGCTACATACTCTGCTTCTGCTGATGATAGTGTAACAATAGGCTGCTTCTTAGATGTCCATGCTATCACACCTGAACCGAGATGGAAAACATAACCGGATGTGCTCTTCCGATCATCCAAACTTCCTGCAAAATCACTATCTGTATATTCAATCAATTCTTTCTTTTCTGTACTTGCATACATTATGCCATAATCTCTGGTTCCTACTATGTATCTCAGAATTATTTTTCCAACACTCCAATGTGTGTCTTTTGGAGTCTCCATGAATTTGGAAATCAAACTCACTTCCTGCATAATATCTGGTCTTGTAGCTGTGAGATACATGACGCTGCCAACCAATCTTTTGAATAGAGTTGGACTGACATCTGCCCCTTCATCATCCTTACTTAACTTTGTACCCGTTGCAACTGGTGTAAGTACAGGTTTGGAATTATCCATCCTGAATCTTTTCAACAAATCTGTTGCATACTTATTTTGACAAATAAAAATACCTTTTTCAGATTGCTCAACTTCAATGCCAAGAAAATATTTCATGAGACCTAGATCTGTCATCTCAAATTCTTTCATCATGGCTGCTTTAAATTCATCTATTTCAAGATCACCTGTAAAAATCATATCATCAACATATAAGTAAACTATCAAAATCTTTCCATGCTCATTTACCTTTGTGTATAAGGTAGGCTCAATACTGCTTCTGCAAAATCCATTCTTTATCATATAACTGTCGATTCTGCTATACCATGCTCTAGTTGCTTGCTTCAGTCCATAGAGCGTTTTCTTCAATCTGTAAACTTTATCTTCTTGTCCTTCAACTTCATAACCTGAAGGCTGTTGCACATAAATTTCTTCTTCTAAAATTCCATTCAAGAAGGCTAATTTGACATCCATCTGATACACTTTCCACTTGTTCTGAGCTGCGGCGCTAGGACTGCTCTTACAGTATCCAATCTGACGACCGGAGAAAAAGTTTCTCCAAAGTCTATTCCCAGTTGCTGCGAGAATCCTTTTGCTACAAGTCTTGCTTTAAATCTGTCAATCTCACCTTTCTCATTCACTTTGGTCTTGTATACCCACTTCACACCAATGAGATTTTTATCGTTTGGTAAATCAACCAAATCCCATGTATCATTATTTTCAATTGAATTCATCTCTTCATCCATGGCTTGCACCCAATTGTCATCTCTGATTGCTTCTTCAAACGAAGAAGGTTGGAATGCCAACAATGCAAAATTTGAACTAACATCCAAATCATCATAAATATCTTTCAAACTTCTCATCTTTTTCTTACCAGTACTTGATTCATTACCTGATTCGCTGCTTGGAGAATTCTGGTCTGTGGATCTGCTTGAAAATCCATGCTACTCTGAAAATCTTGGAGTCCTTGCTGGTGTGACTTTGTTTGGTGTCTACTCTCTTGGTTCTTGCTACTCCTCTTCTTCTACAAGAGCATCCTCCATCAATGGTGTTTGAGCATCGGTTAGTGTGTCTACAGTCCCATTCCATGACTCTTGTTCTTTGAACACAACATCTCTGCTAATGATTGTCTTCTTTGTGACAGGGTTATCCAATTTGTAAGCTTTTGACTACTCACTATAACCAGTAAATATACATTTTTCACTTTGATCATCTAATTTGCCTCTTATTTGCTTAGGTACATGTGCATAGACTACACATCCAAAAACTCTGAAATGAGATACACTACATGACATACCTGACCATGCTTCTTCTGGAACTCTGTTCATCACGCTCTTTGTAGGAGATCTGTTTATCACATAAACAGCACATGCAACTGACTCTGCCCAATACTCGTTAGATAGGTGTCTTGCTTTCAACATGCTCCTTGTCATGTTCATGATTGTTCGGTTCTTCCTCTCTGCTACACCATTCTGCTGTGGTGTGTATCTGGTTGTAAACTGTCTTCTGATTCCATGTTGTTTGCAGTACTCATGGAATGCCTTCGAATCATATTCTCCACCACGATCCGATCTCAATACCTTGATCTGTTGATCACTTTGGTTCTCCACCAAAGCTTTGAACTCTTTGAACTTTGCAAAAGTTTCAGACTTCTGCTTCAAAAATTAAACCCAAGTCTTCCTACTATAATCATCAATAAAGGTGAGGAAGTAACAACTTCCACCAATCGACTGTGTCCTCATAGGTCCACACAAGTCGGTATGCACCAATTCAAGTGGTTTCTTTGCTCTGTAAGAAACTCCTTTTGGAAAACTTTCACGGTGTTGCTTTCCCAAGATGCAACACTCACAAGTGCTAGCAGGTTCTTTGATGGGAGGTAAGCCTCTGACCATCTGTTTCTGCTGCAACAATCTTAACCCGGAAAAATGCAAGTGTCCAAACCGAAAGTGCCATAACCAGTATGCATCAGAACATGCAGTTGTAAAAGAACTAACCTGATCATTGTAGTTCATAATGAGAGGAAAGAGTCTGTTCCTCGTCATCTGCACCTTTGCAATTAGCTGCTTGCTTGGGGATTTGTCGTAAATAACACATTGTTGCCCCTGAAAGATAACTTTGTATCCTTTCTGCATCAGTTGACCAACACTAATCAAATTGTGTTTGAGTCCAAGGACATAGTATACCTCTGATATTGTCTTTGGCTCCCCCTGTTTGGTCACAATGTTGACCACTCCTTTGCCATCTACAGCCACAGTCTTGTCAGTTCCCAATTTTACCTTTGTCTGCACTGAGACATCCAAATTAGCAACCAAATCCTTGTTGCCTGTCATGTGGTTACTGCAACCACTGTCTAATAGCCAGACCTTATCAGACGGTGCATGCATGGTGTTGCATGCAAGAAACATAGAGTCAGTATTTTCTGTACTAACATTAGCTCTCTGATTGCCTTGATCTGCAATCTTCTTCCTACAATCACGAGCATAATGACCAAATCTATTGCAGTAATAGCACTTTACCTTAGATTTGTCAGACCTTTGATTGTTATGAAAGCTTCTGTTGTTGCTGCTTCCACTTTGATGCTCATGATCGTCTCGGCCATCTCTGTGACCACCATAGTTGTTGCCTCGTCCTCTGCCTCTTGATCGACCTCTGCCTCAACCTCTTGAATATAGACTTGACTTTGGAAGGCATTTTCCAATGTGGAATCCTTATTTCTGTCTATCCTTGCCTCATGCAATAGAAGAGATCCCATCAACTCATCAATTGTGAGTTTTTCCAAGTCCTTTGCTTCTTCTATGGCTGCTACCACAACATCAAATTTGGTATACAGGGATCGAAGAACCTTCTCGATCACTATTCGATCCTTAATATCTTCGCCATAGATTTTTAACTGATTGACGACAGACATGACCCTATTCATGAAGGAATCGATGTCCTTTGTCTCCTTCATCTGCAGAATTTCGAAATCTCTCCTAGTATTCTGCAATTTAACAATATTAACTTTGGCCATACCTTGATAGCTTGTCGCCAAGGTGTCCCATGCCTCCTTTGCTGACGAGGTTATCATGATCTTCTGGAACACGGCTCGATCAACTCCCTGCTGGATTAGAAGCAATGCTTGTGCATTCTTTCGCTTATCTTTCTTCCAATGTTCTCTCTCTGCAATATCGAGAACTCGTTCTTCTGCATCATTTTGAGGTTCTCCAAACCCATACTTGACATGATCCCAGACATCATGTGCTTTTAGCATGGTCTCCATCTTAATGGCCCACACATCATAATCATTCCCTGTGAAAGAAGGAATTTGTGGCTGGAAGCTGCTTGTAGCCATCTTTCTTCAAACAAAAATTCATTGTTGAAACCCTAAAGAAAAATTGATATGCTTTGCAAAGCTTCAAAAAAAAACTTTATAATAAAACCCTAGGTTTTATTATTATTATTATTATTATTATATATATATATATATATATATATATATATATATATATATATATAATTTCTTTATAAAAAAATCTTTATATAAAAAAAATCCTTTTTTTTTTTTTTAACTTATTATAGAAGCTCCACCTCTCAAAGCCTTTTTATAATATACTTATGAAAATCCCCTTTTAAAAAAAAGAAGCTCCTTTTCAAAACTACTCACGTGCTTTTATGAGAGACCTTTCTTTTTCTTTCTTTCTTTTTCTTTTTCTTTTTCTTTTTTTTTTTTTTTTTTTCTTTAAATCTTTATGAAAAACCCTTTTCATATGCTTTGTAATAATCTTACGTATTCAAAACACCTTACGTGGTTGACTTTAAATTCAATAACACGGCCGAAACTCAATATGGTTGCGTGCTAACGCAATTCCCGATATGCTTGTGCTGCGTTAGTGCCTTAACGCACTGGAAATTCAAGATGTGTGTGTGCTTCAAAAACGCTCTAAGTTTTTTTATTTTGACGCGGTTCTCTACAATGGGAACCTGCGTTATAACTCTCTGTCTATAATTAACAGCTGCATTATAGCATAAAAACGCGAAAAAAATAATAAAATTAAAAATTAAAAAAAAATTAAAAAAAATAAATTAAAATTAAAATTAAAAAAAATTAAAAAAATTAAAAAAATTTCCTTCTCACACACGGATGACTGCTAATCCGTTTTTCTTCCATTCTCTGTGACCTCGCTCTGATACCAATATGTTGGAAAGGCAGAGGATTCAATCACATAAATATAACGCAAATATTTCACACATGAACAATGAGCTACGGCTCTTCAATTAATCTAAAACTCTAAATCATAAAACTCTCTCTCTTAATACAATGAACCCGTGAAGGGTATTTAATCTAATTGACATGCACACACTCTCACACATAACTGAACTTAATCAACTCGCTTAATTCACTCTCTAACTCACTCACCAAATCTAACTATAACTCAACTCAACTAATTCACTTAATTGATTGTATAATTCACTCAACTCTAACTCTGCATGCAAGAAGTAATTATATATTTATGACCAGATACATGAGGGAGCCAATCGACTATCTGTATAAGGTAGGGTCCACTGTTGATTTGGGAGTGTTAATTTTCTTCCAGATGATCACTAGAGGCATAGCCATGGGCCTACATTCCTCCATCCTGAATTGCTTCAAGATCTCAACTATATACTTCCCTTGTCCAAGGAAGAACTCTCCCTCTTTCTACCACACCTCCAAAGCCAGAAAATAGTGCATCAACCCTAAATCCTTCATCTCAAACTTTATAGCTAAGTCCCTTTTGCATTTTACTATGAGTCTCTCAAAACTTGTAAGAAATAGGTCATCAACATAAAGCACAAAAATGAGAGGTTCTACCTTTACCTGAATGTAATACACGTTCACTCTTGGTGAAGCCTACGCCCTACAAGTGTTGAGATTTGTAGCTTGGGAGGTACTCCAAGCCCTAGGGTTCGGTGTTCTGGAGGAATGGGCTCCACAAATGGCTTTGTGGGCTTTGCACCCAAGCTTGTGGGTGTGAAACCACAAGGATATTTTGACACCTAACCCTTGGAGATTGTAGAGGGCCCTAAAAGGAGCTAGGGGACGCAAATAACATCGAGATTAGGTTAGTATTTTGGGATATTTGAATTTATTTGTGTGTTGGTTAGGTTTGCACAATAAAAAGTCAAATCGGCTAAGGTAAAAAATACCCCCAAGGAAAGTTTGATTGGCACACAAAAGGAAGCATATAAATATGTGTGACGTTGAGGCTTGAAAAGACACATCCAAGAGCAAACACATCAAGGTGATCTCCTTTTTTTTTAGGCCACAGATCAGGATAAAACTTCAACAAGGAAGGAGCCATGTTTGAAGGCTAATTTGTTCTATAGTGCAAGCTGAGTACTGTAGGAAAAAGGTTGAGGGCATAAGGAGGATATTTGGGTTGTTTACGTGTGTTATGAGCTACATTTGTTTCCCGCAGGCCCTTGTGAAGCTACAGCAGGCTCAGATCCTTTGTTTGGAGGAGATCGAGAAGCTTAGAAGGAAGTTTTGCCTAGGCCACAGTCATAGGAAGGACCAGTGAATTTTTTGAGCCTGTCTTGAGGGTAAATGCAGGGGTTTGTAGCAATATTTTAGGGTTAACATGTGCCCTAACCAGGTCTATCATAAACTCAAAGAAATGCACATTTTCCTAGGACAAGGAGAGTAAGAAAAGGTATGATTTGTCTCTTCTTGTTGATGTTGTTTTGCTAGAGGGTGAGTAGTCCAGATTGGACATATTGGTATTGGGCATCTTGTGGTTGTTGGAGGGCAACAAGTAGGTGCTCAAAGTAGCCCTAGATCAACTTGCCAAGAAGGATATTAATAGTTGGAAGGAAGGGTGAAGATTGGGTAAGCTCAGGATTGATTCTTGAAGGACAAAGAAAGGAGGTCAAGGGAGCGGATTACATCAACCCAAGTTCATTGTTGGAGAAGGACATCTTGTAGTGATAGGTGGTAGCCCTTTGGCCCTAAGTTTTTCTTCATTCGATTAGCGCAGGAAGGCATTAGAGGGAAGAAGTCCCAAAGGATTTGAGAAGTAGCAGTGGGCAGTTGAGAGTTGTTCACAACAGAGTTGTGATCAAATCAACAGGAGACTCTAAGTGTTGATGTGTTGATGGACTAATGATCAACTAGAGAGAAGATTGGAGAGCAATGTTCAGTGACCAAAAGGAGCAGGACCATTGATAGAGGCAGGTGCTATAGATTGGGAGCACAAGGACCAACAATTGTGTTTAGGGTATAATTGAGTTGTGATGGTGCACAACATCAGCTAGATGATCAATGTATCTTGTTCTTGTATTCTTGTATCAGTGGATGTATGAGGGCCATTATCCCTAGTACAGGAGCCCTAGACAGTTGTATTATCAGTTTCTTAATATAACAAAGTTTAGTTTTGTAAAAAGTTGTCTATATTTGTGCATGTGTTGATTTACTGTATTTTATATTCCATTGTGCAAATTAGTTTGTTGTGATACTTGGATTGGTAACGCCATTGAATGTAAGATTCTAACCTAGACTCTAATATCATGGAAAAACAACATGGAATTAGAGCCACTTTGAAGTGTCAGTGAATCAAAGTGTGCACAACGAAGTACAACTCAAGAGGGAGTTGGTCACATTGTTGAAGGGCTCACAACAATGTCGAAGTTTCAAGTTGGTCTATAGTATGAGGACAGGTTGGAAGGCTTGTCTAACTATAGTCCATGGAAGGAACAGATCAAGTTGTAACTGATGGTGAACAAGATCTAAGACTTTTCCGAGAAAGCAATCAAGAAGCCAACAAATCCTAAGGAGTTTGAAGTGTACGAAGAGTTAGATCCGAAGGCAAAGTTGAACATCCTAGATGGTGTCAAGGATTCCTCAATACCTCATCTTCCCATGAGATGTGGGAGGCTCTTCAGAATTTGTTCCAAAATAAGAACGAGAACCAGGTAATGTTGTTACAAGATAATTTGAAGGCCACCAAGATGATACAGGGTGAAGGGATGGCTTTGTATCTGACGAGGTTGTCTCAGGTTCATGATGAGCTTGTCGCCATTGGTGAGATTGTTTCATATTCTGAGATGGTAATGATTGCCTTGAAGGGGTTTACTCCAGAGTGGAAGCCATTCATCAAGGGGATCGTTGCTAGGGACAAGTTGCTAGACTAGAATAGGTTTTGGGATGAATTCATTAAGGAATAATTGTGAGACGAGGATTTTCATCTGAACAAGAAGACTTTTGATGATGACATGGCTCTTGCAGCGAGAATGAAGGGCAAGCAGAAGAATGACTTGAGTAAGATCAAGTGTTTCAACTGTGGCGAATTTGGTCATTATTCGACGGAGTGTCCGAGGAAGAAGCAGGGAGATGACGAGAAGAAAGGGAAGCAGGTTGCAGGTGTCACCACTTCTACTGATATAGATTATCTCTCTAAGAGATTGGAGAGTGAGGAATTTTCCTTGATCTCTCATTTCTCTCAGGTATCATTGACAAGGTTGCATGGTACGTGGATAGTGGTGCGTCGAAGCACATGACAAGTTCGTTGGATGTGTTCGAGACTCTAACTAAGTGGGAATTAAATTTTCACACGGTGTTGGGCAACAAGATTCAAAACAAGATCAAAGGATCATGTGTCGTGTCATTAAGGATGGAGTTAGGTCAAGCAATGCGAGTTCAGGATGTATTGTTTGTACCAAGACTCAGATATAACATGATGTTTGTCTTAGTGATCGAGCAGAAGGGGTTTGAGATCTTGTTCCAGGGTGGGAAATCAAGACTCAGGCCCAGAGGCTCTAACTCCACAAGTGTTGTGATTGGATTTATATAGCATGGTATAGATAGGTTGATGGGAAAGCCTACAGATCATGAGAAGAAGCAGGATCAGGTACAGGTTCTAGAGAAGCAGGTGTAGGTTTCATAAGAGCGAGTATAGGTTCCAAGGAAGAAGTTCCATGTTCCAGAAGTTCAGAGGGAGTTGAGTTCTAGAGGGAGTTTGCAGGTACAAAGGGAGAATGTGCAGCCCAAGAAGAGCGCATGGTCAATGGGGAGTAAGAGTACTTCTACAACTAGAAAGAAGGAATCTTGGATTGGCCTGAAAGCATTTTAGGAGAAGAAGTAGGAGGCTTCCAATGACAGTGACACTTTTGAGAAGGGCATAGTCCATGCTACAAAGTTTTTTGCAGTTATGGGCACCAAGAGTTGTGCTAATGCCACCAGCAATGACAGTGACGATGAGTTACTTCCTAGTTTTGGAAGTACCTCCCTCGCTAAGATGGAGTGTTGAGATTTGTATCTTGGGAGCTACTCCAAGCGCTAGGGTTTGGGGTTTTAGAGGAATGGGTTCCACAAAATGGCTTTTTGGGATCAAAACCTAAGGTGTGGGATTTTCACCCAAGCTTGTGGATGTGAAACCAAAAGGAAATTTTGACACCTAACCCTTGGAGACTGTAGAGGACCCTGAAAGGAGATAGGGGACACAAAGAACACCGAGATTGGGTTAGTATTTTGGGAGATTTTAATTTATTTGTGTGTTGGTTGGGTTTGCAAAATAATAATTCAAGTTGGCTAGGGTAAAAAACAGCCCCAAGTGCAGTTTGATTGGCACCCAAAGGAAGCATATAAATATGTGTGACGTTGAGGCTTGGAAGACACATCCAAGAGAAAACACATCAGGGTGATCTCCTTTGTCTTTGGGCTGCAGATCTGGAGAAAACTTCAGCAAGGAAGGAGGAGGCATTTGGGACCGTTTGAAGGCTAATTTGTTTTGTAGTGTAGGTTGAGTACTATAGGCAGAAGGTCGAGAGCATAAGGAGGAGATCTAGTTTGTTTAGGTGTGTTTTGAGTTGCATTTTGTTTCAAGTCCAGGTCGTGGACCCTTTTGAAGCTACAGCAGGATCAGACCCTTTGTTTGGAGGAGGATGAAAGGACTAGAAGGCAGTTCTGCCTAAGCCGCAGTCATAGGAAGGACCAACGAATTTTTTGATCCTGTCTTGAGGATAAACACAATGGTTTGTAGCAGGAGGTTAGGGTTAACGTGTGCCCTAACCATGTCTATCATAAACTTAGATAAATGTGCATTTGCCTAGAACAAGCAGAGCAGGAAAAGGTATGATTTGTCTCTTCTTGTTGATGTTGTTTTGTTAGGGCATGAGTAGTTCAGATTGGAGAGATTGGTATTGGGCATCTTGTGGTTGTTGGAGGGAAACAAGTAGGTGCTCAAAGTAGCCCTAGATCAGCTTTCCAAGAAGGATATTGACAACTGGAAGAAAGGGTGAAGATTGGGTAAGCTCAAGACTGAATCTTGAAGGACAAAGAAAGGAGGTCAAGGGAAAAAATTACATCAACCCCAATTTCATTGTTGGAGAAGGAAATATTGCAATGATAGGTGGCATCCCTCTGGCTCGAAGTTTGTCTTCATTGGAGCAGCACATGAAGGCACTAGACGGAATACGTCCCAAAGGAGTTGAGGAGCAGCAGTGGGCAGTTGAGAGTTGTTCACAAACAGAGTTTTTAACAACTCAACGGGAGTCTCTAAGTGTTGATGCATTGATGGACCAACGATCAGCTAAAGAGCAGATTGGAGTCATTTCCAGTAACCTAAAGGAGCAGGACCATTGATAGAGGCAGGAGTTGCGAATTGGGAGCACAAGGACCAACAGTTGTGTTCAGGGTACGAACGAGGAGTTGTGATGGTGCGCAACATCAGCTAGATGATTAGTGTATCTTGTTCTTGTAGTCTTGTAGCATTGGATGTATAAGGGCCATTATCCCTGGTATGGGAGCCCTAGACAGTTGTATTATCAATTTCTTAATATAATGAAGTTGGGTTTTGTAAAAATTTGTCTATATTTATGCATGTGTTGATTTATTTCATTTTATATTTCATTGTGCAAAGTAGTTTGTTCTGATACTTGCATTGGTAGCAGCAATGATTGTAATATTCTAACCTAGACTCCAGTATAGTGGAAAAACAATAGCAAGTAATTTTCAATCCCGAAATACCCTAGCTTGGGAGCCTACTTGAGTCCATATAAAGATTTCTTTAATCTGCACACATGAGAGTCTCACCCATGTACTTCAAACCCACTGGTTGCCCAATATAGATCTCTTCCTCAACCACACCATTGAGGAAGGCCATCTTCATGTCTAGCTAGTGAATCCTCCAGCCCATTTGTGCTGCAATAGAGATAACTTCCATGATGGATGAGTACCCGGCTACAAGTGTGAGGGTCTCATCATAGTCAATCCATTCCTTCTGAGAAAACCCCTTGGCCACAAAACAGGATTTGAACTTCTCCACGCTACCATCTGCAACATGCTTGATCTTGTATACCCGCCTGGAGCCAACCACTGATTTTCCCTCTGGACGTGGCATTACCACCCATACATTAAGCTTCATGATGGAATAATACTTCGCCATGGCATCCATCCATACCTAATGCTTAGACGCCTCCTGAAAACTGGTGGGTTCGGCCTCAACCAGTTCACTCATTAGCACCATGTAACCATAATAACGCTGAGGTAGTATGCTTTATCTGACTGAATATCTAGGGGTATCCACATACTCATAAGCCTCTCTCAGTGTCTGCTAGTCCCACTTAGTTCTCTTCCTCCCTGTGTTGGGAGTTTGGGTCTAGGTGTGAGGAGCCCTTTGCTTCTCCTCCTGTTCATCTAGCTTGGCCCACTTTCTCTGCTCTCCACTCTGCGTGACATTACTTTGAGGGGTCTGCGTTATTTGAACCTTTAGTGCATGCTACTCTTGAACCTCCACCGTAGATGAATCTATGTTGCAAGACTTACAAAGAGCCCTTTCGTCTTCAAATTTCACATCCTTGCATATCATTGTCTTCCTAAGAGCAGGAATGTATACTTTGCATGCCTTTGAAGTCTCATTATACCCCACAAGAATATCCTTCTTTGCAATAGGCTCCAGCTTCATTCTCTTCTTAGAAGGAACATGTCAATCAGAAAGCATCCAAAGATGCGGATATGCCCTAGGTCTCGTTTCTTCCTTGTAAAAGCCTCCTTGGGTGTCAATCCTCTCAACACCTTGTGTGGGATTTTATTCTGCAAATAGATAGCAGTATTGCAATTCTATACCCATAGAAACATAGGTAGCTCTTAGTCATGAAGCATAGCCTTGGTCGCTCCAACAATGGCTCTATACTTTCGTTCTGCAACCCCATTTTGTTGAGGGTTGGCAAAAACTTTCATCTCCTTTCTAATGCCTTCACTTGCACAAAATTCCTTAAAGGCATTAGAGGTGTACTTGCCTCCATTTTCGGACCTAAATGTCTTAATCTACCACCTGGTCTGGTTCTCTACAAGAGCCTTAAATTCCTTGAACCAACTGAAATCCTTGTCTTTGTTCTTCATGAAGTATATCTAGGTCTTCCTAGAGAAGTCATCTATGAAGGTCACATAGTAATGATACCTACTTAAGGATATAGCTAACATGGGCCCACATATGTCTAATTGTATAAGGTCAAAAATGCCTTTGTCCCTAGTGTCGCTACTCGAAAAGTTGGTCTTGGCATATTTACACAATGCGCAACCTTGCACACTTCATGTGTGTCGACCTTGAAATTTGGCAACCTTGTCACAATATCCTTGATCACATTAAGGGCTCCATAGTAAAGATGGGCCATCCTCCTGTGCCATAACTCCCCCAACCCTCAGTTTTAACTTACTAGTGCCTGTGCTAGCTCAAACTGCAGTCTGAACAAGTTTCCCTTTTCAACTCATATCACCTTAGTTGTCATGGAATTCTTAGGTCGAATGTATACTTTACCCTCCTCAAAGGTCACAATGTAACCCTTGTCCTCCAAGGTAGCCACTGAAATCATATTCTTGGTCATGCCCAGAACGTACAGCACGTCCTCCACCAACAAGGGAAATTAAAATTTTGAATTTAAGTTAAGTTTTTCATCCAAAATTACAAGTCAGTCGAGAAAGAAGTCATGCCCCTTGGGCATATAAAAAACAATACAAGTACTCAACTTCTGAGGTTTTTTCACACGTGTGAAGGAGAGGAGAAGTCTTTTAAGGTTTGACTAATATTGACCAGCTTTGAATGAATTCTTCTAAGGCATTTTTTGAAAACGTTTTCTAGGTTGTTGACTGAACTTTTATGGGTAGTTGACCGCAAGTTTGACAGTGTTTTTTTACCTTCTTTGACCGCATTCCAAGCAAAGTCTTGACCATAGTTTGATCAAATTGCAAGAGGCCCAAATTCAGTTTGTTTGACCCGATATCGACCAAGTTGCAGGATACTGAAAAGATTTTATGTTTGACTAGGTTTGGCTTATTGGAATTTGTGGTCTGTTTGACCTAGTTTGACTGGAAAATCAGATTTTACATATTTGTTGAATGGAACAATTTCTCCTAGGAAAATATTCATGGGTTTTTTCGTAGTTAGGATTTTCCTAGGGTAAAAATTTGTGTCTCTTGTGTTTGGATGTCTCTTCATGATATTTCTGTCATTATTGTTTTACTGTTGAGATTTTCTACGTATAATTGCTTAATGATAAGATTAATTAATTAAGAAATCATTGGAAAGTAATCACATACTATAATATCCTGAAAACCAACAAGGTTTACCGAACTCCATTTGAAACTTGACAGTGCCAACTCTCGTTGCTTGGTACTTGGCATTGTCTCCCAATTCTATATGGAAGTCCATGTCTTTCTCCTTCAAACTAGTGAATTACTCCTTGAATCCCATCACGTGACAAGAAGCTTCTCTATCAATGTACCACACACTGGTGGTTATTGAGCTCGAGAGACAAGAAATGAGTGAGAACTCATTTTCAAACCTTGCTATAAATTCGTCCACTTCATTTGAGGCTGCAAGCTGCTTCTTCGTTTTCCCTTTCTCTTGTTAGGGAACTAGCTGACGAAGTGTCCTAGTTGATGGAAAGATAAACACTTTATATTTCTTAGGTCTTTCTTCTTCTCACCCTTTGAAATAGACCCCTCACTTTTCCCCTTCTTGGCCTTAGACTTTCCCTTACCTACTAGAGAGAGATTGTCCTCCTCCTCAAACCTCTTTATTTGGTCACCACGCTAACCTCCCCTTCTAATTTCCTCTTGAATGAAATTGTCCCACATTCTCTCCTAGGAGGGAAGGTGCTCTTGACCAACAATGCACTTCACGAACACCTCCCACTGCTTCGTAAAGCCATTTAAGGCTATACGTACATGCTCTTCGTCAAGGAGTGTATCCCAATAGCTACCATCTTATCCCTCAATTATGTGATGTTGGTCAGGTAGGCAGCTGGGCCTTCACCCTTGGACATTCTAATGCTATGAAGCTTGTCCCTCAACACCATTTTACAACTTTGATAATCACTTTGGTACAACTTGGTGAGTGTATTCCACATATTTTTAGCAGTATCCTTCTCTAATAGATGGGGTACTAAGTGGTCTTTGACCCCATATAGAATGATTATTTGTGCCTTAGCCTCTTTAACCTCATGAATATCTAGGTCAATGGGATCTGATGTTGGCAAAACCATGGTTGTGACGAAGTTCCACAGCTTGCTCTCCATGACAATTGTTGTGATTTGAACCCTCCATTGAAGATAGTTCAAGGAGCCTTCTAGTATGTATTCGCACTAAACGTTGGTATCCATGGCAAAATAAACCCAAGAAAATGATTGTTTGTTGAAATCTTGATCACTTGAGCTAGTACCTGTGTCAAATCGCTTTTCGTGCTCAAGGTGTTATAGCTTCATTTCTTTGAACCCAAATTCAGATTTAGTGCCCAATAAAATATACTCAAAACATATAATAAAATTTGGATCTGATTTTCATACACCAAACACACTCAGTTCCTAAATTAACATGCATATCAGAAGAAAAAACAACAATGAAACCAAACACATAAACAATATGACACAGTTTTACACTGGAAACCCCAATGTGGGAAAAACCTACAAACTTGGGCTCTATTCAGTGTCTGAAAATGATGACTATGGCAAGGGAATTTTCCCTAAAAATTATAGCAGAAAAAAACTTATTCTTTTCATTGTACAAACCTACCCAAAAAAGCTTGTGCAACCCAGATAAATCATTGTACGACCCAACAAATTCAACATGTTCTGCCCTGCAAATTTGTGGTTGTATGCCCTATTGTCGCACAGAATTTCTAGGCACCGCGACAACGGCTCAGATCGGGGGTTGTCACCCTGATCCCAAATCTCTCTATTTAGGTTGTCTCCTTGCAGACTAAGGGGGGTAGACCCTAATAAAGTGGAGAAGGAGAAGTTATTGGAAACCAACCAGTTCAGGAGACATAGTCAAACGACCAAATACTTGTTAAGATTTAACGAGAATTTACAAATTAAATTAGATTAAAAGTTTAAGACCAGTGCCTTGTGGAGTCAAATTATCCCATTACGAAATTAAGATCAAGTAGCCGGTAGATAACTGTTGTTAAAGAGGACAATTATCTTGCTATGAAAATACCAATTCACCACCACACTATTTGATTCTTCAATTAGATTTTCAATTTATCAAACTGAAAGATAGGCCCTTTTCAATAATGTGATTTAACCTTTGACCAAATATCAGTTCATAATGCATTTAAAGAAAACAAAACATTTTCATAATCTTCCAATATCATGCATCAACAATGTTCGATCTAGGAAATAAAGACATAAAATTTATCATCACATGAAATATTCTCAAAGTTGATTAGGTAATTAATATCAATTTCAAGCAATTTAAAACGACAATTAGAGCTAGTTAAACGATCATCAATCCCAGCTAAGCATGAAAAATACTTTGAACCAAGTGCAATATTTAAACAATTTAAATTCTAAAAAGATATTATCATGAAAGGACCATCGAAATTAAATGTTAGACATTTCCAACAATTCTGAATTAAAATGATATTCTTACTAATTCCAATCCAGAAATTTGAATTAAGTCTATAGTCAAACTTTAGAAAAAAAATTAAAATTTCAACTTTGACTATGAAAAAATTTAGATCTTTAACACCCAAAACCACTTCCAAACAAAAATTTTAAAACAAAATTTCCTAATGTTAAAAAATTTTAAAATTTTTTAATTTCTTTTTTTCTTTAAAGATGTCAATTAAAAAAATATAAAGCCAAATGTCATTAAAAAGTTACATGTTAAAATTTTAAATTTAAATGTTTTTTTTAATAATCAAGAGTTAAACTAAAGATTTAAAATAGAATGTTAATAAAGAAAAATCAAACCTAAAAAATTAAAATCGAATTTCATGAACAAAAATTAGAAAGCTAGAAAGTTAAATGTTAATTTGTTTTATTTGTTTGGTTGTGCGTAGGTTTGAAACTATGCAGATAAAGGAAGGGTCAAGTAGCTACAGCGAGGGAGAGGACAAGGTATGGACGGTTGCGACAGCAAGCATGAAAGCAATGACAATGACAATAGAGGTAAGGGACACGCGAAGAAGGCAGCAATAGGCAGCAAGGATGGGCGTGGAAATGAAGAGCAGAGAAGTGCGTGAAGGCCAGCAGCGAATGAGGGAAAGGGTTGCGTGGAATAAGAACCGAGGCAACTGGACATCGAGAATGGCAGAGGCAGCAGAGGTTTTGGAATTTTGACAGCATGAGGGAGCAAATGCCACAGGTAAGGAGGGATCGATGGTTGAATGAGAAGGAAAAACGCGGACAGGGGCAGGAGAAATGCAGGGCAACTAAAGTTGAAAGAAGTTGTCAACAAGGGAAAGGAAGGACGCAGGCAGGAAGGTGAAATTTGAGGGTCGAATGGATGCAAGCGGAAATGGAGATGTCGAGATAAAAAACAGCGATGGGGATAAAGAAAAACGCAGAGGACAAATAGTAGCGTGAGGGAAAAGAGGGCACACAAACTCAGTAGAGAGGGAGAAACAGAGAAAACGCAAGCACAGATGGTGCATAAATAATTCTGAATTTCTCCTTTTACCAAGCAAAATTTAATTCAATTTGAAAGAGATACACCTGCAATTATTTAATCTTTAAAGCGAGACACTGCCCAAATCTGCAACCCAAAACGATCCTGAGACCATATCTTACCCTCTAGGGCCTAGATCTGGCTCAGATCTAAAAAAATTCTATGAAAATATCCGAGTACAACCTACACAAAAACCATAAACAAGAGACCCAGAAACCCAATATATACACAAAATAAAAAACCCCAAAACCCCGGTGAGTAATAAAAATAAGCGGGATTTACAATGCTATTTTACAGATCTGTTAGATCAAAGCCCTCCATGGCCATATTTAACTTTAAACTTGATAAAAATAAGATAAACTTTTAATTTAGGCACGAGCCCTAGAAAAACCCTACAAAAAATGGAATTTAAGATAAGCCCAGGGAATTAGATCCGAAGGGCTCTTCAGATCTTATTTCCTTGGGAGTCAGCTGGTCCAGCCGAGGACTTCCCTAAATGCCCAATTCTAAATCTGGAAGATTTATGCACACTTAAAGTTAAACTTTTAAATTAATAGAGAAATAAGATAAAACATAAAATTTTCAAGAGCTAGAGATAATTGCTAACTCGATCCAATTAATATTCTTACCCTAAATCTTGTAACCTAAGCAGGATACTTGTGCAATAGATCACTCTACAAGATCCATTAATCAAAAATTTGTTAAAATAATCACCTGCAGAATATAAAGAACAATTTTACCATAAAATATTGAAGAGGAACACCACCATCAAAATAAAACCCCAAAGACTTTGTTTTGTATTATTCTAGAAAATATTACAGGAGAGCTTCAAGAGCAAGTACACGATTCAGATATCGGATTACTGAAAGACTGATAAAGACCTCTAGTTTATAAGATAAAATCTCCAACGGTTAGTTCGGTTGATCCTTGTCAAAGTAATCTCGACTATCAAAAAAGATTTAATTATCTTTTAATCTCGTCTGTCAAAATTATAAAATTTTGAGGAAATACGAATTTATCATTTAATTCCTTTTTAATTAACTCAAAAATAATATTTTTGAGTTAAGTACCTCAAAATTTTGACTTTAACTTAAACACCAAGGCCCAAGGGTCCAAAATTTCTCTAAATTCTTATTATTCCCTTGGCCTGGAACCTTTAAAAATTTATTTTTTAGGGACCCGCGAATTTTTCCTTTGAAGAATTTTAAATCACATAGGACTTTAAATTAATTAAATTTCTGGCTTAGGATTTTTAATTTAATTTGTCCAGAAAATTTAATTAATTAACTGAGGGGATTTAATTATCTTTCCAACCCTCTTTACATAAGATAAATACATTTTGACACATGAATGGGGAAAACCCATTCGTGATAGATCCTCATATAGCTACCCAATTCTGCGACTCAAAACACGATCTAGTAGACCAAGTAGCTTGTAATAAAATAATCTAGCCAATTAGTTAGGATTATTCCCAAACTACTTTTACAAAGACTCGATAGAAAACATTAGGACTCACTTAGTATCTTGATGAAAAAATCCACCCTAGCTTTGGGGTGAGGCTAGAGAGAAACTCTGTCGATCACTTGTGTCGAGAAACACAAATGAATCGGTGAGACAAAAAACCTCCTAGGATAGAAATCATCACCAAAATACTAGGTTTACTTAGGTTGTTACATACATGATGGTCTTATTTAGATCATTTACATTATAGACATGCAGAATGGGTTTACATCATTTACAAAACTGTCGACTGATGATGAAATCTGAATGGCATGAACACCTCGAACATGATAAATCCCATTTGAAAAAATGGGGGTGTACTGTTATGGGGTCATTGACACAAAGTGGTCAACTTCTGGCTCTACTTGGGGACACATTTCTTCATCGGAGGAATGTGAGAATCCATAATCTGTATCCAAGAAACACACAAAATTACATAAGTAGCATCCATCCAAATATCATCATATAACATTAAGCACATGAAAAATAGAAGCTATTCTATCATTTATTATTCTACTTAACATGAAAAGTAAATCTACTCTAACTACAAAATGAAATGCTAAAATAACAAGGTGTAAGGTTAGAGATACAATATAGAGGATTCCCTGTGGCATCAAATGTGTTCAATATAGTGCATACTGAGCATTTGCCTACTTTCAGGCAAGTCTGTGGGTTGCTTTTCAGATGTGCCATGCACGATTCTGCATAATGTAGGACTCTGTCTTATCTGAATATCAAGCTTCTCTCAGCCATCAGATGCATCTAGCCACTTACTTCTTCTTTTCTGCTTTTTCACTTCTTCTTAGTGGGTTGTGATGTCATCAATGAGACAATTGTAGATTTATTGTCCTTATCTTGAAGATGTTCGTACAAAATATCTGATGAACCTGTAGTGTGACCAATCTTATTCTGAATATACTCTGTCAATGGTGACACATAAGCTTGGTATTTCTTAACATCCTTTGTAACCATAGTTAATTTTTCCTTAATGGGAAAAGTGACTTCCCTGCGATGAGATGGGAATTGTTTCAGCGAACCGGGAGGCCTATGATCCATTGACAATTCTGACTTGGGTTGGAAATTCTACATGTATGACCTTTCCATTTTTTCCAACTTATTCTGAATAACAGTCATTTTATTAGAATGCTTAACCTTTACAACACTAATTTCCTTCACATGACTCTCTTCAACAATCAACAATTTGTGTTGAAGAGACATCTGACTTATTTTCATGTTTTTTATCGCTTTATCATTATCCGCTTTCATGACCATGAAGAAATTTTTCATATATTTCATCTCTTTCTCATGATTTGCTTCCATGGTGATCAAATGATTTGAGTGATTAACTTCCATGATCGTCATTTCCTTGATATGTTTTTCTTCTAAGGCCAATAACCTACTCTGCATAGAACCAATTTCTCTGGCGTGATCTGCTATTAATTTTTCTTGATTAAGTTCCATATTCTTAATGAATTGAGCCTGATTGGCCTCCATATTCTTGATTACCTGAGCTTGATTTAGATATCCTTAACCATCTGAATCAATTCATTAACAAGATGCTTATTGTTGTCAACACTGATTTGACAACTGGTTTCTGCTTCACCACTATCATGGATTTGTGTTGTCGTGGTACAAGTGGATTCATCCTGAGAACTGTCTTGAAATATCTTGTTGATAGTTGAGTTATCTACAAGATCAATTTCATTATTTCACATAATACTGGGAGCGCAAGGTGGGCCACCTTGGTTTATATATTTATCTTTAAAAGCATTGATGATGTGTTGTAAACAATAAAAATAATCCTTAGGACAATTTCGAAACCAATTGATAGCATCACCTTTTAAGGAATAGCCAAAGAGACGTATCTTGAAATCTTCATGATTATATTGTGAAGGACGACAATAGATATTTATCATATGAGTAACTATCAATAGATGCTTTCGAGCAATGGCTGCATTACCACCCGAGAAAAAAGGCAATTTAGGAATGGCCTCTTCCAGCATGTCGTGAAAGGTATCATCCATGATGACTTGCTTAAAGGCTAAGTGGATGTTAGAGAAAGAGATCATTGTTCAAGAATAGTCAAGAGGTCCTCAAGAAGCGAGCTTCTTAGTAGGAACTCTAGTAAGAAATGAAAGAATTGGAGTCGCCACTTGAATATGAACCTAATTCAAAAACAGAAAAAATAGTCGAGAGAAGCAGATGGATATCAGGGGGGGATTCTTTTCTGGGATTAAATATATGAATAAGTGGAGTATCCACCCAAACAAGAAGCCAACCTAAATTTCTAGGTGCTAAAGGTGAAAATGATGAAAGGATTAGTGAGATGACGAAAGATAAGGTGATGAAAAGATGAAGAGATGAAGAGATGAAATGACGCCAGAAAATTTGATCCCATGTGACAGGCTAATGAATGGCGAAAAAATATTAGAAGATTATAAAATGTCGTTAAGACCAAGGACAGAAAAACTCTATCCCTGGTAGCGGCGCCAAAAAATGTTGTCGCTCAGAATGTCTAGGCACCGCAACAACGACTTAGATGGGGGGTTGTCACCCTGATCCCCAATCTCTCTATTTAAGATGTCTCCTTGCAGACTAAGGGGGGTATACCCTAACGAAATGGAGAAGGAGAAATGATTGGAAACCAACCAATGCAAGAGACACAGTCAAACGACCAAATACTTGTTAAGATTTAACGAGATTTTACAGATTAAATTAGATTAAAAGTTTAAGACCAGTGCCTTGTGGAGCCAAATTATTCCATTACGAAATTAAGACCAAGTAGCTGGTAGATAACTGCTGCTAGAGAGGACAATTATCCTGCTATGAAAATATCAATTCACCACCACACTATTCGATTCTTCAATTTATCAAACTAAAAGATAAGCCCTTTTCAATAATGTGTTTTAACCTTCAATCAAATATCAGCTCATAATGCATTTAAAGAAAATAAAACATTTTCATAATCTTCCAATATCATGCATCAATGTTCGATCTAGGAAATAAAGGCATACAATTTATCATCACCTGAAATATTCTCAAAGTTGGTTAGGCAATTAATATCAATTTCAAGCAATTTAAAACCACAATTAGAGCTAGTTAAACGATCATCAATCCCAGCTAAGCATGAAAAATACTTTGAACCAAGTGCAATATTTAAACAATTTAAATTCCGAAAAGATATTATCATGAAAGGACCATCAAAATTAAATGTTAGACATTTCCAACAATTCCGAATTAAAATGATCTTCCTAGTAATTCCAATCCAGAAATTTGAATTTAGTCTATAGTCAAACTTTAGAATAAAAATTAAAGTTCACCTTTTTGCAAGAATTTAGATATTTAATACCCAAAACCAATTCCAAACAAAAATTTTAAAACAAAATTTCCTAATGTTAAAAGTTAGAAAAAAAAAATTTAGTTTTTTTAATTTTTAATTTTTTTGAAATTTTTAAGATGTCAATAAAAAAAAATGTAACTAAAAAAATATAAAGCCAATTTTCATTAAAAAGTTACATGTTAAAATTTTAAATTTAATGTTTTTTTTTAATAATCAAAAGTTAAACTAAAGATTTAAAATAGAATGTTAATAAAGAAAAATCAAACCTAAAAAATTAAAATCAAATTTCATGAACAAAAATTAGAAAGCTAGAAAGTTAAATGTTAAATTTTTTTATTTGCTTGGTTGTGCATAGGTTTGAAACTATGCAGGTAAAGGAAGGGTCGAGCAGTCGCAACGAGGGAGACGACAAGGTATGGAGGGTTGCAGCAGCAAGCATGAAAGCAGTGAGGACGGTAGCCGAGGTAAGGGACGTGCAGAGAAGGCAGAAATAGGCAGCGAGGATGGGCGTGGAAATGTAGAGTGGAGGAGTGTGTGAAGGCGAGCAACAAATGAGGGAAAGGGTTGCGTGGAATAGGAATCAAGGCAACTGGACATCGAGAATGGTAGAGGCAGCGGAGATTTTGGAATTTTGGCAACGTGAGGGAGCAGATGCCGCAGGTAAGGAGGGATCGAAGGTTGAATGAGAAGGAAAAATGCGGACAGGGGCAGGAGAAATGCAGGGCAACGAAAGCTGAAAGATGTCATCAACAAGGGAAAGGAAGGACACAGCCAGGAAGGTGAAATTCGAGGGTCGAATGAATGCAAGCATAAATGGAGATGCCAGGATAACAAAAACGGTGATGGGGATAAAGAAAAACGCAAAGGAAAAATAGTAGCATGAGGGAAAAGAGGGCACACAAAATCAACAAATAGGGAGCAGCAGAGAAAACACAAGCACAGCTGGTGCATAAATAATTCTTAATTTCTCTTTTTTTCTAGAAAATTTTAATTCAATTTGAAAGAGATACACCTACAATTATTTAATCTTTAAAGCGAGACACTGCCCAAATATGCAACCCAAAATGATCCTGAGACTAGATCTTACCCTCCAGGGCCTAGATCTGGCTCAAATCTAAAAAAATTCTTTGAAAATCTCCTAGTACAACCTGCACAAAAACCAGAAACAAGAGACCCAAAAACCCAATATATACACAAAATAAAAACCCCAAAACCCCGGTGAGTAAAAAAAATAAGCAGGATTTACAATGCTATTTTATAGATCTGTTAGATCAAAGCCCTCCATGGCCAAATTTAACTTTAAACTCGATAAAAATAAGATAAAATTTTAATTTAGGCACAAGCCCTAGAAAAACCCTGCAAAAAATGGAATTTAAGATAAGCCCGAGGAATTAGATCCGGAGGGCTCCTCAAATCTTATTTCCTTGGGAGTCAGCTAGTCCAGCCAAGGACTTCCCTAAACGCCCAATTCTAAATCCGGAAGATTTCTGCACAATTAAAGTTAAACTGTTAAATTAATAGAGAAATAAGATAAAACATAAAATTTTCAAGAGCAAGAGATAACTGCTAACTCGATCCAATTAATATTCTTACCCTGAATCCAGTAACCTAAGCAAGATACCTGTGCAATAGATCACTAGAGCCATTAATCGACAATTCGTTAAAATAATCACCAACAGAATATAAAGAACAATTTTACCATAAAATGTTGAAGAGGAACACCACCATCAAAATAAAACCCCAAAGACTTCGTTTTGTATTATTCCAGAAAATATTACACAAGAGCTTCAAGAGCAAGTACACGATCCAGATCGGATGACTGAAAGACTGATAAAGACCTCTAATTTATAAGATAAAATTTCCAACGGCTAGTTTGGTTGATCCCTGTCAAAGTAATCTCGACCGTCGAAAAAGTTTTAATTATCTTTCAATCTTGTCCGTCGAAATTATAAAATTTTGAGGAAATTTGAATTTATCATTTAATTCCTTTTTAATTAACTCAAAAATAATATTTTTGAGTTAATTACCTCAAAAATTTGACTTTGACTTAACCACCAAGGCCCAAGGGTCCAAAATTTCTCGAAATTCTTAATATTCCCTTGGCTTGGGACCTTTAAAAAATTATATTTTAGGGACCCACGAATTTTTCCTTTGAAGAATTTTAAATCACCTAGGACTTAAAATTAATTAAATTTTTGGCTTAGGATTTTTAATTTAATTTGGTCAGAAAATTTAATTAATTGACTAAGAGTGGATTTAATTATTTTTCCAACCCTCTTTACATAAGATAAATACATTTTGACACATGAAAGGGGAAAACCCATTCGTGATAGACCCTCAAATAGCTACCCAATTCTACGACCCAAAACATGATCTAGTAGACCAAGTAGCTTTTAATAAAATAATCTAGCCAATTAGGTAGGATTATTATCGAGGTGGATATCGGTGGCCACCCACCTATTCTATTTGGACCCACACCATCAATTCTTGCAGCTTTTCAGATTCAGCACAACTTACTATTTTTGGTAGGTTTTTGGGTCCTGCACTCCCGAAGCCATTTTGGGACCTTAATGATCCAGGTGGATATTGGTGGCCACCCACCTATTCCATTTGAACCCCCACCATCAGTTCTTTCAGTTTTTAAGTTGCAGCACAACTTACTATTTTTAGCATTTTATCGGGTCCCGAACTTCCGGAGCCATTTTAAGGCCCTAAACGATGTTTTTTGGGAAAACCGGGAGCAACATGATTCCATTGACCGATGTTGCTCACATCAAAAGTTTTACTCCTCAGATAGATCTTTCTAACGAGGTATGATACACGTCAAACGGAGATCGTATGCCGAAGTCATGTCCCCGAGAAGTTGAAACACCAATTTACCCAAACAGGGCCCATAGTTTTGGCGCTTCATCTCCTATGGTTAGGTTTTTGGACGTTTAGAGTTCTTCATTGTTTCACAATAATAAATATGCCCTCGAACTACATTGTAACACAGTTCAGAGGTCTGTAGCCGCCACATCTCTTCTCAGAGATAAGCTACCAACACCCTAGCTATTTTTATTTCCATTATGTCTGTAAGCATATTTCAGTCATTCTTTTATTATTAAAATGAAGCATTATTTCCGTTGCATCTCTGTGATTATGGTTATATCTGTATTATGTTGCCTTCCTGCATAAAATTTGGATCAATGGTATCAGAGTGGTTTGCTCTTTCTCTGTTTTTCTTTGTATGTCCCCAACATGGTCAGGGTATAAGGAGTTAGGGCTCGATCTAGTTGAACCTTTGTAAAATCAGCCTTACAAACCCTGACGACCTCCCATGGAGGAAGAAAAGAAAGACGAGGGAGCAGGAGATCCTATCAAAATATTGCTCGAGGAGGCCCTCGAGAAACAAAGGAACACGATGATGGATAAATTTTCTCAGATCCTTCAATGACTGCCCACCTATGGCGCATCTGCATACAACAGCCACTCTGGAGGCGCTACTCCCTTAAAGGTATAGCTAAACTTTAACATTCCTATATTTGAAGGCCAGATAGATGCAGACGCCGTAGATAGATGGTTAAATTTGCTGGAAGGGTATTTCTCGATCCATGATTTCTCCAACCGAGAAAATATTATTTTTGCACTCCTCAAAGCTACTCCCCATGTCAAAGACTGGTGGGAAACCTACTGTGAGAAAGAGGACGAAGGGGAACCCTCTCTATTCTCAGCCACACCCACTTGGAATTCGCTCCAATATAGCATCAAGGAACAATATTACCCCGTGGGGAGCTATGAGGTCAAATACATCCAATGGACCACGTTGCGGCAGCAAAGGGATCAAGATCTGCACGAACTGACGAATTTGTTCCATACCCTACGCACAAAGTTGGGTATTAAATATTCAAAGAGACATTTGGTGCTAAAGTACCGCGGTTGTCTACACAAACACATTCAGGAGGAAATGGAGTTCCTCGACATTACATCGCTTGGCACGGCATATCGCTATGCCGCCAAGATCGAGCAGAAATTTAAGAAAAAGAAGCGAGACATTGGATCAGTGAATCTGAAGCCAGGGAAAGGTGCCCCCGAACCGCAGAACAAGGGGAAAGGCCAAAGCGGGGCGACTCAGAAAAACACCACAAATCCAAAGAAGGACACGGGGAAGTGGTGTGAATTTCATAACAACCCCACTCATAGCACAAACGAGTGTTGGGCCAAAAAGTCGTTGGTGGTCGAACTAAAGGCACCCGAATTAGATGCATTTTCTGATCATGAGTCAGAACCAGGCAAGGGCAATGACAAAGGGAAGCAAATTATTGATGTGGATCCCAATACCATTGTTTCCACCACCAAGATCTAGAGGGAGGATACTGAGGATCTAGAGGAGGGGGAGCGCCTCTTCCATTCGCAGATGTGGGTGAAGGGTTCTCCACTGCAATTCCTTGTCGATAGTGAAAGCCAAAAGAACCTCATTTTATCAGAGGTCGTGAAGCAGCTCGACCTACCGACCATAGCACACCCATAGCCATATACAATCGGGTGGCTTCACCCAGGGAGAGATATCCACATCTTCCAATAGTGTCGCCTTCCGTACAGCATCAAGCCATTAACGGATAAGGTATTATGTGATGTAGCTGATGTACTATTGGTCCAACCATACTTTTGGAGGCAACATGTTGTGTATGGGTCTAGGCCTCGTGCTGTTATTATTACTTTGGGAAATAACTTGTACAAGATACCGGAGGTAGTACCGCCTCTTGTCATCTCTTTGACTACTGCAAAACAACATAGTAAGATTGTTTCCCAAAGCAGGAAATTTATTTTCCTTACAACTCGCTCATAGGGAAAGAAGAATATTGTGGCCACACCTTGAAATAGGGCTCCCCTGCATAGCTGCAGCAGATGGACAAAGTCATGGAGGAATACGAGGACATTTTCTCCTCACTCACAGAGGTTCCTCTACACTGTCAAGACAAGCACTCCATTGACCTGACCCCCGACACACCGCCGCTTGATGTTTCCATACCTCCTGCAAATACACATATAGAATCCACACATGTATTGTCTGAGGCTGAAAAAGAAACCAAAATTATTAAACACATCCAGCATGTCCGCCCTCAGGTCCATGACATCTTCGACAAATCTAATACCCAGTTCAACAGAATTTGCCTCATCTCATGGAGGATCTCAACGCAATGGGGACCATTGCTTCCTAAGGAGGGAAGAATGATCCAGGTGGATATTGGTGGCCACCCACCTATTCCATTTGGACCTGCACCATCAATTCTTGCAGCTTTTCATATTCAGCACAACTTACTATTTTTAGCAAGTTTTCGGGTCCTGCACTCTCGGAGCTGTTTTGGGACCTTAATGTCCAGGTGGATATTTGTGGCCACCCACCTATTCCATTGAACCCCCACCATTATTTTTTTCAGTTTTTACGTTGCAGCACAACTTACTATTTTTAGCAGTTTTTCGGGTCATGAACTTTCGAAGCAATTTTGAGGCCCTAAACGACATTTTTTGGAAAAAACAGGAGCAACATGGATCCATAGATAGACTGATGTTTCTCACATCGAAAGTTGTACTCCTCGGATAGATATTTCTAACAAGGTATGATACGCGTCAAATGGAGATCGTATGCCAAAGTTACGTCCCTGGGAAGTTGAAACACCAATTTACCCAAACGAGGCCCATAGTTTTGGCGCTTCATCTCCTAGGGTTAGGTTTTTGGACATTTAGAGTTCTACCTTGTTTCTCAATAATAAATAGGCCCTCGAGCCTCATTGTAACACAGTTCAGAGGTCTATAAGCACCACATCTCTTCTTAGAGATACGCTACCAGCACCTTAGCTATTTTTATTTCCATTATGTCTGTAAGCATATTTCAGTCATTCTTTTATTAATAAAATGAAGCATTATTTCCGCTACATCTCTGTGCTTATGGTTTTATGTGTATTCTGTTGCATTCCTACATAAAATCTAGGTCAGATTATTCCCAAACTACTTTTACAAAGACTTGATAGAAAACACTATGACTCACTTAGTATCTTGACGACAAAATCCACCCTAGCTTTGGGGTGAGGCTGGAGGGAAAAACTTTGCCGATCACTTGTGTCGAGAAACACAAATGAATCAGTGAGACAAAAAACGTCCTAGGTTAGAAATCGTCACCAAAATACTAGACTTACCTAGGTTGTTACATACATGATGGTCTTACTAAGATCATTTACATTATATACATGCAGAATGGTTTTACATCATTTACAAAAATGTCGACTGATGATGAAATCTAAATGGCGTGAACACCTCGAACATGGTAAATCCCATTTGAAAAAACGGGGGTGTACTGCTATGGGGTTGTTGACACAAAGTAGTCAACACAGCCTAATATTTTCTCTCTGTTAGCTACTCTTAAATTCAAGCTATGCACTTGTTGAAAGGCGTAAAAATTCTTCATGCAACAAGCAAGATATCACCTAATCAGGGTCGCAATTAGACCCCTTTTCATTTAGTGTGGTAATACTTACCGAAATATAGGCCCGGTTGCTTGTACTAATCTATCCTAAATAAATTATTAAAACTAATCTAACCTAGGGAAAATATACGAAATAACAAATTATTTACAAGAAAATATTAACAAATGTATACAAACTGCTATGGTTTTGAATCGAATTATATAATCCAATTAGAAGGGAAACAGAAAATTACCCAAGTACGGACCTTACAAAGTTTTGCAATTGTTTGGGATATTAATTTTCCTGACTTATAGGTGGGCTCAGTGAGCGACTTGAAAATTGTATTCTCCTTGTTAAGAGAGTTTTTCACTCGTTATATATTTTTTATTTTTTAAGTTTATTTGCATGTAATGTTCTAAGTTAATTTTATTGAAAAGTGAAACTATCTCAAGAATTAAAAAAAGTTCTAAGCTATCATTTGAATACCATAAGTGAAAATTTGATTTAATTAAAATTTTGGAATAAATATATTATTCTAAATAATTCAATAAATCGTTACGTTAATCATTTCAAAAGAAAAGAGATACAATGCATTCCAATACTCTCTTCAAGAAATGATTTCAAGAATGAAAACTATGTAAATAGAAACCAATAATGCATATAAAGAGTTATAATTGCATACAATACTCCATCTCACAAAGATATTTTCCAAAAATCACTTCCCAAGTCTTCAAAGATTAAACTCCAACTCTAATTACAAATAACAGTATCGTTGTAGTAAGCTCCTAGGGGAAACTCAACTAGCGATGGTTGTGTAAATTGTTGAAGTGTGTAGCTTCGGAAGATCTTCTACATCGACTTGGTATCTTAGCATGTGGAAGATAGTATTTGCCTCTTCTAGTGATTTATGTGTTCTTTCCTAAGTCTAACTAAAGAAAAGTACAAAAATTAAAGTAAATTAATTATTGTGGACTATTGAGTTATTTTCTATGGATAAATAATTTAATTATTTAAGTGACTTAGAAATAATATCAATCATCGATCTCCAAGATTATTCTAGAAGGGATATTGGGGTTACGGATTTGGACTCAATGAAGATTATAAAGTAATTCCAAGGAGGAGGTGAAGACAAAAGAAGAGCACAAGTTGTGTGAGCGAGTCATCACAAAGAGGGAGTGATTTTATCTACAGTGTGAGTGGCTTATTGGACTAGTGTGCAGAGAAGGAGAAGTATGAATGGGTTTGTGTGAATCCAAGGTGGTCGAGTAACTAGAGAGATATTGTATTTATCTGGAGGAGGTTGAGTTGCTGGAGTGTTGGGGTTTTTCCAATTCACTTTAGTGACTGGGCACAGATCTAGTTGTTGGAGAGCATTGCTAGAGGCTGAGTTCTTCAAGTCGATTTCATTTAGAAGCATATTTCCATCAGGTTGATTTACCTAGGCCAAATTCATTCTGAAGGAGCCGAGTTTCATGTTCTAGATTGTATTTTTCCTTGTATCTTTGTGGGTCGAAAAACCCAGATTTTCTAGATAACGAAATGACAGAATTTTTGTGGGTTAATTGATTTTGCAATGTGTGATGGATCTCTCTGGTTTATTTCCACTTCATATTTTTAATTCCAAAAGTTAAAAATACCAGTGATTTAATTTTTTGGTAAATTTGCGTTTATATGGGTAAATAAATAAGGTGTTGGGGATAAATTAATTTTCCCAGAGAAAATAAATATAGTTGGTATTATAAATTTAACATGGTATCAGAGCGAAGCCGTAACCAAATCTTCAACTGTGACCAACACAAAAATAAAACAGGGAGAAGGTTCGAGGATCGAAACTTCTAGTGAATGCTCTGAGAATACCTACTACTCTCCATCCCCAGCCTCTGGCTACTGTAGGTTCTGCCATCGCAGACCTACCATATCCCCTCGTGGGATCCTTCTATGGAGTCGGATGGAGGCCCGCAGGCTCCATCCTTCCGTGACCTAGTCGCAGGGACCTCTCATTCGCTAGGCACCTCCTTCTTCACGCATCTTACTAGCATCTCTGCCTCCCCCCGCACCGACCTTGAGATGCACCCCAACCCTCCTCTGTAGGAGCCCGGTCAGGATCTTCTTGATCTTCAGCAGAACACCGCAACAATTATCGCCATAGCGGCCTCCCCGAACAATAATGCAGTGCATCAAGACCCCCTCCACTCTGCAGGAACAGGGTCAGGTTCGACAGAGACAACTAAGGATGGAGCTAAAAGGTCAAATTCTTGCAACCCAAGGCAGAAAAAATCCCTGAAATAATCATTCAGGATCCAGATATCGCAGTTTACAGAGAATAAATGCAAGAACACGTGATTATCTAGAAATTCATGGGCATTTGGCCCACAGAGAAAGCTCTAAAAGGATGGATCCACGCCAAATGGAGTCCAAAATGAGAAATTGAACTTCAGTTAGGTTCTAAAGGCTTCTTCACAATTTCCTTTGCTCTCTTGGAAGATCGAGACAGGATAGTTGAAGGCGTCCCTTACTTGTTTAACTCAGCAGGACTATACATGAGATGTTGGAAGGAAAATTTCACACCAGAAAAAGAATATTTCACTAGGGTTCTAGTCTGGATTAGGTTGTACTCTCTTCCCACTGATTATTGGGCTCCCTGGGTCCTAAAGGACATCAAAGATGAACTCAGAGAATACATAAATATTTCTGAAGGTACAAAAAATGGGCACTATATTTCCTATGCTCGCATCTGCGCCTACATCGATGTCTTTGGAGTCTTACCAGAAGCCATCAGACTAAATTTCAGGGGCGACATATGGACACAGAGCATAGATTATGAACACATCCCCTTTTGCTGTAGAAAATTTCATGAACATGGGCATCTCTTCAGAGACTTCCCACAAAACAAACCCCCTGCAAAGGAAGATCAAACAAGAAAAGGGATGAACAGGGATTCACCAAAGTTGGAATAAAATACAAGCAAGGAAAAAGAATTAACATCAGGAAATATCCCCCAAATTTCATCCAGAAAAACAAGTTTGATCTCCTATCCACGTTTCAAGAGGAATCAGGCCAACACAGCAAGGAAAAGGAAGCGAATACAGAGAAGGAAACGCCCATGGACAATAACAGTATAGAAATGGACACAACAATTTCTCTCACACAAGAGGGCAGCATACCTCAAGATGATACAGACATGGAAAGCATTCAGGACATACCCACGCTCGAGGAAAGAGAAATTGAGCAAGTCCTGATGGGAATGGACTTACAAAAAATAACAAAATATTGGAATGCACAAGGAATATAAGGAGTTCCCATAGAGCACATACAGAAAATCGAGGAGGCCTACATTCTATATCAAAGTCTGCAAAATAAACGAGAGCAACAAACAAGGGGAAAAACCCAGCAGGAGGAATCATGGCCAACCTCAAAGCCAGTCAACACATCACCAAAGGTCAGACTCGGAAGACAGGTAGGAAAACTAACAACCAATTCCTTCAGGAGCTTGAAATCTGCCTTGTCAATGAAGGGAAGGTAAGGATGATCTCTCTCTCCCCAAAATTTTTATCATGATTTTTACATCATGGAATATAGGAGGACTAAACAGTCTCAGTAAGAAAAGGATCCTGAAATCCAAAATAGCATTAAACAAAGCTAACATTGTACTTCTTCAAGAAACCAAAATAAATTTAAATGATATGGATTCCATTCAACATTCTTGCTTCAGAAATCAGTATATCCATCTGGCCATCTCGGCCTCTGGCACTACAGGAGGTCTAGCAACCTTCTGGAAGGACTCCAGATTCCACTTATGTGAATCTCTCGCTTCCAAACATGCCCTCACCACCGTCCTCCAAATCTCTGGTACTAAAGACAATATCCGCATCACTAATGTCTATGCCCCTCACTCTGCTTCAGAGCAGGTGGCTTGGCTCATTTGCCTCAAGAAGCATCTCAGTTCCCTCAGCGACTCCCTAAGTCTTATAGCGAGGGATTTCAACATGATCCTCAATCTTGGAGAAAATAGGGGAGGCCTGCGAATATTGGACATAGACTCAGTAGCCTTTCAATCCATGATTGATGATCTAGGTCTAATAGACACTCCCACCAAAAATGGCACCTACACTTGGAACAATAGAAGAGGAGGGGACAGACAAATTGCCTCAAGGTTGGATCGCTTTTTCCTCTCTGAGGACCTCTTCCTATCCTCCTTGGAAACGGAAACAAGCATTGCACCTCAAGCAAGCTCAAATCAGTGGCCTATTGTTCTCAACATCAAGATCTCTGAAAGACCAAAAAACTCTCCTTTCAGGTTTGAAGCCTTCTGGGTTAACCATCCAGAATTTCAGGACAAAATGAAGGAGTGGTGGTCTTCTCCCCTCCCCTCACAAGGCAACAAAATGTATAACTTCCAACAAAGATTAAAGCTCATCAAAAAGGAATTCAAAGCCTGGAACAAGAAAAACTTTGGAGACATAATAGCTGATAGAAAGATAATTGAGCTAAAAATTCAAGCCCTCCAACAAAATATCATCAATCATGGTATGACAAAGGAAAAAAAGCAGGAGGAAATCAAACTTCAAAAAAATTGGGACGACCAAACAGCTCAAGAAGAAAATATTTGGAGGCAAAAGTCCATAATAAGTTGGCTTAAAGATGGTGAAAAGAATACGGCTTTCTTTCACAGATCTATGATCCAGCACCGAAAATTCAACAGAATCCTCAGTCTCAAAAATCAGCAGGGTCTTATCCTAAGCACTCACACTGAGATTCAAGTTGAGCTCAACCAATATTTTGGGGCCATCCTCACGGAGATCAACCATGATAATGAGGAAGACATCAGGAAAATCACAAGTAACATCCCTACTATCTTAACTAGAGAACATAACCAAATGCTACTGAAAAATATCACAATGGCTGAAGTGGAAGAAGCTGTCCATTCCATGCCCAATGGAAAAGCCCCAGGTCCAGATGGATTCACTATAGATTTCTACAAAGCTTGTTGGATTTTGATCAAAGACGAAGTCTATGACCTACTCAAAGAATCTTGTCTCAAAATACCCATCCTTAAATCCTTGAATTCCACCTTTCTCACCCTCATCCAAAAATATTAGAAAGTTGACTCCCTTGACCAGTTCAAACCCATCATTATCTACAAGATCATCTCTAAAGTCCTAGCCAACCGCATCAAAATTCTCCTTCCGCTCCTCATCTCACCCTTCCAAACTAGTTACGTTGAGGGCAGGCAAATTCTGGAAAACATCATCCTTTCTCAGGAAGTCATCCACTCCCTCAAGGATCAACGCAAACCAGGTATGCTCATCCAACTGGATATGTCCAAAGCCTTTGACAAAATAAATTGGAACTACATAAGGAACATGTTGGAAGCCTTTGGGTTAAGCAAAGACAACATAAATTGGATCATGGCTTTAGTCTCGGGGGATTTCTTCTCCATCCTCCTCAATGGTTCCCCTTCTGCCATCATCAACCCCTCTTGGGGCATCAGACAGGGTGACCCTCTTTCGCCCTTCCTCTTTGTCATCATGGCAGAAGGCCTGGGGTGCTCCATTTCTGATGCATCCTCCAATGGCAGTGTAAGTGGCCTCAATATCTACCCCCCTAACCCCCGACCACTCACCAACAATTTGTGGATGATACGCTCCTCATGGGCACCCCCTTTGTCAAAGAAGCCCTAGCCTTCAAGGCCATTCTAGATGATTTTTCTCAGGCCTCTGGTTCCTCTGTTAACAATGCCAAGTCCAAACTATTTTTCCTTAACACTTCCAATGCCATTCAAATCAATATAGCCCGTATTCTTGACTTCCAACTCAGCTACTTCCCCTCAAAATATTTAGGTGCTCCACTAACTGATAAACCCCTAGCTAGAGGCAACTAGGAATCCCTAGTCTCTAAGCTTCAAAAGAAAATTTCCAACTAGACCTTCCACTCCCTTAATCTCCCAAGCAGACTTGTCCTTGTGCATTCCGTTCTTCAAGCCATGCCTCAGTACCAATACTCTGCCATTACAGCCCCCAGATATATCTCTAACCAAATCATAGCAATACAAAGAGATTTCCTTTGGAAGGGCAAGGCAAATAATGGCAAATGGACGTTAGTTGCCTGGAGAAAACTCTGCAAGCCCAAAAAAGTTGGTGGTCTCGGTCTCAGGGATCCGGATCTCCTTCGTAAAGTCATGGGAGCGAAAAATTGGTGGCATTGGATTACCAATCCTACCACATCCTGGGCAAAGCTCTAGAAAGCCAAGTATGCTCCTACGCATCATCATGACTCCCTGATTAGACTTTCGGGCAATCTCAAAGGTTCACGGATCTGGAACCAGGATTGGGATAACATAAATATCATTCAAGACCATTGTTTCGGGGAAGTGTGCAACGAGGAGAATGTGTTGTTCTGGGACGACTCATGGGAACAATTCCCCAATCTCAACACTGACATCTTCCTCCCCATCAGGCTGCAAATGGAGAGGCTTAACAAAAAGGTTGTCAAAGACTTTTGGAAAATTGAGGACAACACGGATTGGAGGGTGTGGTTGGACCCCAATTAAATGGCTCAACATAACCACCCCTAGATTGGGGAAATTCTTGCAGAGGATCTTAACAAAATACAAATTCAAAAGGATGCAAAGCCGGATAAACTCAAATGGGGTTCAAACGCATCGGGGCATTTCAATATCAAAGAGGCCTACAGTCTCCTCTTGGACCCCAACCCCATCCCTCCAGAAAGAAAATGGAAAAGACTCTAGAACCAGAATCACTGGCCTAAAATATCTCTTTTCCTCTAGCTCGTCATGCACCAAAAAATTCTGACTTGGGACAATCTCCAAGAAAAAGGCTTCATAGGTCCGTCTATCTGCACTCTTTGCAACTCCAACCCCGAAACTGCCAATAACTTACTCAACGACTGTCCATTTGCCTCCAACATTTGGAATTGGATTTCCTTTGTCTTCAAGGCCTTAGATCGTGATCCCTCCTCCATCCTCATCTCCCTTGACCTTTGGTGCACCTCCTTTTCTACCCAACCCCTCATTAATCTGGCATGGAACCTTCTCCCTGGTGTCATATGTTGGGCTCTCTGGAAAGAAAGGAATTCTCATATCTTCAAAAACTTATCCAATAAAGAAGAAAATATTCTTCACCTTATCAAGCAAACCTTGTGCGAATCTGTTTCCATAGCCAAAGTCCTGGACCCCCCCTCCCCCCCTACAAGGGAGGATTGCCGCATTCTTTCCTTTCTCAACCTCTCCCCCCTCTACCAACCCCCTCATCCCTCTGCTTCCCTGGCATCTCTGCCTGAGCCAATTTGGCACCTTCCTGATCCCAACATTATTAAACTCAACTATGACGGAGCTTCCAAGGATAATCCTAGCAATGAACGTTTCAGAGGAGTCTTCCACAACCACAAAGGCACGATTCTCTGGATCTACTATGGGAACATTGGCTACACCACCAAAAATTTCGTTGAACTTCAGGCTCTGGCACACGGGATTGACATTTCCAGACATCACAATTTCTGGCCCCTCCTGGTAGAAGGAAATTCTACCGTCGCTACCCAAGATTTCCAGAAAATCCAACAAGGGCACAGCGTTCAGCAAGTGTCTGATTGTTGGTGCATCGGAAAAATCCTCCAAAAAATTAAGCATAGTATTGACAATGCCAAAGGCATTTCATTCTCGACTGTTAGGATAAAGGCCAATAAGCTAGCGAACTTCCTGGAAAACACCGGCGTCGGAGACTCCAACAGACTCACCTCAACTAATTGAGAATCCACAATGGCATCATCTATCAAAACAGAATGCCAACGCATCAGCTTTCTTGATTTGCAGCAAGCGAGCTGGCCTCATCCTCGATCTCCCCTCCCAATCAATTTTGTAACCATGAAACCCCCACTTGCCTACCTTCCCACAATTGATCCCTTCGGTAGCTCGTCGATTATCTGCTCTCAGAAGTACGCTCCCACTCCAATCTTTAATTTCTCGCATGAATCGAACAGCCCATCAGGCATGCTCCCCAGTGGCTTACCTGGGCATTCTCACCCCTCGCTCACCTATTTCATCCCCTTCCCCCCTGTTCATACATCACTCCTGTCTCTCTAGCCTATGAACCCTGTTTCCACTCGGCCTCCCCAGAAGTTGTCTCATAGCGACTTCCCCCCTCATCTCTATGCCTCACCCTCCTCTCTTCCTCCTCACCCCGCCTCCATGGCTCCTCACCACTCTCACCCACCTCCCTCAGCTCGTCATGACCGTCGTGCTTTCTAGGCTAGCTCTTCTCCCCCTCTGGTCACTCAGGCTGAGACCATGGCCAGAAATTCTGCCAGCACCTATGTGAACAATACCGACCCTGATATGCAGAGGCGTATAGCCAACATGGAAAACGTTGCCCACAACTGTTGCAGGGAAATGCCTTTAGAGGTGATCGACACTTCACTCAGATGGATCCTAGATCCTGGGCTTACCAGGCAATGGGAAAACTTGTACATCAGGACCATCGACCTGCATTGGCATACCAAAACACTTCTGGCCATCGCCCTTCAGGAGCATAAGGACAACAACACAGATCTTGAGAGGAAATTTGATTCCTTGACTGAGAAATTTGTTGTGTACGTGAAGGAAGTGCACCACATGCGCTTCATAGACAGAAGCTCCCCTCACTATGCCATTTTAAAGAGAAGCTCTGCAGCGCACCTCCATCAGAGTGCAAAGGTCGAAGAAGGCGCTCAACACCCATCCAAGCTCGACTGCTAAGAAGTTGGTCCCTCCACTCATCATTGTTAGATATTCTGTTCGAATGAAGGGACACCAGACAGACCTATCATTGTTGAAGACTATTTGAATGACGAAGCTGATGTGCAGCAATCCCCCAGCCTCGAGTTATTTTGTTTCAAGTTTGGACTCTTTTTGTCTCTCTGTTATTCTATATGTGTTCGAGGCCCAATGGCCTTTTTTCTAGAGCAAAAATGTATCATTTTCTCCAGGTTTTTTTAGCAACACTCTCCCCTCTGTGCCTCTCCCTGTATTCTCCTTCCCAGAGGGCGAGACTATTTTACGTCAGTTAGTTGTTCCTTAACCTCTTCTAGACTATCAGAATACTCGCCTATCAAGGCCTTGATGTAATCTATGTTTCTATATTGAATGTGAATAGACCCACTTAAATTACAAAAAAAAAACATGGTATCAGAGAAATCTAGAAGACTCTGAAAGAGAGATCTAATATCACGAGGGTTTGCAGCAACGAGTTTTCCTTCTTGCAACAATGGGATTATTTCTTAAAATTTTGTAGTTGGGTTTTGTGGTTGTGGTTGATTTGTCCAAATGGCATCATTGTTCAGTTTGAGATATGAAGATAGTTGGATGGGGTATCAAATTTTAGCCACTGGAAGAAGAAAATTACCTATATTTTGAAGTCGAATGGTCTCTAAGATCTAGGATTTAGTGAGTAGAGACATGCAGATTCCTTCAGATCTAAATCTTGCAGCTGAACATAGGGTGAAGGGTATGAAATCGACTTGTGCAATTATGGATGGTGTGAGGGATCATAATGATATAATCCTCCACATATTAGGGAAGGACACCGGAAGACAGATGTGATTCTCTCTAACCGGTCCTTATCGGAGTACAAATGAAAACAAGAAAATGGTGTTGAAAGAGAAGTTGAGCAGTATTAAAATGAACAGATCTGAGACCATGACATCTTATCTCACAAGATTCCAACAAGCTCATGATGAGCTTGCAGTTGTTGGGGAAATTGTGCATGATTCAGAGTTAGTCAAATTTTCTATGAAGGGGTGCGCAAAGAAGTGGCCCACTTTTTTCGATGGGATTATAGCTCATCAACAACTTCCTGATTGGAATCGGTTATGGGATGACATCACTTAGAAGGAGATATGGGAAAATTCCTTGACTGGAGGATAGTGGGCAGTGACAAGAAAGATGAATTTTCTATTGCAGCACAAGCGAAAAAGGGCAAATTGAAGGCCACGTAGAACCAAGGTGGAGGAGCATCTTTATAGAACAAGAAGGAAAAGGACATGAGCAAAGTTAAATACTTTGCTTTCCATAAGTTCGGGAATTTTTTTAGTCAGTGTCCTAACAAAACGAAGGGTGAGGGAAAGAGTGCTACAGCAACTACTACACAGATGGAGGAGATGGCGAAGAAATTTGAGAAAAACTTCGAACTAGTATCTTGCCTTTCTAGAAACATCACGAGAGGTGTCTAGTTCGTCGATAATGGAGAATTTCATCATATGATGGGAACTCGAGATCTTCACCAACATGACCAGGGAGCCCAAAGATGTAAATGTGGAGCTTGGTGACAAGGCCAAGTATGCAGTCGAGGGCATGGCAGTATCGAGTTCGAAATAGACTTAGGTGGCTTCATGGAGGTGAACGATGTATTATATGTATTGGGGTTGTAGTAGAATCTCGTTTCAATTTTGAACATGGAAGATAGAGGATTGGAAGTCAGCTTTACGGGAGGTGAAGTGGTTCTTGGGCCAAAGGTGACCGATTTCAACGAGAAGTGGTTGATCGATAGGAGGGAGAGGGATATATATCTATTGCAAGGCCAACTGGTGAAGGCTATCATCCATGAGAGTGACAACTAAAGCAATATTTGGCATAAGAAGATGGGGCACCTACGCTATGGAGCTCTCCCATTCGTGCAGAGGATGGTTACTGGTTTTCCAGAGATCTGGGTGGAGAAAGACGGATTGTGTAAAGGGTATATGCTTGGTAAGCACACAAAGACTTTGTATCCTCACAGTGAGACCAAGTCAAAGGGCGTGTTAGACTTGGTGCATTTTGACACTTGTCATATGTTTGTGACATCGACAACAAGGTCCTTATATTTTGCAAAGGCCAAGGATGAGGTCTTAGATTGGTTTCAACAGTTCAAGGCTCTTGTGGAGAACCAGACAGGGAGAAATATTAAGGTGTTGAGATCACATAATGGGGACAAGTACACCTCCAACAAGTTCCAGGACTTTTGCAAGCAAGCAGGAAGGAATAAAGAAGTAGCTCACAATACCTTACAAGCCTCAGCAGAATGGGGTTGCTGAGAGGAAAAATAAGATCATCATGGAGGTAGCAAGGGAAATGATCTATGATCAAGATTTTCCTATGTTCTTGTGGGTGAAGGCCTGCAATACAGTTGTGTATGTGCAGAACAAGATTCCTCACAGGGTGTTGGAGGATGTGACCCTTGAGGAGTTGTTTACAGGAGTGAAACCAGTTGTGAGTCATTTTTTCATATTCAATATTCTAGTTTATTTCCATGTGCCTACAGAGAAGAGAACTAAGTTGGAGCCCTTATTTGGGAGGGGCGTGTTTGTTGGCTACAGTGACGTCTCAAAGGCCTACCGAGTCTACATTCCAAGATAGAGAAAGGTGATCTTGAGTTGAGATGTTATATTTGATGAGGACAAGACACATACCAGATCTTAAGTGAGGGATTCAACAATGGTAGAGGAGTAGGAGCGAGAAGCTCATAAGGCTGGGTCAGGACTAGCAACATCAATAGGGACACAACCAGAAGATTTAGAGGATGAGCTGGATATTCCTTTGAGCTCTACCAGGAGGAGGCCTAGATGGGTTGATAAAAAATTAAGAGATGTTGAGAAGCATGTGGAGGCTCCTAGTAGCACTTTTAAGCAGAGAAAACCATCGACCAACTATTCCAGTTATTTGGCAATATCGAGCAGCATCAACAAGTCTAAGCCTTCCACTTTTGAGGAGACTATAGGTGAGAAAGTTTGGAGATATGCCATGATAGAGGATTTTAGCTCCATCATGGTGACTTCTCGGTGGATCTACAAGATCAAACATGCATTTGATGGCAGTATCAAGAAGTAAAAGTGAGGCTCGTGGCGAGAGGGTTCTCCCAAAAGGAGGGAGTGAACTACGAGGAGACATTTGCACCCATCACCAGATATGCATCCATTAGAGTAGTTATGTCTATGGCTTTAGATATGGGGTCGAGGATACATCAAATGGATGTGAAGATTGTTTTCCTCAACGGAGTGATTAAGGAGGTGTATATTGAGTAGCCCCAGGGTTTTTGGGTTCATGGGTGAGATTCCCATGTATGCAAGTTGAAGAAGGCCCTTTATGGGCTGAAGCAGCCTCTACACACATGGTATGCCAGGATTGATTCTTCTTGGTTCGGGGAGTGAGGTGGATCCCTACTTGTACTTTGTACTCGTTGAGGGTGAACCACTCATCTTGGTATTTTATGTGGACGATCTCTTCTTAACAGGATTAGAGAAGCTCATAGGGATGTGCAAGGACGATCTTGATTCCAAATTCGACAGGAAGGACAACGACTTGATGCATTAATTTTTGGGATAAGAGGTGTGGTAACATCCAGGAGAGATTTTCCTTGGACAGGGCAAGTATGTAGTGGAGATCTTGAGGAGATTCAAGATGGAGGATTTAAAACCTATGTATACACCTATGATCACTAACTTGAAGAATTTAAGCGCTTCGGAAGGTGAATTAGTGGATCCCACGTATAGGAAGTTGATATTTTCTTTGATGTATCTGGTCAACACTAAGCCGGATATATGTTTTGTTGTGAATACACTCAACCAGTTCACGGGGGAGTCGAGATAGGTTCAGTGGGTGGCATCAAAGCATGTGTTGAGATACCTGGGAGGGCCAATAGACTTTGGACTAAGATATGTTAGAGCAAAAGGAGTGGAGTTGTAGGGGTACACAAATTTTGATTAGGCAAGAAGTGTGGTGGAAATAAAGTCCACATCTAGATGTTGTTTTAGCTTGGAATCAACCACAATCTCATGGTTCAGCAGGAAGCATCAGTCAAAGGCACTCAGTTCAGCAGAGGCAAAGTAAATGTCAGTGAGTATGGAAAAGTGTGAGGTAGTTTGGCTCCGTAAGATGGTTGCAAGATTATTGATTTGTAGATGGGGCCAACAATGATACACTGTGATAATCAAAGTTGCATTAAGCTCTCTGAGAAGATTCAGTTTCATGATCAGTGCAAGCATATCGATATCAAATATCACTTCATTGGAGACAGGGTCCAAAAGGGTGTTCTAAGATAGTAGTGTATTTCTATGGAGTTTCCAGTGGCAGATGTTCTCACTAAGCCTCTAGTGAAGGGAAAGTTTGTGAAGTTCTGAGATAAGATGGGGATAGTGGAGAATCCCTTCCTTGCTAGGAGGGAGTGTTGAAGTAAGTAGCATCGAAAGGTCTTCTACATTAGTTTGTTGTCTTAGCATGTGGAAGACATTATTTGCCTCTTACAGTGATTTATGTCTTATTCCTTAAGTCTAACGTAGGAAAAGTACAATAATTAAAGTAAATTAATTATTATGGACTATTGAGTTATTTTCTAAAGATAAATAATTTAATTATTTAAGTGAATTAGAAATAATCTCAATCGTTGATCTCCAAGATGGTTCTAGAAGGGAGATTGGGGTTAAGGAGTTGGACTCAATAAAGAATATAAAGGGAGCCTAGCAAGGAGGTGAAGACACAAGAAGAGTAGCACAAGTTGTGTGAGCAAGTCATCACGAAGAGGGTGATTTTCTTTACAATGTGATTGGCTCAGTGGACCAGTGTGCAGAGAAGGAGAAGTTTGAATGGGTACATGTGAATCCAAGGAGGCCAAGTAGGACGAGATTTCGAGGCCGAGTTGCCAGAGAGAGATTATATTTATCTGGAGGAGGCCGAGTTGCTAGAGTTTTAGGGTTTTTCCAATGTGCATTAGTGGCAAGGCACAAATCTAATTTCTAGAGGGTGCAGATCACGTTGTTGGAGGTCGAGTCCTTCAAGCCGATTTCATATGAAGACAAATTTCCTTGAGGTTGATTTACTTGGGCCGAATTCATTTGAGGGAACCGATTTGTAGGTTGCAGATTGTATTTTTCCTTGTATCTATGTGGGTCAAAAAACCCAGATTTTTCAAATAATGAAATAACGGAAAATTGTTGTGGGTTAATTAATTTTGCAATATGTGATTGATCTCTCTAGTTTATTTCTGCTACATATTTTTAATTCTAGAAGTTAAAAATACCAATGATTTTATTTTTTGGTAAATCAATGTTTATATGGGTAAATAAATCAACTATTGGGGAAAAATTAATTTGTCATGAGAAAATAAATCTTGTTGGTATTAGAAATTTAACACAAATGGAATATTATGTGTGAGGAGGTTCGACGTTCAAGTGCCCTCGATTCACCTGTGTGTGTGGAAGGGGCATACGTACGCACCTAGAGTTTATAGTGGTAGTGACTGGAATCGACCCTGTGCCACACGAGTATGAGACTGGCCTAGTTTTTTATTCCTCTAGTCAACAAAAAAAATAGTATCGTTGTATTTTAAGTATGAGGGGTTTCCGCAGTGCATTATATTAGATATCATTTTTGGGATTCAACTGCGTTAAGTAAGTCATTCATCTATGACCATTTCCATGAGAGGTAGTCGTAACTGACTAATTTCTCATTATTTTTGAATAGCCCCTTAGCACTCATTGCATCGGGTGATGCTCACATGGGTGAAGAAGTGGGATTGAAACTACTGAAATGAATCACATAATGTCAATCATCACTTCTGGGGCTTGCACCCGGTAATCAGGACTTCTCGGGAACTCCTCTAGCTCAAGTGCGCTTAACTATGGAGTTTTCCCCACAGTCAAGCCCACTTAGCTTGCTACCCCATTTCCAAAACCTTAGAAAGTATTGTGCCTCATGAACCATTCAAGTAGAGGTCCCTTTACTCTTTGTATTTTAAGTATGAGGGGTTTCCATAGTGCATTATATTAGATATCATTTTTGGGATTCAATTACGTTAAGTAAGTCATTCATCTATGACCATTTCCATGAGAGGTAGTTGTAACTTAAAAATGATATCTAATATAATGCACTGCGGAAACCCCTCATAGTTAAAATACAAAGAGTAAAGGGAGCTCTACTTGAATGGTTCATGAGGCACAATACTTGCTAAGGTTTTGCAAATGGGGTAGCAAGATAAGTGGGCTTGGTTGTGGGGAAAACTCCACAGTTAAGATCATTTGAGCCAAAGGAGTTCTGGGATGGGTGAGCTCTTGGGAAGTCCTGGTTATTGGGTGCAAGCCCCAGAAGTGATGATTGAAATTACGTGATTCATTTCAATAGTTTCAATCCCACTTCTTCACCCGATGCAATGAGTGCTAAGTGGACTATTCAAAAATCATGAGAAATTAGTCAGTTACGACTACCTCTCATGGAAATGGTCATAGATGAATGACTTACTTAATGCAGTTGAATCCCAAAAATGATATCTAGTATTGTTGTAGTCTAAATGATTTCCAACACCTTTTCACTAGCGAAAAGGGTTGTATAAATTAAAAAAATTTACAATGGATAGTACTTTATTTTTAAAGATTGAAAATCCTCATATCTCAAGAGAGTATTTTCTAGCATATAAAGAGGAAACCATAACATCTCGTTGATATGAAATAGATAACCTTCTTGAAGCGGTTGTTGCTAATCTTCTTCCATCTATTGTGTTGAGTCTTGACTGTCCTAAATCTTCTATTGTTTGAGGGGATTTCGTTTCTTTCTCCTTATCTTTAATGAATTGAGCCCATTGATTGTATCTCTTGGATAACTGAGGTAAATAAACAATGACAATATTTTTTTGATAGATTTGGCATTGACCAATATGATTTTCAATGTACCTCTTCTTGTGCTTGTATTTGGAGGAAAACTTGGAAATCAGTTTCATGCATTCGTGGGGAAATTGAAAGAAATTTTGAATATCATTAGTGCTCCAGTTATCAATTTCCTGAATCATATTATTACTGGACTCTTTGTAATCCTCAATTGGTTTTAATTAAGGGCAATGCTTCTCTGATTCCCATTGGATGAGGCATATTAAATTCCTCAATGATATTCAATGCATTGTCCTACATAAAGTCACACCAGTCAAAAGCTTCTTTAATCCATTCCTTGGTAATAGTACAATTAGATTTCCTTTGATCTAGAGAAATCTACATAATTTCTTCTCTTCCTTGAAAATTTCTCCAAAGCTTCATAATTTCCCACTTTTCCCTGCATTACAATTTTATCAAATTGATCAAGCAGTGCATTGTCATCTTCCATATGTATCTCAACCTGATCTGTAAAATATATCGATTCATGATTAATATTATAGATTTTGTTCAATTGTTTATATAATTTTAGCTCAACTTATTTAAGTTGTTCATTTACAACAACAGCTTGATCTTTGAAAACTTTTATTTCTACTAATTCTTTTTTCAATTGATTTATCTATTCTTCAAGAGAGGCAATCCGAGATTCAAATCCTATAGAAATTCTCTGATTATTTATTTCAAATGCTTCCTTTAAAATCTCTATTTCTCTTGCTTGTGTTTGTCTTAGGTCTTTTATCTGTTGGGCATGTTTATTTTCTAATTCAAAAACTCCTCCTATGCTGCTCTTCTACCTCAGATTTCTCTTTCCGATGGTTTTTGTCAATTTGTGTCATGGTTAGATAAAAACCCTCTCTCAATATAGTGGCATGAGATTCCCATTCTTTCTCGTGAATAATTATGTTTTTTTCTAATTCGATCTGCAATTCTTTGATCTTGCTTTATCTTTTATCTAATTCTTCAGATAACTTTTATGTTAAACCCTGATTGGCTGAAACAAAAACCCCAAGGGCTAATGTTGTCTCAGTGGCTCTTTCTTTTGTATCACGTGTGGCTTTCCAAATCATTGTCGAAGGATTCTCAATCATAGATGAGTCAAGCTTTCTCTTTCTTGACCTTTTTACAACAAAATTAGATTGAGAATTATAAAAATAGTTCCCTAGAGACATTACTGTCTCTTGCACTAGTTTTGTTTCACTGGAATTTTTAAATAGAGATGAAAAATATGGAAAATTTCATGCCAAAGGAGTCATGACTACTCCTGGGGAGATTACCTCAGTTATTTGGAAAAAGGAGATTGGGCTTTGTACAATTTTTTGGACTGGATCTCCTTGAGGAATTTCTAACTAAACTTCTTTTTCTTGCTTTTTCTGTAATTCTTCTTTTTGAGAGGAAGATTCAACATGTTTCTTTGCATGCTCTGTAAGCTCTAGTTGTTCTAGTCCCTTTTTTTCTTCTTATCTAACTCAGGATGTCCAAAAGGGTGGACATGTTGAATGAAGCATATGAACAACAAGCAGCAAATAACGTTGAGTTGAAAACACTTCTACAAGAGGAGAAGGAGGACAAGCAACGATTGCAACTTCAATTGCAAGCCACAACAGAGGCATTAGAAGAATCGAAGTGCAACGAAGGAAGTCTTCAAGCAGATCATCAGGAATTAAAGACACTCCTACAGGAAGAGAGGGAGGAGAAGCAGCAATTGCAGCTTCAGCTACAAGCCACAACATAGGCCTTGGAGAAAGTGAAGCCTAACGAAGGCTCAGAGAAACCCTTTTCACCTGTTTACAAATCGACATCTGAGGTAAATAGTTGTGATCATTCTTTAGTTTCATCTTCATTTGCTATTATTTCTGTTGGAAATGTGGAGATCCCCATTACAAGAACTGGCATGAGACTCCTTACCAAGATGGGTTACAAAGGAGGAGGACTTGGCATTCATGGCCAAGGCATGACTCAGCCATTGGAGGTTGTGAAAAGACCTTGATATGCAAGTTTGGAATACACTGAAGGAGAATGATAAAAGGTATTAGAAGCTCCCACAACATTGATGAAACCGTCGAGGAAAAATAATGACGAGAACACTTCCCCATCATCTTATGACAACACATATTGCAGAGAGAGGGTTGAGGCAAGCTCTCATTGCCATAATGACATCAAAGGAAAACATCCATTGTTGAACTCATTTGGGGAAAATATCAATGGGAATACTTCACCATCATCCCATGGAAGAGCATGTCGCAGTAGAATAGCTGAGACAAGCTCTCATCACCATGATCGCACCAGATACCACCAGGAAAGGTATAACAAGTCTCAATATGAGCAAGTTCATTTTTATTATAAGCATGTTGCTAATCATGAACAGAAATCATGGCATAGAAAAACTTGTTGTTTTTGTGGTTTACATAATCATGTCATTGCTGAGTGTTGGAAAAGAATGGCAGCACAAAGGAGGATGAGGGATGGAAAGCCTTCCCCACAGCAGGGAAATAAACTGGTTAAGTATTTTTGGAGGAAGAAAATCGTTTGCATCCATTGCAACCAAAGTGGTCATCAAAGATCCACATGTTCGAGGCTCCATCCAGAGCAACACCTTAAGGATGAAGCGTTGGTGCATGAACCAGTTAGAACAGTTGGTCGACAAATGAATCCACCACATTCATGGTGGTCCTCTTTATTAGGAAAAATATGGTTTTCCTAAATGTGCTAATGTGTCATGGTCATGTTTAGTACATCACGTGTTTCGTTTCTTTTGTAAAAGTGATTGTGTTTTTCCATCACTTGCAATGCGATAATGATGTCTTTGGCCTTGTATTAATAGTTGGAATATTATTGATTCCATTTTGATGTAAGCTTAACCACCTAGTATGTGTTATAAACTCGTGGCGAGTATGGAATTATTGGGTCATAGTTGGTCATAATTTGAGCATGTAATTTGTAGGAGATTGTATTACAGGTTTGCAAAGGATGCAGGTGTCGGCTCATCACTTAAGGCTCCGAAGAACAGAGGTGAAGGAGAAGGAAGGGTGACATTTTTCAAGACACTTGTGGTGCAGACATTGTACACAGTAGTTTCAGATTATTGTTGATGCTTTTCGAGGACCAAAATCTCCTTGGTGGGTAGGAATGATCCAGATGGCTCCAAAGACACACACAGGAAAAAGAGAGCTTATGAAAGCTCAAAAATCAAAGTGAGAGAAACGTGGAAAACTTAGTTTCAAGTTGAATATCTCATCGACCTGATCGCAATAGTGTGAAAAGGTTTGTCAAAACGAGCTCATATGAAAAAGTTAGAGGCATTAAAAGTTATGGGGTTGACTAGGTGACATGGCAGGTTAAATAAGGTGCAATTTTGCATATTCCGGGGGTCGGATTCCGGCCAGCTCCAACCAGAATCTGGGAAAATTTGTAGGATGGATAAAACGTCCACTGACACATAAAATTGAATAATTAAAAAATATGTGGTTATTTTATATTAAATATAAAAATATATAATTTTGGAGCGGCGGGCCATGACCCTTGCCCCCCCAACCAACATAAAACAAATTATTATTTTAATGGGGGTCGGCGGCCATGACCCCATCTGTCGCCATCTCCGCCCCATACTATATGCAACAAACAAAAAACGGAAATGGGTGTGGGCCACCGTGCCAGCAGACCCGCCGCCTAAAAGGGTCAACAACATTTATGTTAATACAATGGAACCTAAAACTAGAGGGGTGGGATTTGATCCCCCGAACCCTCCTCAACAAATTTCTCCTTTTACCACTACACCAATGGCTTATGTGTTGGTTAATCCACAAACCCACATAAATATAAACATGTTTTCGTAGATGCGCCTAGGCAAAGGAGATTGCAGAGTTCGAGACAAACTTTTTGCATTTGTAGGCGGAACCATGAGCCAGCATGCAGAGGCAGTGGAACACTGATTGAGCATTATTTTCGAGAGTGCCAAATTTTCCCAATGTCCAAATTGGACAAATTTTATATGGATTTTATACCTCTCGGTGTTAGTTTATGCAACAAAGGTCTCGATTTTTTGGCCATTTTGCATAATGGAATGACGATGTCAGTTTTCAGCGTGTGGACAGCTGATTTCATGCCATTCGATGCCACGATTTCGATGGTGCATTAAGATCAAACAACTGAGCATATTATTCTTCAGCCAACATCATAGTTGACGTATATTAAGTGTTGTTTCCATGTACTTCATTGATTATTGTTGTGAGATGTTTTATGTCGTGTTGATTCCTGCTTGATGTATGATGCAGAATATTTATGTTTATTTGTTGTTGATTCCTTCTTGATGTAAGATGCGGAATATTTATGTGTATTCGATGTGGTATGTATTTATCATAGATGGTGATTTATGTCGTGAGATCCCTTTGTTGCCTTGATGGCAGGATACTCTTTGTCACCATGTGTGAGGTTGTCATGCTGATAGGAGGTCTGTATGAGTTAGAATTTCATGCAAAGAAACGTCTCGTGGAGAGAAATTGCTGCTCATGTTGAAGGATAATTTCCTTGTATGGCAAGTAAACAATATCCATGTACATCCTCACCAATTACAGCACTAAATGAAGTGACCAAAACTATCGAGACACCGAGGCCAAGAGATATAGTCCACACTAGACGAACTCCGTTATTAAACGTCTTACATTTTTGTTGTGTGATTGTTGACATGTTTTTCTTTTGATTATACCTGCATATGTGTTCATTAATGCTTTGATAAAATGTAATTCTAACACATCACAAAAGTAAAATATTATGGGTAAATCCAGTCGTTGACAGACCCAGATTACTAAGCCCCGCCAAGAATATGCCTTATCTCTTTTCCCCATCCATAAAAAGTTAAACCATTTTTTCCTAATTTTTTCCAATATTCACTTTGGTATGTGGGCTAGGGAGAGAAAATAAACAAGTATCCCTTCCAAATTTGATTCTGGTGAAGTCAATGTACCTCCCCTTGATAATCACTTCTAACACCAATTAGCCACCATCCCTTCAATATTTTCATAAAAAAAATATCGATCTTTCAATCTGTAATAATTAAGCTTAAGATAGAACCCAAGATATTTTAGCATATTGTTGAAAGACGAGGAAGTGTTAGGAAATATTTTTGTAAACTGCCTTTCTAAATCTTCCCCAAGTCCATTAAATAAAATTGAGGACTTATCAACATTTACTTCTATCCTAATCACTTTGCTATATACAAAGGTCAATAATTTCCTTGTTTTATTCTACATTCCTTCTTGTTCCTAAACAAAACAAAATAATACCATCTACAAATAGTAAGTGAGAGATGATACAAAGAAGATAATTCTCCATTTTTATGCTCTTAACAGTACCTTCTCTTTTGGATGTAGTTACCATCCTACTTATAACTTAAAACAGCCAACAGAAATAGAAAAGTGAACATTGGGAAACCCTGCCTGAGACCCATAGTACCATATCAAAACTTGGATGTTGAACCATTTATCAACACTGCAAACAAAACTAAGGAGATCCCCCCCCCCCATAATCTAGTTTACAACTTGAATTGTCATCCCTATACGAATCAATATTAATCTAAGAATGAAGCCCACTAACTTTATCTTAACCTTTGGCAAAATCTATTTTCATAACCATTGCTGAATTTTTTTTTCACCTTAGTTGTATGTAGGCCTTATTGCATTGTTCAGGTTACCACCTAATTTGTTTTGCTAGATATGCAAGGTCGACACTCAAAACAAAACAATGGAAACTTGGAAAGGAAACCACTGTCACCTAGGCTCCCCTTTCCCTAATCTTCTTAGATGAACACAAGTCACGTGGAGGGGGTCCTCCCTTAATAACAATCTTGCAATCTAGCTTTCAAAGAACTAGCACAAAGGGGAAATGACTCTTCTCTATTTTCATACATGGATGGAATAAGAGAAATCTATTTAATAGACATCAAGACCACTCTAAGCTCTAAATATTTTTGGGAACATATTCATAAAAAATCTCTTGTAGCTTTGAATGACAGGCCCTAGAACAGCTCTAAATTGCACTTCACTAAGGGAAAAGAGTTCAATTATTAACCTTGTAAACATAGACTTCCAAGTCTTATGAAAAGATATCCACTTATGCACATTGTTCAAATGCCTGAATAATGTGTTTTCACAATTTATTCAAGCTATAAATAAATGCATAAACATAGATATTTATTTAAACATTAAGAGTGAACCAATAAGTGTAATCCCCAAATCCACATGCAACGATGGAGCACCGGGCTATTTAACAGATGCAAAATTTCCATATGAATTTTTTCAAACAGTTAGGATGTATTGACCACTAAAGTGGCATTTTATGATTACAATAAGACTTCATGCCCAAGGATGAGATAAAGGACACTTGTACCATCGGATATCATCAAATTACCAAAGTTTCTAAGCTCTACTTCTTCTTCTTCATCATTTTTCTGTTGTACCCAAATTCCACACCCTGCAGGGACATTGTAAAAGTGATGCTAGTATGAGGATTTTTGAGTCATGTAACAGGCCTAGGTAGCTTGAGTTCTTGTCATCAAGTCAGTATTACTCTGGGAGGTTCTTTTCACTTAATTAATTATCATCTTTCGAATAGGACTTAATAATTAGTTGAGTTTTTTCCTCCAAATATACCCCAAAGACGGAGTATGGCTTGATGGTGAGGCCTCGGGTAAGTCCTAGTGCTAGGGTCAATGTTTATTACCATACTAGATCACACAAAAAAATCCGTGGAATCTGGTTAGATCTAGGTAGTCATTTTTTAATTTTTTAGATTTCTCGCAGAGTGGAAATTGCAATAAAAATTGTATTTGTAATATAATAAGTGATGTCTAGAGAAGTTGTATGGGGTATGAATAATAAAATTTGGACTTCTCATCCTAAAATTTCTATTATGACACACTTTAAGGGGTTAAAAATGTGTTATGAACCCTCAAAACCTACTTTTAATGGGAAATCTGGCAATTAATTAAGCCATAAATTAAATAAACGGAGAAAATGAGGTGGAAAATTATGGAGGATTTCAAGTGAAGTCTCAAGGTGATTTGGACTCCTAAAATCAAGGATATAACATGTGCTCAAATAAAATATAATTTCCAGCATTAAATGAGAAAGTTTCTTACTTGGAAATTCGAATTTGTGAAGTTAATGCACATTTCGGAGGATTTGGGAGAATATTTGGTGGAGATTTTTATGGGAAATTGTCCCTACCTTTTTTACCACCCATCTACACTTGTGATTCCATCATAAAATTTGAATTTGTCACATAAGGGAAGAAAAAAATGATGTCCACTTACAAAAAATCGATTTTTACACTTGGCATTGGAGCTCCACTTATCAAATTCTCCCTCTCACCACTTGGCATTTGGTTCTTCAATGGGATTTTCTCTCATTCTCTTATATATGTGAGCCTTGGGCTCTCATTTTTAATCATGGTTGGAAGCTTTGGGCTTAGTGAAACGCTGCCATAATGTTTGTACTATCAATTGTTATCAATAAAAGTCTTTGGGGTTTCAACAAGCTTGTTCGTGGATGTTATCTTTGATGCTTTGAGGTATCTTGGTTTAATAGTATTATTTTTCTTCAATATATACATTTCTTTCTTTAAATTTGTTAAATACCATTTGGTAAAATATTGGATTGTCTAATGGATAGGTAGTTGCAAACTATTTTGTAATTATCTTTGGCTAGTGAAGTAATCTTGATAGGTGAGAGCTTGCTTGTCCTAAGATGAACAACAAGAACTCCCTTACCATTGTACAAGATATTCCTTTTGGTGCTAACATCTGCTTGCAAATTTGTATCCTTTTCATTTGTGATATAGGTTGAGGAAGCTTGAAGTTGGGGAACTTATCGGCTAAAGGAACAAGCTTCAAAAGCAAGGCTTCAAGGACTCTTGGAAAGCATTGTGGAATTTCCAAAGACCAACTAAAGAAGAGGAAATAAAAACAAAGGGGGTTTCCATAACCCATTGATTGTTCTTTCCATCTCTCCTAAATTACAATTTATCATATAGTTTCTCATGCTTATATTGTGTAAATCTAGCAAGGAAGCTAAATTTTGGGGCACTAGTTCCATTAGTCCAAGAAATAGCTCATGTGTGTTGTCTTCTTGGGCTAAATTGTGCAGGTCAAGTGCATTTAGACTAGTACTCATCTCAAAAAAATTTATCTTACATGTGCTCAAGCTCTCCAGTTATTTTTAGGCTCTCTTAGTCATTTTCTAACTTTTCACTTTGTTGTCATATAGGGCAGCTTGGAGGATTCATTGAGTTGAGATACTTGGAGACATTTTGCCGAAGTAAAACCAGAGCTCAAGCACAACCTTGAGGAGGCCTACCAAATTCCAACTTCCCAAGATCCAAACCAACAAAGTTCTTCATTCTTCAATCTCTTCCTTTTCACTGATATGAAGCCTTCATTCTCACTGATTTCTTGGTGCAAAAGAGTCCCATACACTTTCAAATTTGAAGGAGCCTTTCTAGTAATTTTAGTTGCTAAGTTTTTTCCTTTCTTAAGGAGGAGATCTAGTTCTTATAAGTGATATTTTTGTGAATATTCCCCTTGAATCATTTGACAGCCTTTGGAGAGACTTATCATCATTGTAATATCTCTTTAATAAAAAATTATTTTTCTTGAGGAAGCTTGGGAAATTCTCCCATGGTATCCTATCTCTTTATTAGGAGGAAGACTCTTTCTTAGGTGGATTTTGTTCTCATAGTTTAGATTCTAACTCTCATATTTATTATTTTCTTCATTTACATGCACTCTAATCTAATTTATATATGGTTAATCTTTAGACTTAACACAACACTCACATCTCTTTTCATTTGCTAAGTTGAGATTGTCTAGTTTGTCATTTTATTTCTCAAGTTCTTGTATTGTGCAATTCATTGTTGTTAAGCTACAACACTTGCAACATATCTTTTGAGCAACTAATTTATATGATTTCAAGTTACAACACACAAGCAAGTACTTTACATTTTTTACAAACTTTGATTTTTTCATTAATCCATATTTTTTCACTTTACTTGGTGAATCATTTCATGCTTCATCATCTTATGTCAACTTATGCTCACGTGACATTTTGATTATTGTTGATACTTCTTGATTATTTTTGAGCAACTTACTTGTCTAATTTCACTTAGCTCATTTGGTTTACAAACAACTTGTGAAGTACGCGGTTTTATGTAATTTTTATTTCTAAGCTTGTGAAGTGGCATTGAGCTAGTTTCACTCTAATTTTACATCGAAGTTATTGGTGCAATTTATCTTGAGCATTATATCATTTCACTTATTTGGAAACATTGGTATCAACATTATTCCTCAAAATCAATAAATCACTTGCATATCCTATTAGGCATTCTTATTTAGTGGCATATTTAAAATTAACTTCCAAGCATAAGTTTGGTTGATAGAAATTATAGGAAAAAAACTTTCTTGGGAAGTTCTTCCAATTTGTACGAGGTAAGGTAAAGGAGTGTGACACTACAATTATGAAGGTGGCTTATCCCTTTGTAGGAAAAAAGACACACATTGGCTAGTAAGACTGAGGGGACGAGTATCGTTAATGATACCATCATGTCCTTACCACCTCTTTCTTACAGTGACCCCATTTTTTACCCTTTGGTAAGAGCTCAAAAGGAAGATCTCTCACCTAGAGTAGGCATTTAGATTAACATTAACCAAGATAATTGCATCCAAATATAGTATATGTGAATTGCATATTAACAAATCTCATGGTTTTACTTGTAATTAGTCATTATACTTGTCATTTTGAATATATGTTGAATTGAATTCTTTGTTTTAACAAGTGGTATCTCATCTATATTTAGCGAGTACAATTCTAATTGGTTCCCTTTCTCAAGATATCCTTGTATCCTTTGGATTAACAAGTGATCATATATATTGAAAGATTTTTCATATCTTGTATTGATTATTTTATTGTGCTAACATTTTTTGTTTCATTTTCAGGATTGCTTGTGCTTCCATTTGAAGCACTTCATTTATTTTAATAAAATATCTTTCATTTTTTAGCAATATTTTTAAGGCATTGGTTTTACATATGATTATTAATATCTCCTATGTTGATGATTGTTGAAGTTGGTTTTAGCTCATATTTCTCGCAACGTATTTGATTGTAATCTCAAAAAAGTAATCCATTTCACTCTAACTTCTCTTAATTAAGACATGGAAAATCATTAATTAAATTTAGCGCCCAAGGAAAATCATTAATTTAAGACATATACGAGTTCATGCTCACGATGTCCGAAAGGGTGGACATGTTGTATGAAGCGTATGAAAAACAAGCAGAATATAACGCTGAGTTGAAAACACTTCTACAAGAGGAGAAGGAGGACAAGCAGTGATTGCAACTTCAATTGCAATGCATGACAGAGGCATTAGAATAATTGAAGCGCAACGACGGAAGTCTTCAAGCAGATCATCAGGCATTAAAGACACTCCTAAAGGAAGAGAAGGAGGAGAAGCAGCAATTTTAGTTTCAGCTACAAGCCACGACATAGGCCTTGGAAAAAGTGAAGCCTAACGAAGGCTCAGAGAAACCCTTTTCACCTGTTTCCAAATCGACATCTGAGGTAAATAGTTGTGATCATTCTTCAGTTTCATCTTCACTTGATATTATTTCTGTTGGAAATGTGGAGATCCCCATTATAGGAACTGGCATGAGACTATTTACCAAGATGGGTTACAAAGGAGGAGGACTTGGCATTCATAGCCAAGGCATGACTCAGCCATTGGAGGTTGTGCAAAAACTTCGATATGCAGGTTTGGAATACACTGAAGGAGAATGATCAAAGGTGTTAGAAGCTCCCACGACATTGATGAAACCGTCGAGGAAAAAGAATGACGGGAACACTTCCCCATCATCTTATGACAACACATATTGCAGAGAGAGGGTTGAGGCAATCTCTCATTTCCATAATGACATCAAAGGAAAACATACATTGTTGAACTCATTAGGGGAAAAGATCGATGGGAACACTTCACCATCATCCCATGGAAGATCATGTCGCAGTAGAAGAGCTAAGACAAGCTCTCATCACCATGATCGCACCAGAGACCACCAGGAAAGGTATAACAAGTCTTGATATGCGCAAGTTCATTTTGATTATAAGCATGTTGCCAATCATGAACAGAAATCATGGCATAGAAAAACTTGTCATTTTTGTGGTTTACATAACCATGTCAATTCTGAGTGTTGGAAAATAATGGCAGCACAAAGGAGGATGAGGGATGGAAAGCCTTCCCCGCAGCAGGGAAAGAAACTGGTTAAGTAGGTTTGGAGGAAGAAAATCGTTTGCCTCCATTGCAACCAAAGTGATCATCAAATATCCATGTGTTCGAGGCTCCATCCAGAGCAACACCTTAACGATGAAGCGTCGGTGCATGAACTAGTTAGAACAGTTGGTCGATGAATGAATCCACCACATTCATGGTGGTCCTCTTTATTAATAAAAAGATGGTTTTCCTAGATGTGCTACTGTGTCATGGTCATGTTCATTAAATCACGTGTTTCATTTCTTTTGTAAAAATGATTGTGTTTTTCCATCACTTTCAATGTGATAATGATGTCTTTGGCCTTGTATTAATAGTTGGAATATTATTGATTCCATTTTGATGTAAGCTTGACCACCGAGTACGTGTTATAAAATCATGGCGAGTATGGAATGCTTGGGTCATATTTGGTCATAATTTGAGCATGTAATTTGTAGGAGATTGTAGTACAGGTTTGCAAAGGATGCAGGTGTCGGCTCATCACTTAAGGCTCCGAAAAACAAAGGTAAAGGAGATGGAAGGGTGACATTTTTCAAGACACTTGTGGTGCAGACATTGTACATAGTAGTTGTAGATTATTGTTGATTATTTTCAAGGACCAAAAGCTCCTCGGTGGGGAGGAATGATCCAGGTGGCTCCAAATACACACACAGGACAAAGAGAGCTTATGAAAGCTCAAAAATCAAAGTGGAAGAAACGTGGAAAACTTAGTTTCAAGTTGAATATCTTATTGACTTGATCACAGCGGTGTGAAAAGGTTCGTCAAAACGAGCTCATATGCGAAATTTAGAGGCATTCAAAGTTCTGGGGTTGACTAGGTGACATGGTAGGTTAAAGAAGGTGCAATTTTTCATATTCCGGTGGTCAGATTCCGGCCGGGATCTGGGAAAAATTGTAGGATGGATAAAACGTCCACTGACGCCTAAAATCGAATAATTAAAAAATATGTGGTTGTTTTATATTAAATATAAAGATATATAGTTTTGGAGGGGCGGGCTATGACCCTCGCCCCCCCAACCAACATAAAACAAATTATTATTTTAATGGGGATCGGCGGCCATGACCCCATCCGTCGCCGTCTCCGCCCCATACTATATGCAACAAACAAAAAATGAAAATGGGCGCGGGCCACCATGCCGAAAAACCAGCCGCCTAAAAGGGTCAACAACATTTATGTTAATACAATGGAACCTAAAACCGGAGGAGCGGGATTTGATCCCCTGACCCCTCCTCAACAAATTTCTCCTTTTACCACTACACCAACGACTTATGTGTTGGTTAATCCACAAACCCACATAAATATAAAAATGCTTTCGCAGATGTGCCCAGGCAAAGGAGATCACAGAGTTCGAGACAAACATTTTTATTTGTATGCGGAACCATGAGCCAGTGTGCAGAGGAAGTGGAACCCTGATTGAGCATCATTTTTAGGAGTTCCAAATTTTCCCAGTGTCCAAATTGGACAAATTTTATATGGATTTTATACCTCTCGGTGACACGATTTTGATGGCGGTGTTAGTTTTTGCAACAAAGGTCTCGATTTTTTGGCCATTTTGCATAATGGAATGACGATGTCGGTTTTCAGCGTGTCGACAGTCGATTTCATGCCATTCGACGCCACGATTTTGATGGTGCATTCAAATCCAACAACTGAGTAGATTATTCTTCAGCCAGCATCATAGTTGAGGTATATTAAGTGTTTTTTCCACGTACTTCATTGATTATTGTTCTGAGATGCTTTATGTCGTGTCGATTCCTGCTTGATGTATGATGCAGAATCTTTATGTTTATTTGTTGTTGATTCCTTCTTGATGTAAGATTCAGAATATCTATGTGTATTTGATGTGGTATTTATTTATCATAGATGGTGATTTATGTCGTGAGATCCCTTTGTTTCCTTGATGGCGGGATACTCTTTGTCACCATGTGTGAGGTTGTCATGCTGATATGAGGTCTGTGTGAGTGAGAATTTCATGAAAAGAAACGTCTCGTGGAGAGAATTTCCCACTCATGTTGAAAGCTCATTTCCTTGTATGGCAAGTAAACAACGTCCATGTACATCATCACCAGTTATAGCACTGAATGAAGCGACCAACATTGTCGAGACACCGAGGCCAAGAGATATAGTCCACACTGGATGAACTCCGTTATTAAACGTCTTGCATTTTTGTTATGTGATTGTTGACATGTTTTTCTTTTGATTATACATGCATGTGTGTTCATTAATGCTTTGATAAAATGTAATTCTAACACATCACAAAATTAAAATATTACGGGTAAATTCGGTCGTTGACGGACCTAGATCAGCAAGCCCCACCAAGGATATGCCTTATCTCTTTTCCCTATCCACAGGAAGTTAAAGCATTTTTTCCTAATTTTTTCCAATATTCACTTTGGTATGTGGGCTAGGGATAGAAAATAAACAAGTATCCCTTCCAAAGTTGATTCTGGTGAAGTCAGTGTACCTCCCCTTGATAATCACTTCTAACACCATTTAGCTACCATCCCTTCAATATTTTCATAAAACAAATATCGATCTTTCAATCTGTAATAATTAAGCTTAAGATAGAACCCAAGATATTTTAGCATATTGTTGAAAGACGAGGAAGTGTTAGGCAATATTTTTGTAAACTGCCTTTCTAAATCTTCCCCAAGTCCATTAAATAAAATTGAGGACTTATCAACATTTACTTCTATCCTAATCACTTTACTATATACAAAGGTCAAGAATTTCCTTGTTTTATTCTACATTCCTTCTTGTTCCTAAACCAAACAAAATAATACCATCTACAAATAGTAAGTGAGAGATGATACAAATAAGAGAGTTCTCCATTTTGATGCCCTTAACAGTACCTTCTCTTTTGGATGTAGTTACCATCCTACTTATAACTTAAAACAACCAACAAAAACAGAAAAGGGAACATTGGGAAACCCTACCTAATGTTATCACTCCTCAAATTTTCAAAATCTCATGCTTGAAAATCAGTCATAGTACTCCTTCAAATTGTTTAGGTTGCAAGATACCATAAAATGATATGTTTTATGGTGTGTTTAAGTTTAGAAAACTTTGGATAAGGTTTTAGAAATGATTCCAAGTCACATCGGAAAGTGTGTTTTGAGTAGACACTTTGAAATGATCATAAGTCCGAAAGTTTGCCATTTGTCACCAAACTGTCTGAGTCTGCAGCAAATATAGCACGAAATTAACAGAATTTTCTACGGAAACACCTAGTAGTTCCGTATCAAAACTGACACTTTTCAAATGAAACATGCTACGAAATCTCTGCCAGTATTTAATGGTTTAAAGAGTAATGATGAATGGTTAAGTGTTTGAGAATTTCAAGGACCTGCTGCCAGACTTAAGCCATTATTTAAAAGTCATACACTTTCTCATATCACTCATCTTTTGTCATATGCTCTCTCGTTCTACTTTTGAATTTATCTCTCATACTTTTTGTTTTTCTTTTCCACACTTATCATTTGCTACCAAAGCATCTCTCTGTCAAGAAGATCCCCAGTAGAAACCCTTGATGTATATTAACTTATCTCCATTTAGCTGCTCTCTGTCATCAAGTATTTTCTCCCAAACAGGTGTAAAGTTATATGGAAGGCCACCACTGCACCATACAGGAAATAGCTACAGTTACTCCCAAGAAGGTTTATAAAGGAGGTTTTCCATTCCGCTATGAACCTACTGCTCCAGACTTGGTTTTAGGAGATGAACATTTCACCGAGTTATTTAAAAAGGGAGGGTGTATTCAATTCTTTCAGAAACTACAAGGGCATCATCAACATGTATCACGAGACTTTGTGGCAAGTTTCAGAGGCACATTTACGAAGGTAGGTTGTCTTCATATCCCAATTTCACCTGATAGCATCTCTAAAGCAACAGGGATCCTAAGAACTAGGGAGGAATGGTTTAAAGCCACCAAATTTGACTTGAAAATTTGTGATGATTATTTAAAACTGGAGCATGCAGGGATCAAAATGACTGAGGGAATTCCTAGAAGCTGTCTTAAAGATGAATTTTCCAAATTTCTAACGGTCATACAAAAATATTTTACATGTGAAGGTCGTTTTCAGAAAATTTACATGTATCATTTAAAATTATTGATAAATTTCACAGGGAAGAAATTGATAAATATCCCATTCTATCTCTTTAGAAGTCTCGGGAAAATGGCAGACAAGGTACAAGGAAAGCCTAAAAGGTATGAAACTTCCATTTTCCACCATGGGTTGATGAAATTGCTATTTTTGGAGGAATTAAACAAACTAAACAGAGATTGGGCATCATTCCTGTTCATGAATGGATATGAACTTGATGTTTTATCTCCAAGGAAAGCTTCCAAGCTTAAAAATTCTTCTTCCAAGCAAGAAGTGGATGTCAATACTACTGCAGAATTTGAAGGAACTCAACATGAAGATTTAAAGGATTCAGATAAAGACTTGGTGGAGAAAATTGATTTAGTCCAAGATATATCATTACCTCCAACAACTAGAACTAGAAACAAGACTATCAAACATATTGAAGAAATGTTGAAGCTAATAGATCTAAAAGAAATGTTGAAGAAAATGTTAAAGGGAAAGGCAAACTTGAAGATATCTTACAGGTCATTGACATTACAGAAGCCCCTATGGTAAAAGCAGCAGAAATTAGAAGAGCTAGAGTCAAAGGTAAAGGACTCATAGTTAAGAAATTAGACTTCTCTTCAGATGAGTCAGCCTTTATTTTCAAACCTCGAAAACCTCTTACTAGGTCACAAATGTCAGATACTTTTACTATTGGTGATAGTAAAAAGAGGGAGATAAAATTAAAGGAGAAATGTCAAAGGAAGTTATTGTTATATCACCTAGTGAGACAGAGCTATCAAGGATAAGAAGACAGAAAAATTTAAAGGTAAGTTTCAAAGGAAACTTGAGATAGATTCTTCTAAAAGACAGAGTAAGGATAAAGAAGAAACAGTCAAACAAAGAAAAGGAAAAGACAAGGCCATAGAGAAGACTGAAAAGGAGATTTTAGAAGAAAAATTGAAAGTTGTCAAAGATGAATGGGCTGAGACAAAGAAAGATATGGAAGGATATAAGAAAGATAGAGAGATGATAGTTGAGTTAGAGAAGAAAGTAATTGAACAGGTTATTCATTTTGAGACTTCCTTTGCAAAAGCCAAGAATCTGTTGAAAAGGACACAGCTTTTACGCATCATAGTGTCACACACAAGGAAGAGGAATTTATGTTTACAAGCAGAGAAGAGAAACCTGTAGAGATAAGTGAAATAATTAAAAGAAGAAATGGAATTGATGAAAACAGAATCAAAGAAAGGAGACTTGGAAAGAGGAATCATAAACAAAATTGTTTTAAACCACTGATAGATAAGAAGTTAATAATTAGATCATCATATTTTTGTCTTATATTATCAATGAACTACATGCAACCATGTTTATATACTTTTTTGAAGCTCAGATACAAGTTTTTTCAAATTTCCAAAGTGTTAGGCAATTCTACAGCAAGTGTCAGGCAATTCCACAGCAAGTGTTAGGCTTGAAGCCCAGTTTTTGCTGCAGAATTTCTAAAGGTTTCTTTTTTATTTTGAAAGACATAAACTGATGGGAGTGAGTAGTTTTGAAGGTCATGTTTAATTTTTTTTTATCATTGAACATCCTCCCATGCTTAAAAACAGTAGATGAATTTCACATATAAATTTTTTGTGTGCACTACGAAAACAATTTGTTTTCGTAGCTCAAAACAGAGTTTGACAGTAAGGACAGTTTTTATGATAAATGATGAATAGGGGAAGAAAGGTAAAGAATGTTTAAATTTTTTCATCATCAGGGTGTCAAATAGTATCAGGGTGACAAAGAGTATCAGTTTTTCCAAGTGGAGATTTTCAGTTAGAAGAGTTTGAAAGATACTAGCCAACATGTGCCATGTCATCAAACTAACTTCTTTTAAATGAAGGGCAGAGTTACGTCACGAAGAAAATCATGATATAAATGTTTTGTTAATGGCCAGCATGGTAAAAATATTGGATTCCTTTCGAGGAAGACTTGGATTAGTTTAGTTTAAATGTAATAAATAAGTGTTTAAGTCCTAGTAGGACTCTTAGTCTTATTTCGAATTGGTGTAAATCCTAGCCTCTAGAATCCAGTTTATGGTTAGATTTAAGTGTCAGTTTAAAGTTTAATAATCTAGCCACTTGGCAGGTTGAATGTAAAGGCTAAATTCCTATAAGTAGTGAAGACGTCTATGTACCAAATTTTGGAAAATGTTATCAAAACAGTCTACTTTTTAAATACTTTGGAGGAGCTGATATATACAGAAGCAGTTTAACTTTTCTGAAGCTGAGATTCTTAGTGTACTTCAGTGAGCTTCTTAGTGTTCTCTTTTGGATGTAGTTACCATCCTACTTATAACTTAAAACAACCAACAGAAATAGAAAAGGGAACACTGGGCAACCCTGCCTGAGACCCATAGTAGCATATAAAAACTTGGATGCTGAACCATTTATCAACACTGCAAACAAAACTGAGGAGATTCCCCCCCCCCCCCCAAAATCTAGTTTACAACTTGAATTGTCATCCCTATACAAATCAATAGTAATCTGAGAATGAAGCACACTAATTTTATCTTAACCTTTCGCCAAATCTATTTTCATAACCATTGCTGAATTATTTTTTCACCTTAGTTGTATGTAGGCCTTATTGCATTTTTCAGGTTACCACCTAATTTTTTTTGCTAGATATGCAAGGTCGACACTCAAAACAAAACAAGGGAAACTTGGAAAGGAAACCACTATCACCTAGGCTCCCCTTTCCCTAATCTTCTTAGATGAACGCAAGTCACATGGAGGGGGCCCTCCCTTAATAACAATCTTGCAATCTAGCTTTCAAAGAACTAGCACAAAGGGGAAATGACTCTTCTCTATTTTCATACATGCATGGAATAAGAGAAATCTATTTAATATACATAAAGACCACTCTAAGCTCTAAATTTTTTTGGGAACATATTCATAAACAATCTCTTGTAGCTTTGAATGGCGGGCCCTAGAACAGCTCTAAATTGCACTTCACTAAGGGAAAAGAGTTCAATTATTAACCTCGTAAACATAGACTTCCAAGTCTTATGAAAATATCTCCACTTAAGCACATTATTCAAATTCCTGAATAGTGTATTTTCACAATTGCTTCAGGCTAGAAATAAATGCATAAACATACATATTTATTTAAACATTGAGAGTGAACCAATAAGTGTAATCCCAAAATCCTCATGCAACAATGGAGCACCGGACTGTTTAACATATGCAAAATTTCCATATGAATTTTGTCAAATAGTTAAGATGTATTTACCACTGAAGTGGCACTTTATGATTACAAGAAGACTTCATGCCCAAGGATGAGCCAAAGGACACTTGTACCATCAGATATCATCAAATTACCAAAGTTTCTAAGCTCTACTTCTTCTTCTTCATCATTTTTTTGTTGTACCCAGATTCCACACCCTGCGGGGACATTGTAAAAGCGATGCTATTATGAGGAGTTTTGAGTCATGTAACAGGCCTAGGTAGCTTGAGTTCTTGTCATCAAGTGAGTATTACTCTGGGAGGTTCTTTTCACTTAATTAATTATCATCTTTATACTAGGACTTAATAATTAGTTGAGTTTTTTCCTCCAAATATACCCCAAAGACGGAGTATGGCTTGATGGTGAGGCCTCGGGTAAGTCCTAGTGCTAGGGTCAATTTTTATTACCATACTAGATCACACAAAAAAATTCGTGGAATTTGGTTAGATCTAGGTAGTCATTTTTTAATTTTTTAGATTTCTCGGAGAGTGGAAATTGCAATAAAAATTGTATTTGTAATATAATAAGTGATGTCTAGAGAAGTTGTATGGGGTACGAATAATAAAATTTGGACTTCTCACCCTAAAATTTCTATTATGACACACTTTCAGGGGTTAAAAATGTGTTATGAACCCTCAAAACCTACTTTTAGTGGGAAATCTGGCAATTAATTAAGCCAGAAATTAAATAAATGGAGAAAATGAGGTGGAAAATTATGGAGGGGTTAAAGCGAAGTCCCAAGGTGATGTGGACTCCTAAAATCAAGGAAATAACATGTGCTCACATAAAATAGAATTTCCAGCATTAAATGAGAAAGTTGCTTACTTGGAAATTCGAATTTGTTAAGTTAATGCACATTTCAGAGGATTTGGGAGAATATTTGGTGGAGACTTTTATGGGAAATTGTCCCCACATTTGTTACCACCCATATACACTTGTGATTCCATCATAAAATTTGAATTTTTCATATAAGGGAAGAAAAAAATTATGTCCACTTACAAGAAATCGATTTTTACACTTGCCATTGGAGTTCCACTTATTAAATTTGAATTTGCCTTGTGATCTCCTCCCTCTCACCACTTGGAATTTGGTTCTTCAATGGGGTTTTCTCTCATTCTCTTAAATATGTGAGCCTTGGGCTCTCATTTTTAGTCATGGTTGGAAGCTTTGGGCTTAGTGAAACGCTGCCAGAATGTTTATACTATCAATTGTTATCAATAAAAGTCTTTGGGGTTTCAACAAGCTTGTTCGTGGATGTTATCTTTGATGCTTTGAGGTATCTTGGTTTTATGGTATTATTTTTCTTCAATATATACATTTATTTCTTTAAATTTTTTAAATGTCATTTGCTAAAATATTGTATTGTCTAATGGATAGGTAGTTGCAAACTATTTTGTAATTATCTTCGGCTAGTGAAGTAATCTTGATAGGTGAGAGCTTGCTTGTCCTCAGATGAACAACAAGAACTCCCTTACCATTGTACAATATATTATTTTTGGTGCTAACATCTGCTTGCAAATGTGTATCCTTTTCATTTGTGATATAGGTTGAGGAAGCTTGAAGTTGGGGAACTTATCGGCTGAAGGAACAAGCTTCAAAAGCAAGGCTTCAAGGACTCTTAGAAAGCATTGTGGATTTTCCAAAGACCAACTAAAGAAGAGGAAATAAAAACAAAAGGGGTTTCCATAACCCATTGATTTTTCTTTCCATCTCTCCAAAATTACAATTTATCATATATTTTCTCATGATTATATTGTGTAAATCTAGCAAGGAGGCTAAATTTTGGGGCACTAGTTCCATTGGTCCAAGAAATAGTTCATGTGAGGTGTCTTCTTGGGCTAAATTGTGCAGGTCTAGTGCATTTAGACTAGTACTCATCTCAGAAATTTTTATCTTACATGTGCTCGAGCTCTCCAGTTATTTTTAGGCTCTCTTAGTCATTTTCTAACTTTTCACTTTGTTGTCATATAGGGCAGCGTGGAGGATTCATTGATTTGAGATAATTGGAGACATTTTGGAGAAGTAAAACCAGAGCTCAAGCGTAACCTTGAGGAGGCCTACCAAATTCCAACTTCCCAAGATCCAAACCAACAAAGTTCTTCCTTCTTCAATACCTTCCTTTTCGCTGATATGCAGCGTTCATTATGACTAATTTCTTGGTGCAAAAGAGTCCCATACACTTTCAAATTTGAAGGAGCCTTTCTTGTAATTTTAGTTGCTAAGTTTTTTCCTTTCTTAAGGAGGAGATCTAGTTCTTATAAGTGATATTTTTGTAAATATTCCCCTTGAATCATTTGGCAACCTTTGGAGAGACTTATCATCATTGTAATATCTCTTTAATAAAAAATTGTTTTCCTTGAGGGAGCATGGGAAATTCTCCCATGGTATCCTATCTCCTTATTAGGAGGAAGACTCTTTCTTAGGTGGATTTTTTTCTCATAGTTTAGATTATAACTCTCATATTTATTATTTTGTTCATTTACATGCACTCTAGTCTAATTTATATATGGTTAATATTTAAACTTAACACAACACTCACATCTCTTTTCATTTGCTAAGTTGAGATTGTCTAGTTTGTCATTTTATTTCTCAAGTTCTTGTATTGTGCAATTCATTGTTGCTTAAGCTACAACACTTGCAACATATATTTTGAGCAACTAATTTATATGCTTTCAAGTTACAACACACAAGCAAGTACTTTACATTTTTTACAAACTTTGATTTGTTCATTAATCCATCTGTTTCCACTTTACTTGGTGAATCATTTCATGCTTCATCATTTTATGTCAACTTATGCTCACATGACATTTTGATTATTGTTGATACTTCTTGATTATTTTTGAACAACTTACTTGTCTAATTTCACTTATTTCATTTGATTTAAAAACAACTTGTGAAGTACGTGGTTTTATGTAATTTTTATTTCTAAGCTTGTGAAGTGGCATTGAGCTAGTTTCACTCTAATTTTACATCGAAGTTATTGGTGCAATTTATCCTGAGCATTATCTTATTTCACTTATTTGGAAACATTGCTATCAACATTCTTCCTCGGAAGCAATAACTCACTTGCATATCATATTAGGCATTCTAATTTAGTGGCATATTTAAAATTAACTTCCAAGCATAAGTTTGGTTGATAGAAATTATAGGACAAAAACTTTCTTAGGAAGTTCATCCAATTTGTACGAGGTAAGGTAAAGGTGTGTGACCCTGCAATTATGAAGGTGGCTTATCCCCTTGTAGGAACAAAGATACGCGTTGGCTAGTAATACTGAGGGGACAAGTATCGTTAATGATACCATCATGTCCTCACCACCTCTTTCTTACAGTGAATCCAATTTTTACCCTTTGGTAAGAGCTCAAAAGGAAGATCTCTCACCTAGAGTAGGCATTTAGATTAAAATTAACCAAGATAATTTCATCCAAATCTAGTATACATGCATTTCATATTAACACATCTCATGTTTTTACTTGCAATTAGTCATTATACTTGTCATTTTGAATATATGTTGAATTGAATTTTTTGTTTTGACAAGTGGTATCTCATCTATATTTAGCAATTACAATTCTAATTGGTTCCCTTTTGCAAGATATCTGTGTATGCTTTGGATTAACAAGTGATCATATATATTGAAAGATTTTTTATATCTTGTATTGATTATTTTATTGTGCTAACATTTTTTGTTTCATTTTCACGATTGCTTGTGCTTCTATTTGAAGCACTTCATTTATTTTAATAAAATATCTTTCATTTTTTAGCAATATTTTTAAGGCACTGGTTTTACATATGCTTATTAATATCTTATGTGTTGATGATTGTTGAAGTTGGTTTTAGCTCATATTTCTCGCATTTTATTTGATTGTAATCTCAAAAAATTAATCCATTTCACTCTAACATCTCTTAGAAACCTCACATCTTTTAACTTAGTTTTCCTTTTAGGGACCACCCCCCTTAGCTAACCTAGGAGATGGCATAAACGGAGAGAGTTGGGAATAGGTGACAGCCTCGTCTCTTAGTTCCTTGCCACCAACCACACCTTGTGGGGTTGAAGGCTTTTCTCACTAACTTGTATATATGTGTAGGCGACAAGGTCAACATTTTTGGCATCGTTGTTGGGGACAAGCGTTATTGTACCTGGGAAATCGACTAACTTTTGGTTTTAGAAAATTTGAACTTTATATTTTGATTCTTGCTCAAGTAGCGACTCCACTCAATCCTAATTTTTCAAGAGTATCTACTAGGATAAATTCAAGTGGTCTAGTTAGCCCCTCTCGTGATCTTGAAAGGGTTTTTAGAGAGAGGTTGAATAGACTCTCTCATAGTAGAGCTCTTGCTAGTCTTAGGCAAGTGTTTATTTTTTATATTCATTTGTTTTTCCAATAACAAGTAGAGCCTAGCATCATAAGTGATATTTTACTTCTTGTAACTTTACTAACATAAATGGCTATCCTCACAGTATCCCTGACAAGGCTATTGAAAGGTTGCCTTCTTTTCAAGGTAAAAATGTCATTAGTGTTGCATCACATGTGAAGAAATTTAATGTTTGTATTTTTAAGTGGTGTAACGTTGCTAACTATGAGGAAAAGATGAGGCATTTTGTTCACTTTAGAAGAGGATGCTCTTGATTGGTTCATTGAGAAACCCGCTAACTCTTATTATTATTTACAAGAAATTATTAAAGCTTTCATGGGAAATTTTGGAGAGAAAAGAGAGAATAGTCACTTGATCAGTGCCATTAGCACCATGAAGAAAAATGAGAATGAAACCTTGGAGGAGTTTAACAAGAGATTCAATGAATTGGTAAAAAGCATGCCTACAGTTGTTAAACCTACTGATGAATTTCTCTTATGCTCATATTTAGATGCTTTTGGTGTTGATATTGTTTTTTAGTTAAGGAGGAAGGATCCTACAACTTTGGGTATAGCTCAAACTTATGCCTTGAAAATGGAAAGGGCTAGAAAGAAATCAGGAAAGTATGAAATTATTGGTTTCAATAGAGGGCCATCAAAATCAAATGATTACAAAGGAAAAGCCAAGGAAGAGACTTCCCATTATCCTATTAAGGAGTTAACCCAACTCATTAAGACTATGGAAGCAAATCACACTAATCAAATGAATTTTATCCAAAATAGATTGGTGGCCATGGAAAGGAATCAAGCTGGGAGATTCCAAAATCGAGGATGGAAAAAGAGGGGACCTTCTAATGAGCATAGGACACCAAATCCACTTGAGACTATTGACTTAGTGAATGATTCAATGCCTTATTGTATACCATGTGATGACCTACATGATGAACCACTTTTCCTTATTCAAGAAGGATCTTAGATGGAGAAATGGCTGGAACAAGTGAGAAAATCAATGTAGTTGGAAAGGATCATCGTTTGTCCTTGGAGAATTGGGTGGGAGGTATGGAGAATAGCCAAAAGATACGTAAGAAGTCTCCGTCCTCCCATAGTGTGAATAATTTTGAGGAGTTGGATAGGATCACTAAGTTGTATGGAGAGAAGCCTTCATTGAATCAGATTTTAGAGATAGCCAAAGATAAAGAAAAGGAAAAAAGGGAAGAAATCAAAATTCCCATAAGACTTTCACTCCACGCACATCTAAGCTAAATATTGATTTGGGAGGATGGATTAATAGTGCAAATATTTTGGTACCTGTGACTGAAATCATGAAGATTCCCTCCCAAAGATATAAGTTGTTGAAAGTCATTGATGCTCCTAATGGAAAAGAAATGTCAAATTTTTCTAAAGATAGGTTCTGAGAAATTCAAGGTTAATAAGGAACAGTTCAAGAAGACCTGTAATATGCTCGAAAGGATAACCACAAGCTCAATGAGGATTCATCATCACAAGTGCACTGGAACCAAAACCAAAGAAGCAAAGGCGTGAAGGAGTCGTGAACACACGGGCAGAGTCGAGCCACTTTGCGTTCAGAGCAGTGCACGAGGGCACGTGCAGTTCAACGGGTCAAGTCGGAAAATGGAGAAAGTCGTGAGTGCACAAGTCAAGTTATAAAACCAGAGTGAAGCAGAGATGGACGATGAGGATCAAGTCACAAAAATGATAGCGAGCGATGGACGGACCAGGTCATAGAAGATGGTTGGCACATATTGCACATTGGCGAGTTTTTGTGTTTATTGCGAAGTCTTCGCACGGTAAGCGATTTAAGTTGCGATGAGATAAAGACAGGAGGTGGCGATGCGATTTGAAGTATATCGCACTCGCATGCAATAAGGTTTTGAGCTGATTTGTGAAATCGCGAAATCGCAAATATTGTGAAATTCTTAAAACTTGCGAAGTGCAATAAAGAGCCCGGATGCGATGTAGTTTCAAAGGTGAACTCCAAAGGATTTCAAATCTGGACGTAAATCATTTCCTGTGTTAAATCGCATCAGAGGAGGAAAAGGAGGTTTATAACGTAAAACTGGTGAAATGTCGAAATGTGATAGAAAGAAGACGTGATGCATTCTTCAGAGGTGAATAGAATATATTTCAAGTCCAAGTCTTGCGGCGGTTTATGAATAAAAGGTTGAACGCAGGAGTAGAATCAGGTGGAAAAAGACCTGACACTACTGTAGAAGTCTTAAAAGTGGTTACGCCTTGATAATGGAAGAAAGTATGAATGCGAGCAAAAAGACTCGGGTATGTGACCTGACACAGAGCAAAGGAGAAGAGAAGACGGAACGCAGCAGGTAGAAGCAGAAGAGGCAGATTCAAGTAGCAGGTGACATGATGACAATGTTTGAAACGAAAAATCATGTGCAGAGTCGGGTGGAGATGGGTTTATGCAGACTGTTAGGACATCACAGCCGAAACGGAAGGAGACACATCAACAACAAATCATATTCAACAAAATGATTATATGGCAAGTATTAATTTGTTTTCTTTGTTAATATAGAAGCTACAATGGTGTCCTCAATTGCAATGTAATAAGTAGTTTAACAGTTTTGGGCACTCTAGGAATTTCAAGGAGCTCGAGCAATTACAAACTGATTTTGTTTGTATTTAAGGAAGAGAGAAAGAGAGAGGAAGGGTTCCAAGTTCTGGACCTCTTGAGGACTACATTTTGTACTTGTTTTTCTGATGGGTGAATGAAAGAAGCAGCAAGTTTCCTTCTATTGTTGATGGTGATTCATGTTTCTTATGCCATTTTATGTGGTTTCTTCCTTGAATGAAGTGAAGTAAAGAAGCAGTTGGTATCTGATTTACGTTTGTAAGTGAGAGTTAAATAGCCTTAATAAGCGCTCCTTCACTCCATCTCTTCTCCCTTCAAAAATTCTCTCTGAAACTTAAAAGTAATAGATTATGTGTTTACAACATATTATTTCGAGTTTCCCCTCTCTTCACGAACTCTCTCTAAAACTTTAAAGTAATAGATTATGTGTTTACAACATGTTATTTTGAGTTTCCCCTTTCTCCATGAAGTTCCTTTGAAACTTAAAAGTAATAGATTCTGTGTTTACAACATATTACTTTGAGTTTCCCCTGCAGTTCTTATTTTCCATTCAGATATCAAAAATCAATGGCATTGTGAAATATTTTCTTATTCCAGATCGTTAAGGGTTTTAGAAAACTAGTTTCCAGTGGGATAGAACCGAGACCCCATGATAAAATTATTTCTATGAAACACTTTTAAAATGTCGCATTGATTCCTTTCACAACCGAGTGATTGTCTCTTAAGGTACAATAGGGAGGATGTTATGGAACATACTATCCTTCTTAAAGATGAAAATACCAAACCCTTTAGGCAAATAAATCCTAAGTTATCCCTCTTGGTGCAAAAGGAGTTGCAAAAGATGCTTCAAGCTAGGATTATAGCTCACACTAGGCATTCCACATGGTGCTCAAACTTGGTTATTGTAAGAAATAAGAATGGATCATTTAGGCTACATCAGCAAGATGTTCAAGATAAGGAGTCAAGCAGTGAAGGAATTTGCCCTATTCAAAGAGGTCTACATCAGCAAGATGTTCAAGAAAAGGAGGCAGCAGAAAATTGGTCCCATCAATTCTATGATCCAGTATGCAAATGTTGGATTGGTGCCACTGGAAGGCTTAATTCACCTAATTGAGTTCAAACATGAACACATATGTAGTAGTAGTGCATAAATAAGCTCAGAAGTTGATAATTTTTTGTTGTAGTATTTTTGGTTCAGTATTTTCAGTTTAAGAATAAAGGAAGGGGTCCAAAGCGTAGTAGGTTTCGGGAGGATTTCATACTGAATCAACTCCCATTTGGGATTGACTCCACGCCCAATAAAGGATACTAATCTACAGGTTCTCCTTGACTCCATGCCCAATAAAGGCAACTGATCTACAAGTTCTCAGCACTTGGCTACCAAAGTGTTGTCCTCAATTGGAGCCAAATGTTGTAGCCTAATTTGTCTCAGCTAAAAATCAAGAGAGGTTCTGAGCAATTAAAGCTTATTGAGGAACATTTGTTAAAATTTCAAGACGACCTGTAATATGCTCAAAAGGATAACCACAATCTCAACGAGGATTCATCATCACATGTGCACTTGAACCAAAACCAAAGAAGCAAAGGTGTGAAGGAGTCGTGAATGCGTGGGCAAAGTCGAGCTAGTTTGAGTTCAGAGTAGTGCACAAGGGCATGTGCAGTTCAACGGGTCAAGTCAGCAAATGGAGAAAGTCGTGAGCGCATGGGTCAAGTCAGAAAACCGGAGTGAAGCAGAGATGGACGGTGAGGATCAAATCGTAGAAATGATAGCGAGTGATGGACAGACCAGATCACAAAAGACGGTTGGCGCATATTGCACATCGGCAATTTTTTGTGATTATTGCTAAGTCTTCGCACGGTAAGAAATTTAAGTTGCGATGTGATAAATATAGGAGGTGGCAATACGATGTGAAGAATATCGCACATTGCATGTGATAAGGTTTTCAGGCCGATTTGTGAATTCGTGAAATCGCAAATATTGTGAAATTATTAAAACTTGCGAAGTACGATAAAGAACCCGAATGCGATGTAGCTTCAAAGGTGAACTCCAAAGGATTTCAAATCTGGATATAAAGCATTTCCTATGTTAAATCGCATTGGAGGAGGAAAAGGAGGATTATAACGTAAAACCGGTGAAATGCCGAAATGTGATAGAAAGCGGACGCGATGCATTCTTCAGAGGTGAATAGAATATATTTCAAGTCCAAGCCTTGTGGCGGTTTATGAAGAAAAGGTTGAACGCGGGAGTAGACTCGAGTGGAAAAAGACCCGACACTACGTGCAGAAGTCTTAAAAGTGGTTACGCCTTGATAATGGAAGAAATTATGAACGCGGGTAGAAAGACTCGGGTATGTGACCCGACGCAAAGCAAAGGAGAAGAGAAGATGGAATGCAGCAGGCACAAGAAAAAGAGGCAGAGCCGGGTAGCAGGTGATATGATGACAGTGTTTGAAATGAAAAATTATGGGCAGAGTCAGGTGCAGATGCGTTTATGTAGACTGTTAGGACATCACAGCCGAAAGTGAAGGAGACATATCAGCGACAAATCAGATTCAGCAAAAGGATTATATGCCAAGTGTTATTTTGTTTTCTTTGTTAATATCGAAGCTACAATGGTGTCCTCGATTGCAATGTAATAAGTAGTTTAACAGTTTTGGGCACTCTAGGAGTTTCAAGAAGCTTGAGCAGTTACAAATTTATTTGTTTGTATTTAAGGAAGAGAGAAAGAGAGAGGAAGGGTTCTGAGTTCTGGACCTCTTGGGGACCACATTTTGTACTTAATCTTCTGATGGGTGAATGAAAGAAGCAGCAAATTTCCTGCTACTATTGATGGTGATTCGTGCTTCTTGTGCCATTTTATGTGGTTTATTCCTTGAATGAAGTGAAGTAAAGAAGCATATGGTCTCTGATTTACGTTTGTAAGCGAGAGTTAAATAGCCTTAATAAACGCTCCTTCACTCCATCTCTTCTCCTTTCACAAATTCTCTCTGAAACTTAAAAGTAATAGATTATGTGTTTACAGCATATTATTTCGAGTTTCCCCTCTCTTCACAAACTCTCTCTAAAACTTTAAAGTAATAGATTCTGTATTTACAGCATGTTATTTTGAGTTTCCCCTTTCTCCATGAAGTTTCTTTAAAACTTAAAAGTAATAGATTCTGTGTTTACAACATATTTCTTTGATTTTCCCCTACAGTTCTTCTTTTCCATTCATATATCAACAATCAATGGCATTGTGAAATATTTTAATATTCCAGATCGTTAAAGGTTTTAGAAAACTAGTTTCCAGTGGGATAGAATCGAGACCTCATGATAAAATTATTTCTGTGACACACTTTTAAAATGTCTTAAGCAATGATTCCTTTCACAACCGAGTGATTGTCTCTTAAGATACAACAGGGAGGATGTTATGGAACATACTATCCCTCTTAAAGATGAAAATACCAAACCCTTTAGGCAAATAAATCCTAAGTTAGCCCTCTTGGTGCAAAAGGAGTTACAAAAGATGCTTCAAGCTAGGATTATAGCTCACACTAGGCATTCCACATGGTGCTCAAACTTGGTTATTGTAAGAAATAAGAATGGATCAGTTAGGCTATATGTAGACTTTCGAAATCTTAATTTAGCTTGTAAAAAGGATAATTACCCTTTACCTAATATGGAAACATTATTGTAAAGGGTAACATGATTTGGGATGACGTCTTTATTAGGTGGATTTTCAAGATATAACCAAGTCATGGTGAAGAAGGAAGATAGGCATAAGACAACATTCACCACACCATAGGGTACGTTTGTGTATTTAAGGATGTCTTTTTTATTAACAAATGTTGGAGCAAATTTTCAAAGAGCTATGGACTATGATAAATTCATTGATATTTATCAAGATGACTTAACTGTTCTTTCTAAAGATGGAATTTCTCATGTGGGCCATTTAAGTAAAATATTTGATAGGTGTAGAGAGTATGGGATATCCTTAAATCCTACTAAATCTATTTTTGGAGTGACTGAAGAGAATTCACTGGGTCACATCATTTCAAAGGATGGGATCAACATTGACCCTGAAAGAGTTGAGGCAATTCAAAAGATTCCTTTGCCTCACAATATTAAAACCCTTCAATCCTTCCTAGGAAAGATCAATTTCCTTAGAAGGTTCATTCCAAATTATGTTGAGATTGTTAAACCCATTCAAACCCTTTTAAAGAAAGATGTTAATTTTGTCTAGGGAAAAGAATGAAAAAAAGTTGTTCGGGAAATTAAGAATTCGATTGGTAAAGCACTAGTTCTAGTGAGCCCTGATTATTCAAAGAAATTTTTTATTTTCTCTTTTGCATCTGAAGGTATTATTGTTGGAGTGTTGCTTCAAAAGAACAATGAAGGGTATGAGCAACCTATTGCTTTTATGAGTATATTTCTTAGGAACTAAAGCTAGGTGGGTCTCTAAGATTCAAGTGTATGATTTAGATATTAGACCAACCAAGTTGGTGAAGGGTCAAGGATTGGCCAAAATTTTGACCGAGGGGAATGAGAAAGCATTAGGAATGATTTGTCAAAATGATTTGGATTAACTTTATCAAAACTTCAAAGATTGAGCCAACTAGAATGGTATAAAGACATTATAAAGACATTATTTATTACTTGCAAAAAAATTCATGTCCTCCCCATCTAGTTGGCCATAAAAGAAGAGCATTAAGGCTCATAGAAACTAAGTATTGCATTGTTAGTAGAGGTTAGCTTCTTTGCCTCTTCAGCCTGTGGTCGTGGAAGCTCCCTTTCAACATTGGGGACTTGACTTTATAGGAAAATTTAATGAAAATTCTAGTAATGGCTACTCATGGATCTTAATTTCTACTAATTATTTTGCTAAATGGGTAGAATCCATCCCTGTAAGACACACCACCGACAAAGCAGTGATGGACTTTCTTGAAGATAAGATCATCACTCGTTTTGGTGTCCTTGCTAAAATAACAAATGATAATGCCAAGGCTTTTAGCTCTGTTGAATTCTCATCTTTCTTCTTTAAGTATGGCATTAACTTATTGCACTCATCAAACTACTATCCTCAGGGTAATGGTCTAGCAGAGTCTAGCAATAAAAATTTGATAACCATACTCAAGAAGATAGTAGGGGATAATAAAAGGGCATGGGATAGTAAGATAGAATATGCTTTTTGGGATGATAGGATCACAAATAAGAGCTCTACTAGAAAGAATCCCTTTGAACTAGTTTATGGCTTGGATGTTACCATTCTCGTGCATTTGAAGCTACCAGCTTACCAATTACTACAAACTTTTACATCTGATAAAGATGTTGTGCAACATAGGATTAATCAAATAGTAGAATTGGATGAAAATAGGAGAAGAACCTTCAAGATAGCTGTAAAAATCAATCTAAAATAAAAAGGAATTTTGACAAGTCATATAGGAATAGATGTTTTTCTAACGGTGATATAGTTTTACTTTAGAATCACGGGAATGAAAACTCGGGCAATCATGGTAAGTTAGATAGTTTATGGCTTGGACCTTACATCATCAGGGAAGCAACGAGACATAATTCCTACCATTTGACCACATTGGATGGAGAATCACTAGAGTCACCTGTGAAAGACCAATTGCTCAATTTTTTCTACAAAGAAGACATCTAATGCCATAGGGCGTCTTTTTGTATCATATTTCTAACCTTATCCCCTGTTAATTTTGTTTAAGTTGTTTTATTTCATGAATAAATTATTATTTATGCTCTTAGAATAAATTTATGTTTTTGTACTTTATTTCATTTGATGATATTTTGAATGCATACTGTTGATATATGCCTTTTGTCGATGGATGCAGATTCCAAGTTATTACACACTATCACTTCATATCTAGCATGCATCCCCATATGGAGCCAAATGTTGACCACTGGACTAGAACTTGATGATTCTATGAAGACATGATGCCGAAGGATAAGCCAAATGACACTTTTACCATCAGATATCATCAGATTACCAAAGTTTCTAAGCTCTACTTCTTCTTCTTCATCATTTTTCTGTTATGCCCAAATTCCACACCCTGCGGGGACATAGTAAAAATGATGCTAGTATGAAGATTTTTGAGTCATGTAACATGCCTAGGTAGCTTGGGACTTTGTCATCAAGTGAGTATTACTTTGAGAGGTTTTTTTCACTTAATTAATTATCATCTCCCTACTATGACTTAATAATTAATTGAGTTTCTTCCTTCAAATATATCCTAAAGCCAGAGTACAGTTTAATGGTGATGCCTTGGGTGAGTCTTAGTGTCTAGGGTCAATTTTTATTACCATACTAGATCACACAAAAAATTTCGTGGAATTTGATTAAGTCTAGGTAGTCATTTTTTAATTTTTTAGATTTCCCGCAGGGCTGAAATTGCAATAAAAATTGTATTTGTAATGTAATAAGTGATGTCTAGAGAAGTTATATGGGGTATGAGTAATAAATTTTCATCTCTCACCCTCAAATTTCTATTATAACACACCTAGAGGGGTTAAAAATGTGTTTTGAACTCTCAAAACCCATGTTTCCTAAGTTTAGTGGGAGATCTGGCAGTTAATTAAGCCAAAAATTAGATGAATGGAGAAAAATAAATATCCACACATGTTAAATGTTGTAGAAATTAGATGGAAAATTATGGAGGATTTAGAGTGAAGTATCAAGGTGATGTGGACTCCTAAAATCAAGGAAATGACATGTGCTCAAATAAAATCAAAATTTTGGCATTAAATGAGAAAGTTGTTTACTTGGGAATTCAAATTTGTGAAGTTAATGCACATTTGGGAGAATATTTGGTGGATATTTTTGTGGGAAATTGTCCCCACATTGGTTACCACCGATCTACACTTTTCATTCCATCATAAAATTTGAATTTGGCACATCAAGGGAATAAGAAAATGATGTCCACTTTCCAAAAATCGATTTTTACAATTGCCATTGGAGTTCCACTTATCAAATTCAAATTTGCCTTGTGATATCCTCCCTCTCGCCACTTGGCATTTGGTTCTTCATTGGGATTTTCTCCCATTCTCTTATATAAATGAGTCTTGGGCTTTCATTTGTAATCATGATTGGAAGCTTTGGGCTTAGTGAAACGCTACCAGAATTTTTGTACTATCAATTGTTATCAATAAAAGTCTTTGGGGTTTCAACAAGCTTGCCCATAGATGTAATCTTTGATTCTTTGAGGTATCTTGGTTTTATGGTATCAATGTTTTTCAATATATACATTTCTTTCTTTCACTTTGTTAAATACCATTTGCTGATAGATTGTATTTTCTAATGGATAGGTAGTTGCAAACTATTTTGTAATTGTCTTTGGCTAGTGAAGAAATCTTGATAGGTGAGAGTTTGCTTGTCCTCGGATGAACAACAAGAAATCCCTTACCATTGTACATGATAGTCCTTTTGGTGCTAACATCTGCTTGAAAGTGTGTAGCCTTTTCATTTGATACGGGTTGAGGAAGCTTGAAGTTGGGGAACTTCTCGGTTGAAGGAACCATCTTCAAAAGCAAGGCTTTAAGGACTCTTGGAAAGCATTGTGGATTTTCCAAAGACCAACAAAAGAAGAGGAAATAAAAACAAAGGAGGTTTCCATAACCCATTGATTGTTCCTTCTATCTCTCCAAAATTACAATTTATCATATATTTTCTCATGCTTATATTGGGTAAATCTAGCAAGGAGGCTAAATTTTGGGGCACTAGTTCCATTGGTCCAAGAAATAGCTCATGAAAGTTGTCTTCTTGGGCTAAATTGTGTAGCTCATGTGCATTTAGACTAGTACTCATTTCAGCAATTTTTATCTTACATGTGCTCAAGCTCTCCAGTGATTTCTAGGCTTTCTCTTAGTCATTTTGTAACTTTTCACTTTGTTGTCATATAGGGCAGCGTGGAGGATTCATTGATTTGAGATACTTGGAGACATTTTGGAGAAGTAAAACAAGAGCCCAAGTGCAACCTTGAGGAGGCCTACCAAATTCCAACTTCCCAAAATCCTGACCAACAAAGTTCTTCCTTCTTCAATCTCTTCCTTTGCGCTGATTTGCAGCCTTCATTATGACTAATTTCTTGGTGCAAAAGAGTCGCATACACTTTCAAATTTGAAGGAGTCTTTCTTGTAATTTTAGTTGCCAAGTTTTTTCACTTTTTAAGGAGGAGATCTAGTTCTTATAAGTGATATTTTTGTAAAGATTCCCCTTGAGTCATTTAGCAGCCTTTTGAGAGACTTATCATCATTGTAATTTATTTTTAATAAAAAAATTGTTTTCCTTGAAAGAGCTTGGGAAATTCTCTCATGGTATCCTATCTCCCCATTTAGGAGGAAGGCTCTTTCTTGGGTGGATTTTGTTTTCATAGTTTAGATTCTAACATTCATATTTTGTTCATTTATATGCAGTATAATCTAATTTATGCATGGTTAATCTTTAGACTAAAACACAACACTCACGTTTCTTTTCATTTCTAAGTTGAGCTTGTCTAGTTTGCCATTTTATTTCTCAAGTTCTTGTATTGTGCAATTCATTGTTGCTTAAGCTACAACACTTGCAACATATTTTTTGAGCAACTAATTTATGTGCTTTCAAGTTACAACATACAAGCAAGAAATTTACATTTTTTGCAAACTTTGATTTGTTCATTAATCCATCTTTTTTTACTTTACTTGGTGAATTGTTTCATGCTTCATCATTTTATGTCAACTTATATTCATGTGACATTTTGATTATTGTTGATACTTCTTGGAGCATTTTATTGTCATCATTTACTTGAAGCAATTTATTTTGAGCATCTTACTTGTCTAATTTCACTTAGTTCATTTGGTTTACAAACAACTTGTGAAGTACCTAATTTTATGAAATTTTTATTTCTAAGCTTTTGAAGTGATATTGAGCTAGTTTCCCTCTAATTTTACATCGAAGTTATTGGTGCAATTTATCTTTAGCATTATCTCATTTCACTTATTTGGAAACATTGCTATCAACAGTTTTCCTTGGAAGCAATAACTCACTTGCATATCATATTAGGCATTCTAATTTAGTTGCATATTTAAAATTAACCTTCAAGCATAAGCTTGGTTGATAGAAATGATAGGAAAAAAAAAACATTTTCGAAAGTAAAGGCGTGTGAGACCCTGTAGTTATGAAAGTGGTTTGTCCCTTTGTAGGAATGAAAGCACACGTTAGCTAGTAAGACTCTAAGGACAGGTATCGTTAATGACACCATTGTGTCTTTGCCCCCTTTCTCACAACCACCCCAATTTTTACCCTTTGGTAAAAGCTCAAAAAGAAGATCTCTCACCTAGAGTAGGCATTTAGATTAAAAGTAACCAAGATAATTGCATCCAAAACTAGTATAGGTGCATTTCATATTTAACACATCTCATGGTTAACCTTGCAAATAGTCGTTATACTTGTCATTTTGAATATATGTTGAATTGAATACCTTGTTTTGGCAAGTGGTATCTCATCTATATTTTGCAAATAGAATTCTAATTGGTTCCATTTTGCAAGATATCCTTGTATGCTTTGGATTAACAAGTGATCATATATCTTGAAAGCATTTTTATATCTTGTATTGATTATTTTATTGTGCTAACATTTTATGTTTCATTTTCAGGATTGTTTGTGCTTCAATTTAAAACACTTCATTTATTTTAAGCAAATATCTTTCATTTTTTAGCAATATTTTAAGGCACAAGTTTTACTTATGTTTGTTACTATCTCATGTGTTAATGATTTTTTAAGTTGGTTTTAGCTCATATTGATCACATTGTGTTTGTTTGTAATCTCAAAAAAATAATCCATTTCACTCTAACATTTCCTAGAAACCTCAAATATTTTAACTTAGTTTTCCTTTTAGGAACCACTCCCCTTAGCTAACCTAGGAGTTAGCTTAAACGAAGAGAGTTGGGAATAATTAACAGCACCGTCTCTTAGTTCATTGCCACCAACCACACCTTGTGGGGTTGAAGGCTTTTCTCACTAACTTGTAGGTAGGTGTAGGCGGCAATGTCAACAGGATGCACCATGATATTTTGTTTGTCATATAAACAACTGTGTATAAAGTCACTACTATAGGATACCTTGAACAAAGTTGAAGACTAATATTTCGATAGGTCATTCTAAATACTCAGGTAACTTCCTTGAACAAAGTTGAAGACTACTATGCACATAAAAAAGTTTTTCCACTCTCTTAAAGGTAAGTCTATTCCTCTCGACAAAGTGGATAAAATTATAAGTGGACCAATTCCTTTCAGCAGCTTAGGAACTAGCAACCTGAGATAGCAAACGTTGAGCAAGCTTTCAGAGCTCTGTGACCTAAACCCCATACATTCTCCACAATCCAAGGGGTTTCTTCTAAGCATAATGCTTGATGTCCCTCTTTACATCTTCGATAAATGCAGAAGGGCTTAATGTACCAAAATCAGTAAATTGCTCCAATATCACACTTGCTTCAGGAGCAGTGTACATCTTAGTTATAACATCAAGAAATCTGTGTTTTATCTCGTAATCATCAATAAGAAGAATTATGTTTAGTATTTCCATATACCACTTTGGATCAAGGGCATATGCAGCCATGTGAAGGGAGGTATTGAGTTTATTCCATCTTTTCTCCATCAACTTATGAATTTCATAGAAATACTCCGAAGAAGAGTTTCTTTGGTGAATAATGTGCTTTACTTTGCCCACCATGGCATTAATACATTCATATATTTCCCTAAGAGTAGGAGAATTTGAATCAGCATCCCTGATCAATTCCACAATTGGAGTTGTGAAAGAAACAACATATCTATAATCAGCCCACCAATCTTCACGAAGAAGCATTTCTCTTATCTTCTTCGCTTGGGATGACTTAGACTCAGTCCATGCATTTGACTTTGAAGAAACAATAGTGGCTTGTAAAGATGAATAAACCTCAACCATGCTCTCAAGCAAAATAAAGTATTTGGCATATCTTGTTTTTATAGGTTTTAAAAAATGCTTTTTTAAATACATCCTGTAAGCGTATACATAACAAAGAGTCCAAAAGATATGCATGTATCGACTTTGGATCATCAACCTCGTTGCTCTACAAACAGGGATTGTATCTGTGATGACATGTACCACATTTGAAGGACCAACCTCATCAATTGCATCCTTCAACATTTCAAATATGAAAGTAGCATCCTTTGTTTTTCCACTACAATCAATCACTTTTTTAAAAAAAGGCCCTTTTGGTGATATGACAATAACATTCAACAAAGGTCTTTGTTGAATATTTGTCCAACCATCCATGACAATTGAACAACCAGAATGAACCCAAGATTGTTTGAGGTCCTCCATAAGTCCATCCATTCTTGTCACCCCTCTATCTAATAATGAAGTCCTCTTGAACAACCTGAATAAACCCAAAATCGTTTGAGGTCCTCCATAAGTCCATGTATTCTTGTCACCCCTCTATCTAATAATGAAGTCCTCATTTTGTTGTAACCTAAGGGTGCATATCTTGTCCCTGCAGCTATGATTTTTCTCACCGTTTCTTTATAGTATGGTGAACAACTTGCATTAAATGAAAATCCATTTGCCATAAAAAATCTACTATGGCATCATTGCTTCATCCCTATGCAAAACATTGTACATTTTTTTAAATTTGCTTACACTAGTCCTGGTACTAGAAGCCCCATGAGTAGGCTCAATTTGGATGTGACTTTGTTGAAAATGTAGTGAGAAAGGTCTTCTGGCTTGTGTCTTAGTCAATGAAGACCTTGAATGTTTCTCATATGTTAGACTACAGTTAGGATGAGTTATTTCTAGTTTATTGGAATAATCATCGAGTTAGCATGCGTAGAGTTGAAGCTTCAGTTATATATGAGTTTTCATCAGTTTGACTACAAAATGAGGTGGAAGTTAGAAGTTCAATTAGAGCGAGTTAGCCTTCAGTTTTGATTTAAGGAAGGACAAGTTAGGACCTCCAGTATTAATTGGAGTAAGGACAAGAAGAAATCTCAATTAACTCATCAACCAAGAACTCGAGTTATAAATTTGAACTAGGCCTCATTGCATGATCGAACTCGGCCTATAAAGAGGAGGATGAAGGCACAAAGAATTCATTGTTTTGTGCACAAAGGTTTGTGTGACAAGACAGAGCTCATGAGTATTGAGAGGAGCCTTGATTATGGAGAGTGCAAAAATTGTGTCCTAGGAAATAGGAGGAACAAGAGCGCTAGGGAATAGGAGATTGATTATGCATAGAGCTTGTGTCCTAAGGAGTAGGAAGTCAAATGAGCGCAAGATTAAGGAGAATAGAGCGGGGTTTACAGAGCAAGTCAAGGAGGCAACAAAGGATCAATTGTGTGCAGGAATCGAGATCAAGTAGTGATCAAGGAAGGCCAAGATCAATTGTATCAGCTAAGATTTATGTAAGAAGCAGAAGCTTTCTCCAGACAAATAGAGTTCTTTGTAATAGATTTAATTGCTCCAAGGACAATGAATAAAATGGACACATCAAGAAAGCAGGTTTTTCTTGTTGGGTTTCCTAAGAATAATAAGTGTGCCAATCAGTGCATGTGTTTTTATTTATGTGTTTTTATTCTGCTACATATGAGTGGTTAAGTGACTCAATCTTGGTGAAAGTTTAGTTTCAATTTTCAGTTATTCATCTAAGTAGTTGCAAAGTTTCGTGGAAATTAAACATGGTATTAGAGCAGAGATCAGTATAAAGACCAGCACCAGATTGACTAGTGAAGAGCGCAGCTTAAGCAAAAGGCTTGCGCTAGAGTTTGGAGGGAAGTTTTTTTTACGAGCTTTTTTTTTTGTCGATCAAAAAAAATTGATTCAAAAAAAAAGCAAAAAGGTTCTTGCATTAAAGAAAAAAGAGAGAAAAAAAAAATTACTTAAATAAAAGGGGTTTTGGGGAAGTGGTCGATACTCGCACAAGAAGTCGTTGGTTGAGCCACTAGTCGTCAGGGAAGTCACCACCAGGCAATCGGCCGACACAACGGCAATCGCAACTGCAACTACCATTGCATACGATTGGAGGACCACACCAGATCGGGTCCCCAACACGACATGAGGATGCAGAGTGAGTCAAGTCGGCTCAACATTGGTAGGGGTTGATGCATCTGGAAATAAGTCGTGGCCAACCAATCTAGCAATCAGGAAAGAATTGCAAAGCCGACGGGGGACAAAAAAGGGCTCAGTTGACTAGTAGCACGAACTAAATAGTGATGCAAAGGTGGCAGCTTGGGTAGGAGGCAAGGTAGAGTCTGTTATTAGCTGCCTGTAGATCGCACAAGCGAGTGGTTGTAGCGATAGTAGGAACACAAGGAGTCAATTGCAAATCGAGACCGACAGTGGTGCACAAAAAAGGTGGTGCTCGATTCGTCAACAAAGTGACAAAAGTGGTCAGCAGTTGCACAAAATATCAATATTATAAGCGGCCAACAAGTTGTGCAGAAGTCAAGTCAGTTGAGGACTAGGAGAGTTCCATTGTGGGTTGTCAAGCCGTAGGTGTATGTTGAGACCGCAACCACTAGACAACTAGGAGTGTGAGGCTACAGGATTGGGCCACCAGCAGAAGGTCAAGTGTTGTAGCAATGTGTGAGAGAGTCGACAAGGAAAAGTGACAACAGTTGATCAATGCGGATTTGGGCCACGCCACTAGCGGATAGGACCACCAGGGAAGGCAACTGACCAAACACTGGAAAAGAAAGGATTGTGTGGGAGCTATAGCGCAGGGTGGTCAACAGCCAAAACAAGCCATAGAGTGTTAGCAGACGCTGGGATGCGCAGCCTGCGAGAGAGACCTGTTGTGGAACACAGTTGCAACGCCTGGATAGATGTGTTGCAAGGAAGTTAAGGTAGTGGGCGGGCATGAACATACCCAAAAGTGGCCATGATAGAGTGTCGCAAAGAGAGAACCATGAGTGCAGTAAGGTTGTTCAAGCAGCTAGGTAGGTTGTGGGGGTTTCCACCAAATGGAAACTATGGTGATGGCGACAGACAGTTTCTAATAGAATTGCGCAAGCAGGATGCCACATTGGGCAAGATCGAGAAACTGCAAGATGCAGTGGCCGACAAGAGTCATTGAGCAGGGGCTCTGTCGTGACAAGTATGGGACAATAGTTGCTAGCAGAGTTGGTAGTAGCCAGCGGCAAGTACGAAGGACAGTACCAACAGCTAGCAGGATTGGCAGAGGTCAACCCTCAAAGGGAGAGAGGGAGACCATACCAGTTGGGGGATTGGCAATAGAGTTTCTGGGTGCCTCAAAGGACCGAGACAGACCCATAACAGTGCTACAAGAACTTAGCATAAGATCAATGTTAATGATAGAGATTGTGCAAGAGGCTCTGAACACTGAGTTGAGACAGACAACTCAAACTTCTAATTTGGAAGATGGGTAGGAGGCCTCTTCCAAATCTGTCAAGACCAGTTGGTGTGAGCTAATATGTTTAGATGCTCAGGAGCATGATCATAAGAGAATAGTTGGAAGGAACATGTCTTCAGATCAGATTCTGCGGTAGGAAGCAGGGAAGTCTTCTAGTTCAGAGGGAGCAGCTACAGCAGCGGATAACATGTTAGTGTCGGAGACAGATCCAGGTGGAGGATATTCTTCCAAAAGTACCTTCCTCGCTAAGAGGGAGCGTTGAAAATGTAGCGAGAAAGGTCTTTTGGCTTGTCTCTTGGCCAATGAAGACCTTGAATTTTCCTCATGTGTTAGACTCCATTTAGGATGACTTATTTCCAATTTACTAGAATAATCATCAAGTTAGCATGCATAGAGTTGAAGCTTTAGTTATATAGGAGTCTTCATCAATTTGACTATAGATCGAGGTGGCAGTTAGCGGTCCAGTTAAAGCGAGTTAGCCTTCAAATTTGATTGAAGGAAGGGCGAGTTAGGACCTCTAGTGTTGATTAGAGTAAGGACGACAAGAACTCTCAGTTAACTCGTCCATCAATAACTCAAGTTCTAAATTTAAATTGTGCCTCATTACATGATCAAACTAGGCCTATAAAGAGGAGGACAAAGGAACAAAGAATTGTTTTGTGCATAGAGGTTTGTGTGACAAGACAGAGCTCACAAGTTTGTGAGAGGAGCCTTGATTGTGGTGAGTGCAAGAATTGTGTCCTAAGAAATTGGAGGAACAAGAGCACTAGGAAATAGGAGATTGATTGTGCTCAGAGCTTGTTTCCTAAGGAGTAGGAAGTTAAAAGTGCGCAAGATCGAGGAGAAGAGAGCAGGGTTTGTAGAGCAAGTCAAGGAGGTGGCAGAGCATCAATTATGTGCAAGAACCGAGATCAAGGAGTGATCAAGGAAGGCTAAGATCAATAGTATCAACTAAGATTTGTGTGAGAAGCATAACGTTTTCTCAAGAGAGAGATGGCTTTGTAATAGATTCAATAGCTCCAAGGACAATGAATAAAATAACCACATCAAGCAATAAGGCTTTTCATGTTGGGTTTCCTGAGAAAAATAAGTGTGCCAATATTTGCATGTGTTTATTTGTGTTCTTATTCCGCTGCTTATGAATTGTTAAGAGATTTTGTATCTTGGTGAAAATTAACTAGTTTCAGTTTTCAATTATTCATTTAAGTAGTTGTAGAGTTTCGTGGAAATTTAACAGTTCATTCAAACATCGTGATGAATTTTCATGTCTATTCTCTTATTAGGAGATACAATGCTACTATCACATTTCTTGCTTCCATTGGCTTTCATGTGAAGCTTAGTCTTCTCCACTCTTTGTTCAAGGGTGCATGTGCAATCACTCGTAACCTAGCCTCCAGATATGCCGAAAAGATGATGACATGCTCACACAAAGTGTAATGCCATTCCTCACAGCCCCAACTATTTATTGCATTGTATTTTGTTATCTTTTTCATGAACTTCATATTAAGGGCTTCTTGGAAATGTTGCTCGATTGGTTGTGGGTAGCTATCGTTGTCTCTGCATATTGTTCTTGAGCTTGTGGGGTAGTGTGGGTCTCATCACGTTGTCACCACGTTGACTACCCAATCCTTTGCCCATGGTATCAAATTATCAATACTGAAAATTTACATTAAAATTCAAAAAAAAAAAGAATTTGAAAAAATTATTACTACAACAGGATTAACATTAAAAATGAAGTCATTCTTTATGGACTCTGATAACCAGGTGTCTTTTCAAAAATATCGAAGTTACAAGCATAATGTGGTATTCTAATCTATTTAAAAAATAAATTATATGATGCAACATCTTGAACATCAAGTATCTTTATAAATAACATAGGAGTTACTCATTTTTCACAAAAGCAAGCCAAAACCACGACTCTGATTGCTACTGAATGAATTTGTAAAGGTAGTAGTTGAAGTTCTTAGAAGGCAAGTTTGATTTACTCACATAACAATTGATGGCTGTGATAAACTTTACTGGACTACAATAGCCACATAAATAACAAGTCCTGACAATGACATCCTGGTTCAATTCATTATTTATGTCCTAGGAATGATCTATAATATTGAAAGTATATCATAAGATAAGGTTAAACCTCTGTTTGTTTTGCTAATTTTCATTTCATACGTATGTGTCTCTCCACCACATGCAGCAGCACTTTGTAAGTTGGACCCCTCCCTTTTCTGATTAAAAATGGTTTACGTTTCTAGCATGAAAGTAATGTCTTTCTTGAGAATTAAGCAAGCAGCTTACAATTGTGACCTGCATAGTCTTTTATTTTTAATCAGTTCTATCTCTTTTTAAAATAAATAGTTTAAAATAAACAGATACTGTTATGACATGGTTTACAATTTGTCTATAAAGTCAATGCAACAAAGTAAAATGCTAAAACTATACTAACAATACTAAATGCTTTCTTGCATATGTGACAACATTTCACATTTTAATTTTTAGCAGGAGCTTGGTGATTTGCTTGAGGCCTTTTGAACATCATTTTTCTTGCTTTTACTAGTTCCAGAACCTCAGGTTAGCGAGCTGAATAAAATTTTCTTTACTCACTATAGAGCACCAATAAAGTTCTTGTGCATTAACCAGCTGATTAAGTGGATGGTGTGTGCAAGGTTCAGTTTGTGTTGGAATGTTCACTTTAAGCTATAATTGGGCATAATGTAGCCAACACTTATTTAAGTAATTTATATCAATCAACAAACTAAATATTTCAGTTAAGTTATATAAAGAGCAAAATGGTTTTATCAATATATGGCTCTAAGTTAACATTAAAATCAAGAAATAAGAATATAAGTAGCAATAATAAAAAAGAAATGAGAAATAATGCTACTCTCATGCAATTATTTGAAATGACAACACTTTGACTGTGCACTACTATAACCAATTACCTTGCCAAATCAACTCTCCACTGTCAGAAGTTTTGACAGGAGTTAGATTGTAAAATAATTATACACAATAACAACAATATTAATAATAGCGTACGAGAGGTAACTGCAGCATTGAGAGGCATGGCAAGTGAATGGCCATTCGCTAGCTCTAGCCTCTGGGAAGAGTCTCATTCCCAACAGCATCTCTATATGTCAAAATAAACCAATGTTGCAAACATCGGCATCGGGATAAAATCAGCAAGGGTCCGGAAAACCAAAAAGTTTTAAAAACCTGGAAAATATCGGTAAAAATCAGCAAACATCGGCTAGGCCAAAAAATCGTGATTTCGAGATAAAATCGGGATGTTATCAAGATGTTCGCAACACTCATATAAACACAAGAGTGAAAAATGGACTAATGGTCAAACCATTGGATATGGTGTTCTTGAATCTTAATTTGCAGAGCTGGACACCATATATCCTGTGGAATATAGATATCTGCGTATAGTAGTATCAAATTTCAATTGAGCCATGAAATCGTTCATTGTTTATTTTAGAATTTAAATCATGGACAAAACAGCCTCATAAGCCAACATTAATGGGGTCTGTTTGATGCACAAAATGATTCCAGTATAATATTTTTGATGTGCATTCCCAAGATTGCCAGCTTTCAATAAAGAATCAATACTACAGATTTACATACAATAAAATGCAGAGGTCAATCAACAAAAGGGACTTGGGCATTTGACTAAGGAATGCTAAGCTGATTAACTAAGAAACTTAAATTAAAACCCATGCACGCAGATGTTTATCTGCAGCAGATCCCCTTCTGAGTTTACAGTGGCAGGCTGGCAGTCTTGCGTCCCTCAGAGCTACTTGACTCGATGGTTTGATTTACGCTGGAGCGGCAATGATTATATAGAAAAATAAAACCCAGGTTTTGCAGCCAAGCCAATTCGCGCCTTTTTCTTCCCGCGCATTTCCTTGTGTTTGGTGGTTGACATCAGGTACTTGTGGCTCGGCAGCTTGTGGGAGCTCCCATCCATCGAGGAGCATCGCTCCTCAATGGATCGGAACTTCCACAAGCTCCTGAGCCATGTTCCCATCCAAAACCAGTACCCGGAACATCCATATTTGCACAATGAGGCTCCAAAAATGCTCCAACGTACTGGTTGACGCTCCCTATGATTTTGGAGCGTTTCGTACCCTCTCCGAAGCTCCCGGGAGCGCGGGAGCCTCGGGTACTTGCTCTCCAATGGCTGTGAGCAGTACACGTGTAACACAGATTTTTGGCCAAACATGGACAGACATTCCCTCACAAATCAAACTCCATACTAGCAGCCAAATGCCCATGCGCCAAGCATCATAAACAACAAACTAGTAAACAAAAACAACAACAAAAAATCATTCAATGATTATGATAAACAGTTTGGAGACAATGCCGATGCACCTATATTTTTTGCTACAGAGTCAAGGTTTTACTGAGTTAGAAAATGTGCTGTTGCTGATGCGTATTAAAGACAGTTATGGTGTGCTTCCAACCTGCATCCACAAATTTTCAACCCAACTGCAAGCAATGGCACACAAACTGCTGCACAGATGAAATTTTTTTGCTCAAGGGTTTCATCAAATAGTATGGAGACAACCTATATACAGCAGCTACACAGCTGTTACAATGTTCCAGAGGAAAGTTATATATGTGTTTCTTTCAGCATGTAACATGGAAGGCATTCTCTCAACAAATCTGTGATTTATGGTACCAATAGCTGTCAATCCAACCAACAGATTTGCATGTAATAAAAAATACAGACCAGCACCCTTTAGCTTTAGGATATAATGGGTTAGGCATTGTCTTTGGCCTCGAAAGGCCATTTAAATTTTAAACATATCTACCACTGAGTTTAGGGGCAAATGGGATTTATTGTGCAAGCAAGAGGAATCAATCCACTGCAGAAATAGGGCATACCAGCTGGGGCATCCAAGAAAGTAACAGTCCTGTTCTAAACTCCAAACAAATTCAGAAAATCTTCGTCATGCAAATTTGCCAAAATGGACAAGATAATAAACATAAATAAAGAACCAAGAAATAACTGTACTTCGCCTTTTGTTGAGAAAACATACAGCAAGGAAGCTATTTCAAATGGTTATCTCAAGACCAGTTCGAATAATATTACCAGAGCAAAATGTATGCACATCTGATGAAGACATCCCAAAATCTTTTTTTTTAATTGCATTAACAGTGGGCAAGTCCAACCTCTAGGCGCACGCTGCACTAACAAGTACCAACCACACATTCTCCTTAGCAAGTAAAGCAGGACTTAGGTCTGCATTCCATCAACAATGCTTACAGTGGTTGGGTGAGCTGAATAAATAAACCCAAGTTCATCCCCCCAACAGTCAATTTCTACATATGCATGGAAATGGGGCCCAGAGGTTAGGCCCACTAGAAAATGTGTTATCTAAGGCTGAAAACATTATATTAATCTCATTTTGGTGATCCCCAATGAGATGAGCACCCTTGGTTGGCTGATACAATTTTATTGAACCCATTCCTTGTGGAACCCATAAGGTGCCACCTCCCTTTTCTTGCTAATAATAAAGTGTGCTTAGGCGAATGAATTTGGTGGGGCTTAGGAGGAGAGCACCCGCAACTTTTAGTCATATTACATTGAAACAATTGCTGGTGGGGACCCCCAAAAGTGCACCCCTCACCCTTAGATAAAAACATTACATTGCAAATCTTGTAGGTTGCAGGATTTTTTGCACCTTCTCCTTAGCTGAAATTTACTTTACAATGTGCATTGGGTAAGGTCTCAGAAGGGTGACCCATTATTTGACTTAGTGAACTAATCACTCATATGAAGGAATGCCCATGTGGGCCCAATGCCAAGCGTGCCGTAACAGTTCCTACTGGAACAAGAATTTGTTGATTGTGAACAAAACCAAACTGCTTTTCCAAAATGAATTTAGAGAGAATACCTTTAAGTCTGTTGGCCAAGATCTTGCTCTTCCAAAATGAATTTAGAGAGAATACCTTTGAGTCTGTTGACCAAGATCTTTGTTATAACTTTGTACACTGTAGTGCACAAAGAGATAGGCCTATAATTAACAAAAGTTTTTAGATCATTTTTCTTTGGAATCAAAGCTATGAATATTGCATTCAAAGCACCCAGTACTTCCACTAAAACTCTATATTCTTCAAGTATTCTTGACAGTGATTCTTCCAGAAAGTCATAGAAACTAAAAGATAATTATGCTGTCCAACCATCCGAACCTTAACTCTTTGCTTTTCTAAAAGAATGTGACCCTTATTTAAATTCCTCCCTTGTTACTTCTGCATTTAGATCCTCATTTTGTTGTGCATCAATCAACCTTGAAAAGAAGGAAGCTCCTTTTAGTATCTTTGCTATATGTATTAGAATTTAGACCTAGGGAGTTCCCAAAATAAACTTTTGAAGTGACTAACTCCTCTTACAAATTCCAAGAAAGTTTTAACTTTGATCCTTCCTTCTTCCTTATCTCCCATATATTGTTTATATTCTTCTTACATTTTGCATAATTTTGGAAGAATTTAGTATTTTCATCACCCACTACCAGCAAAATAGCCCTAGATTTTAATCTCCACTGTGCCTTTTGTTCCAACACCTTCATTTTAATCCCTAGAACAATATTAGTTTAGTATTATCTTACTCTATAAAGATGTCTCCTTTGCTTCCCTGTGTAGGGTGATTGAAGGTTCGACAAGACAACACACATGTCAGGATGATTGTCCATCCTTGCAGCCTTCCACATGTAAGCTCGAGGTCAATCTCCCACAAGTAGCCCATCAGCACTTAAACTGAATTTTGATTAGATGGGATAATGAAAGAGTCTTCACCAGCAAAGTTTGGCTCTTTCCGCTATTTTTTTGTAGTTGCAAGGCACACAATTATCATAATAGGCACTTTAATGCAAAAGGGTTTGGACATTGTTCATAGCCATCCACCTCCCACACTTCGAGATGGATCTTAGCCACCCCCTTCCCCAGTCGACATGCAAGATGTGGTTATGGCAAAGTAGAGTTTAAAATCAATTATGCTCGTGTTCATCCTTCTATTGTCAGATCTCCACCCTATGGCGCCTAGCTCTAGTTCTCACAGCAAGGCCCCTCTAAGGCATATCAGAGTTGAGAATGATGTTGCTACTATAACCAAAGTTTTTCATTGCTCGGTCTCGCCCACTGTTTACCAAAGGCTACATTCAACTGAGAACTCAGTTAAAGAGGATCCGTTCACCTAGAGCGATGAGGCAATGAATTCAATGGTTCACAACTTTGTGCCAAGACTTGACTTTAGTCACATCAGGGATACTAAGTTTTATCGTATTGTTGAGTTATATTGGCATGTCAAATCTTTTGTGGCCAATGCTATTTTGAATCAAGAGCAGGAACACTTCAGTACCGTTTGGAAAATTTAGAAAAGTAGAGCCACATGGGGGCATCATCCTTTCAAATGCTCTTGGTTGCTCCTAGGATAACCCAATTGAGATTTCAGACACCAATGATGTTGCTATGGGTCCTATTTTGCCCTAATTATAAGTTTCGATCATGAAATCCCACTTCTTCTCTTCGTAGATTTTGGTTTTCTTTCAAATTCTGCATGCACCATGGATCTCCAGTCTAGAGAGGGTTTGGTTTCCTTCATGGCAAACCCTCTATGCTATTTTTATAACTATGATTCTTCAACTATTGGTCTAGTGTTGCTTGGTATCCCTAAGGGTGGACTTTTTTAGGTTTTTGTTTCTAGATAGTCTCCATGTTCAAATTTACTATATGGGATCTTTGCTCTACTTTGATAGGGGAGTCTAGCTATCTTGTTGCAAATTCACCCAGTACTCTTCATGCATTTAGGCCAATGATATTGTTTTTTTCTAACAATAATGAAATAGAATAGCTTACCAAAAAAAAGAGATAGCTTCTTTGTTCATTTCAAACATTAACTTGATCTGTCCCTTTCTTTATCAACTATGTTTAATCAATTGGGCATTATCTTTGCCCAGTCTACAACTATTGCCTCCGATGAAATATAATAGCTTACCAACAAAAAAAAGATGCCTCCTTTGTTCCTTTCAAATATTAACTTGATCTGTTCCTTGGTCTCTATCAACTCCGTTTAATCATTTTGGACCTTTTCTTTGCCTAGTCTAAAACTATTATTTTTACCTTTTTCAAATTCTCTGCAAACTAGTACATAGTTGTCTCCCCTAAATTTGGCTCAAATTTTCTTTTGCTAGATACCCAATATTTCTAAATCCTTCTAGGTAAGTATGGTTATATATAAAAGGCCGGAGAGGCTTATTTTCTTCTTTTTCCATTTGGAACAAAGCAATAAAATGATCCAAAGAACCTCCCTCTTGTGAAAATTTCTGAATACAAAATTACAGAAACCCTTCTACAGTATCTTGATTTACTTCTCCTACTTGTGATTTAATTATACAAGTTATTTTCAAAAATATTCAGAAAATATCGAAGTAAACACAACTAGCAGCCTACACATTTACTGAAACATAGTGCACATATGACAAAGGACAGACATCATTTTTCAGACAAATGTCCCCGGAAAAACCCAATGCGGGAAAACCGATGCAACAGCTCTTTGAGGGTTTTATTTATTATGCAAAATATCTAAATACATCTAGGGCACCAATAGTGGTTTGCCCCACTGAGAAACTCACGGCAATTGTACCTTATCACTCGGAGACAGAAAATATGGTTGATTCAAACCCTTCAAGAATAACTGAATACGAGCCCTTTCTAGCCCACAAGAACCCTCAACACAACTCTTCCAGCCTCTGCGCCAGCCTTTCCTGCCTAACACAGCCTCTACACAAACCATGCCGCCCCTGCGTCACTCGAAAGACCTCTGCATCACCCAGAAGGGTTTGCATCCCTCTCTACATGATCTCTGCATCAGCCTGGCTGGGCTGCGTCCCTTTTGCTAGCCTCTGAGCTGCCTGGTACGAAACTGCCTCTCAGATGTATGTATTCTCAGCGTCGGATCATAACATCCCTTGCCGATCTGCCCCTCACTAGCACTGCAAGCTCACTCGAAAATTCTCACCAAACCGCGCCCCAAAATTTTGACTTAGCTCAAGTGCTGCTACTCTGTGTGTTCTCCAACTGACCCCAAGCCTTCCTTTAATACTTTTCTCGTTGAGAAAACAACGATCGTGCTCTAATCACTAATCAACAGCTAAGATTAGAGAAAGCTTGATCCACGTCTCTTAGCACAATCTCACCACATGTGTAAATTAATTCACTTTAATTTTTCAATTTCCCTAAGTTAGGGTCCCCATTAAAAAATTTAATTATTTGAATAACTTTTACACCGGGTGGAATTTCTCCAAAGGATTTATGGGTCTTGGAGATCTTATGTGTTCTAGCCCCTCCACAAAGTTTTAGAGCTAGAACACATCTGATTCTCCCCAAAATCTCAACACTCCCTCTTAGCGAGGAATGTGCTCTAGCAACACTTCACCATTGAAGCATCACCCTGATCTCTGGCATCGGTTTCCGCGCTGCTAATGCTTGGCCTACTACCCTCCATCCACTGCGTTGCTACTTTCCGTATTGTTGCCTATGACTTTGCCACATCTGTACTGCAGCTCCCTCTCAAATTGATGCATCATGTTGCCTATAGCACTGCCACTGCTAGCTGTTGCACTGCAACTCAGTTGCTGAGAAGTAAGCAACTGAAGGACAATCACCCAATCAACTGAGAGACAAGCCAGTCTGGCTACATCTCATCACTGAAGCACCCTCTACTCCTGATTTGCGTTGTCTCTCTAAAGCTCTGCGCTGTCAACTGCTCTGCATTGCGCTAGCACTGCCTCGGCGCTGCTGAAATACCATCAGCCTCTGCATTGTTGCTTCCATGCCACTGTTGCCTCTCCTCTGCGTTGCTCCAGTCTTCAGCGTTCAAGCATTGCCTTATGCCTTTCCATGATCCTCTACATCCATTGCTCCAGTCATCCTGCTACTGTCTTAAGGCTCTCGCAACTAGTATGCGATCCAAGAGTTTGAGCACCTCAAGGATCCCGCCACCACCATTTGTAGCTTAATCTACAAATCTATGCCGCCCCACCTCTTCTCTCGAGGTAAATTAGAACTCATGGCCACATCATCCTCGCTGCCATCGTCCCCTCTTGTTGCTGTTGCCTTGGAATCTGAAGCTTCATTGTCCTTCCTCTTAGGACAAGTGGTGGCGAAGTGTCCAAGTTCGCTACATCTTAAGCACCAAACCTTGGATAGGTCCTTCTTCTTCTTCCCTTGCTGTCATTGTCCCTTAGATGTTAGGGCTACATCTTCCTCCTCCTTCTTTATCTTGACTCCTCCACTGCTGAATTCCCTCTTTGTCATCCTCTGAATCTCCTCCTGTCGAAGGATTGCCCACATGTATCCCCAATTTGGGAGTTGTGCTCTGCCCAAGATACTTTGGACAAAGGTCTCCCAGTCATTAGTGACTACATTCAGGGCAGTCCTTACCATGAGTCCACCATCCGCAGTTGCCCCCATGGCAATCAACTGGTCTCGGATAGTCTGCAATTTGAAGAGGAAGGGATCGATCTCCTCTCCCTTGTGCATTTGGAACATCCGCATCGGATTCTCCAGAAGCATCTTCCGCTGGACGAAGCTACCTTGATACAACGTGGTCAAAGATGTCCTCACCTCATTTTCCTTCTTCTTCTTAACAATGTGTGGGACCACGTGATCCTTCACTCCATCCATGATCAAGCGCTTAGCCCGCGCCTGATTTTCGTTGAACTTCTTCAGAGCATCCGCATCGGTCGACACAGCTAGGACATTCTCTGCGTGGTCTCTGATATTGTACTCCTCCAAGACTGCCAGGATTTTGGATTTCCAGATCGCAAAGTTAAACAAACCATCTAACCTATCCTAATCTCTCAGTCCTTATGGGGCCATCTCTGCTCAAATAGTCGAAACAGGTCCTCTTCTGCCTTCTATTGCTGCTGCACTCAACAGAAGACTGGATCTGGGTTTCTTGGCGATTGAAACCCTCTGATATCTTTGCTCCATTAACTTGAGTTCTTGGCGATTGAAACCCTGTAGAGAAATGTCTCCCTCTGACAACTGACTTCCCTCCCGGAAATCCTCCGCCAATTCTGTCGAATCAGCCGTCTACGATCACCCTCCTAATCGAATCTCAGATTTCTTGGCAAGGAAATCTGTTGAGGGACAATTTCCCCTTACTTTGTCAACTTTGCTAGGCACTGTTCTGCACCGACAGAACCGATGCCCCACTAGCAACTTTGAATATCAGAAGCTGCACTTCTAGCCCCGACAATTGGCACGTCTCTCCAACTCGGATCGCGTCACCCTTTAGGGCCCGCATCAGCCACTATGTCAGCCCAACGTGAGCTTGACTGGCTCTACATGACCCACTAGGGCCTGCATCATCTCTGCATGAGCAGACTGGCTTTGCATCCCTTCTGTTGGGGCTGCGTCCCTCCTGGTGCTGCACTGCCTTCTCCCGGATTTGTGTTGCTTCAACTGCCCTTCTTGCAGCAAAAATCTTCAACCTCTTGGTGATGGCTTCAACGTGATCTGCAATCGCTATGATACCATTTGAAATTTCTGAATACAAAATTACAAAAATCCTACTGCAGTATCTTGATTTACTTCTCCTACTTGTGATTTAATTATACAAGTTATTTTCAGAAAATATTTAGAAAATATCGAAGTGAACACAACTAGCAGCCTACACAAATACAAATCATTTACTGAAACATAGTGCACATATGACAAATGACACACATGATTTCTCGGACAAATGTCCTCGGAAAAAGCCAATGCGGGAAAATCGGTGCAACAACTCTTTGAGGGTTTATTTATTAAGCAGAATATTTGAATACATCTAGGGCACCGGTAGTGGTTTGCCCCATAGAGAAATTTCACGGCAGTAGTACCTTATCACTCGGAGACAGAAAATATGGTTGATTCAAACCCTTCAGGAATTACTGAATATGAGCCCTTTCTGGCCCACGTTTTGAACCCTCGACACAACTCGTGTTTCTCTCATGTCGGCCTCTCCTACCATGTGCGATATGCGCAACACACGCTGCCCATGCCTTTGAAGGCCTCTTTCTTTGCCTTTGCATCACCCGAAGGGTCTACATCCCTCTGCGAGCGGGTCTCTGCGTCGGCTTTGGTTGGGTTGTGTCCCTCCTTTTAACTAGCCTCTCTTGCATTTTGCTTGGTACGGAAGCGCATACGATGTATGTATTCTCAACCTCGGATCAAAACATCCCTTGCCGATCTGCCCCTCTCAAGCACTGCAGGCTCACTCGAAAATTCTCAGCAAACTGCGCCCCAGAATTTCGACTTAGCTCAACTGCTACCGCTTTGTGTGTATTCAACAACTGACCCCAAACCTTCCTTTAATACTTTTCTCGTTGAGAAATCAATGACCGTGATCTAATCACTAATCACAAAATTCCTTGTTATAAGTGTACCTTGACTCCATTAAGCACAAGCAATAAGGCATTGATCCTCATATCCCTTTGGTGGTCAAATTTACCTCTTTTCTTCAATATTCCAAATTCTAGGCCTAACCCTAGTAGGTCACCTAAGGCATCACATAAATTCATTATAGCCATCCAAAATCCTTGACTTTTAATCCACTATTGCGCTGGGGTTTTCTCAATAGGTCCTCCAAATTTGAGGAGAATTCAACGGTGGGATCCTGAGAGGTAACAAACCCTAGAAGCAATACCATTTCTTTCCCTAGGTTGATTTTGGGTTAGTGTCCTCAATTGGGTTATTTAATTTGTACTTCAAAGAAAATTAGTCCTTTGATCCTATTCTCCTCCCTAGTCAGGTCAAGCCCTCAATTGGTGATCAACTCCATACCCTTGACCTATCTTGGGTCCACTTGGGTTCTTTGTGGTCCCGCAACTTTATATCTTAAATTTCATAAGGATTACATAGAATCCATTTCTCCATAAGGATCCTTAAGTCTAGGAAGCCCCTTGTCAAGGCATATCCTCTAATCCTAGGCTAAGGCATCCTCTTAGCGCTTCCTAAAGAGCTTATAACCTTGCTTCCCAAGCAAGTAAGCTATTCAATTGAGTCTCTCTTGTGAATAGCCGTTAGGAGTCACGCCATATCTTATCATTGATCCATCTATTTTTGTGATTCCTCTCATACCGAGTCTCGTCCCATAGGTGAAAGTTCGTAAATAGCAAGGAACCTTACCTGAGGTGACAGTTGGTTATCACTCCATTGTTTCCCCTTGACCTAGTAGTTACTCTATAGGATCCCCTCCTAGGACCTCTGCTAGTTTAAGCGGTAAAATTTTGGCGCCATTGTCGGGGATGCGAGATGTGTGTCTTGTTCCTCATACGACAATATTGACATATCATTCTCAGCGACTCCATTGTGTTATAGGCCAATTTGGGCATCATCCCCCAAGACCTGGTCCTGGGCGTCATCCCCCAGGACTAATGAATAGGGTCTATCATCCCCTTATATTTCAGTTGTTATATGCCCTAAGTGAAAACATTCCATTCATGGCTTCAATTGTGAGATTTCCAAGGTTTGAAGTATATATTATAACATATTGACTCACAACGCTCCTCTGCAAAGGGACTAACTATGTTGCAGTGCCAATACCTCCATGCAAGGGTGCACTGCCCAGTGCACTTCACAACACTCAAGGGTGCATTGGTCACCTGGGAGCGAAATCATCATTGTTCTGGGAATCTCCACATGGTCAGTGCCTTCTAGAAGAGTCCATAAGTGTCATACTTCGAATCCAAGTGTCCATCCACCACCTATGAACTTGGAAAACATGTCTTGCCTATTATTAGAAAGCCATTCAATGAGAAACTACCATCAGTTTCCCTATAAAATGAGCACTCATCTAAGTGCTAGAGACGAAGAATTTTGTGCAAAGTTATGTTGTTGGATTCTCATTTGATAAGAGATTGGAAGTACTGATATGCTGCTGAGATGATATTGGATGTGATGAGGCTGGAATGAAGTTGGAGCAGGTTGACGACAAATCGATCCAGTGGTTGTAATCTTCTCCTCCTACTCTATTAATAAAGATATTTGTTCATTTTCTGAATACATATGTCTATATCTTGTGAAATGTACTCTTGATGATGTATGTATTCTCAGATCTAATCAGTTTGATTTGATTAAGATAAGTAGATACCTGTATATTGTATGTTGTTTGTTGTTCTTTGTCTTTGATTGCAAGAATCGATCTAACAACTTGAGTTGGATTGAGAGCGACGAAAACAGTGGCAGAAAGAGAGGGAAGGAGAGCGAAAGTATCACACGTAGGCTTCTTTCCCTTTCTTTGTATCTACTTGTTTTAGAGAAAATAGTAATTGTCTTTCTTCTGCTGTTCTGAGTGAAGGAACACCACACTCAGGGAGTTTAGTTTGTCCATAGATTAAAATTTTATATAACAAATTGGCGACTCCACTGGGGAATATCCCATCATTCCCGATGTTTTTGTCTCTGTTTACCATCATCAATAGCATCTACTTTCTGTTATCAACCATTTGAATTAACAAATTGCATTAGAAGTGTGTTTAGCTGCTTGTTTTTCAAACCTAGATGTGCCCAACGCATTGTTGGTCAGGGTACAGTGCACTGTGTTCCATTCAGGGATGCACTACAACGCATTGTCTCCCCTTAGAGGTTGCGTTGACCCCTTAGCCAACCAAATTCCATCAAAATTTGTCATTGCTTTCAGTTTCAGCCAATTGTTTCTTGTATTCTCAAATGTTTGATTGCTCTTAGAGACTAGTGAACTTTCTTGTTCTTCATCCTTTGAAAAGTAAATTGTTCAATGTTTCATTAGTTGTTTTCTTTATCATTGGCAAATCAAATTCAAAATAGTTAATTTTTGCATTAGATCAATTCAGTTTTCGAAAAGGAAATTGTTGTTTCATTCCTCGTTTCCTGTAGGAAAATTGTAGTTCCATTCTTCATTTTCCTAAGAGAAATTGTTGTTTCATTCCTCGTTTCTCAAAAGAAAACACTTGTTTGATTGATTTGTGCATTTAGTTTCCTTTCTCTCATTCACATTAAAGGGAGCTGAAAAAAAAAACATGCATGTGCATCTAGAGAATTTTGTGTGTTGCATAGGAACAAGTTAGGGAAATCTGCATTTAGTTTGTGCTCTTTGTTGTATGCTCAAAAATTGATTGCTCTTTCCCCTTAGTAGCTAGGATTTTCATTAAAAAAACTAAATTGAAAAGTTTGTTTATCATTTAGTTTTCATTTTTAGGAATTTCATTACATCACGCGGAGAAGCTCAAAGACAAACTTTTAAACAAGATCAACATAAAATTTACATCAATCAACCTAAAAAAGCATTGTAACATTAACGATAACATTTAGAAGGTCTAGGCTAGAGACGTGTTCCAGCATCGTTAAACATAGCAGTTGTCGCTAACTTGTTTGCGATACATTCCGAGTGTGATATCCCACTTCATGTACGTAAGTATATCGGAGCTCGTCCACGTACCTTCAGGTATATAGGGTGGTGTTCTAGTACGAAAAGTATAAGGGGGTGCTCTCACTATCCGGTTTCGCATTAGACAACGCTAATACGAACTTGGGCCTCCACATAGCTTCGGGTATATTTGGGAGGACAAATTTAGGTTGCTTACTATCCATAGGTAACCGAGTCGACCACCTTGTAACTTGTGATACACTGAACACAGCATTCAGGGAGATTGTCTGCCCGTACTTCTTAGTTCACCAGGAGGTATTCTGTAGTTCACAATTACTTGGTAAACTTTTTGCCTAGAATTACCCTTTTATTTTGTTTATTTGTTTTTGTAATAAAATCAATCAGTCAACGTGGAAGAAGAACATCCCTTTCCCCGTCATTTGCGTAGAATAGCACTTAAACCACCTTTACCACCAGAAGCCATTTCTGGTCGGCGAAGGCAACATCGTTCTACCAAATCCAGTACCATCAGTACCTCTAGTGCGACATCTTCATCACATATACCAAAGTCGTCTCGAGTCATTTCTAAACATCCTAGTTTATTCACTGTCGTCGAAACAGAGTCCTCACAGCTACCTGTGGACACGATCCATCCAATCAGTGAGACCATACCTCCCAAACCCGACGTTGTTCAACTGGAAGTTGATCTGAATCTCATCGTTCTTTTACCAGAACATCTAGATCCCGAAGTCGAACAACAGGAAATTGTTCCTGTATTGGTCGCTCCACAGTCGATTGTAGCCATTGAGTCTCCCATATCGCGAAGTCAACCACCTGAAATATATCTTGGGCCTGACGGCGAAATCCTTCCGCCTGGTTTGATTTTGATTGAGGAAGAACCTCAACAAGAAACACGCCCTTCAACTCCAACCCATTTTGGACCAGGGCTTTATCTCTACGAGACTATTCCTCGGTTGACATACACTGCTTCTTTTGATCCTGTTTCACTTCGAGTTCCCGTAGATCCTATAGGGTATACATTGGGTCGTATGACCATGGCTGAGTCAACATCTTCGGTTGTACCATCTATTACAGTTGCGACAACATCTACTGTTGCTACCCCGTCGATGTTTACCACATCACCAAAGTCACATCTATATGGTGGTCCTTTCATCCCACCGAGTTACCAATCATTATCTGGAACCTTCTCTATTGCATCCTCGAACCCATGGACTTTGCCCATGTCATCATTTGGTATTCTATCTGGTACATCTCTAATGAGTACTAAACGGCTTGATCCTTTATATACATCTTCAGTGCAATATCAAGTTGGTCCATCTAGGTACATTCCATCCAGTGCAATCTCAACTGGACTCCCACCATTTGGAGAACAATATATTCCATCTTATTATACTCCTCATGCTAGGGGGCAACCTATGGTCACCCATTTTGACAGTACTCCTTCGTTTTATGGTCACCCAAATGTTGGAATGACTATTTGTCAATGGCAACCTATTTTGCCCATTCAACCACAAACGTTTGTGCATTCATATCAACCGGTTCAACCTGTTGCACCCACATCTACTCCACTTGTTAGTACATCATTACCCCTATTACAGGCTTAGATTGTTGTACCTCAACCATCTCAGGCGGGTCCTTCAACCCAATACCCTCAAGTTTTGGGCCCTCAGACTCCAACCCCTTCAGCTGGTTTACAACAACCACCTGTATCCGGAATTTTTCATTCGCAAGTTGGATTACCCTATTATGGGATATCACAAGCAAAACCGAGTCTTACCTATTCGCAACCGGGTCTAAGCTATTCTAGTTTGGGCTATAATCTTGGTGGGCAGACACCTTGGTAGCCACAACCGCAAATTCCACAACAATCATTCCAACAACAAGTAGCTTACCCAGGTTTTAGTCAAATAATCCTCAAGCGTTTGCTCATACAAACAACCCTATCTGGATTACCAGCAACAAATGCCTTATGTTGGTGCTCAAAGGCCTGTTGCCTAAGCAATTCCATCATATCCTAGCTATGTTCAACCTGACTTGAATCGACAGTGGCCCTTTGTCGCAACTTTAGAATTACCTGATTTAAACCGACTTACCAATGACGCCATCAGCTATTCTCCTTGGTGGTCGGTGATACCACATAAATTACCCTTTGACATTCCTAAATTCAATGGAAACCCTGGAGAAGACTCGTCAACGCATGTTATAATTTATCATTTGTGGTGCTCATCCAACTCCTTAAATGATGACTCCGTTCGACTGCGTCTTTTCCAGCGTACACTCACTGGTCCAGCCGCGAAGTGGTACATTGAATTACCACGAGCTTCATTTGATAATTTTACTGCCTTAGCTACTACCTTTTGACCCACTTCCAGTTACCCATACGATATGAAACTAGAACGCAACTCCTAACCAATTTTAAACAAACTAATGCTACTCACATTTCTGATCATATTCATGAGTGGCGTCGTTATCATAGAATGGTCAAACATTTGTTCCTGATCAGCTCCTTGCTAAGTGGTTTATTAAGTCCTTGCTGCCATCTATCACCGAGGATGTGGCTAAAGGTGGTGTCGTCACTAAAGAGCAGGTCATTGCTTGTGCCCAGTACTTAGATTTGATTTATAATTAGTCTGGCACGCTCTATGAGAAAATTCCCAATGCGCCACCATCTAATTTTACATTTCCTCCTCTATCTAAGGACTCTCATGCCGGCGACGGTATGATCGATACTGCAAGCACACAACACTCTACTGCATCTAATCCTGCACCTTCTTCTGAAATTCATGTCGTGTCATCTGACAAAGGCAAAAGTGACAAGCAACCCGAAAGTAAGAAAAAGGGGAAAGCGAAGAAAAAGAAAAATTCAACCCTGCAGGAACGATCATCAGATCAAAAAACTGGAAACAATCAGAGACCTCGTTACCCTTGCATAATATGTAATGAGGAGAATTTTGCTCGCGACTGTCCTCACCGCGTCGAAGTCTCAAAATTTCTTAAGACCAACTGCATCTGTTGTGTTGACAGATCCATTTCCGAATCCAGACACAAACATGGTTGCTACGGATCCAGCTTCTAGCTCCCAAGTGCTTATGCTATCTGTCACAAAGCCAAAAACTGATGTTTTGGTGTCAACGCGAAATAAAGATTACGGTAGTCAGACTACTGATCAACCTACTACCTCGACCACGAATCCGTCCACGGAATCTATTCCACCAACTACTATTCCTGAGTTAACAATAAAGCCACTGAAGGTAGTCGTCCATAAATCGACATTCAATCCTCGAGCTCGAGCTGCTCAAAATTATAATATAGTTGAAGATTTGGCTCAATCCCCTTCAGCGATGCCGACGCTTGAGGTACTTCAAAATTGTGTAATATTCCTTTTTTTGGTGTCACCTATGACAGGGCTAGGATGGACTTCCAGAGTTAGAAGCAGACCGATCACAGGTACAGGTTGGTGTCATCAACGGGCCCAAGGAATTTTTGGAGGAGTTTTGAGGAGTTTCTATGTGGTCGGGTGGCATTCGCTTAATATATTCTATCATCCGAGTAGTTTGGCTTTCGTTCTGGTGCATTCCGACAAATTTTGGAAATTTGAGTTATTTGTAGGCTTAACTCAACTGATTACTCTCATGGTGGCATTTTGGGAGGAATACATGACAGAACACCTTAGTGTAATAGCTCATTGGAACCGGGACGAGGATACCTCCATGATGGGACAGTTGGACATGAGTTTCAATGACCGGAGGAGACGTGGTAGTCGATTTACACTTTTCTGCATTAAAAAGGAATATTTTAATAAGAGGGAAAAGTGATCCATGAATAAAATAATAATAAAATAATGCTCTAGAAGGCTCCAAGAGATCTATAAAAGAAAGGGAGGAGGCCATTGAGGGATATCTTTGGGATCATGTTATTTTATTGTATGAGAGGTGTGAGACCATGGTTCTCTACTTCAGCCGTAGCCCCAGGACGGAAACCCTCAGGTGATTTGTGAGTGTTGGACGAAAACCCAACTCTCTTGAGGAGACTTCATTCAGAAGTTTCGCAAAGCTTCAGGGATTGGTGTGAGGATCATTCAGATCTTCAACTTGTGCTTCAGTGGGTTCAATGATAGCTGTTGCCGGAGGGAGAGTGTGGCAGTTCAGTTTTGGAGGCCATCGTCGTGTAGCAGTGCAGCAGATTGTATTGTTGGCCAGTTTTCCATCTCAGCTCTTTCTGGGTCAGATCTATATGTAAACCCCGTTATTATTTATAATAAAAGCTTAGATTCTTCCTGTTCTATGTGGTATTGAATTGTTGTATTTTATGTGTTTTATTTTACATGGCATTCTTCTGTTAAATGCATATTGATTTTACGGCATAATTTCGGGTTTAAGTAAATTCATGCAAATTTGGTAAAATATCCCATTTGGGGATATTACAGTGGTATCAGAGCTTCAATCTTGGATCAGCCTGCGGGTTTCCAGTTTTCAGTTGCAGCTATTTTGGTTAGAAGGGCCTACGCAGTGATTGGAGGAGGATCATTTGTGGGCGCTGCATTGGTGGGATTTTAGAGCTAGGGTGTTGGGAAATTGATAGGAGAGCCATATGAGGAGGTTTTCTGGGATTTTGGAGAGCAATGATTGACAGTAGCAGCTGCAGTGCTAGAAAACGAAATTGGAAGAGGGCCAAACTACGAAGGGTCAAATTTTGAAGGTTGGAATTAGAAGAAACCCTTTATGGGTTTTTCTGGGTTTTGGGCAAGAATCACCTTCCCAAATTCCTAGAATTTTCTGAGCAATTTTCACTGGGTAAATCAGAGGCCGAAGTCAGGTAGCAGTGTAGTCTTGGAGTAGCAGTGCAGTTTCTGGAGGAGCTTGCTGGAGCGATTTCCAGGTTCCATTCTATATTTCCTGAGTATACATATTTTTTTATATCAGTGAGGGATGTCGCTATGTCTTGTCTAAAATATCTCTGTTATGTAGTTTTGTCAATGGCCGTAATAATTTTTTGAGCTTAAAATATAGATATCAGTGGTGGGGTTGAGACTGATTCTTTTGTAAAGTCCCCACTATGCCCCTGTATTTGACACCAGCAAATACGTGTCACCTACAAAAGTATGTATTTGAACTGGTTGACAAAAACTACACCTACATCACTATAACAACTCAGAAAAACAGTGACCACATCATTGGTTGAACCATGGAGGGATTCTTAAATAGCTTGAGAAGAATAAAAGTTGGTTCCTTGAACCACCATGCAGCAGAAGACCAGAACACAAAAAAGAACAACAGACCTTTCTCCAAGAAGGTACATAATTTGCTCCAACAAAGGCACCCGAGGAATTTACAAAAGGAGGAAGAAGTGGGAAATTGGCTTTATGCACTTGGGATGGATTTAAAGAGTGCAAGATCAGAAAATGACTTTCCCATGTTAGAGAAACTGGAATCCTGCCTTTCAAAGGTAGAGCAATCTGATTGGAGTTTAAATTGGGCTTTGGAGCCATCTATGCTTGCATTGGTACAAGCTAGATTCTTGGAACATCCAAGTGAGAGAGTCAAGCTTATAACTGCCTCTTGCTTCAGTGATATTTTGAGGATAACAGCACCCTTCCCTCCCTACAATGATGACATTATGAAAAGAATTTTCATACTAATAGTAGGAACCTTTCGGGATTTGGACAATTGTGCAAGCTCTACATTTGGGAGGAAGCTTAAGGTTTTAGAAGTCATGGCCATGACCTGGACTCATGAGATCATGTTTGACTTTGAGTGTGATGGCTTGATTCTGCAGATGTTCCAATGCTTCTTCAGCATTAGGAAACATCATTTTGACACAGTCATAGCACACATGCAGTCCATCTTGTCGTCATGTATGGGAGTCTGTGAGGCCATTTGCCGGGAGTTGCAGACTAGGTTGCTGAGCCTTTGGAGGAGAGAGCAGTTGGTCTCACCTGCTGCTTATGAGCTAGCCCAAGGGCTAGTTGAGCAAAACATTGAGCTTTTCAGGAGACAGTTGACCAGGGGGGAGCTACTCCAGTTTGGTGGATCAGGCAGCACAAATGAGTTGAGGAGGAAGAGACTTTGCTTCATTTGCAAAGAACCTTGGGGGCCTGATCACTCATGCTTGAGTGATGCAACTGATGTGGCAAAGGCAGAACAGAAGGGCATTCCTTTTGTATGCCAGGGTGAGGGCTCTTCTTCAGATGAGTCCATGGGATCAGTTAAGGATGCTTTTGTGGAGCAAGAGCAGTCATGTAGAGATGATGACAGTAGACCGAAGTTGTATTCCAGTGTGCAGGGTGAGCAATCAGGGGACTGTACAGGAGATACTCTGGGTGATGAGTCACTTGTGACGATTCAGCCAGAGCAGCATATGATGGAGCCTGAGTCAGCAAAGGAGGATACTATGCACATCATGCATGATAGTCCTTTGTGGGAGAGCCAGATGGAGGCTCACATTGAGTCTATGATGGATATGCAGCCAACCTTAGGGACAACCACTGATGAGGAGCAGTCAGATGCATAGACACCAAGTACAGTGACAGCAGTTGCAGATCCATATCCTCTAGAGATGTTGGAGGTTGATGGGATAGTTCTGCAGGGGGCTAGGGGACAGCAGGAGCATTACATTCCCGATGAAAGGGATGAGTTGTTGGAGATGGTGGAGCATCCATCTTTGGGTTGACACATTGATGAGGTGCAGATAGATGTACATGCAGTCAGTAGAGCTGCAGTACTTTTAGTGAGTAGCACTCTCCAAGAGTACATCGATGGGGCTTGCAGCACATCTTGCCCACTTTGGCCCATTACAGAGAGAGGGGCTTTCTTCTACAGGCAGCTTTGGTTGCCAAACAAGGTAGAGCAGTGTGAGTTGATTACGGGCTGGCGACAACACTCCAGGCGTGTTCCATATGCAGTGGTTGCTACATTGGATTCTTCTTCCAGGATGGATTGGCGGGAGATCATGAGTTGGTACCCTCTTGATGGTACGATATTCTTCGTAGGGCGCACAGCGGAGCAGGGGCCCTTAGACATGACATATGATATAGATTCCAGTTGGCAGTGGGGCACAGATCGACATTTCTTCAGCATCCCATCCCTGTTTCAGGAGAGCAGGATCAGCATTGGATTTAATCAGGGGTTGGATTGGAGAGAGGTAATGAGTTGGTACACAGTTTGTGGGGCAGCTTACATCGTCATAGATACAGCGCAGAAGGAGACGTGGTCTTCACCTCTTAGAGCATCAGTTATAGCCAGAGGCAGTGCGCAGTCCGAGCCGTGGGACTTGGGCGATGATTGGCCATCGTGGCGTGGGGATCCGGGAGGATTGTTTGTTGACTGGTACAGTGAGAGATCAGTTTCGGATCCCGACATTGAGGGGTTTATTCCAAGTGGTTTGACACAGGTGCATAGCAGCACCCAAAGGTTTGTATGGGATCCAGGCATTGAGTCTCAGTGGCAGCGGGTCAACAGAGTGGCCCACATATTTTGATTGCTTGAGGGCAAGCAATCTTGGGGCGGAAGGTCTGTAATATTCCTTTTTTTGGTGTCACCTATGACAGGGCTAGGATGTAATTCCAGAGTTAGAAGCAGACCGGTCACAAGTACAGGTTAGTGTCATCAACGGGCCCAGGGAATTTTTGGAGGAGTTTTGAGGAGTTTCTATGTGGTCGGGTGGCATTCGCTTGATATATTCTATCATCCAAGTAGTTTGGCTTTTGTTCCAGTGCATTCCGACAACTTTCAGAAATTTGAGTTATTTATGGGCTTAACTCAGCGAATTACTCTCATGGTGGCATTTTGGGAGGAATACATGACAGAACACGTTAGTGTAATAGCTCATTGGAACCGGGACGAGGATACCTCCATGATGGGACAGTTGGACATGAGTTTCAATGACCGAGGAGACGTGGTAGTCGATTTACTCTTTTCTGCATTAAAAAGGAATATTTTAATAAGAGGGAAAAGTGCTCCATGAATAAAATAATAATAAAATAATGCTCTAGAAGGCTCCAAGAGATCCATAAAAGAAAGGGAGGAGGCCATTGAGGGATATCTTTGGGATCATGTTATTTTATTGTATGAGAGGTGTGAGACCGTGGTTCTCTACTTCAATCGTAGCCCCAAGACGAAAACCCTCGGGTGATTTGTGAGTGTTGGACGAAAACCCAACTCTCTTGAGGAGACTTCATTCAGAAGTTTCACAAAGCTTCAGGGATTGGTGTGAGGATCATTCAGATCTTCAACTTGTGCTTCAATGGGTTTAGTGGTAGCTGTTGCCGGAGGGAGAGTGCGACAGTTCAGTTTTGGAGGCCATCGTCATGTAGCAGTGCAGCAGATTGTATTGTTGGCCAGTTTTCCATCTCAGCTCTTTCTAGGTCAGATCTATATGTAAACACCGTTATTATTTATAATAAAAGCTGAGATTCTTCCTGTTCTATGTGGTATTGGATTGCTGTATTTTATGTGTTTTATTTTACATGGCAATCTTCTGTTAAATGCATGTTGATTTTACGGCATAATTTCGGGTTTAAGTAAATTCATGCAAATTTGGTAAAATATCCCATTTGGGGATATTACAAATTGTCCCTCCTAGATACAGGCTTTGTTGTCAGCAATTGGTGGAATCAACCCGATAGATTCCAATCTTGTAGTCTTTAATCATCCGGGCTATGTGCCACAATTACCAGCAGAATGTTCTCAATTACCTCGTTCATCGTATTATTATTAATGAGGGAGCATCTACATGCATTGTCTCTTAATTGCTGGAAGTCACTTGGCTCACCACGCATATCTCAATCGCCTACGACGTTGAAAGCTTTTGATGGTCGTACATATAAGCCTTGCAGTATCATCAATAACTTGCATGTCGAACTGGGGGGCAAAACTGTAACTGTTGGAGTTGAGGTCGTTGACGGACCCTTGACTACAACATTTTACTCGGAAGGCCATGGGTTTACGCTATGACTGTGATCGTCTCTTTACTTTAGAATGATCACGTTCCCTCATAAAGGTGTCATCACAGTCATCAATCAACTCTCCTTTGCCTCCAGTTCCCAGGTAACTAGAAGCGTCCCGTTAGTTCACGCACCCCAGCTAGCACTTCAAAACATTGGTGTAGGACTCTTAAAGGATTCTTCTCTAACGAGCACCTTTGCTTTACCACCGTCTGCGACATTAGCAAAAATTGCAAGAATAGAGACTCGTTGCATGATATATTCCACCCCATCTGGCTTAAGGAAGTTTACCAATGATTCTGAAGTTATTACGCTAGATGAATTCCTGCCGCCCAACCCAATTGAGCTGGCATAACAATCGATCTACATGGCTTGGGCGGCGAATTCTCATTCATCGTCGCCGATCGTTTGGGTCGATCGTTCATTAGATTTTGGTACTCCATCTGATCCTTTTTCATCCACTTTCTTGACTGATGAGAGCATTGTGGAATCCATGATGCCAAAAGGAGAACCATCGGAAGATCATCATCATCGTTCCCATCTTCAGGATTACGAAGACGATAATCTTATTGAACTATATCACCCATCGATCAAAACTTTCTTTTCGAATTCTACTCCCATTAATGTATCGAATCCGAGCGAAATTTATCCAATATGGAAGAAACCATTTCTATCGATATTTCGACCAAACCTGGCGTTGTAGAAAACATTCATGTCGACGTGTCTTGTTCTCCATCCGAACTCGAAACTTATCGCTCTCTCTTTCGTGAATTCCGAGATATATTTGCTTGGTCTTACGAGGAAATGCCAGGCATAGATACTAGTATTGTTGAACACACCATTAACATGTACCCCGATGTCAAACCGGTACGTCAACGCCTTCGTCCTGTTCATCCGAAGAAGGTTGCTGCCATTAAAGCAAGAGTTGAAAAACTTTTGTGTGCTGGTTTCATTTACCCTCTTCCACTAACTGATTGGGTTTCCAATATTGCTCCTGTTATGAAAAAACTAAGGACAATCAGAGTGTGCGTCGATTATCGGGATGTCAATCTTGCACGTCCAAAAGACAACTATCCTACTCCCTTTATCAAATAGAGTATTGATGATTGTGCCAGATGTGAAATATTTTCGTTCATGGATGGATTCTCCGGTTACAATCAAATTAATATCCGCCCAGAGGACCAATATAAAACAGCATTCGTGCACATTCACTTATCGTAAACTCCCATTTGGTTTAAAGAACGTTGGGACAACATTTCAGAGAGCAATGGATTATGCTTTCAATGACATCAAGCACATAGTTCAACCTTATATAGACGATTTACCCAGACATTCACAAAACTAGACTGATCACCCGATGCATTTGAGACCTATCTTTTTACGCTGCCGACACTACAAAATACGCCTCAATCCACACAAATGTGTGTTTTATGTTGATTCTAGTCGTTTGCTTGGATTCGTCGTCTCAAAAGAAGGAATTCGAATCGACCTACTGAAGGTCCAGGCCATTCTTGATTTGCCTGCACCATCAAATTTACTTCAGTTACAGAAACTTCAAGGAAAGGCTAACTTCCTAAAGAGGTTCATACCCAACTACGCCGAAATGGCTAAAGGATTTACTCGTCTCTTGAAAAAAGGGATTCCCTTCCATTTGGATAAGGTTGCGCAAGCTTCTTTTGATGCTGTCAAGGATACACTGGTTCGAGCGTCATTAATGTATCCCCCCAATTATTAGAGTGATTATTTCTTATATATCGTCGTGGCAAATCCGACCATTGCTATGGTATTGGTCCAAGAAGAAGATGTGATAGAACATCTGATATATTATTTGAGTCATAATCTCAATGATACGAAAGTGAAGTATTCATATCTCAATGATCCAAAGATTTCGCCATTATATCCTGCTCCGGAAGACCATTGTCATTTCAGATTGCAACCCCGTGACATACATTCTGTCACGTCAATTGCTGAGGGGCGAATATTCAAAATGGATCGTCATTTTGCAGGAATTTGATTTGGAATTCATCAAATCCAAGTCAAAAAAGTCTTTAGTTTTGGCTGAGCTTCTCTGCGACCTTCCCTCTAATAGTACTGCTACTACATCGGAACCATCAATTCTTGATGAGTCTCTATTTCTAATCGGATCATCTGATCCTTGGTATGGAGATTTTATCATTTATCTCCAAACCCAAACTTTCCGACCCAATACCTCTCGCTCTCAAGTTTCAACAGCGACGTATTCGATACCAAGCCAAAGATTATCTGATCGTCGACGATACACTTTATTGTTGTGGTGTCGATAAGATTTTAAGGAGGTGCCTCACTCATGAGGAAGCCGAGAAGGTTTTAAATGATTTTCATGTTGGGGCTTGTGGTGGACATTTGTCTGGATACGCTTTCGCGCAAAAGATTCTCCACGTCGGTTACTTTTGGCCTACCATATTTCGCGACTGCATCCTCGCGGTCAGAAGTTATGCGTGCCAGATATTTGATCGTAAAATCCACAAACCGCCAGTGCCGATACATCTTGTTATCGTTATGGGACCATTTGCAAAATGGGGCATTGACTTCATGACCTGCAACCCTAGTTTGTCCGAGGGGCATGGTTATATTATTGTCGCAGTAGACTACTTTACCAAGTGGGCCGAAGCGATGCCTACATTCAATAACACAGGCGAAACAGCTGCATTGCTCTTTTTCAATCATGTCATCTCACGGCTTGGTGTTCCACAAGCTATAGTTATAGATCATGGTAAGCATTTTCACAATCACCTGATGAATGATTTGACTGCCAAATTAGGATTGTCGCATGATAGTTCTACTCCTTATTATCCACGATCCAATGGACAAGTTGAAGCTATTAACAAGATTCTTAAGTGAATGCTTCAACGAATGATAGGAGTTCATAAACGAAATTGGCATTTAATCATGTACTCGGCATTGTGGGCATATCGAACCTCGGTGAGAAACACAACCGGATTTACCCCCTCCCTTTCAATGGTGTATGATCTGGAAGCTATCTTACCTATCCAATGTGAAATACCATCGTTAAAACTCGTTGTTGACTTGTTACCTAACACCTCTTCTGAAGAAGTGCGTCTTTTTAACCTCATCCATCTAGATGAAACGCGTGGTGAAGCCGCATTGGCCAACGAAGCGCATAAGACACGAATTAAGGCGCAATATGACCAACATGACCAGCCTCGCATCTTCTCTGAGGGTGACCTAGTCTTACTTTATGATCAGGAAGATGATTTGATAGGGACAAGAAAATTTGAGCCATTATGGCATGGGCCCTACATTGTCAAAATAGTTCTGGCTAAGGGTGCCTACGAGTTAGTAGATTATGATAGAATTCCATTGGCGCAGCCTCGAAATGGGTTGTATCTTAAACGTTACTATGCTTAGTTGAGCATGGTAAACTTTTGTATTATATTGTATATATGCTTTTGATTTGCATTTACTGTCTTCGTTTGTTTTTTTAAAGTTTTCTTGAAGTTAGTAATCCACTTTACATTTCATCACAGATGTCTGAATCTTTGGAACCATTTGTTGGATACGCTGATGGTGCTAGTCGTAGTACGCATAATCTATCCTCTGCAACATGGGCCATTTTCACTCCAAGCGACGAGTTAGTGAGTTTTCAAGGGATTTGTATCGATCGATCTACAAACAATATCCCTGAATATAACACGTTGATCGAACTTCTCTCTCATGCCATTTCATTTGGTATTAACCGCATCATCATTAGGTTAAACTCAACTTGTTATACTGCAACTTACTAGAGTTTATACTGTCTGAAATCCAACACTACATCGTATGTTCCTAAGAGTTCGACTTTTGAAAAGACATTTTGATTACATTCAATATCAACACATTTCCAGAAATTTGAACACATTCAATGATTCCTTAGCGAATTATGCTTTAAACAGACATTTGCAACACATGTAAAGACATATTTTCAATTCACATCACATAATTGAATAGGATTGCGCAATAAAAATAGGAAAACACTAAAAACAAATAGATATATAGTTATAGGTTTTTACAAAATTTGTGCCCAAGACACATTGGTCATCTGACCTCAAAATGTATGCAAAATGTCAGAGTAAACTAGTGATGCTCGTGATAACAAGCCACTGATCTAGTTATCCTGTGCAATAACTGCATCCAACGGTTACGAACGCCAATAGTGTGGCGCTGCAATCTCATAGGTAACTCTTCAATTCAGCAATCCGAAATCCCGAGAGTAAATCCCTCCACGTGTTGTAGTAGCTCAGCAAGAGTCTCGATCATATCTAAATCCTGAAGGACTTCTCTCCCGACAGCCCTCTCTGCTGGCTCATCTGCTCCCTGCGCTAGCTGACCCACTGGTCGAACCCGACCCACATCTGTATACATCAAAAGTTTAGTTTAGTCTTGGGAAACATCCAAATAAAAAAACATGTAGAAACCTTAGAAAAAACAAAAAACATGGTCAAAACATTCTCACCAATTGCACCCCATTGAGCGTCGTCTAGTAGAATCAAGTCTGGGTCTCCTCGGAAATCTACACCTGCATATGCATACTAATCTATGGCAACCATTTATCGTCTAAACCAGGCGAAGAATGCAGTAGAGAATACGATGGTCGATTGACCAGCATGTCTAGCCATCAATTCAACCCATCTCTGCATCCGTGGATCTCTAGGGCCAAATATGCCCAGTGTAACATGTTGTGGTTGCATCAATGGAATCCGCTCTAAGGCAAAAGAAATCAAGATCGAGCCATAGTTGAAATTCTTCTTCCTTCCACCCTTTGCTTTAGTCAGTGGTTCTTTCATCTGAAAGAGCATAGCTTAAGCCCAGTTAAATATTGTTGGTTCTAAACACTCAAGTGCATACTGCATGTATGATCTGTTTGCCACATGTAGTGTAGCGGAACTGGCAAGCTTTGCAATGGTAAAGAGGATGGTTCTCAAAGGTAGATCACACACATCACGAATATTTATTTTCACATCTTTACTTGGTTCAGTCCCTGGATGGCAGAGCTGCAGTATGTAATCTCTCACTGTCTCTCCTCTAAGAGCAGATCCTGCAAGGGAAATGGGAGAACCTCGCCTCCATAATCCAGTGAAAAATAAATGTCCTCCACCAATATTGGGAGCACTTTGTCCCCAATGTGAAAAGCCTGCGATACCGAATCCCATGAACGAACTAGGATCTCCAATAGTTCCATTTGTTGCCTCATCCCTGACAATCTGAAGTATTTAAGCAACCCGCAATCTCTGAGGGCTCTTACTATACTCAAATCATTTAGGGCAATCATATTTTGTTCTTCATGTTCTCTTTCTCACCACGTAATTGTCATTTTGATTCGATGAATACCTGAAACACAATCATAAGCTTCATTAGGATCCATTTCATGCAAAAAACTTGGGAAATTTTGGGCAAACAGCAAGAAACAAAAATGAGAATTCGCCCAACGCACCCCAGGTCAAAAGACAGAATGTTGCAGTGCATCTGGCCTTCAATTTCAATGCACTGCAATGCACCTTTCAACATTCAAGGGTGCGTTGCCCTTAGAACGTGATATATTTACCCTAAGGGGCTCAAAACCCTAAAAATTGACCATGAAATGCAATAAAAATGATACTAAAAGAAAGAGAAGGTTCATAGCTCCAACCTGGATCAAACGGCAAGAGAAATCGTCCACTGAAACTGTCACAATCGACCGTTGAAGTTTGGGGGAAAAACTGGTTCAAAACTCCTAATTTTCAAATGGTAACTTTGGAATGGTAAAAACTTTTTTAATTAGTCAATTTGATTATTTTAAATCATATTTAATGATGTGACTATGGTTTTTATTCAGTTTGCTATGAAACAGGTATTTTTAATCTGTTTGATGGTTTTCTGAACAGGCTTTACAGCTGATACAGTGAGTTTAGCCTGCACACTTATTCAAGAATGATTTGACCACAAAGCATAGTTTTATCCTTCTTTTTCAAGCTTTGATAAAAATGAAAAAGGAGTTAAAGCGCACTTTTATCTCTTTTTTGAGCTTTGATAATTGCGAAAAAGGAACCCCCTGGAGTCTTCCTTTAGCTCTTTTCAAACTTTGACAATGTGAAAAGATTATCGAGCACTTGTCTTTTCGAGCTCGTAAAAGTAAATGAAACGACATCTACTTAGTATAAGTTTAACCCTTTTCAAGACTAAGATAGATTATTTATGAAAAAGGAAAACCTTAGTCTAACATGGCTAAGAGGTTTTCTCAGGTATCATTTTACACTTTTTCGGACCTGAGCAACAAATTTACGAAAAAGGACTCATGGAGTTTTCTTTTTTCCTCTCTTTCAAACTCTCTATACATGAAAAAGGATCGGGTTTTCATTGTCATTAGACTTGTTAAAACATAAAATAGAGATGGACTTGTCGATCATGGTAATATCGAGTTTCATTTATCGCTAGACTCGTTAAATTATTAAATAGTGATGGATTCACCCAAAGGGTCGAATTATAGATCAAGCATATGTTACCCTCCTCAAGCTTGTTAAAAAATAAAGAGGTACTAGTCAGCAATGACTGGAGAAAATTTGGGAAAAAGAACTGAACACTTTATGGTAGCAGGTCGCTCTTGAACATGACACTTTCACTCCATCATCGTGACATTTGGGTTGGGTAATCTTCTTGACGGTTCATCATATCATCACTTCGGTTTTGGGTCAATGCTGCCAACTCATCTCAGTGTCACCGATATGTTCACGAGAAGCCATCCAAAAAATCCTCATCTTTCTGCAATACTCATAAACCTTCATTTTCATGACAGTCATCCCTGAACATTGCTATATCAAGTCACATTTTGTCTCCGAAATCATTACTTCCGTTTCGCGATAAAGTTGTTTTCTGTCGACATCAGATCATCATCTAGGAAGTTTACTTAGAAATATCTTTGAGTACCTTCGGGCTTGCTACATCATCAGCAGGTTTCACGCTTCCAAACCTTTGACTGAAATATTTGTTTGGAGTTCGACATCAAATCATCTATTCACGCCTTGCAAATTGTACTACAGTACCTTGAAATCCATTAACATCAATGGTGGTTTTCTCGCGTCTCTTAATAGCTCACATCATTGGTTGGTAATCAAACGATGTCTTACCATGTTCGACTTCAAATCATATATTCGCATGGTTAGACTTGTACCTGAACGATTGAGTGAACGAGATAAGAAGACCCCGGATCTAGTTTCATCCATCTGGGCTACAATTTCAGGATTGTTGTACACATCATCTGTACGATGGCTTTACATACAGATCGTCATCCGAACATGGACCTATATCTGTAGGCATGTCTATATCGGGCAACATTCCAATGTAGAAGACTTTTTGAATTATGTACATGTTATGATAGTTTATGTGCTGAGCATGGGTATGCCTCCCTCAGCAATTCATGATCAAGATGAAAATATCATGATGTAATGTATTACAAATTGATGCAGGTCACCGTTCACTTCAAATCCTACTCATCACATCGTAAAGCATCTCATCCAAATAGTATTATTATTTTGACTTCATGCTTTAGGGGGCAGTTGTTATAGGTCAATTTGGGCATCATTCCCCAAGACCTGGTCAAACTGGGCATCATCCCCCAGGACCAATGAATAGGGTCTATCATCCCCTTATATTTCAGTTGCTATATGCCCTAAGTGAAGATATTCCATTCATGGCTTCAATTGTGGGATTTCCAAGGTTTGAAGTATATATTACATGACCTACTGACTTACCAATGCTCCTCTGCAAGGGACTAATTGTGTTGCAGTGCCAATACCTCCATGCAAGAGTGCACTGCAGTGCACTTCCAGACACTCAAGGGTGCGTTGGTCACTTGGGAGCGAAATCATCATTATTTCGGGAATCTCCACATGGCCAGTGCCTTCTAGAAGAGTCCATAGGTGTCATACTTCGAATCCAAGTGTCCATCCACCACCTCTGAACTTGGAAACATGTCTTGTCTATTATTAGAAAGCCATTCAATAAGAAACTACCATCAGTTTCCCTATAAATTGAGCACTCATCTAAGTGCTAGTGAGGAAGAATTTTGTGCAAAGTTATGCTATTGGATTCTCATTTGATAAGAGATTGGAAGTACTGATATGCTGTTGAGATGATGCTAGATGTGATGAGGCTGGAATGAAGTTGGAGCAGGTTGACGACAAATCGATCCTTTGGTTGTAATCTTCTCCTCCTACTCTATAAATAAAGATATTTGTTCATTTTCTCAATACATATGTCTATATCTTGTGAAATGTATTATTGATGATGTATGTATTCTCAAATCTAATCGGTTTGATTTGATTAAGATAAGTAGATACTTGTATATTATATGTTGTTTGTTGTTCTTTGTCTTTGATTGCAGGAATCGATCTAACAACTTGAGTTGGATTGAGAGCGACGGCAACAGCGACAGAAGGAGAAGGAGAGCGAAAGCATCACACGTAGACTTCTTTCCCTTTCTGTATATCTACTTGTTTTAGAGAAAATAGTAGTTGTCTTTCTTCTGTTGTTCTGAGTGAAGGAACACCACATTCAGAGAATTGAGTTTATCCGTAGATTAAAATTCTGTATAACACATTGGAAGAACAAAGCCCTAGTTATTCATTGACTTTTAAGGTTAATGCTTGTAGGGTGAAGCAAGCATCTCTCTAGGCATCTCTAAATTCACCCTGGCAACTCCATATCAAAGATCTTACGAAGAGTTGCATGGCAATAAATGGCTAATTGGAGAGGCCTATTTTACATGTTTCAAGACAATGATCCTCAATTCAATAATCATGATGTCATTAGAAGCGAAGAGGACCTTGATGCCCCTCTTAATGAATCTCTTGAGGGCCATGAAATTGAGAAGCCTTCTCAATACCCTGAAAGGGGATTATGGTTCTTCCCAAGATATGATGATCATAGTCCACCGTGTTCCTCCCTTGATAATCAAGGAAATGTATATGTCGATGTGGATAAGCAATCTATCTCGTTATGCCATGAGGAGAATATGCCTGAGGTTGCTATTCATCGAAAGTTTATGAGCTTGGTGATTGAGTTCTCCATATTTTCATTACAAGAAAGGTTGTGTGAGTTGGATTCCTCTTTTCCCTCCTCATCTATGACCATTGATGCATGGTCCTCAAATGTTCCCACCTCCCACCCTTACCATTCATCAAGAAAATATTGCAATGGGAAAAGTGATATTTGGAACCCCTGCCTCATGAGGGAAAATGTTTTTATATTGATTTAATAACATGTTGGTTACATTGACTATATGATTAAACTTAGGATTTGCATAATGTATTAAATGCATGTTAGGGTAGGATGCATTGCATGCTCATTTTCTCATTAGAACTAACATCATATGATATTTTGATCGTAGATTAGTTGCATTTAGATTAAATTTGCATTTTACTTTCTTGTTGAATTTTATGGCCTAATACTAAGCATGGGTGATCATAATACACCACAAAAACATGCTACCCCATGGGCTTGGTCTTTGATATGTGCAGGTAACAGGTCTGTAGTACCAAGAGATTGTTGGGGTTCTCATGACCTCCCGTTCGAGTAGTTTCGCACACCTTTTTGAGAGCTCATGTCCCAATTGGAGCCAGATGTTACCCACCACCTGTGGGTAGTGTATATAGGAGAATTGTTTTTCTCCTAGATGGTCCTCAACCAGCAACCGGCAGCTCCTTGCATTCACTAGATAGCTCCATGTGCCATTTTCTCCGCCATATGAGCCAGCTATGTGGTCCCTTGCCTACTTGTTATGATTTTTATGTTTGAAGGAAGGCCTCTCGACCCCGAAGGTGTGGCTTTTCATTGGTATAGTTAAGCGAATTTCCTTACTTGTCATGGGCACTTTTGGGCATGGATTGGTGGGGGGATTTGGTAGAAAGAGTAGGCTAGGTCTGTACTCTTGTCTCCACTGCCTGATTTCGTGGTTAGCCTTGTGTCCTAGTCCCGTGGAATCTCCTTGACTAACCATTAGCTTTAGAGTTGGCACTACATGGGAAATCCCAATTTTCGCTGCGTGGTCGCACTTTCCGACACCATGTTAATCTTTGATGGATTGGGTGAACGTTCCTAGAGGTTCCTCCTAGGTTGAAAACCTCAGAACTTTGTCTCCTTCGCAAATTTGAAGTATAAATCCATGTTGACCCAGTTGTTTCCCTTAGAGAGGCCAGCAAATGTCAATTAGGGCTCCTTAGCTCACAAAATTCCTTGATATAAGTGTATCTGGACTCCATTAAGCACAAGCAATAAGGCACTGATCCTCATATACCTTTGGTGGTCAAATTTACCTCTCTTTTCTTCACTCTTCCAAATTTTAGTCCTAACCCTAGTAGGTCACCTAGGGCATCACATAAATTTCATTGTAACAATCCAAACCCTTTGATTTTTAGTCCACTATTGCGTTGGGATTTTCTCTAGAGGTCCTCCAAATGTCATGTAATTCTGATGGTGGAATCCCAAGATATAGCAAGCCCTAGCCACAAGACCAACTCTTGCCCTAGGTTGATCTTGGGTTAGTGTCCTCATTGGGATCATTGCATTCAAATCTCAAAAGAAAAATAGTCCTTTGATCCTATTATCTTCCCTAATTAGGTCAAGCCCCTCCTTGGTTGATCAACTCCATACCCTTGACCTAGTCTGGGTCCACTTGGGTTCTTTGTGGTCCCACAACTCTACAACTCAAATTCCACAAGGGTTAAATACAATCCATTTCTCCACAAGGATCCTTAAGTCTAGGAAGCCCCTTGTCAAGGCATATTCTCTAAACCCAGGCTCAAGTATCCCCTTAGCCCTTCCTAGAGAGTCTATCACCTTGCTTCTCAAGCAAGTAAGCCATTTATTTGAGCCTCTCTTGTGAATAGGCTTTAGGAATCACTCTTTATTCGACCATTGATCTATTCATCATTGTGATTCCTCTTATACTAAGTCTCCTCCCATATGTGAAAGTCCATAAAGAGAAGGGAGCCTTAGCTGAGGTGACAGTGGGCTATCGCTCCATTGTTGCCCCTTGACCTACTAGTTTCTCTATAGGATCCCCTCTTAGGACCTTTGCTAGTTTGAGCGGTAACAAGCATTTCACTTCCCAGTGATTCGTTGATGGTATCAAAGGAGGAGGTCGTGGTTAGTTCGCATGGATGAGGAAACTTTTCAGTAGGAGTTGGATTGTACTTCCAAGCAATGTTGCGAACATCGGCATCGGGATAAAATCGGCAGGGGTCCAGAAAACCAAAAAATCGTAAATATCGGGAAAATATCGGTAAAAATCAGCAAACATCGATAAAAACAACATATCATAAAAATATCTTTAAAAAACGGCAAACATCAGCGAGGCCAAAAAATCATGGTTTCGAGATTAAATCGGGACGTTATCGAGATGTTCGCAACACTGCTTTCAAGAGTTTACTCTTGAGGTACATGGGATTGTTTTTTTAGTAGAGCAACTTTTCGAGAAGTTGATTGGGATTTTGCATTATTGGTATGCTCTACTCATTGGCAGTTGGAAAAGGACCTTTCGTTGCTATGCCTTATTGGGGAGTGAGTGGAGCAGGAAATGTTTCACGAGGATCGGGATGGTTTGGGACCCTGACATCATGAGATCCATTCATGTTGGGTTAGTATAGTGTTCTGGAGTGACACAAAGGCACATTTGGACCCTGATATTAATGGGGATCAGCTTGTGGAGAGGCAACAAGTGGATGACATTGCTTGAGGACAAGGCTCAAGCAAATTTTGGGGAGGGCAAACTGTAATGTCCCCAATTTTTGCATTACCTTGTGATGAGATTAGAAGTTTCCATAGCTTATGTCAGCTAGGTCACAGAAGTTGGATTACATTATTGGTGGGCCCGGAGGGTTTTGAGGAGTTTTATGAGGTCCGACTAAGATTGCTTGCCATATTTCATCATCAAGATCAGTTCTGCACAGTTTGTTCTTGGTTCCATTGCATTTTGGTGATTCCCATAAAACAAGTATATTAATAGGCATATTTTAATCATTTACGCTTATGGTGCTATTTAGGGTTGATTGTTTGGAAGAACACCTTAATGTAATAGCTCATTGGAATCGGGGTGAAAAGATCTACAATGCGGGATGATAAAAAGGGTCTTTGGGTGGCCAGTGTGATCATGGAGGCAAGTTAAGCATTTCCCAGGGTTAAAAGTGACTTTGACTAATTAATAAATGTCACTTTTTTAAATAAAAGAAGGGAAAAGTGTTTTTATTATTTAACTGGTGGAAATAGGTAAAATGGTGGCAAAAGTGGCAAATGAGTTACAAAAAAGTGAAATGAGGGGGTCTCTCCTCATTCTAGCATTTTGTAACTTGAGAATAAGAATTTTTGGGGAGCTCTTGGAGAAGAGTCAAGGGTTTCTGGAGACCCTAAGTCTGATTTCTAGTTTCGGTGTTGAAACCATACACCATAGCTAGTTTAGAGAGCGGAATCACTCAAGTTTTTCCATTGAACTTCATTATGGACTGAGGAGAAGAAATTGCAGAGAAAGAATAAGTTTTTACAGTGTTATTAGTTGATTTTATTCATTGACCTTGGATTTTCCATTATCTTTACACAGATCCAAGTCTGCCATTATAGAGGGCTGAGTTCCATACCTTTAAGAGGCCATGAGTTTGCTGGAAGAAGAGGTCAATTCTAATCATCCAAAGAGGACTGTGTTTATCTTTCCCCGGGGTTGAGTTACACTGTTATAGCTGGTCAAGTTTCACCATAAGAAGAGTTGACTTGCTTGGTGTATTGCTGGTTAAGTCAGTCAGCCTGAACAGGTCGAGTTCCTTGCTCATTAGTCAGATATCCTTGCTGTCCCTAAGCTGTGAGTTGCACAGATAAATGAGGGCCGAGTTCTGTGAGTAGTGAGGCCAATTTTATCTTCAATCAAGTGCTAGATGAGTTCACATTTGGTTGGGGTTGAATTTGTTCTAAAAGTGCACTGTGGTATACCTGCTAATTGGTCGTGAGCTCCTGGTCTACTGGCTGAGTACATTTACAGTCAACTGTGGGAGCTGACTACTGAAGAATGGGTAAATTCCTTGCTGTTTTGGAAGGTGGTACAGATAGTCCTAGAGTGGACTGATATTTCTATGTGAATTGGGTTTATTTCATTGCAAATCTGGGCTGTATCTCTTGACACGAAGACTGCTGTAACTACACAAAAGAGGGCTGATATTATGAAGTTTATTTCGCTGGAAAAATACACCAGGTTTCTCTATTCTTATTATTCTCTGTGTATTCTGATACCAAGTTGGTGAAAGAGCTGTTAATGCTTAAATTTATTGCTAGCAGCTACATATACTTGAATGTATTGCTAGCAGATACATATACTTGTATCAGCATTATATGTATTTCTGGGCTCATTATAAATCTGTCAATGTTGTTTTGAAGCATTATCTTGTCTTGCAATGATCATTGTATATGTTCATTTGAAATCAATTGTGAAAGTGCACCTACAACAGTGTGTTTACAAACTGTTTGACGAAATGACACACTGAAAACTCAAACAAAGCTTAGAAAATAAAAGGGGAAATTCTAAGGTATTCCGAGGGGGTATCCTACATAGGGCTTTTCCCATTAGGTCAAAAATGTCTTCCATTCCCATGTCCTCACCCAAGACCAGCCTTGCCTTATCCTTTCATTTTTTGATACACTTATGCCTCCTTTTACTCCTCAGACAACCTAAGTTTGAGAGATTCTCCTTCCTCCTGATTTCTTCCTACCCCCCACCTAACAATTCCTCCTGGGTTAAGGCTCCAAACCCCTACACACTACTAGTTACTAGCCTTCTCTTCTACCAGGTCTGGAATGTTCAAACCTTCTCTTCTACCAGTGATAGTAATGGGTACTCTAGCAAATCCTCCCAAAGGTCAAGTTTCACTAGGATTTTTTCAGCCTTTGTATCCACTTTGGAATGAAAATTAATCTCTAGATCAATTAACTTGACCAACCCACCCCACAAAGCCTTCAATGTTGCTTTATTCCATAATTCCATAGGTAAGCCAAACAACTTCTACCACACAAGCTGCACAAACATAGTTTCCAATTCTAGGGTCAAAACCTAGCCTCCATCTCCTTAAGTAAGGACCCTAGAGGCTAGAACCACCTTTGTGCTGAAATTATCTTCACGTAAACTCCAGAAGAGAACTAAAAGGTGATCCAACCTAGTATAAGTATGTGGAACTCCAACAAATACTGTAATAGCCCATACTAGGCCTCCTCCATCTGCAAATTCCCCATACAACGTTTGGTTAGGGATTTTTTTCATTAGGGCAGAAATGTCTTCGATTCCCATGTCGTCAGCCAAGACCAGCCTTACCTTATCCATTGATGTTTTGATACACTTCTGCTTCCTTTTACTCCTCAGGCAGCCTAAGTTTGAGAGATTCTCCTTCCTCCTGATTTCTTCCTGGCCCCCACCTGACAATTCCTCCTCAGTTAAGGTTCCAAACTCCTGCACAATAATGGTTCCTCGCCTAGCAGATAGCCTACTCCCAAAGCTCTGAACCTCTCTCAGCTCTTTGGAGGTCTGGAATGTCCTGGCCTTCTCTTCTACCATTGATAGGAATGGAACCCCCACCACAAGACAGTCATAATTAACTCCCACCCTAACAAGTCCTTCAATTTTTCAATGATGTGGAATGTACCTCCCTAACATCATCGGGTGCCTTGTCGCCCTGATCATAGTAAATGTTTGGTACCTACTTCACTTTTGGTTCATCAACCAAATATTTTGATTCTCCTTAGGTACTAGTTAGGTCTAAAATCCCCCCCAAACCTTCGTTAATAACTTCACTATAAGGCCTAGACCCTATCCAAATTTCAAGTAACTCGTCTCTTGAACCAAAGATAAACTTTAAAATTACCTTCTCTACTAACTCTTCCCTCATGATGTCCCTGCTGAAGGGTCATGACTCATAACTATTTATTCTACTTTCAATTTTTGGTTCTAATGCTCAACAGCTATAGCTTCACACAAATGTCATCGATAGATAAGAAAATAAGAGTATGCAGTTATCATGACTGCCATTTCCCACATATCAGAGTCAACGAAAGGGTAGCATATGTCATTTTTCTGTACAGAAAAATTTCGCTCTCACTTCCCTCTTACTTTATAAGTTCATCCCCAATAGAATGGTATAAATTAGCATAAGACTAAAAATTGTTCAAAGTGAATTTCTCTCTTACATCTATGAATCAGTGTTGATAGTAATCAGCTTCAAGGATCAAGCTTGGACTAAAATTTTACCAAACCCATTTGCCTGTTCTATCAACTCCTGACCTTTATATATCTTCAGAGTGCATCGGAATTTGTAAAATCCTATACAACTCTATTTTCTCAGGCTACACCAAACCAAAAAAACATAATTTAAAAAATAGCATCTATATCTATTGCTCTTGTGAAGTATCCAATCTATTTGGCTTGTAAGATAGCCCATAAGTAAACTCTAGGATAAAGATGCCCTATTCAGCATTACATCATCAGAACCACAACAGCCCATCCTTAAAATGCACATATACTCTCAATATAGAAAAGTTGTGAATGTCAATTATCAACTTACTAAGAAGTTTATGATATTAACATAGTAAAGCATCCTCTACGTAAGAAGTTTAGGATATACCAAGGAAATTAACCTAATGAAAAAAAACTAGGATAATGCTTTACTAAAAGAAATTTCTATAAACAAGATGTTCAGGATAATACCAATTTATGGGTGCCAAATAATATGCTTGACAAAACTCAATATCTCCCTCGTGAAAGAATGAAATTGTACAAAATGTTTCCTATGTACGTTCCTTTGAGAAACAATTACAATACACAGAGAATTTCCTCATTTCTCCAAATGTGGAGCAGAGGAAACTAGTCCTTCAGTGATTTTTCCACCCCTCTAAGTCTCCGACCAATGGAAACAAAAGAATGATACCTCTGCTCAACTACTCCAATTACAATTGGCACAATTCCTCTGGCTAGCAATTATAGGGAGTACTCAGGGTCCAATAGCATATGTACATTGTACAATAAACTGTCATATGTACCTACTCACCAAGGTTGCACTGCTGCATGAATATATGGTCATATTTCACATACTTGGTCCAATATTGTTTGTATCTTGCAATGCCAATTTCAAGCCACGGTTTCATGTTGCCATTGTAATGTATCACTGCTGCCTTTGCAATATCTGTCCGACTAACACTAGGATTATAGCCAAGGCCTAGAACATGCCAAGACTTATCAAGTGCATGAGTAAGGTTGTAAAAAGTGATTAGCCCAAGTGGCAGGCTGCCCAGCTTCACCAACTGACTGTCCTCGTTCTAATACAAAAACGTATCACACATAAGAGTCATTTTTAGACAAAACCAAATGCTAATGTCACTTCGTTGCAGAAACCACAAATAAAGCACCAGGAAACTAAAAGCAAAATGTCAGTCTAGACTTACCAGATTTTGCCATTTATGGTAGATCGCTGTCAAGTCCTGTTTTTTCCATTCTTGCAAATCAAATATATTCATGCCATATCCCCATGCACAGGAATTTGGGTCAAAATCCCTCGCAATAAGAGGATTTGAAAAATTCAGATATTTATCAAGTCGAAAGAAATTTTCTCCACATATTTCCACTGCAGCATTTACCTTACCATGCATGTCAATCCCCCAAAGAGCAGTCAAATCCCTTTGCACTACAACATCATCGTCTAAGAAAAGGACCTTATTGAGCTTTGGAAAGAGCTCTGGCAGGTAGAAGCGAAGGTGATTAAGCATATTCAAATACTTTGGATTTCGATGCTTCAAGTTAGCAGATCCTCCATCTGGGCTCATATACTGTGACTTCAAATAATACTCTTTCATTGATGCAGACTCAAGCTGCTTCAAAATTGGAGAATAACTGGAGTTCAACCATGTGAATTCATCAATATTCTGAACTTGAATCGTAGCATTACCAGGAAGGTTAGCTAAAAACCACATTCGCATGGCCGCATAGTTTAACTTGTCAGTGACTAGGTGAAACACAATTTTTTCTGCTTCCTGTCAAACATTTAAAATGCAGGAAACGGGCACACAACTCATCATGTTAATAATACCAGAAGCAAGTAAAAGGTAATTCCGTTTAGAAAGCAGAAAATCCACAAAGACAATGATTGGCCCTTCTTATACCTTAGAATGAAATACAGTAGAGTTCACAACAACTGCTGCTGCAAGTATATTGTCAGAAAATATGGCAAGGTGGTAAAGACTTGGATCATCCAACTTCCCTTTGTTTGGAAATTCCTGTTCATTTGGAGTCAATGCATAGTACTCCGCGGTCAAGCGCATTGGTAAACAATGAAGGCCTTTAGGAAAGCTTCTAGCAGCAAGCTGAATCAAGAACATACTCTGCTTCTTCTGCACACGAAGTTGTTCTTCTGTAGAGTGCATCATAGCTCGAAGTTTCTTAACCATAGCAGAACAGTCATTAAAAAGCTTGCTGGCTTTAAAAAGAGTGCTCTCCATGGATCTTATTCTCTCAGGGGCTCTAGAAATCAAAATAAACAAAAAGCAAAGCTTAGAAATGTGATCCGTATTAGCAATTAATGGCTAGATCTACCACAGATAAAACATATACCTTCTTGAAAGTTCAGTATCCTTGGTTGCTTCACCTAAGGCTCGGTGTACATCTCTAATCCGCTGCCGCAATTCTCTTAGAATGGGAGCATTATTGCGAGCTGGTGCAAGGTTTAAGTATGCCTTAGCTCTAATAATCTGATCACGCATCTGCCGTACATGAGCATCTGGGATAATTTTCTTCTGATCACGCATCTGTCGTACATGAGCATCTGGGATTATTTTCTGACTGTTTTGCCTCTCAATTCTCATTTTCTGAGACTCTCTTGCACTTATTTGCTGAGAACTATATGTGCCCTGCAATTCAAGTTTTACTTGGTCCTGTTACAATTAACCTGTCAGGTCCTAGTTGAATCAGACTACAATAATATGGTCACAAAAAGGCAGCTAAGATTCTAAAACTGAAAACCAGGACCTACAAGTTGAAAGTCTACGTGACATAAAACATATTGATATCAAATATTAAATGAGAAGCTTCTCTTAAATTATTGTATAGTATTCTTGAGGTTTCTTCAAGGAATTTAATGCTTCCTTCCCTAGCAGTCTGAAAGTGTTCAATGGCCCTTAGCAACCTCTTAGCCTCTAGTGATTGCATGAGGATAATCTTGCCCTTGAGTTGAAATATCTTTCTCAAGGGAAAAGGGACTTGAAAATAACTCATGGCAAGGAGATGGCAGTTGTATCTAACTATCTTTTCCAATTAGACTTACAGAAAATGGATGGTCCGGACTCTGAAAGGCTATAGGTAGAGACACAGAGGTAAACCTCACCTCTCCTTCAGAAGCAGTGTTGGCAATACTCTCTGTTTTTTTATCTCCTTGTTCCAAGACAAATATCTCAGGTTTGAATTCTGAAAATAGAAACTTTATATATTAGATAAGATATATTGAAAAAAGTTCTGAGAGTTGAAAATCCTTGTCTAAATCAATCACAGGGAGAAGCCACACCATATCATCAGATATTACTTACCATTTTCCTTCCGTCCAGACAGTATCTTTTCCTTAATTTCAGAGTGCTCTTTTGAGGAACCATTGATATTAGCTGGGGTATTAATTCCATCCTTGTAGATGACTCCAACAGGTTTTTTAAGAACAGCACTCGGTTCCTATGTCAACAAACAAACTTAGAATGTCCACATTTGCAATGAAGCCTCCAAACATCTAATGGACAAACAACTGAAAAAAGAAATGGACATTAAAAAAAAATCCCGTGACCAGAACATGTTGATTGAAGGGTCAATCAATGCTCCAGAATGTCCACAGAAAGAACTTAAGTCGTGCAACCATATTGCAAACCTGCTCAAGTGCCCTTAATTCTTCGGAATCGGTACTGACACTCTGCACGGAAGCCAAATAGTGAGAGTATTGGAACCAGAATATCAATTAGGCAAAATAACTGAAAACAGGGAAACTCAAACATTTAAGGAAAAAACTCCCCAAAATATGAACTTCTGAACCTAGTTTTAACTTACAATACTAGAAATATTGTCAATGAAGTCCTTTTGCCCTGATACAAGAAACCCATCATAGTTTTCGATTAGCACAACAAAGGACAATCTATAAATATTCAAATTCAAACAGCCCATTCAGGAAAATAGTACAGTACAAGATATGAGATCCTATAAGGTTAAAGGTACAATTCATCCGAGTAAAGGAGTTTTTCAAATCATGACTCTAATAATATAGCGCAATCAAGGTTCTTTTCATGTTCACGCTGCAAGATCATCTTGTAGACAAATCAAATTTATAAAGTTAAACAAGCACAACAACAGAGATATAAAGGGGAAATAACCAGAAAGATCTGAGAGCAAATAAGGAAGAGGGTACTTGCCAGAGTTAGCAGAGAAATCGGCGAGTCTATCCGCTAGAAATACGAGAGATGCTACAAGTGAAATCAAGAGGAGACCAGTAATAGTAGCAGGCCTCTGTAATGGACCACCCCGCCTTTTCACTGCAGAATGCATCGTGAATTTCTAGTCATGCATATTCAAACCGATCCAACAAAACATCAGAGGAGGGAGCTATAACTCATCCCATTGGCAGGCATATGAAAGGGATGTAGATAAGATGGGCTGCCCTGGAAACCATACCCCGGTCTCGTTGGAAAAGAAAAGATGGTACCGTTGATCTAAGAATTGGACGGAGCGTAAAAGGCAACGAAAACGATCATCGGGAGTTAGTGTGTTCATAAATATGATTCAATATAAGGCTTTTGCAACTGCAATGTGTTGCAACAATATCCCATCCGTGAGCACTCGCCCAATGATTCGAACAAAATGAAGTGGTTGATGATGCAATGGCAGTAAATTGGGCATTGCCATATTTATTTATTTTTAATCAAATTAAAATGGATATAAATAGGACGCAATGAATATTAATATTAATATTAATCTGGCCCACTTTTAAGAGCTGTAGTCTTTCTAGGCAACGTTTTGGCCCAAAATCTGGCAAAGATTTTTAAAAAATCCGGCAAAGATTTCATCAGAATCATGTTTATAGTTGTTAAACTTTAGTATTTTGAGTGCCCTAAGGGTTTTTGGTAGTGCTGAATCCATTTCCAACCTCAAAAATGGATTCCAAACACTCCAAGTACCTGATTTCTTGAATTTTAGTTGCCCGGATTCTAGCAAAACATTGTCGTCCGGGCTATTTCGTTCCCTGGGTAGACAACTCCCTTTTAAAATATTTTTGTTATTTCGCATGTCAAATTTTTTTATTATTGATTTGCCAGAAGTTTTGAAGCATGTCAAATTTTATTACGATTTAAATTTTGTTATAAAAAGAAAGAAAGTATTTTCAATGGAGTTGACAGAGGAATTGCTTGGACGGTCAAAATTGGTTGGAATCCAGGCCAAAAAAATTCAACACCATCAAAAACCTCCCACGCACCCAAAATATTAAAGTTTGATGGTTCTAAAGTGGATTTACAAACATCCCTATAGGATTTTCTTAAAATCTTACCTGAATTCCATGATTTTCAGGGCAAAAAAACACTTTAGTTAGACTACTGCATTTTTAACGCGTTTATGAGGCTAAAAATAGTTTATGAGATAGATTGCTTTTGTTTTTTTATCTAGCTCTTGGATTTGGCGTTTTTCCTGTGGAGTTTTATAATAAAAGCTCCTAGCTTCTTGACAAACTAAAATTAAATGTTTCTCTGTTTCCATTGTTTATGAGGCTAAAAATAGTTTATGAGAGATTGTTTTTGTTTTTTTATCTCGCTCTTGGATTGGATTTGGCCCTTTTCCTGGAGTTTTATAATAAAAATTCCTAGCTTCTCGACAAACTAAAATTAAATGTTTTTCTGTTTCCACTTTTACTGAAGAACAAAAACTATACTTTTTCTTTCCACATTTCTTTTGGCATTTTCCAGCACCCTATTTCACAACAAAGATTACTGAGTAAATAGCAAGGTCATCCTCACGACAAAGTTGAAGAAATTTTTATTAATCTTACTGAATAAATAACATATGTGCATTAGGATACCCGTTGGGAATTAATTGTTCAATTAAATTAAGTCAAATTTTCGTTATAAACTAACCGTTATTTCCTTTAATTATATATATTAATATTAATAAAATGAGTTAAAGAAAAGAAAAAACCCAATGGGGAAGAATAATGTTTTTATTAGATTAGATTATAATAGAATAATTATTTAAAATTTAAAAAAAAAATTGTAAAAATTTAATTCATAATATTTAAATTAAAATAGGCATAATATTAATAATAATTAAGGGAAAAATATAATTGAAAAAGAAGGAAATGAGGGTTGAAATCAAGAAGAGAAGGATGGAATCTAGTTTTTACTTAATTTCCAATCATTATCTCTATTGAGGTTGATGGCGTGTTTCTCAATTTCCAAAGGCGGTTATCTAAAAAACCCACAAAATAATCCAGAAATTTCAATAAGAATCTTAAAAATTCAAATGTGGATTATAGCGGAAATCTGGATTACAACGGTTAAATTTCAGGATTTTGGGTGCCCTAAGGGTTTTTGATGGTGTTGAATCCATTTCCACCATCAAAAACACGATTCAAACACTCCAACTCCCTGATTTTTGAAGTTATTTTTACCAGATTCCAACAAAAACCTGTCATCCAAGCTATTATGTTGCGTCGATAGACAACGCCTTTCCAAAGCCTCTCTAAGCTTTCTGTGGTGGAAATGGTCAACCGTAGAAATGAAGCCTTTCTAAAGCCTCTCTGAGCTTTCTGTGGTGGAAATGGTCAACGGTAGAAATGACCTTAAAATCTGCAATGTGGTGCTTGGATTTTTCTACATGAGCTTATGAGCGCTCATCGATTGTGCCTAATGTCTGCTACATGCTTTTCGATTCTTTGATTAATGAAGGAACAAGGTTCTCCAATGTAGAGAATCCCACAAGAACAAGATATCAAGTAGACACCTTTCATGTCCTTGGGTTTCCTTCTTTTCAATTATATTTTTCCCTTAATTATTATTAATATTATTTCTATCATGTTTATTATTTTTAATTTAAATATTATGAATTAAAAATTTTACATCATTTACTTTGTAAAATTTTAAATCATTATTCTATTCTATTCTAATCTAATAAAAACTTTATTCTCTCCTTGGATTTTTTCCTTTTCTTCAACTCCAAATATGGTTTATAAAATTTTCAATTAAATTATTTTAATATTATTAAGAATATTAATGGTTCTATGTTAAGTATTTAATTAATATAATACTTTTATAATATCATTATAATCTATTTATTTTTATAATAATATTATAGTTATTTTATTATTTATATATATATATATATATATATATAAACACTTAGTTTATAACTAAAATCTGACTCGAGTTAATGGAATAACTTCTCTTTTTTTTTGTAAATTCGGTGGGACCTTACCATTTCTATTTATATTTGAAGGACAGGCTACAAAATATAAAAATCAGTCTTTGGCCTCAACCTGCCCGAGGGAAACCAGGTCTGTTGGCCATCTAAAAGCATGATGAGCATCCAGTACTGAAATTGTCTCATACGTCTAAAAGTCTCTTGAGCTAACTGTTCTACTACTGCAGTTTGTACATTCAAAAAATATAAGAAAAGTTCATAATTGACTCAAAATTCATCAAAATTATAACTAGCTAAAGCTTCTATCCATCAGATGAAGAGACTGGGACAGGGTCTTTGACATTGGACCCAGGCATTTCTGCTTGTTGGAGTTGCTGAAGGATCTTTTCCATGCGGCCCACTTTATCATCTAATCTGTGTACTCGATCTGCTATCTGGTACTGTGTTATCTTGATGTGCTGTTGTTAATGGAATAACTTATTCTCAAACATCTTAATAATTGATTCCTAATAGCTAATTATATTTTGGACCCTCATGTATCTATGTTATTTATTCGGTAAGATTGATAGATTTCTTCACCTTTGTCCTAAGTATGAACCACAATAGTTGGTTCTAAAGGTCGACCAAATCCTAATGATGTGATTAATCCGAAAGACATATTTTTTACTATTTATTTTTAGTTTTGAATTCTCGTTTTAATTTTTGGATGTTCAAAAAGCTTTAATTTTGTTACAGTCTTATTTCTTTACTTTCTTGAGTTGTATACCAAAGCAAATCAACTTGTAAGTTTTATTAGGCTGAAATAAATCTTATATATATATATATATATATATAATTCAATTGTTATTAATAAAATAATTTTTTTTAATAATTTAATGAATTGAGATTTTAAATTAATATATAATTTTGGTATAAGATAAATAAATTTAATTATAAGGTTAAGTTTTTGGACTTAGGTTTTATATGTTAAAATAATTTACTAAAGATCTTTAGAGAAATGGATCAGAAACTCAAACAAAAAGTCTTCCTCATGTGTAGAAAATCAACCATAATTCTTTTTCCCTTAGTGATAATTGGCTTATTTAGGAAGTGGGAAACAGTCAAAAGGTTTTAATTGGGAAAGACCCTTGGATTGATTGCTTCAACAACCATTTCTTCCATACCCATATAATTCAATCTAAATCAAAATTGGCATGGAAGATGGCTAAATTGGCAAGAATTTGGTCTTATGGAAGACGAGGCTCAACACTAGAACAATTGCCATCTCTACTCTTCAATCCTCCACATTTCCCAAAGACTAGAATGATTAGCTCACATGGTCCCCAAATCCTTCTAGCCATTATAGCCTGTAATATTCCAAATTGAAAATTTACAACAAATAACATAAACATGTACAAGGAACAACAATCATAAATAGATATCGCACATGCATATCAAAAAACTAGGAAAATAAAGTAGAATAGTTGAGCCATTTTATTAATCTCGAGAAAGATGAGTACAATGAGTAGGGAAAATGGAACATGGGCTTTCTACTGCAAGCTATGCAAAACCCAGGTGAGACAAATTTGATCTGGAGGAAAAACTAGCCCAAACTGGTACTGCACACTACCCAAGAAATTATTATTGTTGTTGCTAGAATGGTTTGAAGATTTTGCTCTAAATAATGTCTGGATCACCCTAAAATTACAGCCACGAACTCCATTCCTCATACTAAAAAATACCTATAAAGAGTTTGGCCCAACTCCAAGCCAAAACTGAACCCACAAAGTGATGCAAATTTACTAGCTAATTAGCAATATGCCATGCTATAAGAATGAGGATTTCAGGCCCGAATATCGCCAAAAAATTTCTATAAAAATAACCAAAGACTCCTCTCAATAAACCCACAAAAACCAAAAGGGGGTTTGGGTTGAATCACTGACCCCAAGTGACCCCCAACAAGTGTGAATTGCCCTATCTAGCCAGAAAACTCCCCATGGTTTTGATAATACTGAATTATGCTCAAATCTACCACAGGAAATTTCTCTCAGCTCTAGCTAAATTCTCCACTGAGAAATACCTCCTATCTCCAACCCTTATCTCTCCCAACTCCATTTCTCTAAACCTATACGCAACACTTGGTCAATAGCTTATGCGTCCTTGCCAAAAGATAGAAAAATCAACCCATGTAATAGCCTCCAATCTAGCTCGGCAAATCGTTGTCCAAACTCCAGTTTAACAATAAGAAAAATCCCTGCAAAATCTCGAAGCCTCTAACCCGCTTGCTCCCACAATGTGCTCCACAAAATACCTTTGTGCCCAAGAAAAATGTGTTATTGAATAAGCTCTTGCAATAATGTCTAATGGAAGCTCTTAATTGGGCTCCCAAAATTGTCTCAATAAGGAGACACTTGAAGTTCTCCGAAATGAGGGTGGAATTCCGCTTGGAATTCTTGGTGCTAAACAACACTCTGGCCCTTGTGCTAAAAAACTCCAAGAGAAGATGAAATATGAAGTGTAATATCCAAAATATAATCCACAAAATGAGTCCATCCTCCTTTTATAATTTCTCCTCATGCTAACGATTCATTTTTAGGCAGAACGACTATGAACCCACGCGCGTTGATTGGTGCTAGGGTTACCTCCTTTGCAGCCATGGAGGATCTGGGTATGCCCCAGGCCCCTCCTCCACCTCCTCCTTCGTCTGCAGATGAAGCTTTCAAAACGTTGTTGGCTACGCTGCCGAAAAAGACGAAATCGGAAGCCACCAAGTTCGTGAAGAAGCTACATGACATTCCAAAAATATCCCTTCCACCAGAGGGACCGATTCAGGTTGCCTTGTCTCTGGTGGATTGTGCCCTAGTGGGATAGTTTACAGGACTTTGGCCCTATCCCAAAACAACGGAGGCCTGGGTTGTCAAAAAATGGAGGTCTTTGATCAAGCACAGTGTAACCTCATACTTCTCGGGGAGAGGCTACTTCTTATTCAAATTCATTTCAAACGAGGACAAAGATCTGATTTTTTAGGAATGGGCCTTACTTTATGGGACCTCATGGTCTGTATCTCAACAAGTGGACGTCAGATTTTGATCCAGTAGTGGATGTTTCACCAGCCATCCCTGTGTGGGTAAGGTTGCCGAATCTCCCAATGCATTGCTGGAATTGGGAATATTTGAAGCATATAGGCAACGCACTAGAAAAATTCATAGACTGGACAAACAACAAGGATCAATACGACTGTGCTCGAATCTGTGTCGAGGTAAATCTAGAAATGGGACTATTGGAGGCAATAAAAATCAATGTCAGCAGCTGATCTCAGGTACAAAAATTAGATTATGAGCATCTTCCCTTCAAGTGCCGAAAATTCCACGAATATGGACACTTTGCTAGGGGATGCTCGAGCAATGGAGAGACAGAGAAAGGAAAAGAGAAAGGTTGGAAGCAGGTTAAGAGAAAAAATACTACCCATAAGGCCCCAAACCATTCTAGGAATTCAAAAGGTAAAGGTCCTCAACTAGCTTATGTTCAGAAAAATCCTCCCTCAAAGGGCCAAGAGAACAAGTTTGGGCCCTTAAACTCAGCTTCATTGGAAGTCCAGGAAGTCAAAATGCAAAAGAAAGTGACCCCAAAGAAAGGGACACCCTAAAGCTCGAGGCAAGGAGAAAGTGTCCCAGAAAGCCCTAAGGAGAAGTAGGAAGAAGCTGAAGAGGAAGAACAAGAGTCGGAGGAATCAAAGGAGGAAGGAGAGATAGGGGAATCACAAATATTGACTAGAAGATCGACAAGAGGACGAATGCCTGCCCAGGAAAAGAGAGAGCAAGAAACTTACAAAGATAAGCTCCAGGGTAGTCAACCAACCCTTGAGAAGCTATTGGCAAGAACTCCGAAGATGACAAGAAATCAGGGGCAAGGCTCCAAGGGAGCTCATCACACTCAAAAAAGTAAGTGATGAAGGTTGTCTCCTGGAATTGCAGAGGAATGGGGAGAAAAATGAAAGAAGAAGCCATAAGAAGCTTGTTAAGGATAGAAGCCCCAGATATCCTTCTAATCCAGGAGACAAAAATGGAGGATAAAGACTTCCTCCAAACAAGTAAGAAATTTTGGAGCAAAGGGGGAGGACAGGCCGTCTCAGCTTGAGGAGCTTCGGGCGGTCTGGGCACTCCTTGGAATACAAACAAGTAGATGTTGGTAGCTAAGATCCAAAACATTCATTGGTTGTTCTTGAAGCTCTAATAACATGACAATAAGGAGGTCTTCAGCCTCTTTAATGTGTATGCCCCAGTAAACGCAGGGGAGAAGAAGGCCTGTTGGGACTCAATCAGAAACCTGTCAGACATAGAGAATCTGGAAAACACCATTATTGCTGGTGATCTCAACCTTACCTTGCTTATGTCTAAGAAGCGAGGAGGAAGCATTGTCAGGGATCTGGCAAGGGAATGGGTGGAGGACCTCATGCAGGATTGGGACCTACTCGACATCAAGCCCTCGAATGGTAAGTATACTTGGTCAAATAAAAGAGTCGGTCCTGGGCATATTGCAACAATATTAGATAGATTTCTTGTTCAAAGCTCTTTTCTCCTACTAGGACTAGAGGCTAGAATGAATATCCTTCCTTGCAGTGCTTCGGATCATAAGCCTATTTAACTAGAATTGTCGACTCATAAATATTTAGGCCCTATTCCATTCAGATTTAGCCCTCTGTGGGTCAATAACTCAGACTTCATGGACATGGTAAAGGAAAGTTGGAGGATGCCTGTCAAGGGGTCATCTTTCTTTGCATGGGAGGAAAATCTTAGAAGAGTGAAAGTTGTCTTGAAAAGTTGGGCCAAAACTCTGCCTAATCCAGCGATGGAAAGAAAGCAAGCCCAAGACAGTCTTGAGCTCCATCACTTGTAAATGGAAGATGCAAAAATCACAAAAGAAGCTCTAGACAAGGAGGCAGATTTACAATAGAAGTTTCATAAGGCTTGTCTGTCAGAGGAATAATTTTGGAGACAAAATTCTCGCAGTATTTGGCTAAAAGCGGGAGACAGAAACACTTCTTTCTTCCATAAACAATCCCAAACAAGAAGAAGCTTCAACTCCATCTCAAAAATCAAGGAAGACTCCATAACTCACAATGATTTCAAGAGAATTAAAAGGGCATATTTCACTCATTTTAAAAACCTATACAATGAAGAAGGAGTTCTGGACCAGAATTCTAAGTTTCTAGATGTGGTTCCTTCCAAGATAACCTTTAGGATGAATCAACGACTGGAAGCAAAGGTTACTAGAAAGGAAATAAAGGTTGCACTCTTTGCTATGGAGCCAGACAAAACCCCAAATCCAAATGGCTTCACGGTTAGATTCCTCCAATTTTTTTGGCAAATAGTGAAAAAGGATATGCACAAGATGGTCTTGAAGTCCCAAGCCTGTCAGAAAATTGGGGGCAGCACGAACTCAACCTTTCTTGCCCTTATTTCGAAGGAAAATGGAGCCAATGCTTTTAACAAATTTTGACCTATTTCTCTATGCAATATAGGCTATGAGCTGATAACCAAGGTGATAGCCAACAGATTGAAAGGTATTCTTCCTAATATTATCCCGGAGAACCAAGGAGGTTTTGTTCATGGGAGGCAGATTGTGGATAATTTTATCCTCGTGCAAGAGGCGATTCACTCAAGCTTGCAACGAAAAGAAAAGGGAATGGTGGTCAAACTGGACCTAGCTAATGCCTTCGATCGTGTTCGACACAATTTTCTTTTTCTTGTATTGCACAAGTTTGGGTTTGGGCTTGTGTTCATCAACTGGATTCGTGCTTGCATCTCCGAGCCTTGGATCGCCCCTCTGGTGAATGGGCGAGCAGCGGACTTATTTAAAGCTACAAGAGGGCTTCGGCAGGGTGTCCTCTTTCCCCTCTCCTCTTTGTTCTTCAAGCCTCCGTTCTAAGTTTCTATTTGGAAAATAAGCATCTGGATCAAGAGATCCTGGGCCTTAACATTGCCAGAGGAGTTAAGAACATTAATCATGCTTTGTTTGCCGATGATTCTCTAATGTTGGGCGCAGCCTCAATGCATTATGCTACAAGGTTTAAAGAAGTTATGGATGACTACTGTGATGCAACGGGCAGCAAATTAAATAAGGGTAAATGCCATATTTATAGTTGGAATATTTCTAGCAGTGCTCTTAGTGTTATCTCCAGGTGTTTGGGCTTTGCTGGCTCCACCGTTTGGACCTCATTCAAGTACCTGGGCCTTCCAATCTTCCAAAAAAAGTCCTTTAGCAAATATTGGCTTCCACTGATAGACAAGTTTAAACTCAAGATTCAGGCCTGGGGATTCACATGACTCAATCTTGCAGGCAATTCAATAATAATCAAGGCTATCCTTAACAATTTGCTGATTTTTCAATTTTTTGTTTTGTTAACCCCTATTTTCATCCTCAGAAAAATGGAAGAGCTCATACAAAGGTTCTTCTAGAAAGGAGGTAAACAAAATGGAAAGAGAATGCCTCTAGTTAGCTGGGACAAATTCACCAAGCCACTGATGGAAGGAGGACTGAATTTCAAAGATCTGCACACTCAAAACATCGCTATGGGGGTGAAAATCATATGGAGGGTAATCGCTACAAAGCTGGATGGGCTCAAAAAGCTATGCGGAAGAAATATCTCAGCGGGCAAAGGAAACGAAGTCTAGACAGAGCTCCCCTCACAAAAATTGGATCGCATTTGCATAAGCTCTGCGTGCAGGATATCTCGTTGATTCAACATCATGCTTACTAGATACCGGGCAATGGTAAAAAAAATCGAATTCGGGATGATAGTATTATGAACGAGCCCCCACTTGCTGAAATCCATGATTTGAATGCGTTGCAAATCTGGATGTCCAACGCTGGTCTGTTCACACTGTGGGATATTTCATGTTGGAATGGCTGCGAATGGAAAATTTGGAAGCAACTGGAGGTTTCGCTGGATCTGAAGCATGATTGGAATGCACTGATCTCACATCTGAAAGGCAAGGTCCCGATCCACGCAAGGAGGCAGGACAAGCGAGGATGGGGCTCACACGCTGGGAGCTATACAGTGGCGCAGAGATACGCCAAACTAAAGGAATTGTCATATGTCTCACCCAATCCAGTGATTGGGAAAGGACTGTGGCGATAGAAGACCATTCTGAAAATTGATTTCTTCATCTGGCTCATGTGCCACAACAGAATTTTGACAGAGGATAAGCTGAAGAAAAGAGGATTCCATGGGTTGTCTAGACGCTCAATGTGCTGCGAAAATGAGGAGAATGCCCGTCATCTAATGTTGGACTGTAAATTCGCTACAGAAATCTGGGGTGAGGCACTAAAACCTTGGGGAAAAAATTTTGCGACCCTCACCTCCATCGCTGATATGTTTGCTTGTTGGTTGCACAACTATCCGAGTGTCTTCCCAAACAATGACAGTTTTAAGGCTGCCTGGCTTTCCTTGCCTAAGATTATTTGTTGGCAAATCTGGCTTGAAAGAAATAAGAGAATATTTAAAGGTAAAGCACAGAATGCTAAGATAATCATGGCCGAAATCAAAATCATGTTGAAAGAAAGCTTGGGCAAACAGCTTGAGGGAATAAACTTAAGCCATCAGGATTTGGAATGGGGAGGCATGATGGGCCTTCAATTCTTTGTAGAAGTAAGGCAGAGCAAGATAAACAAATAATGGAAAATCAAACTTAATGAGAAAGACTTCTCCACTTGGATCAATAAGTAGTCCAGATATACTTTATTCTTCGATGGGGCTGCCAAAGGCAATCCCAGGAAAGCAGGGACGAGAGGTGTCATTAAGAATCTTGAGGGCAGCATTGTGCATAGTTATGCATGGGGCTTGGAGCACAACACCAACACCCAAGCAGAAGCGTTGGAACTACTTCAAGGCCTCAAGCAAGTCAAGGAAGTCGGCATCAAAGAGGCTAATGTAATTGGTGATTCCCAATCCATAATAAAAATTGTTGTGGACAATTTTGTTCCTAAGGATCTCAGACTAGCAAGATTGGTAACAAGAATTAAAACATTGGTTAAATCTTTTCAAAGGGTGAACTTCTTCCATGTTTTGCGGGAAAATAATAAGGACACAGATTTGGAAGCCAATAAAGCTGCTTTTCTTTCCACCGGCACTCTTTTAAGAGACAGAGACAAAGAGTGGGATCTGATCCCTTAATATTTGGTCTATATGTTTTATTGCATTTTATTGCAACAGTTTGTTTGTATTCACAAGTTAGGGAAAATCTCGAAGATTAATCCGATTACCAAATGTAAGAAGCACCGGCATATAAGTATCCTGGTAATAGAATTCCTGATAGACGAGGAAAATTGGACTTTGCTTCCAAAAATTTTAATCTGATTTAAGGCTTTCAAGCCAAGGTTTTAATATAAAACTATAACCGTTTCTGTAAAAAAAGAAAAAAAATTATCCTCATGCCTCTAGACTCCTTTTTTAATATTATTTTATTGGTGGGGGGCATTTTCCACTAAGTTAATTTTTCCACCATTTAATCAAATAATAATTTACCCCAATTCTCCAATAAAATAATTCTATCCACCTTTCTCCAATGACATTTGTCCCTTTTTAATAATATTACTAAAATCGGGCAAAATTTTTTAGTGACTTACATACTCACAAAATTGGGGATATTACAGTCCTCCCTGCCAAAAATTTATTGTCCTCAAACAATGCTCGAACAACCACTCCCTCTCTCTATTGATCCAAACCGTCACTGCAAACAATACTGGGGTCCCAAATGTGCCACTGGTCACCCTGAATCTGTGTACCATCCTGTCATAAATGAATCCCTTGATACCAGGGTCCCATGCTAATCTCAAAAAGATGCCACCATGCTGACGTTGCACCACTCATTACATCTGACTGCCCATCGTGCACATACCATATCCTCCTCTCCTGGAACCCGATGTTGAAATACTGATAAAGGCCAAATACATCATGCCCAAGCATCTCCATGATTCCAAATCCTACCCATCCAAAGTTAACCCCAAGCCTATGTAGCAACAGGGAAATCCCGCCTCGCCATACGGTGAAGGCCTCTAAGAACCCCCATGTATCAACCCAAGAGTGAACTAGATCACTCTCAGTCATGACTCCGCTCATCACGAGGCAAAGTGATCTATCAATCAACTGAATTCCTAGATCCCACAGCCAGACCTACTACGGCATAGCTCTAATAACTACTGGAATCCATATGTGCCTCGTCTCTAGTCCATGCATGCAATCAATATATAGGCTCCATATATCATGAACTAATCTGATGCATGCTAAATTTCCCTATGCCTTCCATTGCGTAGTATTGATGATTGCTAGAAACCACATGTGCCAAATAGCTACCCCTTGAATGTAGTCAGTAGATGTGTATATGATACTCATAATCAATTAAGTGTATGTGGATCCATCATGCTCCTACCAACCATCACCATTAAGTCTACCATGCCCTCTCGATAATGTGCCAATACAATGCCTCGAGACCAAACACCCACTGGAAAATTGCCTCAGTCATACATGGTGTCCTTTGCTCATGCAAAATCTCGACATGCCCTGTGGAAAGAGTGGCACATATCTATGTCGTGACTAGCTCCCTAGGTGTAGGCTCAGTGATGAACAATATGCCAACCCTGCAGAATATCACCTCATCCCCTAGCTTGTGGTTGTCAACTCATGCATCGACCATGCTCCTCCATTGGATAATATGTATCGTGCCCTTGAGGCACTAAATCTCATAGTGTCGTCTAAATAAAATCCCCCAAGTCTTGTTACCCACATTATGGGTCTGGATCGAACAAAACAAGGCTCCCCCCAACTGCACGTGGTGCCAACAAGTGGAATATGCGTGGGTTCCGATGGGTATGATCAAGAATACGTGTGAACACTCTCGGCCCATCCCGTGACCGATCAAGGTATGTCCATCCAAATGGCATGCCTAAAATCCTCCTCAAGGAATCTCCCTACTAGTAGCACTCCCCAAGTCTGCAGTGAAGCCCCGCATACTACTGCATATAACCATGTATCCTCATGTCCACTGGCATACAATTTCACCCAGTCGCACATCTTTGTGCAATATTGAATGTTGCTACATGTTGTTGCATCATCCTAAATCAACTGGTATCCCTCCTGTATCGATGTGTTCATCACTCTATGAGGTAATGCACTACGATGTGAATTACTCCTACACCACAGTGCAACCCTACACACCACTACGCACCACTGCACACCTCTATGCTCCTCTACATACTATTGCGCACCGTTGCATGCCCCTATACACCCTTGGATATCAAGGTCTAAGATTGAGTCCATAGGCACCATCCTGCATCCTGTCAGGGTCACCATCTCCACTATCACACCTCCATAACCTTGGATGAGTGGACCTCCCCTCTTGATCCTCTCAGAGAGATCTGACAGGAAAAACTCCCTAGGTTCTAGTGGTGGTGTCACTAAGGTGTTGTTGCTTTGTGACCTCTGCGCCCCACATATCCGTGGAAAATCCTCATCCCCATACAACACTGTATCTAGCGGCCAACCTATGACACCTACTCTGACCAACCCATTCCAAAGTGTGTTGATCCTCCTATGACCCCATGTCTGACCAAATTGTCATGGAAACTCACAAAATTTACCTCCTCTCTTGTCAATCAATCCTATCAGTAGGGTTGTCTGAAAATCTGATGGAAATCTGAAAGTGTGTATGCGCTCAGGCACCAGATCCATCACAAAGTTGTTGCTATCACCAGCAAAATCCCTAATATGATGGGGGATACCACCTAAATCCTAGTAATAGTCTAGCCCTAGAGCCCCCATGGTAACCCATGACCCTTGCAAAACTATGGCCATGGATATATCCCGACACCTAACCAACTCCACCAGCTACCAACTCAGAATCTCTCGCCATCCAACCCCAAGAGAGGAATTGAATGCACGAACTCTTGTACACAGAACATGCCCTCCATCCTGTGAATAATGCACCCTGCGCAACTTATGTCACCTCATCTCACCATCCTGGTCAACACATAAAATTTGTCGAGGTGACTTTGTCTCTCCCTCTCCAATGTGTAGAGGAAACCTACTAGTGTTATAAGCCCCATATATGTATGTCTCAAGAGGGTTGCTTCGACACTCGAATGTGTACTATAGTTGTGTCATTAAGGAATCCAACAGTTCCCCAACATGAGTCAGTTTGGTTGTTGGCTTGGCACAAACCACTCTCATGCCATCCAACTCCTCTTCCTGTTGCAGAATGGCCTCTTGTACTATCGTGGCCTTCTTTTTCAGTGCTAAAGGTTGGCCAAGAACTGATGAAACTACTATGGGCGGCTATCATCTGTAAACTTGGTCACAACTATGGACCCCTCTATGTCTTCTGGCACCTTTTCAACGACATATATATCTCCAGGCACCTCATCAATATGTTGTGGGAAGTCATCATCTGAAAACTCGGTCATAGTGTTGGATACCTCATCAATTTTCAGCACCTCATCCATGGGTGGCACCTTCTCAACAGGTGGCCCTTTAAGTGTATGCTCTACTGTCTCCACTAAGGTGTTAATTGGAGCTCGCAAGGGGATCTCCAACAAGGGTGACTCTCACATCTCGTTGGGTATATGTACATGCTCCTCACACTCCTGCATGTCCTCTGCCTCATGTTCAACCTCCTCAGCCTCCTGATATCTAAAGTCAGGTCTCCACCAGCAAAAGCACCCCTTGATCTCACCCTCTAACTGCCCTTGTCTTGTCCACTCCTTTTTAAGAGGTTTGGTGCCTTGATTCTGTCAACTTTCCGCACATGGTGTGAATGGTTGCACCCCCATGGTCTGTGCACTTCTAGTGTCTCTGTTGTAAGGATGAGAATGGATCTGGTTCATCACCTTCCTCAATTGGGCCAACCTCTCAACGTTCCACCAATTTCCACCCCAAAATTCCTGCATACTAAATCTCCCTTGAGCCATGGGTTTGTCTATGGTTTCACCCGTCACTATGCATACATGCCCAACACCTTCATGATCTTGCTAGTTTCCCCACAGCTGCCCAAGATCATGCTCTGGTACCACTATAATATTCCAATTGAAAATTTACACCATATAACATAAACTTGTACAAGGAACAACAACCATAAATAGATACCACACATGCATATCAAAACACTAGGAAAATAAAGCAGAACAACTGAACCATTTTGTTAATCTCGAGAATGATAAGTATAATGAGTAAGGAAAATGGAACTTGGGCTTGCTACTGCAAGCTATGAAAAACCCAGGTGAGTCAACTTTGATCTGGAGGAAATACTGACCCAAAATGGTACTACGCACTGCCCAGGAAATTAATGTTATTGCCGCTAGAATGGGACTGAAGATTATTCTATGAATAATGTTTGGATCACCCTGAAATTGTATCCATGAACTCCACTCCTCATACTCAAAAATACCCAGAAAGGGTTTGGCCCAACTCCAAGCCAAAATTGAATCCACAAAGTGATGCAAATTTACTAACTAATTGGCAATATGCCCTGCTATAAGAATGAGGATTTCAAGTCTGAATATTGCCCTGAAAATTATGTAAAATTAGCCAGAGACTCCTCTTAATAAACCCAATAACACCCAGAAAGGGTTTGGGTTGAAACCATCGACCCACGCAATTAACCCTTAGTTAAATTGAGCGGCAGGAGGGTGTGTGGGTGAATCAGTTTAGTACATTCATGGACATTTAAAAACTCTTTTCTTTACACCCATTAACCACTTCATTTTATAAGCAGCTTAATACATAATGAATCAAAAAAATTGAATCTATGTACAACAAGTAATTAATTAGATTAAAACATCACATCAACACATAATCATCAAGCACATAGACACCAGATATAAGTGGAAACCCATAAGGGAGAAAACCACATCTTATTATTGTTGTGATGCAAAGACAAGCTCCAACTCCCTCTCACCACTGATTTTCTATAGGCTCCAACCTACAGGAGGGTACTACCTCAAATTCTGCAAGCTACAACTTGCAAGGAAGCTCCAAATCCCATCTATTTTCTGCAGGCTACAACCCACAGGAGGCTACTACCTCAACCAGCTCCAACTGGACATCTATCAAGCTACAACTTGAAACAGAAGCACCAACTCCCATGTATTTTTTACAAGCTACAACCCACAGGAGGCTCCTACCTCAATTTCTGCAAGCTACAACTTGCAAGGAAGCTCCAACTCCCATATATTTTTTGCAGGCTACAACCCACAGGAGGCTCCTACCTCAACTTTTGCAAGCTACAACTTGCAAGGAAGCACCAACTCCCATAAATTTTCTGCAGACTACAACCTATATGAGGCTCCTACCTCAACTTTTGCAAGCTACAACTTGCAAGGAAGCACCAACTCCCATAAATTTTCTGTAGGCTACAACCTACAGGAGTCTCCTACCTCACCCAGCTCCAACTGGAAATTTATCAAGCTATAACTTGAAAGGAGACTACAATCCACTCACTCAACATGAAACTAAAATGCTGATTTACCTAGATAACAGCTCTGTTATACTCCTTCTCCATTGCTACCTCTTCAACCTTCATAACTACTTCATATCAACTCCATATATGCACAACATCTCTATCAGCTCTCTCTTATTCTTCCACTCTCCAACCTTCTACAGCTCTCTTACATTCTTCTGCTCTCCAACCTTGTGCAACTCTCTTATATTCTTCCGCTCTAATCCATTCTGCAACTTTCTAACCTCTTATGCACACTGATATTACATCTCTTACACAGATAACTCCTGATTGTTTGCATTCTACAAGGAATATGAATTGAACAGGCCTGATCCTATGCCTTCCACCCATTCGATTCCTCATTCTTCAGTTCGGGTTATTACATCAGAAATAATCATTACAACACTCATGGAGTTTTTCCTATGCCTACGAAGACTTGCCTTTGCATCACAAACAATATAAAATAATCAATGAGTTTACATTTACCGTTACAACAAGTATATTCCACTCAGCCCTTTCAACTCTTGGCTAGCTATGCGTTTGTCCTTTCTGCTGTTGTCATTGTCTTTTCTGTTTTTGCAGTTATATCATAACAGTTCTGCACAAACGCATTTTTCCTGACTAGACCTAGCTGGCACATTTCTAACAGTGCCACCATATCTCCTTTTGCCCGACTCTGCCTCTTATGCTCATGCCTGCAGCATTCAGCCTTCACCTTTGTCTCAACACCCGACTCTGCCCGGAGTGTTGCTGAGCCTGACTCGACCCATGGTGTCTATCGCCTTATTACCGCAATGTTCAAATTACTCTGCCCTTTGCTCTGTGTCGGGTCCCTTACCCGAGCCTTTATGCCCGTGTTCAGACTTTCTTCCATTATCAAGGCATAACTGCTTTACTCCTTGCACGTAGTGTTGGGTCTTATTCTACCCGAGTCCTTCTTCCGCGTTCAGCCTTTTCTTCATAAACCGTCGTTATTGCATCAACCACTATTCTGCACGAGTGTCAAGTCTTATTACTTACACAAGTATTTTCTTGCATTCAGGCTTTCCTTTTTGTACACCCGAGTCAACTCTCTGTTCAACTTTACTTCTTTGTAAACAGTCGTATCCACAGAGAACCCTGGATCTAAAATGTATTACAATGGAACTTCTGAATGAAATCGCATCCGACTTCCTTTATCGCATTTTGGCGTGGTTCTACGCTATATTCAGCTCTTTCATTTTCTGATGTGATTTCTTAACAAAAAGGCCTTACATTCGGATTTGAAATCCTTTAAACTTCAGCGTTGACCTGCATCGCGTCTGTCCTCTTTATTGTACTTTGCACTTCGACGTTTCAACACGATTCTTAAGTGCTTATCCTCTTGAGCTTGCGAATTGCAAGATTCGATTGGGTCCCACAGTCAGACTTTAATTCTTGAGTCTTTGGCTTTGTAACTCCATCGTGTCCACTCCTCTTATAGCATCTCGCACTTTGGCATTTTAACATGATTCTTGAGTGCTTATCCTCCTGAGCTTGCGATATGCGATACCCGATTGGGTCCCACAGCCAGGATTTAATTCTTTATTCTTTGGCTTTGTAACTCCATCGTGTTCGCTCCTTGTATCGCATCTCGCACTTCTGCATTTTAACATGATTCTTGAGTGCTTATCCTCCTGAGCTTGCGATGTGCGATATGCGGGCTAGGTCCACATCATCGTGCCACGTCACCTTGCCATGTCATCGCCACGTCACTACCACGCCATCACCACGTCACTACCACGTCATCTCAAATCGGCCCATCGCAATATCGCAGTTTTAACCACATCGCAATGTTTGCGATTTCGCAAATTGCTACGAATACCTCATCACATGTGGCAAGATTTAGCTCATAGAAAATAACAAGATTCCTCTTATAATATGCGATATGCGATCGCATCACATCGCACACCCCACTTATTATCGCATCACGACTTAAAATAATTACCTTGCAATAACTTACCATACAGATATAAAAATCGCTGATAACGATGTGCGCTAACAATCTTATGGCCGAATGCGATATAATCTGGATCGTCTGTTCTCCTACTTTATGTTTGTGATATGATCTCGACCGTCGATCTCTACTTCACTCTGTGATTTGATCTTAACCATCCATCTCTCAACCTTCAACCCGGTTTGCCGACTTGACCCGTGCGTTCACGACTCTCTCCATTTGCTGAACGCGTTCATTACTTGTCTTAGCACATTCACGACTCTACCCCCTCGTTCATGAATTGACCCGGCACGTTCACGACTTGATTAAATATGTTCATGACTTGACCCAAGCTTGCTGCCTTTGCTCTTTTGATGCCTTTGCTCCTTTGCTGCCTTTGCTCTTTTGCTACCTTTTCTCCTTTGCTCCTTGATAAATATTCTAATGATGCTCATTGCCTTTTTATTGCTCCTCTCTACTCCTTTTCCTTAATTATCATTCTAGTGTTGATCCATGCCTCTTTGCTGCTCCTCTGCCTTGCTCCTTTGCCTCTCTTTTACTCTTTGTTGCTCCTCTGCCTCTCTTTTACTCTTTGCTGCTCCTCTGCCTCTCTTTTATGCTTCTCCACTTAACTTTTGCCTTCTTTTCCATACTACTCCTTTGTACTCCAACTAATCCTGATATGTTCCTTGTTCTCAATGACAATTCTGGTGCTGATCCATGCCTCTTTGCTACTCCTTTGCCTCGTTCCTTTGCCTCTAATGCTACTTCTTTGCCTCTCTTTTACTCTTTGTTGCTCCTCTGCCTCTCTTTTATGCTTCTCCACTTAACTTTTGCCTTCTTTGACTTATTGCTCTTTTATACTCCAGTTTCTCTTGATCTACTCCTTGTTCTCAATGAGAATTCTCGTGCTACTCCTTTCTGCTCCTTTGCCATCAATGACAATATTTCCAACAATCTCCCCCTTTGGCATTGATGGCAACACTTCCTCCAACACTTACTCCCCCTTTCATTCTGAGAAGGTATATCTTCCTCTGCTTGCTTTTCCCCTCCCTTTGACATCAATGGCAAAGGGTTACACCTTTTTCCAGTGTCTTTTCCATCATTGACTTATTAAAGTTCTGCATAAGCATTCTTCATTATGTCCACATACTTGGCTAGGACTCTTGCTCCATTTGGTGTATAAGCATTGTTGGGAGAACACTTTGGGAATCATTGAACTTGTATGTATATACACAGTAAGTTGATACCATCCCAAAGCACAAACTCCTTGCACTTGTATAATGTTCAAAGTGATGATAAAGACACTCCATAGAACAAACTATACTAGGCTTATATAATCAGAAATGCACCATTGGAATAATACTAAAATACTGAGAATGCTCCATATGATATATAAAGTCTGCCCCAAATATACTTCAGTCTATATTATGATCTGCATCTGAGATACATATTTGTTGAGGAATATTGTAGATGGAATATGTCTTCTTCTATAATACACATCTACAGTACACATCTGTTCAAATATGATGATGCCAATATATCTTTTGCAGCCACGGTTCACCTTTACTACCAGATTACATAGTGATTTCGTTGTAGATTCAAGGATGTCTTTGTACAGAACTTGGTTCACAGGCCAACCGCTCATACTTTCTTTATAAGGGATTCTCAAATTCAACCACATACCACTGTTTCATAACTTTTAGGTGTAACACATGCTTAAGTATGACTAATGGTTAGAGCTTGATATATCGGATCTCTGCGGTATACACTTATGCCAAAAGTGTCTATGCATCCAAGGCCACGAGAAAATATGACACCCATTGATAATACATGCGGTAATTTCACTCCAACTCCCACAGACAGCCATAGTTGAGACAACCTTCATAATCTCTACTATTTGTATTGTGTTCTCCTATGTTCTCAACCACAATCAACAATATACAAACTCTGATTATGACATCAATAACCTTGTTCATTCTATCATTCTGTTATTAAATGAATGTCACTCAAATGCCTTTCTAGGGATGCTCCAGAATGACTGCTACTCCATATACACTTCAACTGTTCCAACATAATGAGCTTCAGGAAGACTTCTTCAGTTTATTTAATTGGAATCTAAAAAGACAGACGGCGTACAACTTTATGGATGACCTTAGGAAAGAAGCCTTGAAAGTCTATCAACATTGACTTGAAGAGGAGTGCAATTATATCAAAGAATAAGTATTGCTTCAATGATCAATATAATACATTAGTGCAAACAAGATAATGATCCTTTGGCATATTAAAGCTTTCTAAGCTTTGATAATACAACTCGACATTTTCCTACATTTGCAACTAGAAGATACTTTGCACTAATCAGAGCAACCAGAACTTAATCCACACATATTATAATGCTGATAATGTCGGGACTACTTCCTTGATGTATTTCTTCCATACCACCACCATGATGACCTGGGGACCTGTATCATACCACTGCTCCAATAATAACACTTTTCTTATCCATCCTTAAAATAATTTTGTTTCATTATCAACACTTGCAGTGAGACACACAGTGTAATCATCGTCTTAGTTTCCAAGTTCATGAATGATGTTCCCTTTACCACCATGGCTACTTGCTGCTTTCTCTTCTTTCATCAACTTGTTGGCTATTTAATGCTTTAGGTGTCCTTCTTCCTCTATAGTTCTCTACCAGAGGAATTGTCCTTTCCCTCCCTGAACTTTTAGATGTTCTTATTCCAAGTAGCTCTTCTTTGACAACTCTTATGGGGACCTTTTATGAAATGCTCTCCCCCTAGGATTTTGCTTCTTGTCTATCACTGACTGGATATTTGTTTTTATTCCTAGAGGATCTTCCCCTGAGACTATGATGGATTCATAATGCCATTAAAGTAACAGGCTCCCCCTTTTTCTTGTTCTTCCATACTTTGTTGGGGTTCCTCATAATGTCTGCATTTCTTTTTGATTCACAGTTTGGTCTAATTTGATTTGGTTCCATCATCTGTCTAGAGTCCTTTAATGTATATGGCAGGCTGCAATCCTTTTCTTTGTGTCCAAGCTTGTGGCACACATAACATCTTATTTTTCCTAGGTACGTTTGAGCTGATGTATAACATTTTGTGCTCCTTTTTGAAGATAATTTACATTCAACAAGTTTATGTCCAAATTCATTGCATGCATAATAGTAGCCATGGAAATGATTTGTGTGCCTGGTGATAGATTGTCCTTTCCATTTGCTTGCTTGAGAGGGTCTTCTCATTTTCTGCATATTTTGTTGGTTAAACTTGATTTGGTTTGTCTTACAATGTGCTGCTATATATCCAGGTCTATGGCAGTTAAAGCATGTAATACTTCTCACAGGAGGAAAGAACCTCCTTTGAGATCTTCCGAACTTATTCACTTCATCTTCTGGAACAATTGAGCTTTCTATAACTGCTTGCTTCTTCCTCCCATTCTTTGTCTCTTGATGTTGCTGCTTGTTTCTGTTTGTTTCTTTACACTTCAAGTTATTGTTGGCTTCTGCTTCAGTTGATCCTTTTTTAGCTGCTTCACCATCCCTTTCAATGTCTGCCTTCTATGAGTTCTCCATGGAGGCAATCTCATCTCCGAGATACTTACACAACTTGCTCCTTTCTTCTATCAGTCTTCTAGCAGAAATAATCTCAGATTGATGAGAGTTATCATTTTCCTTTATTACAACTTTCACAAAAGTGATATCCTTGTTACCCTCTACCTTGGACTTACTAGTTTCTCCTTTATAGCCTATCCCAACCTTTATAAAAGGATATCTTTGAGCATTTAGTATCTTGTCCAACTTTCCAGAGCTTTTCATTTGAGGAATATTCATAGTTAATTCAATTTGGGCCTTCTCTGATTTCTTCCTCACGCTTACCACTTCTTCTTCCAGATTTTTACGCTCCTGATTTTTCTCCTTTATTTCCCTTTTCAGAATATCCTCTATTTTCCTTGATTCTTCTAGTTGTGCCTTCAAGCCAACAATTTCTTCCTTATCTTCATATTCTCTCTCATCACATATTTGCACTAGTGTCTTAAGGTCTTTGTTTTCATTCTTCAATATTTCTATTTCAGTAAAGGCTGTGTCAAGTTTGGCTTTTCCTTCAACTGTAATTTATTCATGGCAATCACATCCATTCACCCTAGCATGTATCTCATTTGATTGACCTTTTTCCTTTTGAAAGGAATTTTTCTTCTTCTTGTTTATCTTCTCTTTCTTGATGATGCAACCACTAGTGTCTCCTTCATGCAGGAGATGCAATATATTCCAGATTCCTTTTGCAAAAGTCAAATCCATTATTGAATCAAGATCCTTGTTATGAAGACTGTTATATATCATACATTTTGCCTTGGAATTCCACTGTTTTTCTTGTAAGGAGGGAGAGTCTGTGCAGTAACCATCACATACAAGCTTCCATACCTCAGGTTCATAAGCCATTAAATATGTTTTAACCTTATCTCTCCATTCAAGAAAGTTTTTTGTACTCAACATGGGTACAGTTTGATAGTCCATGACTCAACCAGATCTCCTTCAAGCTATTAGGCTTACACCAAAGGAACTGAATCTAATACCAATTGATGAACCCTTAGCTAAAATGAGAGAGGGGGGGGGGGATCAATTTAGTACATTCATGGACATTTAAAAACTCTTTTCTTTACACCCATTAATTACTTCATTTTATAAGCGGCTTAATACATAATTAAATAGCAAACTGAATGTGTGGACAACAAGTAATTAATCAGATTAAAACATCACATCAACACATAATCATCAAGCACATAGACACCAGATATAAGTGGAAACCTAAAAGGGATAAAACCACATCTTATTATTGTTGTGATGCAAACGCAAACTCCAAATCCCTCTCATCACTGATTTTCTATAGGCTCCAACCTACAGGAGGCTACTACCTCAAATTTTGCAAGCTACAACTTGCAAGGAAGCTCCAAATCCCATCTATTTTCTGCAAGCTACAACCCATAGGAGGCTCCTACCTCAACAAGATTCAACTGAACATATATCAAGCTACAATTTGAAATGGAACCACCAACTCCCATGTATTTTTTGCAGCCTACAACCCACAGGAGGCTCCTACCTCAACTTCTGCAAGCTACAACTTGCAAGGAAGCTCCAACTCCCATATATTTTCTACAAGCTACAACCCACAGGAGGCTCCTACCTCAACTTCTACAAGCTACAACTTGCAAGGAAGCACCAACTCCCATAAATTTTCTGCAGACTACAACCTATAGGAGGCTCCCACCTCAACTTTTGCAATCTACAACTTGTAAGGAAGCACCAACTCCCATAATTTTTTTGCAAGCTACAACCTACGGGAGGCAACTACCTCACCCAGCTCCAACTGGGGATTTATCAAGCTAAAACTTAAAAGGAAACTATGATCCCCTCACTCAACATGAAACTAAAATGTCGATTTACCTGGATATCAGCTCTGTTATACTCCTTCTCCACTGCTACCTCTTCAGCCTTCATATCTACTCCATATCAGCTCTAGATATGCACATCATCTCTATCAACTCTCTCTTATTCTTCCACTCTCCAACCTTCTGCGATTCTCTTACATTCTTCCACTCCCCAACCTTTTGCAACTCTCTTATATTATTCCCCTCTAATCCATTCTGCAGCTTTCTAACCTCTTATGCACACTGATATTACATCTCTTATACAAATAACTCATGATTGTTTTCATTCTACAGGGAATATGAAGTGAACAGGCCTGACCCTATGCCTTCCACCCATTCGATTCTTCATTCTTCAGTTCAGGTTATTACATCAGAAATAATCATTACAACACTCATGGAGTTTTTCCTATGCCTATGGAGACTTGCCTTTGCATCACAAACAACATAAAATAATCAATGAATTTACATTTACAGTTACAACAAGTATATTTCACTCGGCCCTTTCAGCTCTTGGCTCACTGTGAATTTGTCCTTTTTTCTATTGTCACTGTCTTTTATGTTTCTGCAGTTATATTGTAACAGTTCTGCACAAATGCATTTTTCCCAACTTGACCTAATTGGCACGTTTCCAATAGTGCCACCATATCTCCTTTTACCCGACTCTGCCTCTTCTTCTCGTGCTTGCATCGTTCAACCTTCACCTTTGTCTCAACACCCAACTCTGCCCAGAGTGTTGCTGAGTCCGACTCGACCCATGGTGTCTATCTCCTTATTACCATGATGTTTAGCTTACTCTACGCTTTGCTCTGTGTCGGGTCCCTTACTCGAGCCTTTCTGCCCGCGTTCAGACTTTCTTTTATTATCAAGGCGTAGCTAATTTACTCTCTGCACATAATGTTAGGTCTTATTCTACCCGAGTCCTTCTGCCGCGTTCAGCCTTTTCTTCATAAACCTCCGTTACCGCATCAACCACTGTTCTGCACGAGTGTTGGGTCTTATTACTTACATAAGTCTTTTCTTGCGTTTAGGCTTTTCTTTTTGTACATCCGAGTCAACTCTTCGTTCATATTTACTTCTTTGTAAAAAAGTGTATCCATAGAGAACCCTGGATCTGAAATGTATTACAATGGAACTTCTGAATGAAATCGCATCTGACCTCCTTTATCGCATTTCGGTGTTTTCGACGTGGTTCTACGTTATATTCAACTCTTCCATTCTCCGATGAGATTTATTAAAGGCCTTACATCCGGATTTGATATCCTTTAAACTTCAACGTTGACTTGCATCGCGTCCATCCTCTTTATCGCACTTCACACTTTCAACACGATTCTTAAGCTCTTGTCCTCCTGAGCTTGCGAATTTCGATATCTGATTGGGTCCCACAGCCAGACTTTAATTCTTTAGTCTTTGGCTTTGTAAATCCGTTGCACCTGCTCCTCGTATCACATCTCGTACTTCAGAATTTTAACATGATTCTTGAGCGCTTATCATCCTAAGCTTGTGATGTGCGATATCCCATTAGGTCCCACAACTAGAATTTAATTCTTTTGTCTTTGGATTTGTAACTCCATCGAATTCGCTCCTCGTATCGCATCTCGCACTTCGACATTTTAACATGATTCTTGAGCGCTTATCCTCTTGAGCTTGCGATGTGCGATATGTGGGTCAAGTCCACGTCATCGTGCCATGTCACCTTGCCATGTCACTTCCACATCATCACCACGTCACTACCACGTCATCGCAATTCATCCCATCGCAAGATCGCAATTTTAACCACATCGCAATGTTTGTGATTTTGCAAATCGCTGTGAATACCTCATGACATGTCGCAAGATTTAGATCATAGAAAATAACAAGATTCCTCTTGTCATATGCGATATGCGATCACATCGCTTCGCACACCCCACTTCTTATCGCAATGCAACTTAAAACAATTACCTTGCAATAACTTAACATATAGTTATAAAAATCGCCGATAGCGATGTGCGCTAACAATATTATGGCTAAATGCAATATAATCTGGATCGTCCATTCTCCTACTTTATGTTCGCGATATGATCTCGACCATCAATCTCCGCTTCACTCTGCGATTTGATCTTAACCATCCATATCTTAACCTTCAACCCAGTTTGCCGACTTGACCCACGCGTTCACAACTTTCTCCATTTGTTGAACGCGTTCATTACTTGTCTTAGCATGTTCACGACTCTGCTCACTCGTGCATGACTCAACCCAACACATTCACAACTTGACCCAAGCTTGATGCCTTTCTACCTTTGTTGCCTTTGCTCTTTTGCTGCCTTTGATCCTTTGCTGCCTTTGCTCCTTTACTCCTTGATAAATATTCTAATGTTGCTCCTTGCATTTTTACTACTCCTCTCTTCTCCTTTGCCTTAATGATAATTATGGTGTTGATCCATGCCTCTTTGCTGCTCCTCTGCCTTACTCCTTTACCTCTAATGTTTCTCCTTTGCTTCTCTTTTACTCTTTGCTGCTCCTCTACCTTTCTTTTACTCTTTGCTGCTCCTCTGCCTCTCTTTTATGCTTCTCCACTTAAATTTTGCCTTCTTTTCCTTATTGCTCCTTTATACTATAGTTGATTGTGATCAAACTTAGTTTCTCTTGATGTAATTACTCATTTGTGATGTTGCCATGATGTAATCAATGTTAAATATGCTTGTTAAAGTGAAAATTAGGTAGGTTTATGCTTGTAAATGCTTTTCAAGGTCAACTTTATTAGTTTTTCTATTTTGAAGAGAATTGGTTAACCCCCCTAGTCATTAGGTTTTTGTTGAGGAATCCATGTAAATTGTTCCTACACTCTAGGATTCGACCTCTGAGAGAGTGGAAATGGTTTTGGTCTATACGCATGTGTTTTTCATAGAGAAAAAAAGGTTGGACATCAGAGGGTGGAACTCTTGTAGCTTGTACTTCATCTTTTTATATACAAAATCAAAGGACTAGTTGCAGCTATTATTCATAATTCTTGTGTTGTGAGTTTGTGATGTTGTTTTCTCTCTATTATATTTTTATATGAATGATATACATGTCTTCTTTCCATATCTTCCTTCTTTAGTGATTTTACTAAGAGGTTTATAAGCATAATTATTTTCATGAAAGCTCTGTTTTGTTAGGAATGTCATTTTGTGTAATTTTCCTTCTTGATTAATGAATTCATGGTGCACATGCTCATTAAGATCTTCTTTCTCTTTCAAACCATACACTACACTGACAAACTCCTAAGCCCATCACAAAAACATAGCTATCTTGCTCCTCCATATCTCTTGAAGCTGTGACCTTTGATACTTCGACCTAGTTACCTGATTTTCATCCCTGATCCAGCTAAAAAACCCTAAGTATTTCAAAACCCTAGAGTTGAGCTATCTAGCCTAAAATCCACTCTTGCACCAGTAAGATCCTTGGTTGTGTTTTTCATAGAGAGATCCCTCTCTATTTTGGTAGGGATAACTACCAAACTAAAAGCTTGGTTTGAGGTTACCTCCATTGATATCCTTTCAACCTTGGGACATTGTGGAGGCTAACAGAAGTTCTTTGAAATGAGGGTGGAATTCCACTTGGAATTCCCAGTGCTAAACAACACTCTGGCCCTTGTGCTAAACAACTCCAAGAGAATATGAAATATGAAGTGTAATAGCCAAAAGATAATCCACAAAATGAGTTCATCCTCCTTTTATAATTTATCCTCATGCCTCTAGACTCCTTTTTTAATATTATTTTATTAGTGGGGACCATTTTCCACTAAGTTAATTTTCCGCCATTTAATAAAATAATAATTTACCATAATTCTACAATAAAATAATTCTAGCCACCTTTCTCCAATAATATTTTTCTCTTTTTAATTAATATTACAAAAATTGGGAAAAATTCCTTAGTGACTCCCATGCTCACAAAATTGGGGATATTACATAGGTCCAAAATTGACTACACTACTTTATCCTAAAGTGCATAGGAAACTCCTTCCCCTTGGTAGGGGAAAAAGTTTTGGAAGATAAGCTATCTAGAAAAGGTTTTTATGTGACTGATATTAAACAATAAAGCCCCTACCTAAGGTTGTATTCAAAAGAGAAAATCCAATGGTCTAATAAGATATAGCTTGTGCAAATTAAGTAATGAAACATATCAACACCTCTCTTGGGATTTTCCATTTACAAATGTTGTTTGGAGCTAATTTCAACAATCCTTTGGTAGATATTTGCATTTGGGAAGTCAAATCTATCAATATAGCTTTAAAAAATTGGTTATCCAGTCCTCATTCAAAGAACTATAACTTTTTTCCCTTGATAGCATCTTGGGAGATTTGGTTTGTTAGGAACCACTCAATATTTGAAGATATTGTTAGGTTACCCTCCCGAAGTGCAACACAAATTCTGGCTTTTCTCTCAACGTATCAAGTAAGGGATCCTAGACCTGAGCCCATAATTGATGGGGCCCCTCAAGGATCCCCACTAATGGGAGGAGCAAGTGGCATATTACACAGCTTAGAAAACCCCATTGTCTCTTTTGTGATATGTTTGGGACCAGCCTCAAACAACCATAGTGAATTGATGGCCTTAAAAGTTTTGCTTCATAATGCTAAGGAAAAATCCATATCTAACATACACATATATGGAGACTCTATCCTAAATATAATTTGGTTGACAATAGTGAAATCTTTGCAAGATTATTCTCTCATCCCACTCTTTCAAGACATAAAAAGGATTTTCAACACTTTCTCATATATCATTTTCACTTATGTCCACAAATAGTATAACCAAGTAACAAACATGCTCTCAAAAATTGGAGTGGACCTCCACCAAGGAATAAAAAAAATCACTGAAAAGACCTCGATTAACATAAATAAGTATATTCACACAACTTGGCTCTAGCTCTAGTTAAAGTGAAAACATTATGGAGACATCATCAATGTGTTACATCTTACAACAAATTTTTGGACAAAATTGAGATATTGAATCTTATGAATATTGGAAGGAATTTGGATTTTTGTCCATGTATATATATTTTGAGTAGTTCAACTTATAGGTAATATGTCTCAAGTTTCAACTTTTGGTTACATTAGTGAATGCATATGATGTGTATATATTTGCATTTTCGCTTAGCTATAAGCCATTGGAATGTCGTACATATTTGAATATATAATTTTTTTTTCCCATAATAAAATTACACACACACACACACATATATATATATTAAAAATGTCGAAAGGAGTTGAAGAGCAAGGGTTTTGCCTAGTCTATGATGTCTCGACTAGTAAAGGGACCCACAAATTTCCACTAATGGAGATTTTAATTATTTCGTATGTTCTGACTCAAGAAAAAAATATTTTTCCAAATTTAAATTATAAATTGAAGTAATCCTAATGTTAAAAAGTATTCTCAACCTCTATGAGTGCTTAGTGGGGCCTAGGTTGAGTTATAAAGGGGAGATAAGGCAACAAGTGGATAAAGTGAATTAGTGCATTAGATGTGTGTGTCCAAGAGAGGTAGGAAGTAGGGCCGAAGGTGGTCCACATTGAATACTGGGTGCAAACAAAGTAATGGTCGAATATTGAGCTCAAAGGCATTGTTCCCTATAGCTTTGGTGATGGTGTACGACCCATATCGGAGTGGGTGAAGCTTGCGGTGGGATCCAGTGAGGCGCTCCTTCTGCAAATGTTACCACACTTTTTCACCCACCTAGAAGTTGTGTGGCACCCAATGTTGATCATGTCATTGCTTGTACTTAGCATTGGCTCTGTCCAATATGTCATGAACATGTTGGCAGATGTGCTGAATCTTCTCGATGAAGCTGTTTTCTTTGTCAGCTTCAGACTAGACATGAGCCGAATCGACCTGAGTAGCTGCAAATGGCATGGCTACCTTAATGGGACATAGTGGCTGGAATCCCAAGCCCACCTGAAAGGGTTTGTGGCCGGTTTAGCTGTCGAGAGCCCGATTATAACTGTGTTGTACATAGGGGAGGCTCTCATCCCATGTGTGTGGATGCTTTGAATTGTACATGCACAGAATGTGTACAATCATCCTGTTGACGACCTCTTTCTGGCCATTAGTTCGGGGATGGAAAGTTGTGGACTTTGTGAGCTTGGTGTCCAGCATTAACCAGAGGCTGGACCAAAATGTGCTGAGGAACCTGCTATCCTGATCTGAGATGATAGATTGTGGGATCCCAAAGTGCACCCACACTCGTTCAAAGAAGAGTTTAGCAATGGCTTTTCCTATGATATTCTTCTTGCAAGCCTCCATAATGGCCATCTTCAAGAATCTGTCAACGACCATGAAAACATAGTCATTTCCATGCTTAGTAGAAGGAAGGCCTGATATGTAATTGATGGAGATGGATTCCCAAGGTTGACTAGGGGTAGGTTGCAGAGTGTAGAGGCCTTGCTTCTTGATGGTCGGTTTGGCAATGGCGCAAGCAGTATAGGATCTGATGTACTTCCCGACATTCTGTCGAAGGTTCGACCAATAGAAATACTTTTGCAGTACTACCATTGTTTTATCAACCCTGAAATGCCTAGTAAATTGACTGTAGTGTGCTTCCCAAATAATCTTGGCACGCTCGCTTGAAGGAACACAAAGGTGTCCCAGGTGACATAACGGTGCATCTAGGAGGTTAAAATTTGGAACTTGCGTACCCTCCAAGAGTTTCTTGTATGTGTGGCTGAATTATACATAACTCTTATAGAGAAGAGGCCAATCAGAAGTCTCATGCCCATAAGAGTTGAGAACGGTGGTTAGTGCCATGATCGGTGGTCTGCTGAGGCAGTCTGCAACATTATTGGTGCTACCCTTCTTGTACTTGATGTTCAAATGAAACTGTTGCAGATATGTGGATCACTTCTGATGGCGATCATTCTACAACTTCTCTTGTGTCTGTATGAACTGCAGGGGTCGGTGGTTTGTGTGGATGATTGTTTCCTTCCCCAAAATGTAATGCTTCCATTGTCGACAAGACTGCACAATGGAATACATTTCTTTTTCATATGAGGGATACTTGCAGACTGTGTCAGACAATGTCTCATTGTGATATACCACTAGATGCCCCTGTTGAGTAAGAACTGCTCCAATAGCATAGTCAGAGGCATCGGTCTCGATCTCAAATGGTTGCTACAAGTCTGGTAATGTGAGCATTGGCGCATAATAGAGGCGATATTTCAATTATACGAACGACTTCTCTTGAGATTCCGACCAAAATAATTTTGCTTTCGCTCCTCCATTGGTGACTTGAATCAAGGGCCAAGTGATATGAGAGAATCCCAACATGAACTTGTGGTAGAAATTAGCAAGACCCAGAAATCTGCGAAGCTCTGTTAGAGTGGTTGGGCTGGCCAATCCCGAATGACTTGGATCTTGTTTGGATCCACATGCACCCCCCTTTCATCAATAATTTATCCCAGATACTGAACCTGGGTCATGCCAAAAGTGCACTTCTCCAAATTTTCACACAACTTGTGTTGTTGCAGTGTTTGGAGGACCTTTCGGATGTGGTGGAGGTGCTCTTCCCAAGTCTGGCTGAAGATCAGAATGTCATCCAAGTACACCACTAAAAATGAGTTGGTGAATGGCTGAAAGATGTTTTCCATCAACCTCATGAAGGTCGCGGGAGCATTCGTCAACTCGAAAGGCATGACCGACCATTTGAAAAGGCCCTCCTTAGCGTTGAAGGTAGTCTTCCACACATCGTAGGGTTCGATTGGTGCCTGGTGATACCCAGACTTAAGTCGATCTTGATAAAATATTTTGCCACTTTGAGTTGGTCCAGAAGGTCATCAATACGTGGGATCAAGTACCTATTCCGAACAGTGATATTGTTCAGCGCCTGATAATCAATACAGAGTCTACAAGTCCCATCCTTCTTCTGTACCAACACGATCGGGCTCCCACAAGGCGATGAACTCGACCGGATGTGACCTTTCTGAAGGAGCTCCTGAATCTACCTCTTGATTTCATTGTTCTCTAGAACAGAGCGCCAATAGATCAGTCCTTTGGGTAGTGGCGCACTTGGGGTCAGTTCAATGGGGTACTTGACTTGACAGTGCATAGGTACCCCCGTGGGTGAGGTGAAGATGTCCCCGTACTCCTCCACAGCCTTGTCCATTTGTTGTTGTCCTGGGAGGAGCCCTGTCTGGAGGTCGTGGCCACAATATTCTTCTTGCCCCATGGGCAGATCATCAAGAAAACAAATTTCCCTATTTTGGAAATGAGCTTACTACATTGTTTTGTATTTACCAAAGAGAGAGCGGTAAGTGGTGGTAACTCTGGTATCCTGTACAACTTATTTCTGAAAGTAACAATAACAAATCAAGGCTGGGACTCATACACAAAATGTCACTTCCATAAGTATGGTTAGCCTAATAATATACCATAAACATCAAGAGGAGCAATGTCAAATAATACCTCATCCGTGAAGGGCTTGATGTTATAGGGAAGGCGACACTGCTGGATGACGCGGGGATCTCGTCCTTGGTGAAGCCCCCCGATGGTGTATGGCTGTGGGTGTTCTATGGTCGGCAAGCCCAACTGCTTCACAACATCTGCTGAAATGAGGTTCTTTTGGCTCCCATTGTTGAAAATGAACTATAGCGGGTAAACCTTTACCCACATCTGGGAGTGGAAGAGACGCTCCTCCTCCTTTGGATCTTCCAGTTCCTCCTTCTAGATCTTCACAGTGGCAATGGTGGCGCTGGGCTCTGCATCAATAATCTTCTTCCCTTTGTCATTCCCCTTGTCAGGTTATGATTCAGAGTCAGAGTATGCATCTGATTCAGAAACCCTCATCTTGGCCACCAACGATTGCTTGGCCTGACACTCACTTGTGTTGTGAGTGGAGCTCTTATGGAATTCACACCACTTTCTCGTGTCCTTATTTGGCTTTGTGGTGTTATTCTTTGATTGCGGCTTTGACAGGTTGTCTTAGGCCTCCATGCCTTGGCTTTTTCCTTTGTTCTACGGTTTGGGGGCACTTTTCCCTTACTTTTGATTTGTAGATCCAAAGTCTCACTTCTTCTGTTTGAATTTATGCTCAATCTTAGCAGCATACCGATATGTCGTACCAAGCGAGGAGATGTCTAGGAACTCCATTTCCTCCTGAATGTATCTGTGCAAAAAACTGTGATACTTTAGCACCAAAAGTTTCTCCGAATATTTGATATCCAAATTTGTGCGCAGGTTTTGGAACAAATTCATCAGCTCACACACATCTTGATCCCTTCGCTGCCGCAGCGTGGTCCATTGTATGTACTTGTCCTCATAGCTCCCCACAGGATAGTATTGTTCCATGATGACGTCTCAGAAAGAATGCCAAGTGGGTACGACCGAGAACATAGAGGATTATGTCTCGTCCTTTTTCTCACAGTAGGTTTCCCACCAGTCCTTGACATGGGGGGTAGCTTTTAGGAGAGAAAAAATAATCTTCTCCCGGTCGGAAAAGTCATGAACCGAGAAGTATCCTTTTAATAGATTCAACCATCTATATATGACATCTGCATCTATTTGGCCCTCAAATATGGGAATGTCAAAGTTTATTTGTACCTTAAAGGGAGTCGTGCCTCCAGAGTGGCTGCTGGATGCAGATGCGCTTTCGCTGGGCAGTCGTTGAAGGATGTGGGCAAAGTTATCCATCATCGCGTTCCTTTGTTTTTAGAGGTTCTCCTAAAGAAATATTTTTATAGTATCTCCTGCTCCCTCATATTTATTTTCGTCCCCCATGGGCAGTCGTCAGGGTTTGCGAGGCTGATCTTGTAAAGGCTCAACCAGATCGAGCCCTAACTCCTTATCCCCCACCTCGTTAGGGACATGCAAAGAAGGATCGAGAAAAAATAGACCGCTCTTATACCATTGATCCAGATTTATGCAGGAATGCAACATAATACACATATAACCATAAATACAAATATGGAGGGAAATAATACTTCATTTCATTAATATCAAATAACTGAAATTTTCTTACAGATAGAATGGAAAAAAACTAGATAGGGCGCTGGTAGTTTATCTCTGAGAAGAGATGCGGTGGTTGTAGGCCTCTAAACTGTGTTACAATGAGGCTCGAGGGCCTATTTATTATTGAGAAACAATGGAAACCATAAACATCCAAAAACCTAACCCTAGGAGATGAAGCGCCAAAACTATGGGCCCCGTTTGGGTAAATTGGTACATCAACTTCTCAAGGACGTAACTTTGGCATACGATCTCTGTTTGATGCGCACCATTCCTCGTCAGAAATATCTATCTGAGGACTACAAATTTTTAGTGTGAACCATGGTCCATGAACTCATTTTGCTCACGAATATTCCAAAAAACGTCATTTAGGGCCTCAAAACAACTCTGGAAGTGTAGGACTCGAAAAACTGCTAAAATAGTAAAATGTGCTAAAATTAAGGAAACTGAAAAAACTGAAAGAGACAATGGTGGGGCCCCAAGTGGAATAGGTGGGTGGCCACCAATATCCACCTAATGAGCCACACTTTGTCGCCCACTTGGAATTTGTGTGGCACCCGATGTTGATCATGTCGTTGCTTGTACTTTGCTTGTACTTAGCATTAGCTTTGTCTAATATGTCATGAACCTGTTGGCGGATGTGCTGAATGCGCTTGATGATGTTGTTTGCTTTGTCAGCTTTAGACTGGACATGAGCTGAATCCGCCTGAGTAGCCGCAAATGGCATGGCAACGTCAATGGGACATAGTGGCTGGAATCCCAAGCCCACCTGAAAGGGGTTGTGGCCGGTTGAGCTGTGGAGAGCCTGGTTATAACTGTATTGTACATAGGGGAGGCTCTCATCCCATGTGCATGTATGATTTGAATTGTACATAGGGGAGGCTCTCATCCCATGTGCATAGATTATTTGAATTGTACATGTGCAAAATGTGTACAATCATCCTATTAAGGACCTCTATCTGGCCATCAGTTTGGGGATGGAAAGATGTGGGCTTTGTGAGCTTGGTGTCCAGCATTGACCAAAGGCTAGACCAAAATGTTGTCTCAATATGAGATGATAGAATGTGGGATCCCAAAGTGCACCCACACTCATTCAAAGAAGAGTTTAACAGTGGCTTCTGATGTGATATTATTCTTGGAGGCCACCATAATGGCCATCTTCGAGAATCTGTTAACAACCACAAAAACAAAGTCGTTTTCATACTTAGTAGAAAAAGGCCCGACATGTAATCCATGGAGATGGATTCCCAAGGTCTATTAGGGGTAGCTAGAAGAGTATAAAGGTCTTGCTTCTTGATGGTCGGTTTGGCAATGGCGCAAGTAGTGTAGGATCTGATGTACTTCTCGACATCTTGTTGAAGGTTTGGCCAATATAAATAATTTCGTAGTACTGCCACTGTTTTCTCGACTTTGAAATGCCCAGCGACTCAACTGTAGTGTGCTTCCCAAATCATCTTGGCTCGCTCGCTTGAAGGAACACAAAGGTGTCCTAGGTATATTGGAGGTGAAAATTTGGAAATTGCATACCCTCGAAGAGTGTCTTTTATGTGTGGCCAAATTCTGGATCTCTCTTATAGAGAAGCAGCTAATCAGAAGTCTCGTGCCCACAAGAGTTGAGAACGGTGGTTAGTTTCACGATCGGTAGTCACCTGAGGTAGTCTGCAACATTATTGGTGCTACCCTTCTTGTACCTGATGTTCAAATGAAATTGTTGCAGATATGTGACCAATTCTGAAGGCGATCATTTTGCAACTTCCCTTGTGTCTGTATGAACTGTAAGGGTCAGTGGTTTGTGTGGATGATTGTTTCCTTCCCCAAAATGTAATTCTTCCATTTTCGATAAGCTTGCACAATGGAATATATTTTTTTTCATAAATGGGATACTTGCGGACTGTGTCAGACATTGTCTCAATGTGATATGCCATTGGATTCCCCTGTTGAGTAAGAATTACTCCAATAGCATAGTTAGAGGCACCGGTCTTGATCTCAAATGGTTGCTGCAAGTCTAGTAATGTGAGCACTGATGCATAACAAAGGCGATGTTTCAATTCTATGAACACCTTCTCTTGAGATTCCGACCAAAATATTTTTTCTTTCGCTCCTCCCTTGGTGAATTGACTCAAGGGCCAAGTGATATGAGAGAAGCCCAACACGAACCTGCGGTAGAAATTAGTAAGACCCAGAAAGCTGCGAAGCTCTGTTAGAGTGGTTGCGGCTGGCCAATCCCGAATAACTTGGATCTTGGTTGGATCCACATGCACCCCAATTTCATCAATATTGTATCCTAGATACTTAACCTAGGTCATGCCAAAAGTGCACTTCTCCAAATTGGCACACAACTTGTGTTGCCACAGTGTATAGAGGACTTGTCAGATGTGGTGGAGGTGCTTTTCCCAAGTCTGGTTGAAGATAATAATGTCATCCAAGTACACCACTACAAAGGAGTTGGTGAATGGCCGCAACATGTCATCCATCAACCTCATGAAGGTTGTGGGAGCATTCGTCAACCCAAAAGGCATGACCAACCATTAGAAAAGGCCCTCCTTGGCTTTGAAGGCAATCTTCCACACATCAGAGGGTTTGATTGGTACCTCATGATTCCAAGACTTCAATTCAATCTTGCTGAAATATTTCGCCCCTTTGAGTTGGTCCAGAAGGTCATCAATACGTGGGATCGGTACCTATTCTAGACAATGATCTTGTTCAGCTCTCGATAGTCAATACAGAGTCTCCAAGTCCCATCCTTCTTCTGTACCAACACGATCAGGCTCCCACAGGGAGATGAAATTGGCTGGATGTGACCTTTCTGCAGCAGCTCTTGAATCTTCCTCTTGATTTCATCGTTCTCCAGAACAGAGCGTCGATAAATCGGTCCATTGGGTAGCAGCGCACCTGGGGTCAGATCAATTGGGTGCTTGACCTAATAGTGTAGAGGTACCCCTATGGGTGAGGTGAAGATGTCCCCATACTCCTCCACGAACTTGCCCATTTGTTGTTGTCATGTGGAGGAGTCCTGTCTAGAGGTCGTTGCCACAATCTTCTTCTTTCCCTGGGGCGGATCACCAGGAAAAAAAATTTCCCGGGTTTGGAAATGAGCTTACTACATTGTTTTGCAATAACCAAAGAGATAGTGGCAGGCGGTGGTACCTCTAGTATCTTGTACAAGTTATTTCCCAAAGTAACAATAACAGCACGAGGCCGAGACTCATACATAGCATTTCACTTCCACAAGTATGGTTGGCCTAATAATACATCACAAACATCAAGAGGAGCAATTTCATATAATACCTCATCCGTGAAGGGCTTGATGCTGTAGGGAAGGTGACACTGCTAGCTAACGCGGAGATCACGTCCTTGGTGAGCCACCTAGTGGTGTATGGATGTGGGTGTGCTATGGTCGGCAAGCCCAAAAGCTTCACAACCTCTGCTGAAATGAGGTTATTTTGACTCCCAATTTCGACTTATGGGAGTGGAAGAGACGCTCCTCCTCCTCTGGATCTTCTGGTTCCTCCTTCTGGATCTTCACAGTGGTAATGGTGGCGTTGGGCTCTGCATCAATAATATGCTTACCTTTGTTATTCCCCTTGTCAAGTTCTGATTCAGATTCAGAGCATGCATTTGATTCAGAAGCCCTCATCTCAGCCACCAGCGACTACTTGGCTCGACACTCACTTGTGTTGTGAGTGGAGCTTTTATGGAACTCACACCACTTTCCCGCGTCTTTCTTTGGCTTTGCGGTGTTGTTCTTTGCTTGCAGCTTTGGCAGGTTGTCTTGGGTTTCCATGCCTTGGATTTGTCCTTTGTTTTGCGGTTTGGGGGCACCTTTCCCTTGCTTTTTATTCGCAAATCCAAAGTCTCGCTTCTTCTATTTGAATTTCTGCTCAATCTTGGCAGCATACCAGTATGTCGTACCAAGCAAGAAGATGTTGAGGAACTCCATTTACTCCTGAATGTATTTGTGAAGACAACTGTGATACTTTAGCACTAATTTTTTCTCTGAATCTTTGATACCCAATTTTTTGTGCAGGGTATGGATCAGATTCGTCAGCTCATGCACATCTTGATCCCTTTGGAGCTGCAGCATGGTCCATTATATGTACTTTTCCTCATAGCTCCCCATGGGATAGTATTGTTCCTTGATGGCGTCTTGGAAAGAATTCCAAGTGGGTAAGGCCGAGAACAGAGAGGGTTCTGTCTCGTCCTTTTTCTCACAATAGGTTTCCCACCAGTCCTTGACATGGGGCGTAGCTTTGAGGAGTGCAAAAATAGTCTTCTCCCGATCGGAAAAATCATGAACCAAGAAGTATCATTCTAATAGATTCAACCATCCATCTATGATATCTGCATCTATTTGGCCCTCAAATATGGGAATGTCAAATTTTACTTGTACCTTAAAGGGAGTCGCGCCTCTAGAGTGGATGCTGAATTCAGATGCGCCGCCGGTGGGCAGTCGTTGAAGGATCTGGGCAAAGTTATCCATCATCGCATTCATTTGTTTTTCGAAGGCCTCCTCGAGCAATATTTTGATAGGATCTCCTGCTCCCTCATCTTTCTTTTTGTCCCCCATTGGCAGTCGTCGCGGTTTGCGAGGTTGATCTTGCAAAGGTTCAACCAGATCGAGCCCTAAGTCCTTATACCCCGACCTCGTTGGGGACATGCAAAGAAGGATCGAGAAAAAGCAGACCTCTGTGATACCACTGATCTAGATTTATGCAGGAACACAATAGAATACACATATAACCATAAATACAAATATGCAGGGAAATAATACTTCATTTTATTAATATCAAAGAATTGAAATTTGCTTATAGAGAGAATGGAAATAAACTAGCTAGGGCGCTGGTAGCTTATCTCTGAGAAGATATGTGGTGGCTACAATTCTCTGAACTATGTTACAATGAGGCTCTAGGGCCTATTTATTATTGAGAAATAATGGAAATCCCTAAACATCCAAAAACCTAACCCTAGGATATGAAGCGCCAAAACTATGGGCCCCGTTTGGGTAAATTGGTACATCAACTTCCCGCGGACGTAATTTTGGCATACAATCTCCATTTGTCGTGCACCATACCTTGTCGGAAAGATATATCCAAGGACTACAACTTTTGAGTGAGAAACATGGTCCATGGACCCATGTTGCTCTCGATATTTCCAAAAATTTCATTTAGGAACTCAGAACGGCTCCAGAAGTTCACGACCCGAAAAAATGCTAAAAATAGTAAATTGTGCTATAATTAAGGAAACCGAAAAAACTGAAAGAGACAATGGTGGGGCCCCAAGTGGAATAGGCAGGTGGAAATCAATATCCACCTGATGAGCCACACTTTGTCACTGATTTGGAAGTTGTGTGGCACCCAATGTTGATCATGTTGTTGCTTGTACTTAGCATTGGCTCTGTCCAATATGTCATGAACCTGTTGGCAAATGTGTTGAATGCGCTCGATGAAGTTGTTTGCTTTTTCAGCTTCAGACTGGACATGAGCCGAATCGACCCGAGTAGTGGCAAATGGCATGGCTACGTCATTAGGACACAGTGGATGGAATCTCAAGTCCACTTGAAAGGGGCTGTGGTCGGTTGAGCTATGGAGAACCCGATTATAACTGTGTTGTACATAGGGGAGGCTCTTATCCCATGTGCGTGGATGCTTTTAATTGAACATGTGCAAGATGTATACAATCATCCTATTGACGACCTCTATCTGGGCATTATTTTGGGGATGGAAATTTGTGGACTTCGTGAGCTTGGTGTCCATCATTGACCAGAGGCTGGACCAAAATGTGCTAAGGGACCTGCTATCCTAATATGAGATGATAGACCGTGGTATCCCAAACTGCACCCACACTCGTTCAAAGAAGAGTTTAGCAGTGGCTTCTGATGTGATATTCTTCTTGCAGGGCACCATAATGGCCATATTCGAGAATCTGTCGACGACCACGAAAACACAGTCGTTTCCATGCTTAGTATAAGGAAGACTCGACATGTAATCCATGGAGATGGATTCCCAAGGTCGAATACGGGTAGGTAGCGGAGTATAGAGGCCTTGCTTCTTGATGGTCGGTTTGGAAATGGTGCAAGCAGTGCAGGATCTGCTGTACTTCCCAACATCTTGTCAAAGTTTCAACCAATAAAAATCATTCTACAGTACTGCCAATTTTTTCTCGACCCTGAAATTCCCTGCGACTCGACTGTAGTGTGCTTCCCAAATCATCTTGGCACGCTCGCTTGAAGGGACACAAAGGTGTCCCAAGTGACATAGTAGTGCATCTTAAAGGTGAAAACTTGGAACTTGCGATACTTTAGCACCAAATATTTCTCTGAATCTTTGATACCCAACTTTGTGCGCAGGGTATGGAACATATTCGTCACCTCATGCACATCGTGATCCCTTTGTTGCTGCAGTGTGGTCCATTGTATGTACTTGTCCTCATAGCTCCCTAGGGGATAGTAGTGTTCCTTGATGGCATCTCGGAAATAATTCCATGTTGGTACGACCGAGGACATAGAGGGTTATGTCTCGTCCTTTTTCTCACAGTAGGATTCCCACCAGTCCTTGACATGGGGGGTAGCTTTGAGGAGTGCAAAAATAATCTTCTCCTGATCAGAAAAGTCATGAACTGAGAATTATCCTTCTAATAGATTGAACCATCTAGCTACAAGATCTGCATCTATTTTTCCCTCAAATATGGGAATTTTAAAGTTTACTTGTACCTTAAAGGGAGTTGCGCCTCCAGAGTGGCTGTTGGATGCAGATGCGCTGTCGAGGGGAAGTCGTTGAAGGATCTGGGAAAAGTTATCCATTATCGCATTCTTTTGTTTTTTTAGGGCCTCCTCAAGCAATCTTTTGATAGGATATCATGCTCCCTAATCTTTCTTTTCATTCCTCCATGGGCGGTCGTTGGGGTTTGCGAGGGTGATATTGCAAAGGTTCAACCAGATCGAGTCCTAACTCCTTATACCCCGACCTCGTTGGGGACATGAAAAGAAGGATTGAGAAAAAGCAGAAAAATCTGATACCACTAATCTGGATTTATACAAAAACACAACAAAATACAAATATAACCATAAATACAAAGATGCAACAGAAATAACACTGCATTTCATTAATATCAAAGAACTGAAATTTGCTTATAGACAGAATGGAAATAAACTAGCTAGGGCACTGGTAGCTTATCTCTGAGAAGAGATGTGGTGGCTATAAGCCTCTGAACTATGTTACAATGAGGCTTGAGGGCCTATTTATTATTGAGAAACAATGGAAAAATCTAAACATCTAAAAACCTAACCCTAGGAGATGAAGCGCCAAAACTATGGGCCCCGTTTGGGTAAATTGGTACATCAACTTCCCAAGGAGGTAGCTTTGGCATACGGTATCCATTTGACGTGCACCATACCTCGTCAGAAAGATCTATTCGAGGAATACAAGTTTTGAATGAGCAACATGGTGCTAATGTTTCCAAAAAACATCGCTTAGGGCCTCAAAATGGCTCCGGAAGTCCAAGACCCGAAAAACTGCTAAAAATAGTAAATTGTGTTATAATTAAGGAAACTGAAAAAGATTAAAGAGACAATGGTGGGGCCCCAAGTGTAATAGGTGGGTGGCCACCAATATCCACTTGATGAGCCACACTTTTTCGCCCACCTGGAAGTTGTGTGGCACCTGATGTTGATCATGTCGTTGCTTGTACTTAGCATTGGCTTTGTCCAATATGTGATGAACTTGTTGGAAAATGTGCTAAATGCGCTCGATGAAGCTATTCGCTTTGTTAGATTCAAATTGGACATGAGCCGAATCGGCTTGAGTAGCCGCAAATGGCATGGCTACGTCAATAGGACATAGTGGCTGGAATCCTAAGCCCACTTGAAAGGGGTTGTGGCTAGTTGAGTTGTGGAGAGCCCAATTATAACTGTGTTGTACATAGGGGAGGCTCTCATCCCATGTGTGTGTATTATTTGAATTGTACATGCGAAGAATCTATACAATCATCTTATTGACAATCTCTGTCTAGCCATCAGTTTGGGGATGGAAAGTTGTGGACTTCGTGAGCTTGGTGTCCAACATTGACTAGAGGTTGGACCAAAATGTGTTGATGAACATTCTGTCCCGATCTGAGATGATAGAATATGGGATCCCAAAGTGCACCCACACTCGTTCAAAGAAGAGCTTAGCAGTGGCTTATGCTGTGATATTCTTCGTGCAGGCCGCCATAATGGCCATCTTCGAGAATCTGTCGATGACCATGAAAAAACAGTTGTTTCCATGCCTAGTAGAAGGAGGGCCTGACATGTAATCCATGGAAATGGATTCCCAAGGTCGACTAGGGGTAGGTAGTGGAGTATAGATGCCTTTATTCTTGATGGTCAGTTCGAAAATGGCGCAAGCATTTCTGGATCTGATGTACTTGCTGACATCCTGTCGAAGGTTCGACCTATAGAAATGCTTCTGCAATACTGCCACTGTTTTCTCGACCCCGAAATGCCCAATGACTTGACCATAGTGTGCTTCCAAAATAATCTTGGCACGATCGCTTGAGGGAACACAAAGGTGTCCCAGGTGACATAACAATGCATCTTGGAGGTGAAAATTTGGAACTTGCGTACCCTCCAAGAGTGTCTTGTATGTGTGGCCGAATTCTCGATCGCTCTTATAGAGAAGCAATCGATCAGAAGTCTTGTGTCCACAAGAGTTGAGAACGATGTTTAGTGCCACGATCGATGGTCGGATAAGGTAGTTTGAAAAATTATTGGTGCTACCCTTCTTGTACTTGATGTTCAAATGAAACTGTTGCAGATATGTGGACTACTTCTGATGGAGATGGTTATTAAACTTCCCTTATGTCTGTATGAACTGTAGGGGTCGGTGGTCTGTTTGGATGTTTGTGTCCTTCCCCAAAATTTAATGCTTCCATTGTCGACAAGCCTGCACAATGGAATACATTTCTTTGTCATAAGTGGGATACTTGCAGACTGTGTCAGACAATGGCTCACTGTGATATGCCATTGGATGCTGCTGTTGAGTAAGAACTACTCCAATAAATAGTCAGAGGCATCGGTCTCGATCTCAAATGGTTCCTGCAAGTCTAGTAATGTGAGCGTTGGGGCAGAACAAAGACGATGTTTCAATTCTACGAACACCTTCTTTTGAGATTCCGACCAAAATAATTTTTCTTTCGCTCCTCCCTTGGTGACTTGACTCAAGGGGCAAGTGATATGAGAGAATCCCAACACGAACCTATGGTAGAAATTAGCAAGACCCAGAAAGAAGCGAAGCTCTATTAGAGTGGTTGGGGCTGGCCAATCCCGAATGACTTGGATCTTGGTTGGATCCACATGTACCCCCCTTTCATCAATAATGTATCCCAGATACTAAACCTAGGTCATGAAAAAAGTGCACTTCTCTAAATTTGCACACAACTTGTGTTGCCGTAGTGTTTGGAGGACCTGTCGGATGTGGTGGAGGTTCTCTACCCAAGTCTACTTGAAGATCAGAATGTCAGCCAAGTACACCACTGCAAATGAGTTGGTGAATGGCCGCAAGATGTCTTCCATGAACCTCATGAAGGTTGAGAGAGAATTCGTCAACCCTAAAGGCATGACCAGCCATTCAAAAAGGCCCTCCTTGGCTTTGAAGGCAGTTTTCCACACATCAGAGGGTTTGATAGGTAACTGGTGATACCCAGACTTCAAGTAGATCTTGCTGAAATATTTCTCCCCTTTGAGTTATCGAGAAGGTCATCAATACGTTGGATCGGTACCTATTCTAAATAGTGATATTGTTCATTGCCCGATAGTTAATATAGAGTCTCCAAGTCGCATTCTTCTTTAGTACCAACACGATCGGGCTCCCAGAGGGAGATGAACTTGGGTGGATGTGACCTTTATACTGCAGCTCCTTGTTACATAGTAATTTTTCACCGTCCCTGCAATCCCCTGTCCCGCACATTGGAGGGCATATTCCGTGACCTGTGAGCAGTGACATGACCTGAAACCACTTTCATGGCATCCCCCTTGACAAGGAAAATCATTCCCCTGAAGACAGTTTCCTGTGAAAAGCTCTAAAAATAGACCTTTTGGCCTTGGCGCGACCAGCTAGTTCAGCCCTCGCGCCAATAGGGGAAATCCACCAAAGGGGGCGCGCCAACTAGCGCTCTGTCCTAGTGTATTACTCACACCAAGATTAATAAGGATTGTTTTTAAAAAATAAATGGCGGAATTTTGATTCCAACCAACTCCTGAACGAGTCTCTAAAATGAGTTGGGAGGTTTGGCTCCGGATCTCCATGTAGGGGAAGTGGTTTTCCACTTATCATGGAAGCTTCCTTGAGGATAGGGCCAATCCCACCATTGTAGGGATCCAAACTCCCCTTCCACCATATATATAATCTTGTCATTTTCCCTTTTCAAGCTAGCCTGAATAGAGCTGAATCAGTAGTAAGGAGATTATCGTCAGACAGTCGAAGAGAGAGAGCCTTGTCCCATCCCGACGAGCTTCACCGAGACGTGCTCCGCTGTTGACCCGCCGAAGGAAGATCCAGCGTTAGAGCTCAGGTTGTATCTTTATTTCGTTGAGATTAATAATAAACAACTTCGATTATGGTTCCATTCATATGTTCATGTCTTATGTTATGAATTGTATCTTCTCTGACTGATACATAGTTGCATGTATTAGGTTTTATGCTTGTGTGTTGTTGTTTCTTCGTGTACGTGCAGGTGTTCGAACGTGCTAAGCGGGAGAATTGTGATCTGCCAAAGCAAGGGACGGAAGCGCCATCTTCTCTGCAAGCAACATCAACGTAGGAATTAAGGTAGGCCTCTTGTCGCATCTTGGTCTTTTGTAACTAGGAACCTGTGTCTTAGCGTGACTCGGTTGTTGCTAGAATCAATCTGGGCTAGTAGGGATCGCCTCTGTCCGCAAAGGGGATTTACCTCTCCAACAAACTGGCGACTCCACTCGTGAGACATTGATTGGAGTTTGTCTTGTCTTTTCGGTTGATTTTGGTCTTTGTCTGCTTGATCAGTTCTTTTGGTTCGCTTTTTTCTAGTGTTAAACCTTTGTTTAGCCTCACCATACCTGATCTGCTCCCTATTTGCTCTTTTTTATTTTTGTCCTTAGTAAAATCGACTGGCACGGTTTTTTCCCTGATAGTCGTGCCAACTGGCGCTTGTTGCTAGTTCAGCCTCCGCGCCAATCCTGTTCTGGCGCTAGTTGCAGCCAGACAATCGCGCCAATCCTGTGTGGTGCTAGGGTTTTCTCCTTTTTGAGCTTTCTGAGCTTGATTTGTGGTTTTGGTGTCATTTTTTCGACTGCCTGAGTGTTCTGGAGCTTTGGTTAACTGTGTGTGACCTCTATCCTCCAGTTGTTTGCCCTCTACTATCGGTTTTACATTATAGCCCTAGGGCATCTAGGTGCTATAGTGTGTTGAGCCTCTCGTGGGAGTTTTTGGTTTTCGTTTGATCAGTCAATTTCATTGTTTCTTCTTTGCATTCGTTTGGTGGTTTTTCATTATTTTATTGTGTTATTTGAGTGATTGGTCTCTTTCTCATTCGAATTTCGCTTTGTCTTGTTTCGAGCCTAGATTACACGGTTCGTATGAGTCTTTGGGATTCCTCTTTGATTTGAGAGATTTCTCTATCAGTTTGAGGTCTGATTGTGTGTTTTGCATTGAGTGAGATTGCTTGTCTTTTCTCTTTTTCCATCACTTCTCAAATTGTTCTTTTCATTAGTTTTCATTTTGTTTAGTGCACTTTGCTCTTAAACATTGAAAATACAAAAAAATACAAAAAACTCTTTGCTTTTGATTAGTTAATGTAAATTGAAATCTTTTCTGCGTTATTAGTGTTATATAACTCTAAGGGAAAAGCTTTTAGTTGCATTAGCGTGCATTAGAGACACTAGTGGTTGTTTTGTGATCATTTTGTTATTGTGTGAAAGCTCTCAACCTTCCCGTAGTTAGCTATTCATCGAACAAAGTGATACATTGTGGCATGTAGTGTGCATTTAGAGGATTTTGAGACATAACATTCAGTAGGGCCTAGAAATTGAAACATAATTGAAGATCAACATTAAAATTTATTCAATTTACCTTAAGGCAGCATTGAAACATTAACGAAATATTTAGAGGTCTAGGCTAGTGATGTGTTCCAGCGTCGTTAAACCTAGTAGCTGTTGTTCGCCTCTTGGCTTTAGATAGCACTAGTACAAACTTGTGCTCCCCATATCGTCACGTATATAAAGGGAGACCCCACTAGGTTGCTATCTTTTATCCGTAGGAAGCCGAGTCTGTCGCCTTATACCCATTATACACCGGAAACAACATTCGAGGAGATTGCCTGCACGTACATCAAGTCCTTGGTTGATTTCTCTTTCATTTTTTAACCAAGGTGTATATTGTAGTTCACGGATATCTGGTACACCCTTTTGCCTAGAGTTCCAGAGTAGTCATTTCGATCCTTTCTGACTCATTAAATTTGAAAAGGTCATCGAGCGCTTGTCCTTTCATGCTTGCTTTCAAACTGAAAGAGATAGAGTCACCTTTTTCCTGTTTCTCGAATCTTAAAAGATGAAATGACAGAGTTTTGTTTCAATGTTTTAAAAATTAACTACCCACGAAATATTCCTGGTTAAAGTTATTTTCCTTAGGGTGTTGTTTTGGGTTGTTTCTAATGGCAACTTTTCCGGAGTTCCCCAACCAAGGAATCCCCTTCGAGGGGAATCCTAGTCCTTTTCCTCCTTTTGGAAATGTTGGTGCTCCTTATATGGCAACGTTGTCCCTTCCTGGGTTAACTGTTGGGTTGCCTGTTTGGTTGTTTTCAACCTCTGTGGTCCCGAATGTCCCGGCTACTGTTCAATTAGTTCCTCTACCTGAAAAAAATCATGTTGATTCCAAGGTGGACCTCTCCCCTTCTTCGCCTATTTCTGTGTCCTCCTCTTCTACTTCACCTGGTGAAAGTCTGGATTCGAGTAACCAGATGGCTAAGAAGAAGAAGAAGAAGTCTGATAAGAGAGAGGCTAAGGCTGCAGCTACTGGTTCTAGCACATCTCCTTTTGATGAACCTCCCAACCCTCCATGGAAAGTCAAGTTCCCTTGCATGTTGTGCATAGGAGACCATCTTCTTTGAGACTGCCCTAGAATTCCCAAGGTGCTCAAAGTATGGTCCAACGATCATCTGCCATTTCCTTTGGCTTCCGGGAGTCAGGTTGGGAGCACGTCTTCAGCTAGTGCTGGTAAAACTCTTAAGAAGCAGGGTAAGCTTGCCAGTCCCTGTAAGTTGTGTGGGGGGCACCGTGCCATTCACCTTTGTCTGTATATGGATGAAGCCAGGCGAGTTTTGGACAACTTGGATGTTTCTGCGCCATGCCTTCCGGCTGGTTACAAATAGCCTTCTTTGAGTCCTCCACCAGCTGATCCTACAATTGGTCAAGAGTCATCCTTGGTCGATCCCGCTCCCTCAGAAATTCAAATTTAGGAATCCATCCCCGACCAACCATTGGTCGTGGGATCGGTTGAACTGGCCCCGTTTGCAGTGCACCAGGTCTTTTCTGTTGAGAGTGGACCTCACACCCCTAAGGTTCTTCTTGTTTCTTCAGATTCCTCGGACTTGGAGAAATATTCTCCTGTCCCTATATCTCAAGAAGCTGCTCCTCCACCTCCCGTGATGGAGGTGTTGGAGGATACTCCTCCCGCCTTTGAGATGGAGGTCATGGAGGATGCTCCTTCTTCTCCCATAACACCAGGGGAAGACCATCTCAGTTCGATGGTAGCCCCTCCGAGTAGTTTGGTCGCTTCCTTTGACTAGAGTCGATTTGCAGGATACCGCCTTCCGTCTGATGTGCCTTTTGAGATAACGGTACAGGCCTTTGGTTTGGTCGTACCCAGCACCATTATAGACGAAGGCACGTCTATTAGTATTTTATCCTCAACTACTCAAAAAGCTTTCGATTCGCCACCGCTTGCGCCTGTTACGCAAAATTTGTTGACATTCAACAGAAGAAATAGTCAACCGTTAGGGATCCTTCCAAGGTTACATGTTAGTTTGGGAGGTAAAACCGTCCATATGGATGTGATGGTTGTTCTAGGCCCCTTGGATTTCAATATTCTCTTGGGGCGCGCTTACACCTATGCCATGGGAGCACTTGTCTCCTCCCTTTTTCGTGTGGTTTGTTTTCCACATGAAGGACGGATCGTGACCATTGATTAGCTTTCGTTCTTTGGTCCTGATGAGGTAGCTAGCTCGCCATCATCCCTTCCTAGTTTTTATCCACCCGTTGTATCTGCCCCACCGCGGGTCAACTATGTGGTTACCTACCCCGTGCGTGTACTCAGTGATAGTGTTGTTGTGCATAGTGTGCTGGGGGCATTGGGTCCAGACTTTCGAGATGTTTTTCTCCCATCAGATGAGAACCTCTTGGAAGTGATGACTTCTTATTCATCATGATGAGTTGTCTCCGGAGCATAGTTCGTTTTCTTGTGTCAAGCTCCTTAAAAAATGAAACAAGCAGGTCAGAGCACAGTTCATTTTCTTGTGTTAAGCTCCTTAAACCATGAAACAAGGTGTCCTGAGGATAGTTCTTTTAATGTGTCAACCTCATTAAAACAATGAAACACATTCCCGTTCAATTCGAGTCTTTGATAAGATATCGTAAAATCCTAGTTGAGTCTTTCTCTTGATATTGTAACTTGTACCTTCACTCCATTTGCCTTTCATATGGATTGAAGCTTGGGGGCATGTACCTCAAATTGAGTCACCATGCTAGGGGCATGCTTAATTTTTCAAGCAGAGTTTGTTTCCATTTCAAGCTTGTGTAAAAATGAAACCAGTTTCAAAAACAGTTTATCTTTGTTTCAAGCTTGTGTAAAAATGAAACCAACTTCAAGCACAGTTTACCTTTGTTTCAAGCTTATGTAAAAATGAAACCATTCCCATTTTACCTCGTGTGATTTCCATATTATCAGCCGGTTTTTTCCAGATGAAACTTGGTTTTCTCACCCCATCATCACTATCTGCTTGGCCGATCATATGCCTTCACTTGGTTGTTTTACCCATTCCTGAGGAACCGCTGCGATGATTGGTCTTGTTAGCCATCCTCTTAACCTTTACTTGTTCTGAGCAGTTCCACCATTACCGGAACCAGTTGCTACCCTTTATACCACTCGTTCCTCCAGGAGGAGTCAACTTTCAGCTCTTTTCTGACTCTCTAAACATGAAAAGATTGCCGAGTTGCTTGTCGTTTTGATCTCGTTAAATTGGCTACGAAACAACATCTACCCAGTATACGTTTACCGCTTTTTCGGGTTGGGATAGATTATTTACGAAAAAGAAATACCCTAGCCTATCGCGACTATGAGTTTTTCTCAGAAATAGTTTTCTACCTTTTCGGATCAGAGGAACTATCTACGAAAAGGGACTGTTGGAGTTTACTTTTCTGTTGTCTTTTCAAACTCTCTAAACATGAAAAGACATCGAGTTCTTCCTTTGTCAGACTCGTTAAACTCTGATGACATCGGATTCAATCGTAATGATGATATTTGAGTTTCTCCTTCTTGGGGCTCGTTAAATGTACTAGGATGGATTCGTCCGAAGGACGAACTTATATCACAAGCATATGTTATCCCCTTCAAGCTTGTTTTCAAAAATAATTGGGGTACTCGCCAGAAATGGTGGGGAAAAAATGGAACCAGTATCATCATCGTGTCGGTAGTATGTCGCTCTTGAACATGGCACTTGTCTGCATTTGTGTCGGGTTGGGGACATCTCATCTCATTTTCCGCTTGCGTCCATGGGTTTGGGTGATCCCTTTTGACCTCTCATCTGCTCTTTGCCTCGTCATCATGACCTCTGATATTTTGATGTCAAATACTGCCAAATCCATTGTCGTGCCGCCGATATGTTCAAGAGAAGTTGACCTCTGCAGTTTCAACCTTCCTCTGATTCTCATCTGATCCTGATTCACAAACATTATGTTCCTCTGTCTCGCATCGATGATGTGGGAAACACTATGGCCCACCTTCGATCAAGGTTACTTCCTGTCGACTTCAAATCATTATCCAGGAAGCTGATCTAGAGACTCCTTTCTGGTACCTTGGAGCCTGCATGCCTCAATGGCAAGTTATTCGCATTTGACGCAAGGTTTTCATCATTGACCTTCGATCGGATGATTCTGCGGGTGTTCGATGCCAGCTCATTGTTCACATTCTGTGGATTGTACCTATAGTACCTTGAGGGCCATTTTCATTATTAGTGGTTCCTCTCGCGTTTGTTAACAACTTTTATCATTGGCTGGTAATCAGATGATGTTCTTGCATGTTCGACTTCAACTCACTTATTCACATGCTTGAACTTGTACTCTGTTCGGTTCGAGATGGAGCGCAAGACCTTGGATTTTTTTTGTTGGAATCCAGGCTGCGGATTTTGTGGATTATTATGATTAGTTACATGACTCATTGATTGGATGGCTGTGACCATACCTGAGTCTATTTATTGATCCTCATTGGATGGCTGCGTCCATACCTCGGATCTTGATTATTGTATACTCTATTATGGATGGCTGCACCCATACCACACATCATGTATTTGAGATATCAGTTGTACTTGTCTGCGCAAGTTTTCTGACGACAGTGTTTTCAGTTGGACACGTTCTTGTAAAGCATTTCACCCCTCTCTCTCTCTCGGGCATCATGCTTGAGGGGGCATCTGTTACACAGTAATTTGTCACCGTCCTTGCAATCCCCTGTCCCGCACATTGGAGGGCCTATTCCGTGACATATGAGTAGTGACATGACCTGAAACCACTTTCATGGCATCCCCCTTGACAAGGAAAGTCATTCCCCTGAAGATAGTTTCCTATGAAAAGCCCTAAAAATAGACCTTTTGGCCTTGGCGCGACCATCCAGTTCAGCCATCACGCCAATAGTGGAAATCCACCAAAGAGGGCGCGCCAACTAGCGCTCTGTCCCAGTGTATTACTCACGCCAAGCTTAATAAGGATTGTTTTTAAAAAATGAATGGCGGAAGTTTGATTCCAACCAACTCCTGAACGAGTCTCTAAAATGAGTTGGGAGGTTTGGCTCCGGATCTCCATGTAGGGGAAGTGGTTTTCCACCTATCATGGAAGCTTTCTTGAGGATAAGGCCAATCCTACCATTGTAGGGATCCCAACTCCCCTTCCACCATCTATATAAGCTTGTCATTTTCCCTTTGCAAGCTAGCCTGAATAGAGCTGAATCAGTAGTAAGGAGATTATCGTCAGACAACCGAAGAGAGAGAGCCTTGTCCCATCCCGATGAGCTTCACCGAGACGTGCTCCGCTATTGACCTGCCGAAGGAAGATCCAGCGTCAGAGCTCAGGTTGTATCTTTCTTTCATTGAGATTAATAGTAAATGACTTCGATTATGGTTCCATTCATATGTTCATGTCTTATGTTATGAATTGTATCTTCTCTGACTGATACATAGTTGCATGTATTAGGTTTTAAGCTTGTGTGTTGTTGTTTCTTCGTGTACGTGCAGGTGTTCGAACGTGCTAAGCGGGAGAATTGTGATCTGCCAAAGAGAGGGACGGAAGAGCCATCTTCTCTGCAAGCAACAACAGTGTAGGACTTAAGGTAGGCCTCTTGTCGCATCTTGGTCTTTTGTAACTAGGAACCTGCGTCTTAGTGTGACTCGGTTGTTGCTAGACCCGATCTGGGCTAGTAGGGATCGCCTCTGTCCGCAGAGGGGATTTACCTCTCCAACACTCCTAAATCTACCTCTTGATTTCATTGTTCTCCAGAACAAAACGCCGATAGATCGGTCCATTAGGTAGCGACACACATGGGGTCAGATCAATGGGGTGCTTGACCTAACATTTCAGAGGTAACCCTTTGGGTGAGGTGAAGATGTACCCATACTCCTCAATGACCTTGCCCATTTTTTTTTGTCGTGTCGAGGAGCCCTATCTGGAGGTCGTGGCCATAGTCTTCTTCTTGCCTTGGGGGCGGATCATCAAGAAAACAAATTTCCCGGTTTTGGAAATGAGCTTACTGTATTGTTTTGCAGTAACCAAAGAGATAATGACACACGATGGTACCTCTGGTATCTTGTACAACTTATTTCCAAAAGTAACAATAACAACGCGGCGCCGGGACTCATAGACAACATGTCACTTTCACAAGTATGGCTGGCCTAATAATATATCATAAACATCAAGTGGATCAATGTCACATAATACCTCATCCATGAAGGGCTTGATGCTGTATGGAAGGCGACATTGTTGGCTAACGCGGAGATCTCGTCCTTGGTAAAGCCACCCGATGGTGTATGGTTGTGGGTGTGCTGTGGTCAGAAATCCCAACTGCTTCATGACCTCCGTTGAAATGAAGTTATTTTGGCTACACTGTTGACAATGAACTGTAGCGGGTAACCCTTTACCCACATCTGGGAGTGGAAGAGACACTCCTCCTCCTCTAGATCTTCCGATTCCTCCTTTTGGATCTTCGCAGTGGCAATGGTGGCGTTGGGCTTCGCATCAATAATTTGCATCCCTTTTTCATTCCCCTTGTCAGGTTATTATTTAGAGTCAGAGAATGCATCTGATTCAGAAGCCCTCATCTCGGCCACCAGCGAATGCTTGTCCCAAAACTCACTCGTGTTGTGAGTGGAGCCCATATGGAACTCACACCGCTTTCCCGTTTCCTTCTTTGGCTATGCGGTGTTGTTCTTTGCTTGCAGCTTTGGCAGGTTATCTTGGTCCACCATGTCTTGGCTTTGTCCTTTTTTCTACGGATTGGGGGCACCTTTCCCTTGCTTTTCATTCGCATATCCAAAGTATCGCTTCTTCTGTTTGATTTTCTGCTCAATCTTGGTAGCATACCGACATACTATACCAAGCGAGGAGATGTCGAGGAACTCCATTTTGTCCTGAATGTATCTGTGAAAATAACTGCAATAATTTAGCACCAAATGTTTCTTCGAATCTTTGATACCCAACTTTGTGCGCAGGGTATGGAACATATTTTTCATCTCATGCACATCTTGATCCCTTTGTTGTCGCAACATGGTCCATTGTATGTACTTTTCCTCATAGCTCGCTACAGGATAGTATTGTTCCTTGATGAGATATCGGAAATAATTCCAAGTGGGTACGACCAAGAAAAAAGAGGGTTTTGTCTCGTCCTTTTTCTCATAGTAGGTTTCCCACCAGTCCTTGACATGGGGGGTAGCTTTTAGGAGTGCAAAAATAATCTTCTCCCGGTCGGAAAAGTCATGAACCAAGAAGTATCCTTCTAGTAGATTCAACCATATATACACGACATCTGCATCTATTTGGCTCTCAAATATGGGAATTTCAAAGTTTACTTGTACCTTAAAGGGAGTCGTGCCTCTAGAGTGGCTGCTGGATGCAGATGCACTGCCGGTGGGTAGTCATTGAAGGATCTGAGCAAAGTTATCCATCATCACGTTCCTTTGTTTTTCAAGGGCCTCCTCGAGCAATATTTTGATAGGATCTTCTGCTCCCTCATCTTTCTTTTTGTCCCCCATGGGCGACTGTCGTGGTTTGCTAGGCTGATCTCGAAAAGGTTCAACCAGATCGAGCCCTAACTCCTTATACCCTAACCTTGTTGGGGATATGCAAAGAAGGATCGAGAAAAATCATATCGCTCTGAAACCACTGATCCAGATTTATGCATGAATGAAAAATAATACACATATAACCATAAATACAAAGATGCAACGGAAATAACACTTCATTTCATTAATATCAAAGAAATGAAATTTTCTTACAGATAGAATGGAAATAAACTAGCTAGGGCGCTGGTAGCTTATCTCTGAGAAGAGATGTGGTGACTACAGGCCTCTGAACTATGTTACAATGAGGCTTTAGGGCCTATTTATTATTGAGAAACAATGGAAAACCCTAAACACCCAAAAACCTAACCTAGAAGATGAAGCGCCAGAACTATGGGCCCCGTTGGGTAAATTGATACATCAACTTCCCGGGGACGTAACTTTGGCATACGATCTCCGTTTGACGTGCACTATACCTCATCAGAAAAATATATCCAAGGACTACAACTTTTGAGTGAGAAAGATGAGTCCATGGACTGATGTTGCTCCTGTTTTTTCTAAAAAAACATCGTTTAGGGCCTCAAAACAGCTCCCGAAGTTTAGGACCCAAAAAATTGCTAAAAATAGTAAATTGTGCTATAATTAAGGGAAGTGAAAAAAATGAAAGAGACAATGGTGGGGCCCCAAGTGGAATAGGTGGGTGGCCACCAATATCCACCTGGATAATTCCTCCCCCCTTAGGAAGCAATGGTCCCCATTGCGTTGAGTTCCTCCTTGAGATGAGGAAACTTCCACTGAACTTGGTCCCTGGTGAACCACTTGCCTTGGTGCAGGAGTTGGCTAGCTTTGACAACTCGATATAGTTGGATCTTTTGTTGGTGAGTTTTCTTGATTTGAATGTCCATGGTATAATCTATGGTGGCTTGTTCCATGCATTCTGGGTTTAACTCGGTTTTTGTGAGTTGTTCTACAATGTCGGAGGTGTCCAGTAGAGGTGGGAAGTAGGGCCGAAGGCAGTCCACATTGAATACTAGGTGCAGACCAAGAAATGGTGGAATATTGAGCTCGAAGGCATTGTTCCCTACAGCCTTGGTGTTGGGGCCTTTGTTTTGGACAAGACAGTTTTAGAGTTGCGAAAAACCCGAAGACAGGTGGTAGAGTGCAATCAAGGTAGACAGGGAGATGGCGCGGTTGCGGAAAACCTGGCGGAGCACAAACAAATGACGACACATATGACAGAGACAAGAGACAATGAACAAGTAGTAGAACTCCCAGTGATGAAGAAGAAATAGAAGGCAACGAAGTGCAAGGGAACAATTGAGAGAAAAAGGGGCAAGGAATAACAGTGGCAGTCAGCAGGAACAGATAAGTAGGAAAGAAACGAATCCAAGGATAGTTAGAGAGAGGATGATAGGAGAGTAGAGCCTAGGGAGAGCTCTACGGAGCCATATGTATTGAACTTAATTGTATTAGACTCTGTGGAGTATGTTTTAACTATTTTGAGCCAAGTTAATGTAATCAGACTGATGTTGTGCTGCATATTATGGATTAGTTGATGCTTGATTGACTATGGTGTATGTATGTCTATTTTAAAATTTTAATTCGATACTCAGAATATGTGTTGATGAATGGTAACTTTCTTGTTAAATTTGAGATATATGAATGTCTTCTGTATGCACATAAGGGATGACTTGTGTTAGTGATCTTTCCTCAATGTTAATGATCTAGACTCTAATCCGAGTAAGGTCATGACATGCCTCGGGTGTGACTCCTTTCTCTCTTGAGCAGGGTGAAAATGCCGGTTTTGTCCTAGACTACAGCGGAAACCTTGCTGCCTCCAAGGTTGATCCTCGATCTTGCCTAGAGACCTCCCTTTTCGCCAACAAATGGTTCCGTTGTTGGGACCTGAAAATTTATCTAGAAGCTAGATAATGGTATCGAAGATCTATGAGAAAGAACTACGTAGATGGTGGTACAATCACTTAGATTAGTTCATATCGCAACAAGCGGAGCTTCGACAACAGAGGGAAAAGACTGTCAAGGATCAGGTCTTGTTTTCTAACTTGGCGAGTGGCTTGTATGATTTTTTTTGGGGAAAATTTCCCGAAGAGCTCTACAACTGGTTGCAAAGATTCCAAATTAAGTCACTTCCTGAAGGATTGCGTCGAGTCTGTCGTAGTTGAACACTCATAGATCTAGCAACGCTGCATTGGTTAGACACATGTCAAACCCGAGTAGTATATTTTTGGGTACAAAATACCTTGGAGGGATACATTGTAGAGTTTGCAGTCGAGTGCTACCAATATTTTACAAAAGCCGAAGATATATTTAAATTTGGGTTGCAAAGAAATTTTTTGAAAGAAATATCGTTGTGGATTAAAGCTCTAATGGTGGACGAGGGCCTAATGCTGTTCCAAAGCCCTGAGATGGATACCTAAACCTCCAGTACTAGGGGAAGGAGTTGAGGGAAGGATGTTATGAATAGGGAAAAAGGGGGAATAAGGATATGGATGATGGAACCTCCAGTAGGTTGAGAGAGCGGGCAGCACATCAGAGGGCACAGATTACTGAGAAGTGGCGGGAAGGGTGATACGAGAATTTGAGAAGCAGGAGAAGAATCGACAGAACAAGGAAAAGGCGCCGCAGATGACAGGAGAAAGAGACGTTTAGGTGGGACCCTAAGGAATGGAAGGGTCCATTAAGGAAGTTAGGCAAGTTTATAGGTGCCCAGCTCGAAGAGAGAAGGGAAAGAAGTCCAATGAGGAGGATGCGCGGCCCGAGGAGGAGTCTGATGTGGAGCTGCATGTTGTGATGGAGAAACTATTTCAAGAGAGGTCGACAACCATAATGCAAGGTAATCCTATTCCCCAAGTTTCAAGTAGCACTAGTCATAACCTTCCCCTGGTACTCTATCATCCACCTGACAAGTTCTTGATAAAGTTACAAGAATTTATCAAGTTGTGTAGTACTAAATCCATAGTACAAATATCTACTAGCAATAGTGCTGGTAGCGAAATCTCTTATCTGGGAAGCAGAGGTTTTATTTTAGTAAAATAATTTTGTTCACCCGATACCAAGAATTTTTAGGAAAAGGTAATGACGATGTATAATAATACTAGTATATTTGTGAAGCAATTTGGAGGGCTCGACAGACATCAAATGCAGTCAAGTTAATTGAATTTCAAACCAAATTAAGGGAAAGAGCTTTGCGCTGGTTCATCAAATGGTCAGAATCACACTAGAACCCATAAATAGATGATGTTAAGAGGGAATTCGTCCAAGAATTCAAGCTGCCTCAAATGAATCAACAAGGATTGTTTGAGCTATGGGAAATCAAACAACGGGAAGGATAACTAGCTTGGGATTTGATGAGAATATTTAAAGACGCGATTGAAAGCTAAGTTACCCAATCGATCCAAATCACCAGCGGGACTTGTTCATTAAAGCACTCCTACCGTTGACACAACAAAAGATTGATACCATTCAAGATGTACTGGAGCAAGCAATGAAAATAGAAGAAATGGCTGGATACCTGCAGGAGTTCAGAGGGGGAGCAGTGGTGCAAGATCCATTCATATTAGGACTACAACATCAAATAGCCAGTTTGACTGAGAAACTAAAATATATTCAGCTGGTACAACCCGCAAGGCCCAATGTGTGGTGTACACATTTCTTAATGGAAGGACATGTAGCCACAAAATGTCCGAGGTTGCGAGGAGCCAACGTTGGGACTTCGACATCCGGAACACAGGGGGGCCCCGCCAGTCGATGGAGTTTCGCAGATAAACACTCAAGGGCTATACCGAATGAAACCCCACTTCCCAGGGTTCCCCAATCAACAAAATAAAATGGTAGCAGAATGCTATGAGATATGCAAAGGTATTGGTCATCCTCCACAACTGTGTCCAATTCTGCAAAAATATTCAAATGTTCCAAAAAACGCTTATTGCAATTTTTTTGCCTCTACAACTCATCATACGGAGCAATGCAGAGCCCTGGATGCATTGGTAGAATGATTGGATAGGTCGTCCTATAGAGTAAATGAGACTCCAAGGGGACAAGGAGGGGGAGGAACGAGAGGTAGCAGAACTGGAGGAAGAGGACCAGTAAGGTGTTATAACTGTGATCAGGAAGGTCATGTAGCGAGATAATGTCTGCTACCTAGAAGACCATGGTGCTTCCAATGCAGAGTAAATGCAAATGCTACTGAAGACTGCCTGAAGCTGATCAAGATGTGGGAAGAGAGAACCAGACAAAGAGGAGCTAAGCTTGTTAATGCAGAACCAAGAATAGTAGAGCCTCAACCTCTGCAAAGTGTAGCTATAGTGACACAAGGAGGGAATAAAACAGGAGAGGATGCATGAGAAATGGAACCGATAAAGTTAGTCAAACCTGAATCCCCAAAGAAGGCTTTTAGCCCAAACCGACAGAAGCAGTATTTTAAAGAAGCACTAGAAACATTCTTAGAGATAGGAAGACAACAGAGTATGGAGCTTCCACAACCATCTAGTGAAGGAGGAAAGATAGTCCTTACAGGGACACCTATAGAAGAGTGGTTCCGATTGTTCCTGAAAATTGTAAACAATGGATAGATGCTGGAACAATTAAAGCAGAATCTAGAAATGGTCGTGCAAGGAGGAGTAGGACATGGAGACTCAAGTAATGCAGTGGAAAAATATATAAGAAGAGTAAAAAGAAATAAGAGAAGGATTGGAAAAGAGTTTTGCATAAACTCTCAAGTTGTGGGATTCCAAATCAGAGACACAATGCTAGATCTCGGATCAGATGTCAACATTCTACCTAGAAAGACATGGGAAGCATTGGGAAAACCAAAGTTGTCATACTCACCAATAAAGCTCATAATGGAAAATCAATAATGCATTGTACCAATATGGAGGCTGGAATAAATTGAGGTTGATGTTGCGGGAGTAAAAACCTATATGTACTTTGAAGTAATAGATATCATGGGTGACAAGGATCCTTATCCTGCCTTGCTGGGAATAGATTGGGCCTTTGAAAATTATGGAGTCATCGACTTAAAAAATGAATTGATGATATTCGAAGATGGTGAGCTCAGAGTGGTCCAACCATTGGATCTGTATCAAGGACCCCGATACACAGAAACTGTTGACAATAGAGAAGAAGCAAAACTTCTAAATCAAATCTACCATATGATTGTAGGAAAAAGAGAATATTACATTAATCCAACAACAGGAGGAGTGGTATCTAGAGAAGTGTTCAGAGTTCTAACGTAGGATCAAAAGTGGCTTGGGATGATTGTAGCAGGGAGGATAAGAAATCAACACCAAAAGATGTTCCAACATTTGTGGAGTCAACTAGATTGGTATAGAGGTAAGAGAATACCCAACTCTTTTAAATATGCAAGCTGTGAATACATTTATTACCAAAGTAGAAGACAAGGTGCCAATAGAGCATAGAGTCCCTCTCATGGACGTAGCACTACAATCCACTTTAGCAAGGTGGTGGGCAACCTATCGCAACTCTCTCTCTCAATGGGAAGATATTTCCAGAGCATTAAGAACAAGATTTCATGTGGCTTCAGGACCGCAACTAGGAGATAAGTACGGAGGGAATTCCGATGCTCTAGTACATCTAAACAATTGTGAGTATAAGTGGAGAAAAGAGGAATATCCAAAATATTTATGGGCACACAACTTCATACATTCACTGGACACCATTCCACAAGCTTGGTACCTGAAAGAAGAGAATAAGAGAGGAACATGCACTTGGGAGACAATTGTGGAGAAATTTACTCAATGTTTTTCTTTCAAGGGAGACACAGACCAAGTTACAGATACCCTAAAAGAAATTAAAACAATATTTTTCTTCCCAGAGCTTGAGGAAAATAAATAAATATCCTTATCAGAGCAGAAAGCCAGGGAATTAGTAGCTTGCAAAAGAATAGATCGGGAGATAGATGACGATGATTTAGAAAATATTCGACATCTATCCTTTGAAGAAAAGGAAGGGCAATGGGAAATACAAGAGGAACCAACTACTGAAGGATTACACTTGTTGCCCCTGAAGACAAAGAAATAGAACATTGGAAGCACAAAGAAGCCCAATATTGCATCCATCGGAGATTATTGGGGATACAGAAACCACAAAAGAAATATTTGACCTACTATAAGAATATGAAGACCTATTTCCATCTTTAGTTGCAGAGCTCAAAGGAATCAAAGGAGATCTGGGGTATATGCACATATTTCTAAAACCATATGCGAGGCAAGTAAAGCACAGACCTTACTACTTGAATCTGAGAGTAAAATAAAAGGTTAAAGAAGAGATAGAAAAAATGTTGAATGCAGACTTTATTTTTCCGGTTGAAGAAGCAGAATGGGTCAACCTAATAGTGATACAAAGTAAAAAGGAGAAATTAGAAATTAGAGTATGTGTGGACTAAAAAAGTCTAAATAACGCATGTCCATTCATGATCCATTTCCAACTCCATATAGTGACGAAGTTCTCGACAATGTAGCGGGAAACGAAGCATACTCATTCACAGATGGATTCTCAGGGTATCATCAAGTGCGAATAGCAGAAGAATATAAAAGAAAAAAATAATTTCACAACAGAATGGGGATCATACGCCTATCATGTCATGCCTTTTGGGCTAAAGAATGCACCAACTGTGTTTTCATGGATAGTAATAGCAACATTTAGAGATTATATTCACAAGTTCCTAGAATTGTACATGGATGATTGGATGGTGTACAACTTACTGAAAAACCATGAAACTCTACTAAGGATAATGTTTGATAGGTGCAGACAGCTTCAAATTTCTCTGAATCTTAAAAAGTGCATCTTCGCTGTACCCTTTGGAACGCTTTTGGGACATGTCGTCTGCAAGCAAGGAGTATGTGTGGACCCCGCAAAGGTGGTGGTAATTGTGAATATGGATGCACCAGAGAATGTAAAGCAGTTGGGGTCACTACTTGGACACACATGATACTATAGGAGGTTCATCCAAAACTATGAAAAAATCACAGCATCACTAGAAAACTTGTTGCAAAAATCGGAACAATTCATATGGAATGAGGAATGCACTAAGGCATTGGACACGTTGAAGGAGAAATTACCAAGTGCACCCATTTTTTCCCATCCGAATTGGGATAAACAGTTCCATGTTTACATCGATGCTTCGATTATTTCTTTGGGGGCGGTGCTAGCTAAGCCAGGAGAAATCTCCATATATCACCCAGTATATTTTGCAAGCAGGAAGTTATCTACGACCGAAAGGAATTACACAACAACAGAGAGGGAGGCTCTTGCTATGGCATACTCTTTACATAAATTTCCGCACTACTTATTGGGAGGGACATTCAAGTTTTTCACAGATCACTCGGCATTGAAATATCTGGTAAACAAACCTGTACTGGAGGGCATAATCTACAGATGGCTCCCACTATTCCAAGAATTCACTTTCAAAGTAATAGTAAAACCGGGGAGGCTAAATGTTGGTCCTGACCATATTTCAAGATTGGAAAACAGAGAAAATGGGGGACCACTTGATGACCAGCTACCAAATGTTGATATTTTTCGCGTAGAATCCATCCTAGATTATCTAGAACAGATAACAACATACTTTCAACAAGACAATGCCTGACAGAATACACTGCAACCCAAAGAAGACACCTAGTAGTTAAAGAAACCGAGTATCAACTCATAACAGGGAAGTTATATAAAATGGGTCTGGATCATATCCTACGAAGATGTGTCTTAGATCATGAAAGAGCAGACATCTTGTGGGAGTTTCACAGCGGAGTTGCGGGAGGCCATTTTGGCGCAAAACCCACAACAAGAAAAATACTACATGCAGGATTATGGTGGCCCACCGTGCACAAAGACAACAAAGAATATGTGAAGAAATGTGATGTCTATCAAAGAACAGGGCGACCGTCACACAACGATGAGCTGCCATTTCAACATGTGAGGGATATGCAGGCATTTGAGAAATGGGCAGTTGACTTCATAGGACCGATTGCACCAATCACGTGATACTCGGAGGCAAGATATATAATCACCGCAACTGACTACCTCATAACATGGGCAGAGGTGGCACCAGTAAAGGACTGTACAGTAGATACAACAACCAGATTTAATTTTGAGAACATCATTAGCAAGTTCGACTGTCTAAGGAGCATAACGAGTGATCAAGGCATGCATTTCATTAATGCTACAATTAAATCACTGTTGGATAATTTTATGATACAACACCATAAGAGTAGCCCGTACCACCCTTAGGTGAAAGGTACAGTTGAGGCTTTCAATTTTTTTTGGAGAAAGGGCTCACAAAGATATGCAGTGCTAACCGCAATGACTGGGATGAAAGAATACCAGCCACGTTGTGGGCATACATGACAACCATAAAGAGACTGCATAATCAAACTCCATTCCAATTGGTGTACAGGAAAGAGGTAGTAATACCAGCTGAGTTTATCATACCAAGCCTCTTAATTGCCTCAAAAACACACATGACAGAGGAAGACTCCATCTCTACATGCCTTCATGAGTTGCAGGAACTTGAAGAAGATAGGTTTCTGGCAGATTTCCATCAATCAGTACAGAAACAACTACAAAAATCCTGGCATGACCGCCACATCAGGTACAAAACATTTACTATTGGTAGAAAATTATTGCTCTATGACAAAAAATTCCATAAGTTCACAAGGAAGCTCAAAATGCACTGGATGGGATCATATTTTGTCATAGAGATAAGGGACTCAGGCGCGTTCAATCTAGTGCAACTAGATGGAGAGATACTTCATGGATGGGTGAATGACGCACGCCTGAAACCCTATCATGAGTAAACAACATAATCCTTTTAATTTTAATAACTCTCGCAATCAAGAGAAGTTAGTAGATTATAATCAATAACTCTCTCACAACTGAGATGAGTCATGGAATAGTTTATGTTTTGATCATTTCATCCCACTAAGAGTAGGAATCCTTAATAAGAAACCTACAGGTCGCGCAAAACTAACCATCACCCTGTTGCGATGTGGAGACCATATCGCAACCAATTGTGGTCGGGGGGAGAGTCTACAGTGTTACATAGCCTAAGTGTGTTAACCATCATTCACTCATAATGAGCCATCATAGCATTTTCAGTCCGTAAGATCATCCAAATTTGAGAAATAACTGCCATAATTAGTAACCCCTATACTGTAATAAAGTTTCCACATTAAGCTATAATTATTGCCCATCATGTCTACCCGACTTCCGAAGCCACCGTCAGCACTGTCAGAGTCCACCTCACCCCAATAACTAATCACGCAATTATATTCGTAGGGGAGATAGTAAGAATTAATTAGTTATGGTGTCGCATCAACATCATTCGTGCCAGTAATCTTACTTAACCCACATGAAGGAGGGAAACAAAAAAATGCTAGAAAATTCCGAATTGTTATAGCAAGAAACAACCATAACGATTAGCCCAATTCCAACAATAGGAGTTCAAAACAATAGACCAACAACAACAGTTCGAGTATACAATAGAAGGAAGAGAATGAAGAAGGTCACTACTTCAGTAATTGAGCCTGAGCTCGACGAAAGAATTCAAAGAGTGGAGTCACTGGTTGGAAAATATGACAATGCCACTGATAGATACTGAATTCATGTATTCATTCTAGTTCTCAACAATGAAAAGGAAGGTTTACATTGAAAATCATGTGAAGGAGGGAGGAGGCAAAGCAGCGAGGGTGCATCCAGATTTTAGAGGCATCCAGAGGTCAATAATTCTACACCTCATAAGCCTTCCAGTGTTCAGGACATCGAGAGCGGCAATGCAGTGCACCAAGTTCCTAATTAGCAGAATTAAGAATGGATCGTTGTGGCTTGGGATGGAGATATCAATTCACGCGGAGGATATACATAGACTCACAGGTTTATCAGCTGCAGGAAGCGATGTCTCATAGGCCTTCCAAAACACTTCTAAGAGAGCTAAGAAGGTGGGGGACTATGACTACTACAGAAAGTACGAGACAAGGAGAGGAGGAAAGGGAGCCAAAATTGATCTCATCAATAATCCAACAGTAAAATTCACTTGCTACTTAATTTCTAGGAAAAATATGAGGCATTATACCAAGGGGGAATGCACCCTTGACACAATATCGGTTGCGGAACATCACCCTTGACACAATATCAGTTGCGAAACATCACCCTTGACACAATATTGGTTGTGGAACATCACCCTTGACACAATATCGGTTGCGGAAAATTGCATACAAGGGGCACACCTAAATTGGTGCACATTCTTACTACAAGAGCTTTTTGAGGCTTGCGAGGACAACTACAAGTGGGCCACAAGATTTATATATGGTTATGTAATAATGGCTCTCACAATGTGGAAATGGAGTTCACCAGGAATCATGCCGCTTGCGGAGATTACTGAAGACCAACCAATGGCACTGAAGTACATGCCATGGAAAATATCAGGGGACCCGAGTACCGAAGAGGTAAAAGAAGAAGCTTTTGCAGCCTGGTACCGATAGACAATAGACGTAGTTAAAAGTCAACAAATAATTCCAAGAAGCCTATTAGATAGATACTTCCCTCAGATTTGGTTTGGGGTGTCTCATAACCAAACCTATGTTCGGCCATACTGCGTTGATGAAAATACCTTCCATAAGAAGCTGTTGAAGTTCCAGATAACGAAGGAGGTATTTCATACATAATTTCCTTCATGGCCAAGAGCAGAAATGGAAATCAGAAGCGACATCCCGGTTTACTCATTTGATGCGATGCTCCCTAAATCACTTCTGGGGGAGACACAACAGAAACAATGCAGAGGGTCTCCCAATTACAACTGCGGCCACTGCTGGACCAGTTGGACACTCGGGTGAAAGGTTTCAACAAGGTAATAGAAACTCTCAGCACCAAATCTACTGTATTTCCCACTTTTTTTGAATTTTAGATGTTGAATTTTGCATCTCCATCCACCACCACCCCCATCCTAACCACATTACCATCTACCGCATTCCACTCTCACTCACTGCCCACCGTCACTCCATTCCGCAAAAACAAGCCAACGAAACCCCCAATACCATCACCTAAAGGGAAAAGAGCCCGAACCATGGGATCCGAGCAAGTGGTCGATCTCAGAGGAGAAGACCAAGCCCAGCCAACAGTCACGGGAATTTTAATTCAAGAAGAGCCAGGGGTCGCCACTCAGACCACCTCTCCATTACCAGCATTTGATCCATCATCAGTTCTTAACATACAAGTTTCGTCGCCACCTAATATGTAGAATTCATCACCGCACACCTCATTTACATCCAAATACCACCCCACCCACACTCCATCCACCTGGGCAACAATCTCAGGTCTAATACCACCAGGAACTCTAATGAATGTTGACACCGAGGCATAAGTTAACTCAGGTACATCTAGAGTACACAAGGTTAACCAAACCACAGTGGGACAGGGCACCTTTTTAGAACTATTAATCCATGAAGGGTCCCCCATTTCCGACACAACACCCACTAAAACATAGCTAAACCCATTCAAAAAATCCACCTTATTGTTACAACAGTTCATGCCATCCACTAGTCACCACATTCTTGAATCTCATCCGCCGCAGCAAATTCAACCCACATTCCCACAGGGACACTCTGAAAGATCGATTGCCAGTGGGAAACTGCTCAGGGAGCGACACCCAATCCAAGAGATGACGAGCAGTGGAAAAATGCAAAAATGGGGACCCAACCAACTTTTCAGTTTCATCCAGACAACAACACGACAAGCATAAGGTCTACACAACGATCTCTTACAGAAATTTTAGTAGCAATAACAACAAGTTATTGCGCTTACTGATGAGTGTAATCAACTCCATAGCAAGAAATATAGCCTACAAAAATAGCTAGATTAGGTAACATAGGTCTTCAAAGACCTATGGCCGACAATTGTTTCTCTAGATAGCAGCACACCCATAGATATTTCGTCATGCTCAATGGTCGAGAGATCCATCCGGGTAAAAATGGCATGTACAAGCCTAGACCAAGCAAATCAAGAGCTGAGAGAGGCACTTGCAGAAAGACCAGCGTTACCAGATCCTTCTACAGTGTATGCCGAGAAGGTAGTGGAAAGGAAGAGAGAGATGCAGAGCATGAAGGACACACTTGGAACGACAGTCAAGAAAGCACACAACTTGTTGGATAAACTCCACGAGTGTTCCAATTCACTAACAATGAAGGCTCATCTTGTTTCAGAGCAATTACAGAAGATCTTCCTCAAAATAAGGGGGACAACAGATTCGGTCAGCCGCACTCAGCTATATGACCAAGAAAACGTACTCGAAACACAGATTCAGGCCATCAAGGAACACTCAGAAACAACAAATAAAATTCTCAGAGACCTACGACAACCTGTGAAACAAAAGGCATAAGCAATTCAACGACTGGCGTCTGAGGCCGAACCCAAAGTCAAGGAGATGTTCGACAATTTTCCACAGGTGTGGACGTGACCCAGGCTGACAGAGAGGTCACTTAAATGGAACTTGTGATAAAGGTATGACAACAAGAAATAATTGAGTTCACAGAGCTCAGAACAGAAACAATGAGCAAGGTTTCCGAGTTGGGGCCTTTGTTGAAAGAGGGCAAACCGGAATAAGAGAAGACAAAAATGGAAACAATAGAGGAAACTATGCCATCATCGGAAGCCGATGGACCACTAGCATCTGCGACAGAAGGAAAATATTAACTCGGTACGAGTCAATAGCATGTGGTTAGAGCCTGTTGGGGCCTTTTTTTTGGACAAGACAATTTTGGAGTTGCGAAAAACTTGAAGACAGGTGGCAAAGCGCAATCAAGGTAGACAGGGAGATGGAGCAGTTACGGAAAACCTGAAGGCAGGTGGTGGAGCACAAACAGATGAAGACACAGATGGAAAAGATGGGAGATAAGGAACAAGTAGTAGAACTCCCAGTGATGAAGAAGAAACATAAGGCAGAGGAGCGCAAGGGAACAAATGAGCGGAAAAGGGGAAAGAACTGACAGTGTCATTCGGCAGGAACATATAAGCAGGAAAGAAACGACTTCAAGGACAATTAGAGAGAGGCTGATAAGAGGGTAGAGCCTAGGGAGAGCTCTGAGGAGCCGTATGTACTGAAATGAACTGTATTAGACTCTGCGGAGTATGTTTGTACTGTTTTTAGCCAAGTTAATGGAATCAGACTGATGTTGTGCTGTGTATTATGGATTAGTTGATGCTTGATTGATTATGGTTTATGTATGTCTGTTTTAAAATTTTAATTCGATACTCAGAATATGTATTGATGAATTGTAACTTGCTTCTTAAAGTTGAGATATATGAATGTGTTCTGTACGCCCATAAGGGATGACTTGTGTTAGTAATCTTTCCTCGATTATAATGAGCTAGAATCTAATCCCAGTAAGGTCATGGTAAACCTCGCGTGAGACTCCTAACTCTCTTGAGCAGGGTGAAAATGCCAGCGTTGTCCTAGACTACAACAGAAACCTTGTTGGCTCCAAGCCTGAAACTGGGTCTTTCCCAGAGACCTCTTTTTTCGCCAGCACTTGGTGATGGTGTACGATCCATATCGGAGCGGTCGAAGGTTGCGGTGGGGTCTAATGAGGTGCTCCTTCTGCAAATGTAGCCACACTTTGTCGCCCACCTAGAAGTTGTGTGGCACTTGATGTTGATCATGCCATTGCTTGTACTTAGCATTGGATATGTCCAATATGTCATGAACCTATTGGCGGATGTGCTGAATGCACTCGATGAAGCTGTTCGCTTTGTCAGCATCAGACTGGACATGAGCTGAATTGGCTTGAGTGCAAATGGCATGGCTACGTTAATGGGACATAATGGCTGGAATCCCAATTCTACCTGAAAGGGGATGTGGTCGGTTGAGCTATGGAGAGCCCGGTTATCACTGTGTTGTACATAGGGGAGGCTCTCATCCCATGTGCGTGGATGACTTGAATTTTGTATGCATAGAATGTGTACAATCATCTTGTTGACGATTGGTGAATGGAAATAAACTAGCTAGGGCGCTGGTAGCTTATCCCTGAGAAGAGATGTGGTGGCTACATGCCTCTGAACTATGTTACAACGAGGCTCGAGGGCCTATTTATTATTGAGAAACAACAGAAAACCATAAACATCCAAAAACCTAACCCTAGGAGATGATGCGCCAAAACTATGGGCCCCATTTGGATAAATTGATTCATCAACTTCTCGGGGACATAACTTTGGCATATGATCTATGTTTGATGCACACCATACCTCGTTAGAAATATCTATTCAAGGACTAAAACTTTTGAGAACTAGTGTTGGCCCCGATTTTTCAAAAAAAATTCGTTTAGGGCCTTAAAACTGCTCCGGAAGTTCAGGACCCGAAAAAATGCTAAAAATAGTAAACTGTGCTATTATTAAGGAAATTGAAAAAACTGAAGGAGATAATGGTGGGGCCCCAAATGGAATAGGTGGGTGGCCACCAATATCCAGGTAGTTCAAAGAGTCTTCTACACTCTGTTAATCGTCTTACACTAATCCAGACAAAATCAGGCCAATACTTAGCCAATTCTCAACCTGTCTTCAACCTACCTTGCTCACGCAATTCCTGATGAATGCAATCCCTATTATTTAGGAATTTCAGCCTTCCTCAACTGCCCTGAGTATCATGGGAATCTTGTGGTGTTTTAACTGCAACTGGGCAGTCAACTAATATCACAACTGATAGTCACACTTCCCTTTCACCTAGATCTCAACTCGGTCTCCACTGGAACTGACATGCATGCATCTAATAATAGTAAAACCTCAGTTGCATGTGAGATCAATGATTGTGAATTAAATAATATTTATTTCACTTGATCTCTAACTAGTGTATCAAACAGTTACAACTAGCACAACTGAGTTTAACTCACTTAACTGAGTTAAACTGATTACAACCTGCATTAACTAATGCACCACTGCTCTTCGAACTCTGTTACAACTAGAATTACTCTGCATGCCTCACCAACTACTCGCAACTTGAAATTCATGAGTTAACCGAGTTTATCAAACTCAGTTAAATATTACAAGTTATTTTGAGATTAGATTACATTTTATTGTCCATTTTAATTAAGGGAAAATTAAAATAGACATGCACCAAATTTGGCCCACACCAGTGTAGGTGCTGCTAAGACTTGTGGTCCCACACTAGTGTAGGTGCTGCTTGGACCTCTCGGTCCCACACTTAGTGTAGGTGCTACTTGGACCTCTTGGTCCCACACTTAGTGTAGGTGTTGTCATGTTGTTTATGGATGCCAATTTCATTGTTTCTTGTTGCAAACTTCAACATAGCACACACATTGTTGGTTTTCCCTAGTTGGGGTTTCCTAGGTAAGTTTTGGTGCCATTATGTTTATGGCGTTATTGCCTTCAAATTTTATTTTCCATTGTGCATTCTATATTAAAATACTCAATATGTTTGGTGCATGTATTTGAAGGTTTTAGTTCCAATTTCTTTCATTTATGAAAATTCATTAAATTAGTTGTTGGGTATTTAATATCTAACAAAAATACATAACAATAAATAGTATAGTTTAAAAGTAACAAGTGTTGTAGGGAAATTTAGTCCTACCCAATAAGTTAGAAAATACCTAATGAATAGTTAAACTTAGTATGATTAAATACACAAGCAACAATTATTTTTTGTTTAAAGATATTTAAAGTAAAAAAAAACTTTATTTACTCATATAAACTCTAAAACAAGATTGAACCATCTATCCTAAAATTAAAAGGAAATTTAAATATTCCAAAAAGAAAACTCATATAAATAGTTTTCAAATTGCAAACTAGCAATTGCACCAAGAGGTGCAAAGGAACACCGAAAGGAGGAGTTTGGGAATTTGGAAGTTAAATGGATGAATCGTGCATCTGAGGATCATGATTTTTGAATTCTCTACCTAGATAGATTGCATTCTTGAATGTGGTCATTATTGCCAATGCTGAATCCCCAACCGAACGAAGTTCATATATGCATGTGTCCTCATGTTCCCACACGATTCCTGGTAATAAATGGTTTTGATGTCGGGTGTCAAGTCCCACAAAACCTTGTAGATGTTAAGCACTCTGAAGAGCCTTTGGCTTGACTTTTTCCTCATGGCCACAGATTCTCCAACATCCTGAATTTAAAGGTTTCAATCATTTGGCCAACGCAATGCTCCCAATTGAATGAGGTTTTTAATGTTGGCACATCATCCCAAGGCTCACCAATAGGTCATTTTTATCGTCTAATTTAAAGGTATTTATAGGATGATGTAATTTTGTTTGCTCGACAATGTAACTATTTTCCACCTTCATTGAGATTACAAATGAGATTGTTGGCATATGTTAAACTTATGAAGATAATCTACACTAGAACCCACCAGCCAATTTTCATGCACAAATAAATCTAAGGCAATTTATTTATCTAAAGTACAATCCCAAGAACTTAAGCCAATTTAGAGCACATTAAAATATTTAGATCATAATTTTAAAGGCAATTAGAATGTCACAAATTATATTGTTCCTCATTTCGATCAAAACCACACCTTAAAATTAGTCAATAAGATTATATTCTCCTCCCATGCCACTAAGGTTTCTTCTTTTGTTTTAAACACGCACATATAAAGATATTCAAGTAAAGAAAATCCTTGCAAAGAAAAAGGTAAAGTTATTTGTTGTCTTTAGATGGAACAATCGATAATGTGATCATGACCATGGATTAGAATGAAGAGCACGAGCAACAAAAATAGGAGGAAATTTGGCTGAAGCTTTTGTTACTTTCAGCGTAAGCTCGCATGGTTTGTTGGGAAGATGGCCTTTTGATTACATAAACTCCAAACATTCGAAACATGGTAATGTCAAATCTGAAACAATTTAGACATATGAATGTTGGCATAAGTGCATAGGGTTAGTTGGGAAGAGTCCCAGATATATACAATCGACCAATTGATGAAAACACTTCAGCATAGAGGCAAATTCCAATTGTTCAACTAAGTGATGCATACATTTCAATGTAAAGGCAAATCGCTTGAATGGGCCGTAAATTTTTGAAGGCAGTCAAGCATGATTAATAACTTGAGTGGTGACCTATCTCCCAAGACATGACTATGTAGAGTGACCGTTTCACGAATATTATTGAACTGAATCTTTGTTTTTAAGGTGTAAGAGTCTGATCCAACAATGATACGTCCATCACTACACAAAATCTTGATCATTCAAAGCTATATGTTGTGATATTAACTCTAAGATTCATGGGCATTATATTCACTGCAATTGGAACTTAGTGATGGAAGTTATAATTAGCGGTGGGAGTTAGAGTTGAACCACCCATTCCAACTATTAGACACTTGGGATTGGGTTGTTGACAATTAATTGTTGAGAGTTGTTCTATGGCCCACTATGATGGTTGTTCTACCACATGAACACAATTGATTTCTAGAAAATCACCGTTATCATTGTTTCAGATCTCAAGAGATTATTATTGTGTAAACCATCACAGCTTGCTAATTTATAATTGTTTCTTTGAATAGTCAAGATTTCTTAGATCTTTCGCACGATAATATTTGTTACCCGCGGATCTAGGAGTGGCCCACACGTTGACTTTTATTGTGGCATCCACGGGAGAACCAATAATGAGGATCAAAGAGTGTGGGGTTGTGAATGCTAAAAGAATTATAAATAATGGGTTCTCGCTAGGGTTTGGGAGCAGCGGAAGGGCGGTCTCGAATGTCAACCAACTTCGAACCGGACCAGGGCGAGAAACATTTTGGAACTTTACGCTTCAGTGGGTTGCTAACATGTATGGTACGAGACACAAGCTATGAAATCCATCCTGTTTAAGGGAGACAACCCGAGGTTTCCAACATATTTAATTTGGTAAGATAAATGAGTGATTCATTGTTCAACGCTGCAACAACCCTATTATTTTTTGGGCGGAAGAGCTATAAATATTGAGTGCATGCCTTCGGCTTACGGAGTGGGGTCTTGCAACCCAGATACAGGCTGACATTGAAGGATTGAAAAAGTTCGATGACATAGTGATAACTTGGAAGGGTGGGATGTGGCGGGTTAATGAGTAAATGAGAGATTATTTTGTGGGAGCCGATCATTCCAGGAAACTGAGAGAAATATTTTATGACCGCCTAAGCTTCCAACTGCAGACATATGGAAAGCGAGACCAATGGTGCATGAGTCGAGCTATAATGGGGGGTTTTTAATGGGGAAAAGTCACTGCGATAAACGTGTTCCGACACGTTGAATTTTGTCGGCAGATGTAGTTGCGTGTTTGGGGTGGTGGGATTCGCGATAACCGTGGGAGCAATCCAGGACGATGCGTTCATAAATGTCACCGAAACTCGTCCAAAATTCTACAAAATTTACCCGAACGTGTTAAAATAAAATTGGTTCAAAGGACGAAAATAAAGCTTACAGATTGCGTGGGGTGAACAGTATTTCCTCACCCAATCTCACAAAGAAAACGTCTTTAGATGTAACTAAGTATATTTGTTATTAATAATTTTTAACTAGTAAAAGTAAAATAAATATATATCATATACTAGGTGGAAAGCAAGAAGTTTTTCAACATTGGGCAGGGTTTAATTCCCATAAGAGTTTCCCAAAGCCATGAGATCACCTTTAGGTAATGGTTAAACATGTGGTTGCACCAGAAAAACCATATTAAATGGTGCACACATAAGCCCACCCCATATCCTCCTTTGAAATAAGTCAAGGATCTCAACTAAGGTAGTTTGATGAACAATTTATTTCCCTAATTGTATTGGTTAACTTTTTAGTTAAAAAAATAATAAGTGTATATATTATTATTATATTTATATTACACACATTAGTATATATAACGTTCTAAAAAAATCATTTAAATATATTTTCCCACGAGTTATAGGTTTATTTTTTCTCACCTTTTTTTTTTTCAATTTATTTCCTTTTAATTTTGACTTTTATTTTTATCTTTATTTTTTATGTCTTTTATTTTCCACTCTGTAACAAGATCTTAATTTTTCCACTAATACAATGATACAAAATTAAAAATAAAATAAAAAAAATTAACCAATATTTTACATTGTCAAATAATTAAATTTTTATAGTCAAAAAATATATATTCATTCTATGATATAACAATATATTTATACCATCTTAAATATATCAGTTGTATCTAATGTTTGTAACATTTATGAAATAATTGTATATAATGTAACAATGACATACTATATTTCTCCATATATATATTTTTTTTTCGAGTTTAAAATAATAATATTATTAAAAAATATATATAATAATATTGTATTTATAATATGGACATTAATCTATATAATGTTCTCTAAAAACTATTAAAATATTGTTTCTCTTAAGTTATAGCTTTTTAACCTTACTTTTTTTATTCCAATTTATTGCCTTTCAATTTGGACCATTCCGTATTTTCCTTTGTTTATTTCTGTTTTCAATTCAATTATGTAATAAGACTTTAATTGTTTCAATAATAGAATCATACAAAATTACAATTTTAAAATATCACAAATAATAACAAATAAATACTTTTCTAATCAAATAGTTAAATATTTATAATAAAAAATATAATTTACAGCATCTTATTTTAAGATATTAGTTATTAATATTGTGCCAATAATAAAATATAAAATAAATATATATTATAGATTATGTAATAAGTATATATATAATATGTCTACTGAGTTTAGCTTGAGTGGTTGGGAGAATAATTGTTATCTTCCCTACTCAGGTTCAAGTCTTGTAAGTCGATATGTTGATGCTCTTGAATAGAGTAACTTAGTTACACTCTTAAGTGACTCTATACTAAGGGTTGGCCTAGTACCAACAACCTCTTTATTGCCTTTGGGATGAGAGGGAGACTGACTTTCTTCCCTAGGCGGTACCCAATGCCAAATTTTTTTGTAGCCCAGATGATTAGCTTAATTGGTTGAGTTGTCGTTGCTAAAGAACCTTGCTAATGGGAGGTCACAAGGTTAATTTTCCTCAATTCCCTCGGGGTTAGGCTCTGTTAATAATCCCGTGGGATGTGATCCCTTCGAGTGGATCTTCCTGAATATTTCCTCAAAAATTATGTATATATAATATTAGCCTTTAGGGATAGTTCATGGTCGAGTCCCCATCGTTAAAGCACCTTTACTATCAAGAGGTCATGGGTTCAATTCTCTCGACACTCTCGGGGTCAGGCTCTGTGGTTGAGATGACAGGAAGTGATCCCTTCAGATGGATCAGCCTAGTACAAATATTTTGTGGACGTAGAGGTCATCGATCTCTAGGATTCATGAACCACATAAAAGAAAAATAGTATATATAATATTATTATATTTATATTATATACATTAATGTATATAATTTTGGGAAAACATCTTCACAAGATTCTAGTTTTAAGTAGAAAAAACAATTGAAAGAGTTTTTTTTTTTTTTTTTTAAATCATGAGTTATAATTTTATTTTATTTATTTATTTTTTAAATACAAAATAAATATATATCATAGATTATGTAATAAGTATCTCAATATATTTATACCATTTCAAATTTTCTAGTTTCGAGTAGAAAAACACTTCAGTTTATTGTCTTTTAAACTTTTCTTTCCTTTTCTTTTGTTTTTTCATTTTCTAACCTTTTTTTTGGTTGGTAAACCCATGAAAAGATTTGAACCGATGATCATTTTGCAAAGAGTCTCTTAATAATAAACCCATTCACTGTGAATTCAAATCCCACTAGACTTCCTATTTTTAACTTTAATTTTACAATAAGACTTCAATTATTTTCATGGATCAAATGATATAAAAGTAAAATTTTAATATATCATAAAAAAATGTAAGAATATTTGCATAATTTTTTACATTAATAATAGGTTTTAATATTTTTATTCAAAGCATAATTAATACAAAATTAATGATGAATTGATGCCTTCCACACAGACTAATAAAACATTGTAATAAAATTTATATGAAAATTTCAGTGAATTTACAAACATAGTTAACAATACAACATAATTGTATGTTGCATAGATCTACATTATAACGAAGATTTTAAAATATAAAAGCAATAAAACTATAGAGTAAACCATGTATATTAACTTTAAAGATATAAAATTACCCCGATCGAGGCGTTGAAGACGTGACTCAGCTAATGAGTGGCAAGTTGGCCACCCCACTGTCATCCCAGACTTTAAATGAGAGGGGGGGGGAGGCGGGGGGAGTGGGGGACAACCATAACCATGCATTCACACACTCCCAGGATTTTACGACTACTCAAACGATTTATTATGGTAATTCCCCCCATCATGAATGCATTGTTTCGAGGGTGAGCGAGAAGTTATCAACAAAGAAGGGGGTACTGGCAGAAGGAATGTGGGTTTTTGTCCTAGTATAGTTTGGGTGAAGATTACAAGAGTGTGTGAAGGTCTGGGCCTCCTGATCAGACTCTCCATCCTCAACCTAAGTCTATCATAGATTTTGCAATTTGCTTAGACAATAAGTCTATGTTTTTTAAAATATTTTTGTGTCCGCCCAACAATTTCTCCATGCAATTGGATTTTCGTGAACAAAGGAGACCTCCCTCTGGCTCATTATTTCAGGTTTTTGTGTGTCCCTATGGTCTATTTTGGTTTATTTATAGTGTGATAGGTGCTTGGAATTCTCGTGGGGGTGGGGATTTATTTCAATTCCATGGGAAGGAGTCTCCTAGGTCTATTGGACGGGAAAGGCCTTTTGACTCTTGTTCGGACATGTTACTTCTTTCACCATTATTCCATTTTCCTGTCCCTAACTCTCCCTTTTCTCCTTCTCATCAGTTGATTCTCGTATATGTTTCTTGGTCTTGGTTTTGTGGGTCCATCCCTATAACTCTTGTTCTTAACTCTCGTTGGTGTGTAAATTCTCTTTGGTCACTCCTTCCTCTTTGTTGGACGTTATGTCGCACCAATACGTGCACCCTAGACGAGACTCTGGTGGTGTGGTCCAAATCATGATCCAAAGCTTAAATTCAAGCCCAGTCTACTGCAACGTTATTCCACTCCTGCTCATATCCAAGACGAAATATGTGATCTTGAAACAAGTCACCCAAGACAAACAGGTGCAATCAAATTTCAAAATCTAGGAGACAGTCATTGACTAGCTCCTAAGCACAAATTTTTTTTGCATTCGTCACAGCTAATACTTCCATTCAATTATGTTTTATTGGCTGATGAAAATGTTGTTGGGTTGAGTTCTCTAAGAGCAATAAGAGGACTACAATGAGATCATTGTATTCCTAAAAAACATCCAACACATCGAAAAGCACATGCGCACCTTTCTGGTTACCTTGGATGCCCAACTTGGGAACATTGAAAAGATCCTAAAAAATGACAACCAACTTGCTTTAGATCCTAACATCATGACTCCAACTCCAGGTTTGTCCTTTGATAAATTCTGATGGCTCAAGTTTCCTGAAGATTTTCTTAATGTTTTGTACTCACATGTTATTTAGTTTCTTGCCAACGACTAGTATACTTTATCTTGCTTCTCATTGGTGGTGAGTAGGAATGCATAGTACACTTGTTTTTTTGTATTAGTTGGACTATAGGTAGAGTATTAGTAGTTTTGGGTCTACACTACAAATCGAAGTTTTATCTCTACTATCGATGGTTTGATTTATTTTGTGGTAGAGCTTGATAGTGGACACACATATTATATATTTTGAAATATGAATTAATGGAAGTGGGAAAATTAACCCAAAAAAAAAAAACTTTAAAGATATAAAATTATTTTATTTATGCATTTATTATTTATTATTTATTATTTATTTATATGGATAAAAGAATCACAATAATGTATTTAAAGTTTTTTTTTGGGTAAGTTAACGTCTTTCATTAATAGCATAGGTTATGGATTACATGATTTTATTATCTACTTTGGCATGTCCCATGGGAAACCACAGTAATGGAAAAATAGCAAAAGCTATTTCCCATAAGCACTAATAAGCATAAATATCCTATGAAGCAACATTTGAATTCAAAAATCCAATTTCAGGTCCCATAAACACTGATAAGCATACATATATTATAAGGCAACGTTTGAATTCAAAAAACGAAGGCATGCCAACTAGAGAATATGCGTTGAGAGTTAACAAAAAACCTATATCTAGATAACTGCAACTAATTGAAAAATTCATGGACATGACAACCATGATCAAAACTCTACTATGCATGTAAAATATCAAAGAGGAGGTGGCGATATCTAATTTTTCATGGATATTCTACTGGACAATTCATCACAACAGATTTGATAAAATTATATTTAAAATTTGAAATTCTACACTATTGCAATTTTATTTCTTTTTAGATTTATGGATCTATAGATTACAATTAATGATGTATATACATGAATTAAAAATTATGCAGAAAATAGAGAACAACAAAATAAAATCTCTCAAACACATTAGACACATTGTAAGGCTTAGGAAACCCTTTCAGGAGAAAAACGTAGAATCTGGAAGGTGAGGCCACTCTGCTCTCTTTCTCTTAATATAAAATCATTATGAGTAGAAATAAGTATGGCTTGTGATCCTTGGGCTACTACAATTCAAAAATCATCTTTGTGTGTTTGATCTCCTATCCCTCTTGGTTATTTTTTCTCAATTATGGAACAAATGCGCTCGAAATAATGTAACCCCTTTTCCTTCTAGTGTCTTGGTTATAATACAACCTAATAACCTACTATTGGTTAGGTTTAACTACCTTAAATCTTAACTAGAGTTAAAATATGGACCCATCTAGAATATTCTTCATCATAATCACGTGGTTATCCCATTTTTCATGAATAATGAGTGTTAATGTGGCATCCTCTCAAATTATGGAGGTGAAAATAGGAAGGTCAACTTTTGTGTGACATAACTTTCGCATACGAATTTTGATTGACGCGATTCTTGTGTCGTTGGAAATGTCTCTGTGTCTGGAATAGGAAAAAAATGTGTCACACTAGAGCGAAAAAGTTTTACCCCCAAAAAATACCATTTGATGCCTCAAAACTCTCCCGGAAGGTTTCAGACCCTAATTTTCCAAACTGGGTCTCGCCGGTGAAAATGGTCTTGTGAGCTGATTCCGCCACTTTTTCCACTCTGAAAGAATCGAGATGGATAAAAAAAATATAATGATCCAATTCAGGTCTAGTGGATACCTTTAAGGGCACATGATGCCCAAGACTATCTAGTGGATATGCAACCTTGCCATGTAGAATGACATTCTCCATTCTCACCATGTGATCATTCATATCCTAAAATTGTTTTTGAAGTTCAAGGTATTTAACGATGTATATGAAAAAAATTAATTGAAAATATTTTAATTTTTTTTTTTCAAAATTTAAAAGTTTTATGACATTGTGGATAATCCAGATTCTGCAATATAAAACAAATTCATAAAAATAAGGTGGAATATTTTCGTGATCCATTTATTATTAACCATCAATTATTTAATGTTTAACATTAAATATTTTTAAGCTATACTATTGGTCGAAAATTTGGAGCAGTAATGAACCAAGGTTTGACCTGAGTTTGCCAACAATGGAAGTCATCGTAATTTAGGTTTTGGCCGACATTTTCACTCCCTTTGTGCAAAAGGAGTGTCTCAACTGAGGCAAGCCAGAACCAATAAAGAAACAAGGGATCTTTATCAGTGGCGAAGGAATAAAATTGTTATTACATTATTTGTGCAAATAATCATCTTACAGATCTATGCAACCATATCGGTATGAGAACAACAATATTTTTTTTTTTTCAGAAAGAAAAAAACACTGTTTTCATTAACAGTTCATATATGAAGTCATTACATTCTCATCTCGTGAAGATAAGAAAAACACGATCCAACCATCCTTATATTGAGACAAATTCTAAGGAAGAGAGGAGTTAAAATCTAAAAACAGGAGGGGATCATAATCATTTCTGGGGGAAGATTCCACCCAATCCAAATTACGAGGCCAGATAAGTAAAACATCCAAAATTGGACCCAATTTATGAGAAATAGGGCAATTCAAATACTGGACTTTTCAAAGATACATAGGAAATTGTAGACAACAGAGCAAATAGATACAGCTGGCTCGCTTGAGGAAAATTCGGAATCAGGCTCGCTTGAAAATGAAAAAACATTCAGATATGTATAACCGACATGCTTTATATTGCAGACATCCCAGAATCTGAAACTGGCTCGCTTGTGTAGTAAATTAGAGGCACACTTGTTCAGTTCATTCGATCAATATGAATAACCGGTATGCTTAATATTGACGACATCCCAGAAACTGAAACTGGCTCGCTTGTGTAGAAAATAAGAGGCACACTTGTCCAGTTCATTTGATCTGGCTCGCTTGATGTGATCACAAGAAAACAAAAATGACAAAGATTGTGTTGACTGTTCCAAGAAAAATTCATATGTCTGATCCTTATAATATGAAGCACAGATATGATGTGATATCAACCATGATAATGAAAAACCAGCTCGCTTGATCTGATACCTCCCTGTTGTATAATACGGCTCGCTTGTTGCATATAACATGCTCGCTTGTCCAATTCCTTCCTATTCAGGGTCGCTTGATGTGATAAAAAACAGTAAAAATTGAAAAGACATGGAGACTGTTGCAATAGAAATTCATATGTCTGATCCTCATCAATGAAGTGCAGATATATATGGGGGATTTAGTAAAATCCGATCAGTCGATAAAATTTGGAACAGGCTCGCTTGATAGGGGAATATTTGTGCAGGTTCGCTTGTGTATGGATCGTGGAAAATGGAAGTTGGTATGTAGTCAACCAGAAAAAAAATCAAAAGTTAGCAATTCAAAAATATGAGCCATGTAGACATAAGGTTACCGGATATAAACTGCATTATTTTCTGAACAGTAAGGCATTTGGATTGTAGTATCCCAAATTTGAACCCCGTCCCTGTAATGAAACACCTGTATAAAACCAAAAACTACATTTAAACCCCTTTTGGACAGACCATCAGCACGCATATTGAGGTCTCTGTAGATATGATCGATAGGAGGGGATCCCAGCCTTTGCCATAGCCTCCGGACTCTGCATATCCAGCCCTGCAGATCTGGAATATGTATTTGGATCCAACCCATAATGCAACCAACAATCATATCAGAGTCTCCATAAATATGTAAATCCGTTAGATCCATGTTGACAACAGCCAATAGGCCACCCCAAAGGGCCATGATCTCAGCCTTGTTATTGGTTCCTGGTCCACCATTCCAGTGCATATGTATCCTTTCTCGGCCCGATAGCTTTATCCAAGCGCCACATCCCGTATTACCATCTTTGTAAGCACCATCGAAAAAGACAACAGGAAGTGCAATCTTATGTGGTCGAATCCGGCGAGATCCATCTATTGAACGAATAATATTTATGGGGACAACATCAATCCAGCTCATGATAGCATTATATATGAAGGACATATTGAAAGGGGATTCATCGAAAATGAGCTGATTCATGGCGAGCCAAACCTCCCAAATAAAGAAAAAGGGCAGCGATCTGAATTTGCTCTTCATGGAATCCCATTCGACCACGACAGTGATAAAATCTACTGGAATCCAGGCAGGATCTATGAGGTGCACTGAGAACAATTTCCAGAGTTGTATGACCACGGGGCATTGAAAAAAGAGATGATTGATTGACTCCTCAGATAGACCACAAATAGAGCATCTACTAGGACCCATTATGCCCCTTTTTAGCAGGTTATTCCATGTGAGAAATTTATTCTTCCATGTGAGCCATCCAAATCGGATAATTTTAGTAGGTAGCCTTCGCTTCCAAAATTATGCAAATGTTCGGGTGATCTGTGCAGAGTAAACCCGGAAGTTGATTCTGTGGTAAATTTATTTTACGATTGGATGATGCTCCATCGTCAGCCTATCCCAGATGATGCAATCGCCTCCAATAGTGTAGTAGACACTAGCCGCACTTAATGAACCAAGTACCTGATCCCATTCAGCTGCCAACTCGCCTTGTAGTTTCAGCTGTTCAGCGTTCTTAAAAATTGGGGCACCAAAAGACCACGAGATAATAGTTTGTGAAATATAACTGATCCCCCGGTGAGCCAAAATATGAATAAGGCATGCAGATGGTTTTGACAACTTGTCAAAACCTTGCATATTAATGTCTCCCAGAGGAATACGACTGCCGTCTCTGAAGAGCCATGCAAGTCTGTCTGCAACATGACCCAGGACCTTCTTAAAACTGCCCCAAATAATCGAGTATGTCACAGGGAAGTGGAATTTATGACAGAGGAGAAAATGAAGAGAATCACCAACCAGATATTTGCATTTAATTATATCCGACCATATTCCGGGTCCATTTATAGCTCGCTAGAAAGATTTAATGAGCAGGGTGATGTTGAAATTTCTTGTATCCAAGATGCCCTAACCATCATGCTCTTTGGGTCTGCATAAGGAAGCAAGTCTGACCAGATGAAATTTGTGTGTATTCCCAGAGCCGTTCCATAGAAAACGGGCAATGATCCTGTTGATATCCTCCACTATACTTGCATGCAAATAGAATAAGTGCCCCCAATATACCAGTAGTTGAGATAAAACCTCTTGAATCATGATGTATATGCCTCCTATGGATAGCCATCTGTGAGTCCACCTATTGATTTCCCCCCTAATTCACTCAAGCAGCCATAGCCAGTTCGATCGGTTGTATCCGCATGGCTTAATTTTATATCCAAGGTACATCAATCCATCTGATAGCAACTGGGAACCAACCCCGAGGAACTCTGCAATGAAATGGATTTCATCTATATCACCGAAATCATATAAAAGGAAGGACTTGGCCTTGTTAATGTATAAACCTGTGGCAGCATCAAATCTGTTGAGAAGGAAATGGATATAAAACCAGTGGTTCCTTCTGAGACTCCCAAACAGTAACATATCATCCACGAACAAGGAATGGGTGGGCGATGTAGGTTCAGAAAAATGGAATCCAACAATGTAGCCTTTTTGCGTCGCCATGTGCATCAATTTACTGAAGCCATCCAAGATTAATATGAAAATAAGCGGGGACAACACACATCCTTGTCTTAGTCCCCGTCCCGCCTCAAAGAAAGAAGTAGGCAATCCATTGACAATGACAACATATCAGACCGAGGTTATGCAGGACATAACCCATCGAATAATCCTGAGTGGAAAACCAATCTTCAATAATACCAAACGGATATAAGACCGATCCAGGGTATCGTAGGCCTTGTATAAATCGAATTTCATTATCAGGGCCTCACGTTTCTGAAAGTGCATAGAATGTAGAATCTCTTGCGCAATAGTGATTGCATCATGTATTGACCTTCCTTTAAGAAAACCATATTGCTCTGGAGAGATATGGACTGATAGTGCTGGTTTTAATCTGTTAGCAATGATCTTGGATGTTATTTTATACAGGAGATTACATAATGCAATCGGTCGATAGTCCCCAAAGGATGACGGATTATCATTTTTCGGAATGAGTGTTATGAGTGTGGAATTTAAGTTCGATGGAATATGACCAGTGGTTCTGAATAATTCCGTCATTTCCGTCAGCTCAGTCACCATAATGTCAAAGAAAAAAAGGAAAAATTCAGAGGTGCAGCCATCGGGACCCGGACACTTGTCATTTGGAAAGGATTTAATCACCCCTTCGACCTCGGCTATCGAAATCTGTTCATCCAGAATGTTTATGTCGTTCTCTTCATATATTCTGTGGATATGATCTAATACCCACTGTTGGCAAGTGTAGTCAATCTCTTGATTCTGTTGATAGAAAGACGAGAAATGACGAAATGCTTCATCCTGAATATTCGGTGTAGTTTTTTCATAACTGCCATTAGACCTCTTAATACACCAAATAGCGTTACGACACTTGCGGTCATTTGCGCATTTGTGGAAATATTTTGTATTTCTGTCCCCTTCTCTTAACCATTGATTCCGACTCTTCAGTTTCCAAGAGATTTCTTCGATTTTAAAAATTATTTTTCCCTATCAGCCAGGGATTTCATAAGATCGTAGGACTGTTTGTCCGGAGTGTTGTCCTTGTAGCTTAGAAAAATACACCTCATTTGATCTTTAATCACTGTCAGATCTGCTTTAAGTTCCCGTTTCTTGTTGATCTCCCATTTTTTGGCTGCTTTTTTCAAAATCTGCATCTTGTGGTGGAAGAGGTTCCATCCGACCAAGTCGACCATATTCGCACCATGAAGCCATTCCCTCCTGATAAGCTCAGTAAAATCTTGGTCCTCCAACCATGCCCGATTGAATTTAAAATGCAAACCCACCGATCTATCATCCAGATGCCAGGTTAGCAGGATCAGCATATGATCCGAAACATTAGATACCAGCACCTCACTTCTTGGCAATCCCATCGAGATTATGAGGCTGTCTTTAACCATGGCCCGATCCAGCCTTTTACCTATGTAATCAACTCCCGATCTTTTATTCGTCCATGTCGGCATGATTGGTGTAGGAGAAATATCCACCATATGAAAATCCGACATCAAATCATGCAGATAACCAGCCAAGCATTCAACCCTAGCCTTGACACCCCAGATATCATTTAAGTTCATAGTGGAATTATAATCGCCCATTAGTATCAAATTCTTCAAAGAAAGAAGCTCTGAATTTTTAAACTTGTTCCAAAAGGACAACCTGTTATGATAAGGTGCGTAGAGATTGACGATGTTAAGAAGGCCTTCGAAACCTCTAATACAGCCCACTAAAATGATCCCACTAAAGAACCTATATGCCTTAAAATTTGCCCAATATGGATTCCATAAAGCAATCAGACCACCTGAATGCCCAGTCACATCAACAACAACTGCCTGCCATCCTTTACATATGTTTAGAAATGTATTAATGGCCTTCTCTCTGATACTAAGTGTCTCTTGGCACAAAATGATACAGGGCTTCTGAGAGTTGATAATGTTCTGGAGGCAATGATGTTTGGGGGCATCGCCCAACCCCCGAATGTTCATTGAGAAGAATTGGATCATTTTGGGGAGGCGGCGGGTTTACTTGCTCTAAGCGCCCGATTTTTGCCCAAGATGTCATCGGACATAGAAATAGGAATATCTGTGTAATTATCATGCTCATCGGAGATGAGCGACAAAGCTCTTGGAAAAGTCAAGTGAGTACGCAGAATTCTGTTCCTTTTTTTTTTTTTAATGGATTGTGACATTTGACATATTTGATGGAGGAATGACTTTATCGGGAGAGACAATGATCTTATCAAAGACTGTAAGGGCAGCTAGATCTAAATCCGGGTTACCTAAAAGTGTGTCAATGTCATTACCGACGGAATTATGTGGAGACAGAGGCAAGTCGGCTTGTTCCTCAGCAGATGACAACAGGGAAAGAGGGAGGTATGTATCATCAGGGATTCGGGAGTCATTCACCTGGGACGATTCCCCAATATGAAAGCTGGATGACGGAAGAAGTGGAGGGTCTTTCGATATATGGCCAGACACATTATTGACTTCTACATTCATTGTGTGTTCAAGGCCATCCTTCCGGACATCTACCCTCCCAGGTATAGAGATATCGACAACAGACATATGAGGATCATAAACATCTACCTTCCCTATTTCCGAACCAGACGAATTTACATCCCGACCCAACCCAGATATAGTATGATTCTTAGAAAAATTTAGCAAATCTTGACCCGCCCCATCATCAAGCAAGATAGTTCTATCACTATGAGCATTGGCAGAAACATATGCATCTTCATCATCAGAGGAATTAGGACAAGAATTACCTAGATAAAGTCCACCCGGGGAACTCGGCACAGCTTGAGTATTTCGTCGGTCCTTCGACTAGTGTAGCAATTTCCGGCCAATCTGGTGACGAAGAGGACAATGGTTTCGTAGATGGCCAGTTCGATGACAAACAAGGCAGCAGAACGGAATCCCCCAGTAATCGATACGCTGTCGATGGCGACGCTGACCCCATAATAGGTCCACATCACCAGGTAGACCCCCAGCAAATTCCACTTCTACCAATATCCAAGCAATCCTCTTGTCGCCGGATCTAACAATACCGGGGTCAATATATTTTGTTCTGCCAATTGAATTCCCAATGGCCCGAAGCGTTTTGTGTGTCCAGAACTCCAATGGCAACCCAAGGAGTTTGACCCAAATAATCCAACTCTTAGGGGCTTACATAACCAGGTGGAAACCCAAGAACCAGGGAACAAGCTGTATGTAACTCCGACCTCGCACCCAGGTCCGATTAATAACCTTGAAAATATCCTTGTCGTCTAGAAAATGAATACTAAACCATCCATTGAATAATTTTATCACCCTGGGCGCATATCCGATCAAAGGGACCCAAACCTGTCTAACCCAGTAGTCCATATCAATATCATTGCCATCGGGAAACATCCATCTCCCAATTAAAACTCGCTTCTGTAGACTAGCCACCCTGCAGCATAAGTCATTGTGGTCTAGATTGATCTCCTTGATCTCCATTTTCTGTTTATAGAAAGCATTCTTCCCACTTCTGCGACCGGATTTCTTCTTCTTATGATTTGGGTAATCAGAGTTCCCTCACTAGAGAATTTGGCGGAAATTCCGACGGCCAAATCGTCGCTATTCCGACACATTGTCGTCGCAGGAGCGACAATTAGAGGGCAGGAAAACCGTGGTTTACCATACCGTCGCAGTTCCGACACAACTAAAAAGTGTCGTAGTATCGACACTTTTCCGTCGCTTCCAAACAAGCGTCACTCTTCCGACGTCTCCTAATCCATCGCTCTTCCGACCTCTATAAACTGTCGCACTTCCGACGAAATGTGGTCCGACATTTTGAACGTCGCTCTTCCGACTTCTGTAAACTGTCACAATTACGACGAAATGTGGTCCGACGTTTTGAACGTCGCTCTTCCGACGTCTGTAAACTGTCACAATTACGACGAAATGTGGTCCGACGTTTTGAACGTCGCGCTTCCGACGTCTGTAAACTGTCACAATTCCGACGCTTACAAGACGTCGGAATTGCGACGGAAGGTTCAATTTAAAAAAAAAAAATGAAACTTTAAAAGAGGAAAAATGTTGTTTTGAATATATTATATGTAGTAAAAAAGTGCATGAAGTAATTACATTTTCACATCTGAAGATTTGAACCCAAATATCCATCCAGAAAAGTGGAAGTCCCACCCCAGACAATGATAGAAAAATACCCCATGTCACATACAGGGACATGATATAAAACCCGGTAACGGTCCACATGGAGATTATCGACAAATCTGAGAAAGCATCCAAATATGCCCGAGGCATCTATAAGAAAGTGAAATAGCAGTATGTAGAATAGTAAAACAACAGATAGAGTACAGACGTCCATTGTTCCAAATACAAATTAAAGTACCCAAAATCCTTGAACAGAGAAAAACGCTAATCATGTGAGGAGTGTGATATGTCCCAAATATAAAAATACCATGAGACCATATCAATAAACCAGCAACATAGACCAACATCGCTAGTTTTGAAGGAAGAGTGATAAACATTAATCATTTTTTTTTCACAAGAGAAAAAACGTTGTTTTGAATATATTATATGAAGTAAAACAGTCCATGAAGTCATTACATTTTCACATCTAAAGTTTGGAACCCAAATATCCATCCAGAAAAGTGGAAGTCCCACCCCAGACAATGATAGAAAAATACCCCATGTCACATACAGGGACATGATATAAAACCCATTAACGGTCCACATGGAGATTATCGACAATCTGAGAAAGCATCCAAATATGCCCGAGGCATCTATAAGAAAGTGAAATAGCAGTATGTAGAATAGTAAAGCAACAGATAGAATACCGACGTCCATTGTTCCAAATACAAATTAAAGTACCCAAAATCCATGAACAGAGAAAAACGCTAATCATGTGAGGAAGACCATCAGGCCATATCAATAAACCAACAACATAGACCAACATCGCTAGTTTTGAAGGCAGAGTGATAAACATTAATCATTTTTTTTTCACAAGAGAAAAAATGATGTTTTTAATATATTATATGAAGTAAAATAGTCCATGAAGTCATTACAACAATATAGAGACAGATGGTCTCGTAGATAAGAAAAATGATAACTGATGTTGTGCTGTTTCCTTCTTTTAAGAATGTGCTGGAGGCAGGCCCTATATCTTGGCTTGCTGCTGTCCTCTTTAGTAATTCTATGTTGATTATTTCATTTCACTGATACTCTTTAACTGCTCTGATACTCTTTGACCTTTTTTCATCCTTTTATCCTTTTTATCATGATATATTGTGGTAAATAGGCAAAAATTTATGTAAGGATAATTTTTTACAAAAGTTCCATCATTTCTTCCCACCATTGAACTTCTGGCACTCTGGTCATTTGCAACTCTCTTAGTGTTTCATCAGCCTCAGTATGTCTGAAGTAATCAGGTTGATTTGGGAACAAATGATTTACTTCATTCTCAAGATAAAATAAATTCTCCAATCTGTCATGAAGGTTTTTCCCTGTAGGCAATGCTGCTGTTGATGAACTGGTTGAAGAACTAGCTTGATTATCAGCATATTTGTCCAATTTTTCAACATAACTATCAAGGTCCATTAGCTTATCTTATGCAACTATAGGACTGGGCAATCCTCTATTTAACAAAATATTCAATCTTTCTTTGAAGGCAATGATTTCTTCTTGCATATCTGAGCACCTTCGTTCTAAATTCTATACCAGAGTTCTTTTAGTAAAAACTTTCTTTATTTCCAGAATTGTTTCGGTCCTGTCCTGAATACCAATTTCTGCAAGTTGATTCTTAGTCTGAGTATTCAAAAAATGTATAAGTCTATTGGCCTCTTCTGGCATATTTCCCAACTCTTGTCTCGATCTCTCAATCTCATCCAGAGCCAATTTAACTAAGTTATTCTGTTCATCCATTATCTGAATTGAGGACCAAACATCCTTTATTGATTTAATGATATTATCCCAAAGAATTTCATTTATTTCTTTTAAATGTTTCTCCAATGTGAGATCCATTTCCAATGCTTTGACTATTTTTTCTAATTTGTTCACTTCTCTTGTTTTATCAGCAACACTCATTTTTGAAAGATCATATTTATGTTCTAGAGTGGCCAATTGTTCCTTTGTTTTGTGAAGCTCTATGGCCTGAATGTTCATATCTTCCATTGACTTTGTTAATTCATCAGTGTTCAAATTTGCGGTGTTGCTCTGTGACAATTCTGCTGGCTGACCTGTTGTTGCTGTACCTGTCACTACTCCTGCTGTAGATACTAGAATATTTGCCTGCTTATCTTTTAATGCATTCTCAAGCTCTTTTTTAGTTGCAGTAAGTTGCTCATTCAATTTTAAGAGCAAATCCATTAGTTCTTCCTCGGAATTTTGTTTGATGATTTCTACAGTCTGTGGATTTCTTGAGGCCGGTAACTTTAATTTTTTTCTCAGAGCTGCAATATCATCATCTTTTCTCTTGATCAAAGCTTCAATACCTTTCACATCTTTAGGATTATGACCCAAACCAATGATTATTTCCTCTAAAGTTTTGATTCTATTATCCTTAGCCTGGGAGGAGGCTTTTTCAAGCTGCAAATGTGTATTAGTATTATCCAAAGAATCCTGCAACTTATGGGTCATCATTGATTTATCCGTCAGAGTAGAATAAATCATCTCACCTATTTGCTTGTGTAGCTCAATTTGATCTAAAGGATGGATATCCTTTGCTAAGACTTCAAAATTAGTCCTAACGTAATCTGCAGCTGTCTGAGGCTGCTGCACCTTGGGCTTCAAATGGCTCATTAACATCTTACCCTGTTGGATGTCATAAGATGACATCAATCTTTCTTGATTTTTCGGAGCCATCTTCAAATATTGGTTGTACACTTGAAGTCTAAGTGGATCGTTCCTGGCCTTTATATTGGTGAATGTTATTTTGATGTCCCAGGCAGTTTTTACTGGAGGTTTGAAAGAAGATATTTCTGCACTTTGTTGCCTCTGTATTCCCTGTTTTTGAAAATTAGTGGATGTCCCACTACCTGTATCTGTTTGCTGAATGTCTTCTCTTCCTTGGCTATTAGGGATTTCCTGAAATGATTCATCTTCTGGAAGGGGAGTTAATTTCTGCCTTTTAACATCTTGCTGTTCAGAAGAGCCACCAATAGGAGTAGTTGTTTCAGCCTCTCTCTTTTTGCCCTTTTCTATATTCAGAGGAGTTCGTAAAATAGAAATTTCTGGCTCACTGATCTGAGCAGGAGGAATTTGTCCTTGACCTTGTTCTTTAGAAGTCTCTGGTTCCGCTGTCATTATGAATTTTTCAATTATTTGTATATCAGACTCCTTTTCTTTTCCTTTAGATTCTACTGCTAATGTACTAATCTCCTGCAAATTTTGTTGTAAAGTCATGGCTGAAGAAGATCCCTGCACTTGTCCAAAAGATTCTAGGTCAAGTATCTTTTCAAGATCTTTCATTACATTTTCAACATTGACCTACTCACTATCATTTTCAACCAATGTCCCTTCTGTCCATTCATCCATATTAGCATATTGTTCTATTTCTGGGATTCTTTGATGGATGTATGGTGACTGTTTATTTTTCATTCTTCTATCACAGATAAAGATATTTGGATCATAAGGCACCCAGTAGAAACTCTTTTGTAGTATGAGATGGTCTTCTAAAATCCTTTCGGCTTCCTGTCCAGCTTCCCTAGAGTTACAAATGAAGGGACCTAATTGGCTCTTGATCCTGAGTTGAGCCTTTTTCTTTGCATTGCAAAAATGAATTATATCTGAATTATTCATTTGCCTAAAATATTCTAATGCAAAGAGTCTCATTGGGACATACTTGGGCAGTTTGAATGGGCATAATTCACATCCATATATCCTGATCTCTGTGTAGTTTTGATATAGGTACCAGTCACCTATCTTGTAATGCTTTGAGAGCTGAAGGATTTTTTTGATTTCATTGTTAATTCTAGGAGGAGAGATTCCTGTCAACAAGGTAGTTGTAGGATGAAAAAAAAGTTCGACAAACTCATTATAGGAATAAGGAGAATCAGATGAATTGTGAGTGATGGAAGACCAAAAGATGACTGACCTAGGATTCCATTTGGCATCAAGTTTCTTAACATAAAAAGGAAAATTTTCTGACTGAAAGTAAATCATGAGATGATATATGACAGAAGAATACTTAAATACTCTCTCATTCTCAAATCTCATGAACTGATCATGGATTTTGTCAGCAATATAAGATGCAAAATCGTACTTGACAGCAGGAGGCTGTCCAGGGGTAAAAATGGATAAAAATACTAGGGTTAAGTGATCAACATACTCACTAGTATTGAAGCCCATTATGGAAGATATCATGTCTAAAATAACTCTACCCTCATCAGTAAAGAAAGCATAACCATAAGGGGGAGGGTTTTTAGGCTGATGCTCTGGTAACATGAAGGTTTGGCATAGGCGGTTTAACTCTTCATGGGATAACTTAGTAGATTTCTCAAGTAATTCAGCCATGGACAGGGGAGTGAGAGCTTGACCGGGTTGGAATTGTAGCATTTCATTTATGGACTGAGCAGTTATTGGGAAAAGGACATTTTGACTTGGGGATAAAACTGCTCGTTGGTTGGGATCATAATTTGCGTGGCAATAATGGACTAACTCAGGAAAAATATGGACTGAGGGGAGAAGGTACATAGGAAGATTTGATTCCCAAAGTCCAAAGATGTCAGAACCATTCAAATAATTGTCTCTGCAGCAGCAAAATATTCGAAGAGGATTCTCACTGAGATGCAAGTCCTTAATTTGAAAATCCATATCGGCTAAAGGCAAATAATCCAAGTCCTTGTGAGGGGCATTGATGGGCACGACATTTAGAGCTACAGGAACTTCCATTTCTGGTTCTTGTGGATTCAGAAATGGAATTTCGGGGTTTTTGTGGAAAAGGGGCACAATTACCAGTTTTGGGAATATAATTGCAGTTCTGGGAATGAAAAAGACCAAACTGAACTTCTTTTCAGACCTTAGTGCAGAATTAAAACTAAAACCAGGTTTTTTTACATATTTTAGCGGGGAATTGGAATAAATACCTATTTACGGGAAATGAAACGTGTTTAAACAGACGCTGGTTGTGACAGAAGAACCCTGAAATACTCGACTTCAATTCTCTTCAGCAAGGTAACGGTCAGCAAGCGTTAACAATTGGTTTTTGAATTTTGTTACATGGAAGACTGGCTAGCGCACGGAACAATGAAAATGATGCAGATGCAATTTTTTTTATTTACAAAGTCAAAAGGGTGGCGGGGAACAATGAAAATGACCCGAAAAATATTAGGGAGAATTTGATAAGAAATTCGCGTCACAATTCTCCCTCCGTACGCCAGCCAACTTTGGACGCGAAAAAGATTAGGGCGGAATTCATTTGGTTTTCGCGTCACAAAATTGGTCGACGTCAGCAGGCTATTTTGGAACGCAAATTTGGTTTGAATTATGGTTTATCGCCGTTTGAAGTCCGGCGGGCTCGACTTAAGAGAACCGGGGTCGTGAACACTGTTCAAATATAAAAATCCCGCTTAATAAAGAGACAAGATTGTTGTGCTTTCGGAACCTGACCCGAGGATTGGACATGAGTTAACAAACAAAAGGATAACGGAACCAGACTTGCACCCGTGGTCAAGCCCTGTACCAAAACCACGAGCGGAATCACAAAAGCGGGTTGCCCATATCGCACCGCTTTTGCGGAGTAGGCGGTATTTCCTATTCGCGAGCGATTCCATAGGGAAAGCGACACGTGGCGAAGTGACCCCCAGAAAACCACTGTTTAACCCGCGCCATTGCACGTTAAAGCCCGATGTTGGAAGCTGAGCGAAATTGCCAAGAGTCGTTGATTTGGAGAAGGGCCATCGGACGGTGGTCGCACGTTGAACTTGCCCGGAGGTTAACTAAGGTGCGGAGGATAGCCAGGTACGATACGAGTGTTTGATTGGTTATTGATATATATAGGTGGGGCCGGAGTATAATGAAATTGTTTAATTAAACGATTGGCAGATAATTAGCATAAGTCTGGAGCGTGATTGTTGTAAGGCTGGGTGGTGAAATATAGAGCCGAAAGTTCATTACAAGTTATTTATTTAAAGAGAAACGTGGAGTATAAATACAAAGTGTTGAAAGTTAAACATTGGTTATAAGGCTTGGAGATAATATAAAGTCGGGAATATAAATTAAAGTCCAACCATTGTGGATGGTATTTATTTATCAAATTATACGAATTTGATAAATAAACCCGAAGAAAGAAGAAGTCAATGAAGACCCAGGCTGGAGGAAAAGAACGGGGTAAACCAGGGGAAAATGCTGACAGAGCGATTGTAGACACACCAGCTCTCCTTAGGGGTCCAATTTCAGTTTTGTTGCATCACACGATGATCTCTCTTCTCTGACATTTACTTGTATTGAAGATCACTATTCTAGGAATAAGGAGTTATTTTCTCCAAAAATAACCCTAGCCAAACATTGACAATGCATCAAGGATATCTTTCTATGCTTCATAAGTACATATGTTCTACTTCTAAATCATGTCTTGGAAGTGGTTTTTTTGTTGGAAATTATTCACCAGTTGGTTTCATACCAAAGTCTTTTTCTCATTTTCAGCATCCAATACATGAAAAAGATAATGGTTTAAAACAACATAATATTTGAAATTTTGCAAGAATTGTCTGGCACACTTTGAATATGAATTTTGAAGTCAAGTGCATGATGCTGTATAGGATCAAGTGTCATTTTGAATACCAAATGTTTCACAAGAAACTTCTCAACATGCTACCCTGCAGTAAGGATAAAATGACAATATTGCATCAACTATTTCCATAATAAAAGTGCACCTCGGCCATAAGACTAAACAACTACAAATGTTGTAGATCTAACAAGACCACACAATCAAATGTATTCCACAAGGCCAATATTGTATGAAAAATGAAAAGGAGTTTGCAACCAAAAATACCTTAGGCAACTAATTCAATTAGATACACCAAACCATCAGCAAAAAGGAAAACCAGCCTACTTGGCCTCAATATTTTCAACTGGGTCCTCTAATTCAACCAATAAAAAGGCCAAAACTATAGCATTGAGATACATTTCATTACACTGTCAATAACAATAAAATTTGACTCAGCCATAACCCTTTCCTTTTAGACCACTGGGTAACAAATATGTTTCCTTTCACCTTTGACTTTTCAAATTATGCCTACCAAATCTAAGACATTTAAGAGGGGGAACTAATACAACGTTAAAAAGAAAACCAGAGCACACATCTAAAATAACAACCCTCCATGAAAAATTAAAATAACACATTAAAATTGAATATAAGTGGACAAGGAAAGATCCACTGCAGTGAAGTTTCACGTGCAGGGGACCTTCCTTTAAACATAATTTTTTCTCTGACCTGCAATTTTTTTGTCACTGAGCCATCCTTGTTGAAGTAAAACTCCTTTTCCATAGCTCTTGTATTAACTACCTTCTCTCTGTCGCGTAATCTCAGATTCCCTCTTCTGCTTGAGAGATTAAAGGAAATGGGTGAAAAAACTGAAAGAGAAGACAATTGTCTGCCATAATTATCAAACATTGCACCCAACTTCTTCCCCTTTCCATTGTTACCCAATGAGGTAGATGTGGCAATTGTTTTCATACTGCCCAAAGCAGAGGCCATCTTCTCTTATGTTGAATATAGAATTACAAGATCTTCATATTAGTATGAACCTTAAAAAACATGACTCCCATTGCTAAAAACCACTTTTAAGTTGTAACGGGCAAACTAAACAACTATCGCAACTTTTGGCAACTTCTGGAGCATTAAGAGAGAAACAACCAAAGAGAAATACAACCACAATCCTCATTTTAATGAGACCGGACTATATATTTGCATTAAGATAATATAAAGAAATCGCGACTATATTAAGGCCACCACAAAACAATCTTTAACCAGTGTCTCTCGCAGCCTTCAGGTTGCCATGCTAGAGGTTGCATATTTTTAATTTAAATTCTAGACCTCTCGTGCCCATCTATGAATGCATCCAATGGGATATCTACATCAACTGCTCCTTTATATCCCCAAAAACAAATTCCCTACTACAAGAGCACCAGTATTGATGCATCACCCCACACCATCCCACCCACTAGAAACGGTGAAAAAGGAAACCCGAGAAAACTTTTGAAATATCTCAAGATGACTATATGGGTGGTTCTTATGAATCAACCAACCATTTAGAACATGCTCATCAATCCAAACCATGATTATTATGTGACAATATTCAAGCAGGCACTGAATCGGATTTCTGAAGCTATGTTAGAGAAACCCTAAACTCTCATTGAAAATAGGTGAAATGTGGCACCACTCAGAGATTGACATGTGCCAATTGGTACAAGTGGTAGACAATTGGCATGCTCAAACAACGAGGTGATGCAGGAATGACATGAAGGAGAAAATATCATAAAAGCCCCAAATCTGGAGAACTAAAGCTCATCACCAACCTGAGATTGACAACTTTACATGATGTAACCTATGAAATCGTAAATGGAGAAATCATAGTAACAATAAAGTAACCTATGTAACAATAAATTCGGATTCATCCTGGGAGTGGTAATGGGATAAATCATAGTGAACAACGGGAAACATGCAGAGTTGCTTACAATCAAATAGATGAAAAAACACATACAAAAAACCTAGATAATAATCATGAACAAGCTTAATATTGAATTATGAACTGTAAAGGAACTTACAAAATGTGACATTACGAACCTGGTCGAGCGCACAAGCAAAAATATCCTGGACATGACCCTGGTTGACAAGTTGTATTGCTCATGATGCAAGAGGATTTGTACCTGCACTGCCAAGTCAATTAAAATCCATCATTATCTATACAATAAATACAAGTAATTGATGTAGTATTTTTTACTCTAAGATGCATTCTTATGATAATATTAGAACATATGTTGAAAATGTCAAAACATACCTGAATAAGCTCCTCTTCGTTTCAAGAACAATTTATTGGAGTCGCATGAACTTGGAACAAGCCTCCCACGATCTGAAAGAGTAGAAACTAAGTCAACAGTGACTTTTTTGTTGCTGCGCTGGATCGAGGGAGGTTTGCTCCAAGATTAAATCGCTCTAATAAATTATTCTCTACTAAACAGGGCCAACCACATGAAGGTGGAAGCTCTTATGGCCCCTCCCCCCCCTCTCACATCACTCTCAATTCCCCAATACCCAATCTATATTTCATTTTTTACTTTCATGAGCATAAAAGAAAATATTCAATAACTAATAAAAAAACAATTCAACAAAAAGTACGCAAGGAAACATTGCAATTAATGCTTGACATAAAAATAGTATGATAAATGAGTTTTTTATATAACGCAAAAAATGTTCCAAGTATGGTCATTGGTAACGTTTGTCTTATAATAATACAATATTTTACATTATCAAATTTTCTTTTTCTTCTTCCTATTTTTAAAGCTCATAATTACATCATCAATATCATCATGCTCTGCTCCTGTTTCGTGCCTTTCGACCCGCACTGCTGACCTAGTTGCGTAGTCACGATGTCTGGTCTCATCCAGTGACGGGGCATCGCCTACAAAAACAGATAATATTAAATTTTAATTGTCAGGTTTTAAATATCATTGAACTAGTTCGGTAATATTAATAAAAAAAATTGCAATGAGATTATTTACCTGGTGCACCAGTTGTCGCCGCTGACCTAGTTGCGTAGTCATGATGTCTGGTCTCATCCAGTGACGAGGCATCGCCTACAAAAATAGATAATATTAAATTTTAATTGTCAGTTTTTAAATATCATTGAACTAGTTCGGTAATATTAATAAAAAAAATTGCAATGAGATTATTTACCTGGTGCACCAGTTGTCGCCGCTGACCTAGTTGCGTAGTCACGATGTCTGGTCTCATCCAGTGATGGGGCATCGCCTACAAAAAGAGATAATATTAAATTTTAATTGTCAGTTTTTAAATATCATTGAACTAGTTCGGTAATATTAATAAAAAAAATTGCAATGAGATTATTTACATGGTGCACCAGTTGTCGCCGCTGACCTAGTTGCGTAGTCACGATGTCTGGTCTCATCCAGTGACAGGGCATCGCCTACAAAAACAGATAATATTAAATTTTAATTGTCAGTTTTTAAATATCATTGAACTAGTTCGGTAATATTAATAAAAAAAAAATTGCAATGAGATTATTTACCTGGTGCACCAGTTGTCGGCGCTGACCTAGTTGCGTAGTCACGATGTCTGGTCTCATCCAGTGACGAGGCATCGCCTACAAAAACAGATAATATTAAATTTTAATTGTCATTTTTAAAATATCATTGAACTAGTTCGGTAATATTAATAAAAAAAATTGCAATGAGATTATTTACCTGGTGCACCAGTTGTCGTCGTTGGGACTGTTGCCCTGTCTTCCTCTCTGGTGGTAAGATCCTCAAGGGAAACATTCTCTGTCATTTAAACAAAAAACGTTATAAGGACAACCATCAAGGTATAATTAGAAAAAAATTATAAGTGGAAATTAATTACCATCACGGCCCTCACTGATAGCAGCATTGTCGGCCTGGTCCCCACTACAATGATCAGGTTGCACGAGAGGATCATCTACATCTGGCTCTAAAACTGGGTTATTTACCTCGTCGGTAGTGTTGCTCCCCCGATTTAAACAAAGTTGTTAGACATTAAATTTATGGACGAAAACAAAAATATTGAAAGGTTAATGTTTTACCTTATCAGGCATTGTAGATCTTGGGACTGCCCCAAGCTTCTGCGACGTTCAACTACAGCTTGATAGCCAAAACGGAAAGCAATATTTTTATCTTCCTCTGTAGTTATTGTTCCAAAGTCATCACCCTACATTATATATGATTGTGTATTTTTAATCATATCTGATAGGATTACAAAAACGTTGAAAGGCGATACAATTAATTATAAGATGTTTAGCTACTTAATTACAATTCTTGCAGCTAATTTCAAGTAGCCACCCTGGCCGAGCTTGTGATGGCCCTTTTTCTCAATCCTAGCTTTGGTTGCCTTTGAGGTGTCAGGAAACCTAGCATCAAAATATTGAAGTCAGATATGACATAGCACACTTTTATTTTAGACATAGAGAAAATTAAAGCTATTGAATTAAAGTTGTAATTTACCTTGCGGGTCCAGTTGGCATTTTTCCTTCTTTCTTTGCCCTTTTCTCTTTTTCGTCATGGATGAGTGCTCTCCACTCACTCTCTGGAACTGTGAGAGGATGCTCATATCTAGGGTTAAATTGAAATTGCGTCCTATAGGTGTCCCTGGTATATTTCAAATATTTGCCAGCTACCCGAGCCACCGCTGTTCTGTCAAATATGCCGACCCCAAAAAGGGTTTCTAGATAATCTAGAAGTTCTTTTTTCAGGTTGGAACTCTGGGAATTCCACCCTGTGTGTATGGTTGGGCCAAAAATTACCAACGTATGGCTCTCTAGATACCTGTAGAACTCATTGTTTCCTACACAGAAAAAGAAGAAGAAGATATTATCATTAATTTAAAAATAAAAATCGTGATAAATATGTTTTAGATAAAGTACATGAAATAGTTAAAATATTAAAATTTACCTGGGAGTTGTACATGATTTATAGGGACACCTTCATCATTCACCAACAACATGCCATTAATGGTCCCTGTGGAGATGACACGTGTAGCTCCAGGAAACGCAATAATGTAGTTGGCCATATCAGCCTCATCATTGCCAACACGTTCAGCGGTTGGCTGGGTGTTTGCTTGGGCAGGGTGTGTTTCTTGGCTGGCACCTAAAGGAGTAGAAGGTGTACGAGAGGGTTATTGGGCAATCTCTTGCCCTTGTGTCCCACTACCACCAACACCAGATTCAGCAAGTGCCAGAAAATGCTACATACAAAAGAACTTTTTGTTAGTTTAGTCAATGTAAAAATTAAAAATCAAACTATCACAATTCATCTCATGCAGAACAAAAAAAAAATCCTTTTGACTTTTTATTATTACCTGATATCTTTCTAGCTGGCTCATAAGTTGTTTTATCTTCTCTTCTGTTTCAGGTGTTTGAGGCGCATCTATCAAAGTATTAAATTCCGACCTTGCATTTCGTGCCTTTTTTCGCAACAAGAACACTAGAGATAGGGATGAAGAAAGCTCTTCCTCAAAGAGGGAATCATCAGGCGTACCATGGCTAGGTGTTTGCATATTTGAACAAAATTAATATTATTTCAATTATGTAAATAACTAAAATACCCGAAGATAGAGCAATGCTGGCACTTTACATGTTCTTCCGCTAGCCTCTTTCCGCGATCATCCAGTCTCTGGGTTGTTCCTGCACTGCTCTCATCAGTCTGCCACATTGCAATAAAATTATAAATGTAAAAACTTGAAAACAATATCTAACTTAAAAACACAAAATGAAAACTGAAATAATTTCTAATAAGACCCCGGACGACAAAGTTAGAGTTTCAAATATGCCTTGCATTGAATTCAGTCCTGGAAACATGTCATTGCACATTAAGGCACCCAAACAAGAGACGAGTTGACAATGAAGACCTTATTGAATATATTGTTGGATCAACTTCTAGTAAACTTGTTGTGAAGACCTTGAGGACATTTTTGGAGCAACATTGTTGAAGTTGATGGTATAGCATTGTTGGAGACGATCTTGAAGGGCCTTGAAGTGAAGCTTTTGGAGCAACTATTGAAAAATCCTTAGAGAATTTAAGTAGGGCACTTTCTATCTTCCATCACCTTTTTCCTTTCAATATCCTTTAAATGATTTTGTTGATATTTAATGTTTGAAATCACGTTATAATTCCTTGATTATATGTGTTTGGGGACTAGAATAATTTCACACTAAACCATGCAAACTTAAAAGTAGCTTAACAAATCCATAAAGTAATAATAATAATAATTCCTAATTTCCTATTGTACGATATGATGCAAATTATTCAAACATGAAGCAATGAAGACATGCAATGTCTGAATTTCAAGATTGATGAACCAATACAAGAAGTTAGAAACTACAACTTTGATTCAATAATCTGTGTCCTAACTCCAGGAAGGAATCTATTTTGTAGTACAAAACATGCATCGTGTATTATCAATTCTTAATTGACAACAACTAAAGGTCATCTACATCATCAATTCCTTCCCATTTTGTGTTTTTATGTTATATTCCTTATAAAAGTGTCAAATTTCTCTCAAAGTAAGCAACCACTGAATAAAATAAAAAATAGTTGAGATATGATTGAGAAATGGTCATTTATTTCTTAAAAGGATCTTCATGATTTCTTCGGTTGTTTTTCATCTCAAGAAACAAGAAATGACCTAAGAAACTATCGTGCTGTAATATAAGAAACAACACGGTGCAATGGCCATTTTCAAAGCCAAATGATGTCCATTGAGGACATGGCCTTTATTTGGTTCTTGTTTCATAGGAGTTTCGGGTATAAATGGAAATTTTTTGTACCATTTCCAGTAGTAAAAAGGGAAAACCTTCTTTTTCCATGGGAAATAATTTACCTTTCCTTTTTCAAGATAATCTAAATCACAAAAAATATGAACTATCTGCACACATTCTTGGATAATGTGAAAGTGGAAAAGGAATACCCTACACAAGTGATGCACACATGTACACTTGAACACTAATATATTTTTGTAGTTGAAATGCAATGCTTGTTTTCATTTAAATGTAGGGTTTTAAAGCAGGGAGAAATAATGGCTGCCAATTTAATAAGCGTTTCTTTGGGAAAAATTTAAATCTTGTATTGGGTGATGAAGATAATAGAGGGTATTGAATCTTGATTCTTGAAATTGTGTTTAACTTGAATAACTCAAATGATTATAAATATCAGTGGATGAGTTCTTTTTTTCAAGTATGTCACTCAAAAATCTTATGTCAAAGCATTGTATGATGGCTAGCATTTGCTTGTTTCCCTTTCTTCAATTCAATGTAAAAAGTATATTAATATATTGGAGCACGAATGATAACTACAATTGTTTGCTCTGCAGTATATCCAGCCCCAAGATTATGAAAAGTTTTCTCAAGTGGAGCTATTTGGTTAGGTTGTAGGGTCAACCATCTATAGGAGGAAGGGCCTGCAGTAAGAACTTACCATTTTGCAAGAGCTGAGGGCCAATTCTGTTCTGCAAGAGCTGAGGGTGAATGTTGTTCTGCAAGAGTTGAGGGCGAATTTTGTTCTGCAAGAGCTCAGGGAGAATGCTGAGGGCGAATGCTGTTCTGCAAGAGCTCAGGGCGAATGCTGTTCTGCAAGAGCGGAGGGCGAATGCGCGCGCGATATCAGACGTTAATGTAGCACACATGTACATTTTAACACTAATAGATTTTTGTAGTTGAAATGCAATGCTTGTTTTCATTTAAATGTAGGGTTTTTAAAGCAGGGAGAAATAATGGCTGCCAAATTAATAAGCGTTTCTTTAGGAAAAATTTAAATCTTGTATTGGGTGATGAAGATAATAGAGGGTATTGAATCTTGATTCTTGACATCTAGAGAGAACCCTACAGCCTAACACAATCCAATGGAATTGACAAAAAAAACCCAAATAGAGTCAACCCTACTATAGGAGGAAGGGCCTGCAGTAAGAACTTACCATTTTGCAAGAGCTGAGGGTGAATGTTGTTCTGCAAGAGCTGAGGGCGAACGCTGAGGGCGAATGCTGAGGGAAAATTCTGTTCTGCAAGAGCTGAGGGCGAATGCTGTTCTGCAAGAGCGGAGGGCGGATGCGCGTGTGATATCAGACGTTAATATAGCTATTGCGACGGATACGAAACAATAAAATCATTTTTATGTAGCGTGCATATAAGTTTCGTTTTTGTATTTAGCGCGCATATAAGTGTCGTTATACCGACGGCGGAAAAGGCGTCGCTATTGCAACGAAGGCCTCCAAACGTCGCAATTACGACACTTAGACATTGTGTCGCACTTGTAGTCGTCGCAATAGCGACGCGTTGGGCCATAGTGTCGCCAGTGCGACGTCTTCCTCCAAATGTCGCAATGGCGACACTTTTCTAAGTGTCGGTATTGCGACACCTTTCTATAAACGTCGGTATAGCGACGGTTTCGGGCGGGATGGAAAAAAATTGGGGAAATTTCCGACATTTGGTCAAAAGCGTCGGAACCAAGTGTCGAAATTTCCGCCAAATGTAGTAGTGCCTTAAGAATTCACATCCCCAGACAGTGTGTTGATAATCAGATTGTCAATCTCACAATCTCGGCCAAAATGATTTTCAGCATCAATGGTTGCGCTGATGAAAGCTTCGTGGGCCGAGGTGTCCGATTCTAAGCCCAAGATGGGGTCATGTGTCTTAAATGTGTGAGTCGACATCACGATGTCAGATGAGGGTCTAAATCAAAACGAACCCAAAACCCCATTGAAGGAGCTATAGGAGAAGATATCTTTTAAATCCGACCACGTATGATGATCAAAGACACGTGGCAACCAAGTCCCAGTCGTGGAAAGGATGAAGTGCAACTGACGATAATAACTTAACACACACAACAACAAAAAATATGATCCCGGAGAAAATATTGTAATTACATCACCCCAGAAAGTCATAAATAAATAGACGTTGCACTCTTGTCAATACCTCAGATGGAGAATAAAAAAATATAGAGCTGACCTCGGTCAGCCAACCCAATTTAACACTTGATATTCGCAGGAGCTAAATTGAATGTCAGAGCACTCGGACGTCGCCAATACATACCACCTACCTTATATGGAGATCCCAGTGATGCCTGGATATCATGGATGTAGATAAAGAAACACACATGCCAAGGACAATAGGGATAAATGGCCCACAGAGATCTGTACTTGCAGATACTACTATCCCAGATATAATTAAAACAAAATCATACGATGGCATGAAATTTACACCAACTTCTCAGTGGTAGCAATTCACTTAAATATCTGCCGCCCTCTAGTCAAATCCGATCACATTAGATTTGAAAAGATCATAATGCACAACACTAGGCGAGCCTTATTTCAGCTGCCATAGGCCCATTAATGCGCCCAGGCAGGAAATGCCGGCCGCACGATGATCTACGGTTTTAATCCGACGGCGAGCATTTCCTGCCTGGGCGCATTAGTGGGCCTATGGCAGCTAAAATAAGGCTCGCCCACAACACTATGCATAGACCCCAAGAAAATCTATGGAATTAATTGACGTCGATTCCGTCAACCGGACTCAGAGTGAAGTCTGATAATTCAGCCGGAAAAACCAGCCTCTCTGGTGCACCAACAGACCTAAACGTGACAGCAGTAGCAACATAGATAACCTGGACATATCCACCACCGATCACCTATTCTAAAACTGAAGTCTTTGCATGGTCGAGAAATAATCAGAGTATCAACCCACTTACGCCAGAGACAAAACCATTTGTTGACGTTAGTCGAAGACTGATAATCAGATTCGGATGAGGATGCCAAATAGCTATTAGAGGGTGTACAAGGTTTATCAACGTTTTCTAACATGCGTCTTACACTCAGAATATAGGGCCGATAGTATCAAGAAAGCAATGATAGAGAGAAAAAAGATAAAACATATCTCCACCTCATCCGAGAATGTCATAGACACTGAGAATGGACTGTGGATTGTTTTTTAGTGAGCAGCGTCCGACTAATAATAACTCAGCCTCTATATGGAACACAAACCAACAGCTATGGACCTGTCTACATTGAGAGAATGCTAATAGGATAATAAGATATTAGCCAATCATAATAACGGTTCACTGTAAGGAGTTTCACAGCGAAAGAAAAAAAGAAAGGGGAATAACGGACCACTTGACTTCATTTCCCCATATAATACATCTTACATTAATATGTCATAAACACTTAAGGATTCTAAGAAGCACCTGCATCATACAGACATATCCAAAAGATATATAATACTGTACTTATTTCATACCTCCAACCTCCTAAAAAAGTTGCTTGCTCTCCCTTAAGATGTTCGGCCTTTCTGTCCTTGGCTTTCAGAATTAGTAATCATCTCCATGAAACCACCTTGTTTATGAGAATCCGAAAAGATTCAGGAGTATTCCAAACCGATTTATTTGTAGCCCTAATCTACCTCTTTCAAGTCAACTTGAATATACTGCCACAAGACTTCTATGAGAACAACAATCTACGAGAGGAAAAAAAAGCACATATATATTCATACGAAAACTAAAAATTAAAAAAGGGGCCATACAAACATTGAATCAATGAACACCACATATCCCCAAAACTATTTTTATTATTAATATAGCCCAGTCATTACATCAAGAATTCATACAAGCTTGCACACCACCCTCCTGGATCAGATCTCATTATACCAGATGTTACAATTCATACAAATAATTCAGAGTTTTGCACGCATTGTGAAATTCTACATGCAATTGACAGAAAATAGAGTGAACCATGCAGATTGGGAGATATATATATTGGTGTCCAATTTGTCCCTCTGCACCTTCTTTTATAGGCTTTCTCGCTTGATTTGGTCTTCGTGCAGGTTCCTTGATCCCGCCTTTGATCTGGTCCACTTTGAAAAAATCTTGGTACCTTTGCCCCTTTCCTCTTGATTCTTTCAAAATTGATCTAGCTTGGTACCTTTTCCCTTTCTGGCTGCTCAAGTTCCAATGTTTAGTTATATGCCAGATTCAGTTTTCCGGTGATCTGCTTCCGGTGCCTTTATCCATTCTTCCTCTGCGACTGTTCTGCAATCTTGTATTCCATTTTTCTCATAAAACGGAGGACTTAACATATACAATATTGTATAATATAAGATAAACAAAATAATTGTTTTGTTAGAATATTTAAATTTCTTTTATAACAAAGTAGCTAACAAGTTTGAATAGCTCCAACAAAATGTAATGTTACAATATTGTATATAGGATAAACACTATATATATATATATATATATATATATATATATATATATATATTATAATATTTATGTTGTAAGGCATTTTTTTTTAACACTCTTCCCAGTTGATGTACTTGTATGCATCATTAGATCAAATGTTAGACGATTGAAATGTTATAGGCTATTCATCTACAACCTCTTTCATTTAAGCTAACTACCTAACTAACTCTCTAAACTTTATGAATCTCTCTTCCCAACTTACACTCTCACTACCGGATGATATGAACAAACCGAAAATACAAGCATTCATCTGATCAACGTTCGACTGTCTAATTAAATCTGGTGGCCCTCCCTCCCTCTCTGTGTTTTAAATTTTTTAACAAGTTCAGGTAGGTTTCTCACTGCGAAGAAGGAGGGGTTGACCCGTATTTATTCCTACATAGACTCGAGAAACCAGGCTTTTCCCGTTCACAATGGCCTCTTGCTGGCAATTCTCAACATGCCCCTCTTAATTTCTCCGGAACCGAGATGAACTATGATGTTTTCTTCGGCATCACATAAGTCATATATCAAACCCGATTCAAGCTTGTACGTCTCACGTATTGACCGTTTTGTGCCCAATTTCGAGGAGCTTAATTTTTCTTAACCCGAGTTTCTACCACTACTTGCATTCTCTTTGTTTTGCTTACTTAATGTATACAAATTCCTATGGTAACTTTATTTTTATTTATTTTGTATATTTGCAGGAGAAGCGTTACATTATCTCTTCATTGGCAAAGGAGGTCATTCCCCTTTTTTTTTTGGGTTCACGGTTCTTCTCGCTCACGAACAAATTTACTTTTGTTTCTCTAGCATTTTATTACTGGTTTATTTTGGGCGTCCGGGCATAATAGTTCAGGAATCATAAGGGTAGAACCGCATTTGCCAGGAGGCCACATCCTGATTCAGTTCCGACCCGAGAAAATCTGGCTCAACCCCAGAGTTGTTAACTGAGGTTTGGCCATGTTTAATTTCCAGTTTTTCTAAGTTATTCCACTACAAGTTTGCACTTGTTTCTTAAGGATTTACTATGTACTTATTCCACTATTCTACCCTTTATTGCAGGAAGATCTTTGCGCATGACATGGTTGGGGTTATGTTTCTATTAAACGCCCAACCCATGTATCTTCTCTTGTCACTGTGTCGTTTTCCCCCAAGTATGCTTCAACTCTCTCACTTTTCTTATTAAGGTGTTTAGTCCTGGTCAATAGAAGGTTAATATCTCTATTCGCAACTAAATCACGAGGCAATGGAGGTAAAGAAAAATTTTTAGGCTTTAAGAGACAGCGCGAGGATTGCAGTGCGAAGAGGAGGATCTTCAGATAGAATCATTAAGAGCTTTATAGAAGGTTTGAAGGAGAAACACATCAGTAAATGACTGGAAGTAGTGAACCTACATCTCTCAAGAAGTTCTATCATAACTGGATAATTCTAAGTGAAACATCGTGATTCTCAGTCTATGCTTTGTAAATATGTATATTTATTTTATGATTTGATTCAAATATACTTAAGAAATACATAGTTCAATCTAAAAAATCTGAAGTGACGGTTTATACTGAAGGCAAAAAAGTTATTTACTAAAATTTGGATATCTATTGGACTGGAACTTCAGTGTTAGAACTTAGTTTTTGAAATAATTAATAATGAATTCTGTTTGTTTTTTCTATGAAAGACAGTGTAAATCTGCTATCTGCTATGATATCAAAAAATTATTCCATAACACTACAAAATCTATAAAACTGTGAATTTATTAACATTCTTAATTATATAGATATGTTATTTATGTACGTAAATCATGGATTTATATAGGATATTTTATTTAATTGTTTATTAAAATGAAATAAAGTAAATAAATAATTATGATTAATGATCTGAAAATAACATAAATAATTATGATTATGAATTTTTTTTAAGTATAGTTATTTAATGTACATTTAAAAAAAAATATCAAAAATCTTTATGATAAATTACAAATACCAAAAATATCCAATGATGATTGGTTACACATTAATGTTTTATGAGAATAAAATTTAGAAATAAAAAGTAAATTTTTAAATTTATTTGGAAATTATAATATTATTTAGTAAATGTATATATTAGTAAAATTAATAATTGTTTTTAGAGAATTGGGTTATGCTCCTAAATGCTCAAGAAACTTATTTGTCTTTTGTGATTGTGGTTAGTTATGATGCTGTATTATTATTATTATTTTAGAAAATTTTATATAATATATTATGGAATATAGTAATAATTGTTAAATAATAATAATATATTTAAATAAATTGATATTGATTGTTAATAGTATTCACAAACCAAATATTGAAATTTGGCTGTGAAGTATAACATAAATAAATAAATTAAAAATAAATAATAAAAAAATAAAAAAATTGTAAATTAAACATTAATTCAAAATAGAAAATAGTTAGATCTTAATATTTCTTTTAGATAATGGCATTTTGATGTAAAAATATAGTACTGTACATTATTTTCAAGTGCATGGCATGGGTTACATTTTCTAAAGCATAATTTTTTGGATTAAAACAAGAACATGGCAAACACCAAGGAGATTAGTGGTAAACAACATTGTGAACTTTTGAATAGTTTCAAGGATCATGAAGGAAATAATACATAGTTAAGTCAACATCCAAAAGAGAAACACATACAATTTTCTCAAGAAGAGTTGTAGTTGATGTTATTCTTGGGTTCAATTTCCAGATTGGAGATATGTGCAGTTTTATTCAAGGGTAGATCTTAATTAACATAATAATTCAAAATTTATTTAAAATATTGTTATGGTCTTTTGTAGATACATGTTTCAAACTACAAAAAAAATTCTTTGTAAAGATTAAGCTTGTCTATAGCAAGATGAAGTCATCAAGAAGAAATATGGAGGTATTGTACCAAAATGACCTTTAATTTCGAAGGTAGCATTCATGTTGGCATAATCAGACAAGGTATTTAACTTCATCACAGGTCTCATGATTTGTAATGCTCAAGGAAGTATTATTGCACTAAGATATCATTGTAGCATGATGATTTCCTTTTGTTGATATTTTTTTGTCTTTCAAAAGTTTTCAAAGAAGCATTAATCAGTGTCATAAGTTATTGCCTTACGTTTCCTTTGCAACATCTGGTGCAATTGCTAGTTAAATTTATTTTATAACATCGAAAAAGTTCCAACATAATGTAATGTTACTATCTCACATATCATAAGCTTTGAGTTTTGATTTGATCTGGATCTTGGGGGAGGCCCCCAAGATCTAAAAAATTAAAATGCTAGAAAAAAAGGAGAGAACACACTACAAACAAAACCACAATCATCTCCTTTTACAAAATGTGACTGGTTACTTATAGTTTTTTTTAGTCACAATACCACTGGTAAATTCCATGGGTGGGTAAATACCATGGGTAAATGCCGTTTACAATACCATGGGTGGATTCCACTTACAATACCATGGGTAGGTTCCATGGGTGGATGAATACCATGGGTAGATAAATATGAATACCATGGGTATATGTCACTTTATAACTTGAACTTTGACCTAATGTAATTTTACAATCTTAAGAGTTTTTCAAGCCTTTAAATGGGTTTAATGATGTGTCAATATCATGAACATATACCATGCCCTTCTAAAGCATCAATGATAACTTTTTTTTTTCCATGAACCTGTTCCAATGAGTTTAAAAAATCGAAATATATTAGAAAAGACTATTTTTTTACTCAATTTGGATACCTGATGCTCTGGGCATGGCCTTCCCTCCTAGTGGCCCCAGGCTTAAAAAATATTCAAGTCAACAAAAACTTGTGTAGATGACCTCTTCTGCCTCTGTAACCTATTCCAATGGCTCCAAAACACCAAAATATGTCTAGAATGACTCTTCCTGTACCCAATTTGGTCGAATATTTCCTTATGGAAAAACCAATTTTCCTTAGTTTTTCTCCACTAAATCTGGAAGTCTGCCAGTTAACTCCACTAAATGTGGATATTCCGCCACATTTGGAGGTTCCTCCAAAAGCGCCACCAAGAATATAATCCGCATTTAATTATGGATAAACACGAGTTTAAGTGCAGTTAATATGTGATTAGCGCAAAGCGCATTTTTAGCACTAATTGAGGGTTATGGTGCTAACCTGGATTAGTGGCATTATTAGTGTTAATAATCATGGCTTTAAACTCGTTCCCACCGAAATGGTCTTAGTTCCTATTTCTAGCGCCTTGGACACATGTGGGAGGGGCTGGCCCCATCCGAACCCCCAAACTCTGCGTGATGTCAATTCAAATACATGTTTGGATCAATGCTTTTCAAAGGAGTGGGCCTTGGCCCAATGATTAAGTTGCAAATTTCATGTGGGGGAGGTCACAAGTTCAAACCCGGACCTTGACCCCGTTATATTTATTTTGACTAACGCCCATTCAAAAACCATATGAAATTTGATTGAACCTTGCCAATGTAGATAAATGTTGGACCCACCTTAACGTGCATGCCAACGTGACCATACATTCAGACTTGAACCTTAATACAAAATATACATACATACATATATATATATATATATATATATATATATATATATATATATATATATATATATATATATATATATATATATATATATATATATATATAAAAACCCAAATTCAACCTTAAGATGTTATTGGGAAATTTTTACCTTCACAAACCAAACTAGAGAATCACAAAGTGACGCTTGTCATAGTCCCATTGGACTAAAACTGAAGAAGATTCCTTGAATGCTGACTGGGTTGCCATGTCATCAACCTGTACCTGTTCTGCAATTTTTAATAAAAATTTGCCTGTTCTAAATGGCGATTAGCAGAGCATAACTTCCTCATCCGAACTCGGTTTTCAACAAAACGAGTTGTGTTGGATTCCTTGCAACGGATCGGTCGCTTTCGTTCTAGTTTCATTCAATTATGAGCACTTTAATTTTTGAGCTAAAATACCGAGCCTCTGATCATTCCTCCCAACTAGAAGCCTTTTGGACCCCAAAATATCTCTTGATTAATGTTTATGTGGATGAGGGTACTGTTCCCTCACTCTTACAGTCTCTATCCATTGAAATTTTCCCAATTTCATCATTTGGAATTTTTCATAAAAGTCAACTTTTTCCTTGATTCTTGCAACCTTCTCTTGCTGTCATTGACACTGTCATGCTGCAATATTTCTGAATTTGCAGAACATCAATCTATTCTTGCAGAAACCATATTTTTCCTACCTTAGTCAACAATCAAAGAAAACTTAGAAACTTTCTCACCTTGCACACTGTCACTATGGAAATTTTTGGCTGCTTTCGCTTTGTACTTGCATTGACTCTTGACCAAGTATCTTCGTCATTGCCATGTACCTTTTGGAAACCAGCAATAAGCATTTGTGGAACCCATGCCTTCTTTTCCAAGCCGATTTGTCACTTTCTCTTTGACCTTTGCAATTGCTTGCACCGACATCTTGTTTCCAACACCGTTCAACACTAATGTTGACTGCTGCAAATGTTTTTCACCTTCTTTCAAAGGCATCCTGTTAACATCCTTAAACAAATCATTACAAGCATACACATCTTTATGAAAAGTGTGATTCAATACATCTGTTTGCTTGATCGTCAACAATGTCAAGTTCTGACTTGGATTCACTATCCTCTTCATTTCACTTGCATGTAATAGGGACAAACCTGTCTTCTTCTTATGTGCTCTAGTTATGTACTCAATACCATCCTTAAACAAGTGATATTTGTTCTCAAGATGATTAAATACAACTTTCCTATCATACAGAAAAGGACTTCCCAATACAATACCAGATATTTCAAGTGGCACCACATCAATCTCAACTTCATCAAGAAAGTTTGAGTTGATGGTGAATCTTATTAAGCACTTCCTTGTAACTTGCAAGTTTGCATTCTTGCAAATCCAACCCAAAGGATATCGTCTTGGATGTCTAATTGTTTCAAGGCCTAGTTGCCTAACCAAATATTCAGAAATCAAGTTAGCTTGTGACCCACTATAAAAAAAGTGTATCAATCTTGGTATGATTAGAGACAACTCTAATATGGAAAAGTTATATTATTGTATCTTATCATTTAACAATTTGAAGAAATAGTGCTTGCAACATGTTTAATTTTCAAACCCATGGCTGTAATTTTTGTCTCAACTCCTGAATCTGACCCTAAGTCATGTTCAACTATAGCAACAGATTTTCCCTTCTCTTTGGCTTTCAGTTTATTTGGTTTCAATTCTGGATGAAGTTGCCAACATTGGTCTTCATCATGGCCAATATTTGAACAATTTTTTCATGTGAGTTTTTCCTTCTCTCTTTTTACAGAGCTATTTATTTTTCCTCTTCCATAATACTTACCTTTTCCTTTACCCTCACTTTCACCTTTCTCATCTATGCTTTGTTTTCCCCTTGCCTCTAAATGTGTGGCTTATACAGAAACTTCATCTAAATTTCTTGGGTTAAAAATAAAGACAGTATGATTCAAATAGGAATGTAAAATCCCCAATGTATTTCAAGAGCGTATCTTGGGAATTAAAATTTACTCCTAACAGCAAAGCTCTCTTTCTAAACTCCTGGGTATACTCTTGAACTGTTTGACCCTTGAGCTGCTTAAAATTTTTCCAACTCATAATAGATTTTTGCATGTAGGCTAATGGATAAAACTGTATTTTAATGGAAGAAATAAACTCAACTCAAGAAATGGATATCTTACTATTATGCGGAATTATGATCTACCGATAAACCAAATTCCCTAAGTGTGGTGCTAGTCACTTAGAACAACAGAGGAAAGAATTACCACCACTTTCTCTAAAATAAGCAGATATACATAATGGTGAAAGAGCCTACTTGTGATTCAAGCGCTTCTCCTTCTCCTTCTGTCACTTTTTCTGTCACTTTCAATCCAACTCAAATCGCCAGATTGATTCTTACAAACACAAACAAAGAACAAAAAACAAATTGTAATATACATATATCTACCTATCTTACTCATTCAAATCGATGAGATGTGAAATATATATATCATTCAAGAATCCATTGCACAAGAAATAGAGACATATATATGGGAAAATGAACAACAATCTTTATTAAAGAGAAGAAGGGGGAGGTTACAACCAACGATCTATTTGTTGCCGCCAACTCCAGCTTCATCCCAGCCTCATCACATCCAACATCATACCAACAACATATCAGTACTTTCACTCTCTCAAATGAGAATCCAACAACATAACTTTACCAAATTTCTTCCTTTCCTAGAACTAGAATGAGTGCTCAATTTATAGGGAAAATGATGGTAGTTTCTCAATGAATGGATTTCTAATAATAGGCAAGACATGTTCCCAAGTTCATAGGTGTTATATGGACACTTGGATTCAAATTTTGACACATATGGACTCTTCTAGAAGGCACTGGCCATGTGGAGATTATCGGAACAATGAGAATTCCGCTCCCAGGTGACCAACACACTCTTGAATGTCAGGAAGTGCATTGCAGTGCACCCTTGAATGGTGGACGTTGCATTGCAACGCAGTTAGTCCCTTTAGAGGTTGCGTTGGTGAGTCAATAAGTGATATAACATATACTTCAAACCTTGGAAATCTCACAATAGAAGCCATGAATGTATTGTTCTTCTCTTAGGGCATATAGCAACTGAAATATAAGGGGATGATAGACCCTATTTCATTGGTCCTATGGATGATTTCCAGTTTGACCAGGTCATGGGGGATGATGCCCAAATTGACCTATAACAGCTACCCCCTAAAGCATTAAGTCAAAATAATAATAATAGTATTTGGATGAGATGCTTTATGATGTGATGAGCTCGAACTGAAGTGGAGTGGTGACCTGCATCAATATTAAAATACATTACATCATGATATTTTCCTCTTGATCACGAATTACTGAGGGAGGCATTCCCATGCTTAGCACATAAACTTCTAATAACATGTACACAGTTCAGAAAGTCATCTACATTGGAATTTTTCCCAATACAGACATGCCTACAAATATAGGCCCATGTTCGGATGACGATATGTATGTAAAGTCATCGTACAGATGATGTGTATAACAATCCTGAAATCGCAGCCCATATGGATGAAACTAGATCGGGGTCTTCTTATCTCGTTCACTTGATCGTTCGGGTACAAGTCTAGCCATGCGAATATATGATTTGTAGTTGAACATGGTAAGACATCGTTTGATTATTAGCCAATGACGTGAGTTGTTAATAGACGCGAGAGAACCACCATTGATGTTAATGGCTCTCAAGGTACTGCAATACAGTTTGTAAGGCACGAATAGATTATTTGATGTCGAACGCTAAACAAAATCTTTCAGTCAAAGGTCCAAAAGCGAGGAACTTGTCGATGATGTAACAAGTCTCATGGTACTAGAAGATGATGTTTCTAAGTAAACTTCCTGGATGATGAGTTGATGTCGACAGGAAGCCACTTTATCGCGAAACGAGAGTTACTGATTTCAGAGACAAAATGTGATGATATAGCAATGTTCAGGGATGATTGTCATGAAAATGAAGGTTTATGAGTATTGCAGAAGGATGAGTATTCACTAGATGACTTCTCTTGAACATATCAGTGACATTGAGATGAGTTGGAAGCATTGACCCAAAACCCAAGTGAAGGTATGATGAAATATAGGTATGAATGAACCGTCAAGAAGATTACCCAACCCAAAAGTCACAATGATGGAGTGAAAGTGTCATGTTCAAGAGCAACCTGATAGCATAAAGTGTTCTGTTTGCTTTCCCAAATTTTCCTCGGTCATTTGTCGACCAATACCTCTTTATTTTTTAACATGCATGAGGAGGATAACATATGCTAAATCTATAATTCAACCCTTCAGGCGAATGAAATTGCTATTTAATAATTTAACGAGTCTAGCAATAAATGAAACTCAATTCTTGCCATGATCGACAAGCTTGTCACTATTTTATGTTTTAACGAGCCTAACGACAGTGACAACCCAATCCTTTTTCATATTTAGAGAGTTTTAAAAAGAGGAAAAAATAGAACTCCATGAGTCCTTTTTCGTAAATTTGTCGCTCAGATCCGAAAAAGTGTAAAATGATATCTGAGAGAACCTCCTAGCCATGTTCGAATAAGGTTTTCCTTTTTTGTAAATAATCTATCTCAGTTTGGAAAAGGGTTAAACTTATAATGAGTATATTTCATTTCATTTACTTTTACGAGCTTGAAAAGACAATGCTCAAAAATATTTTCACATTATCGGAGTCTGAAAAGAGCTAAAAGAGGACTCCAGGGGTTTCTTTTTTGTCATTATCGAAGCTTGAAAAAGAGATAAAAGTGCACTTCAAGTCCTTTTTCATTTTTATCAAAGCTATAAAAATAGGGATAAAAGTATGCTTTGTGGTCAAATCATTCTTGAATAAGTGTGCACGACTAATTTGCTATGTCAGCTGTAAACATGTTCAGAACAACATCAAACGGATTAAAAATACCTGTTTCATAAAAAAAAATGAATAAAAAACATAGTCACACCAATAAATATGATTTGCAATAATAAAATGACTAATTAAAAGAGTTTTACCATTCATTTTTACCATTTGACAGTTAGCATTTGGATTTTGGAGCTCTGAACTAGTTTTTGCCCCCAAATTTCAACAGTTGATCACGACAGATTCTATGGACGATTTTCCTCGCTGTTCGATCCAGGTTGGAGCTATGAACCTTCTCTTTCCTTTAGTAGCATTTATGTTTCATTTCATTGCAATTTTTAAATTTTTGAGCCCCTTAGGGTAAATTTATTTTGCACATAGGGAAACACATCCTTGAATGTCAAAAGTTGTGTTGTAGTGCACTGGAATTTAAGGTCAGGTGCACTTGCAATTCACTGCCCCTTGACCTGGGGTGCATTGGGCACAATTACCATTTTTGTTTCTTACAGTGTGCCCAAATTTTCCCTAGTTTTTTGCATGAAATGGATCCTTATGAGTCTTATGATTGTGTTTTAGGTATTCATAGGACAAAAATGACGATTACATGGAGGGAAAAAGAATATGAGGAACATAACATGCTTTCCCTAAATGATCAGGGTATAGTAAGAGCCCTTAGAGACTGCGGGTTGCTAAAGAACTTCATACTGTCGAGTATGAGGCAACAGATGGAACTATTGGAGTTCCTTATTCGTTCATGGGATCCAACGATAGAGGAATTTCACATTGGGGACAAAGTGGTCCCAATATTAGTGGAGGATATTTATTTTCTCAGAGGATTATCGAGATGATGTCTGCCCATTTCTCTTTCAGGATCTGCTCTCGGAGGAGAGACAGTGAGAGATTATATATTTCAGTATTGTAATCTAGGGACAGAACCTAGTAGGGATGGGAAAAGAAACATCCACGATGTTCGTGACTTGCCATTGAGGACCATCTTATTAAATATCGCAAATCTTGCTGGTAGCGCTACACTACACATAGCAAACAGATCTTACATGCAGTATGCACTAGAGTACTTGGAACCAACAATTTTCAATTGGGTTGAATCTGTCCTCTCTCAGATGAAAGAAAAACTAACCAAGGCAAAGGGAGGAAGGAAGAAAAATTTCAACTATGGTTCGATCCTGATTTCTTTTGCCTTAGAGAAAATTCCATTGATGCAGCCTCAACATGTGACACATGGTATATCTGGCCCTAGAGATCCAAGGATGCAGAGATGGGTAGAACTGATGGATAAACATGCTAGTCAATCGACCACTGTGTTCTTGATTACATTCTTTACCTTGTTTAGGTGATAGATGGTCACTGCTGATGATTATGCATATGTAAGTGTCAAATTCTGAGGAAATCCAAATATGGCTTTACCAGACGACGCTCAATAGGGTGCAATTGGTAAGAGTTTTTTGACCATGTTTTTTTATTTTTCCAAGGGTTTTACATGTTTTTTGTATTTTTATGTTTCCCAAAACTAAACTAAAGTTTTGATGTAATGCAGATGTAGGTCAAGTTCGACCAATGGGACAACCAGAGCAGATAGCGGATGAGCCAGCAGAGAGGGTTGTCAGGAGAGTATTCCTTCAGGATTTGGATATGGCTGAGACTCTTTTTGAGCTACAACAACACCTACAGGGATTGACTCTTGGGATTCCAGATTTCCAGATCGAAGATTTACCCATGAGACTACAACATCATACTATTGGCATTACTAATCATTGGATGCAGTTATTGTGTAGGATAGCTAGATCAATAGCATGTTATCATGAGAATCACTAGTTTAATTTTGAAATTTCGCATACATTTTGAGGTCAGATGACCAATGTGTCTTCGGCACAAATTTTGTAAAAACCTATAACTATCTATCTATTTGTTTTCAGTGTTTTCCTATGTTTATTGCACAATCCTATTCAATTATGTGATGTGAATTGAAAATATGTCTTTACATGTGTTGAAAATGTCTGTTTATACATAATTCGCTAATGAATCATTTAATGTGTTCAATTTTCTGGAAATGAGTTGATATTGAATGAAATCAAAATGTCTTTCCAAAAGTCGAACTCTTAGGAACATACAATGCAATGTTGGATTTCAGAAAATATAAACACTTGTACTACTTGCAGTACCACAAGTTGTGAGTCTAACCTAATGATGATGCAGTTAATACCAAATGAAATGGCATCAGAGAGAAGTTCGAGCAATGGGCTATACTCAGCGATATTGTTTATAGATCGATCGATACAAATCCCTTGAAAAATCACTAACTCACCGTTCGAAGTGAAAATGGCCCACGTTGCAGAGGATAGATTCTGCATACTACAACTAGCACCATAAGCATACCCAACGAATGGTTCCAAAGATTCAGGCATTTGCGATGAAATGTAAAGTGGATTACTAACTTCAAGAAAACTCTAGAAAACAAACTAAGATAGTAAATGAAAATCAACAACATATATACAATATAATGCAAAAATTTACTACGCTCATGTTTAAGCATAGTAACGTTTCAGATACAACCCATTTCGTGGCTGTGCCAATGGAATTCCATCATAATCTACCAACTCGTAGGTGCCCTTAGCAAGAACTCTTTTGAAAATAGAGGGGCCATGCCATAATGGCTCAAATTTCCTTGTACCTATTACATCAGCTTCCTGATCATAAAGAAGGACCAAGTCACCCTATGAGAAGATGCGAGCCTGGAAATGCTTGTCATATTCTGCCTTTATACGTCTCTTATGTTCTTTGTTTTCCAATGCGGCTTCACGATGCGTTTCATCAAGATGGATGGAGTTAAAAAGGTGCACTTCTTCAGAAGAGGTGCCAGGTAACAAGTTAATTGCGAGTTTTAATGACTGTATTTCACATTGGATAGGCAAGATAGCTTCTAGACCATACACCAATTGAAAGGAGGTAAATTCAGTTGTGTTTCTCACCGAGGTTCGGTACGCCCACAAAGCTGAGTACAGGATCAAATGCCAATTTTGTTTATGAACTCCTATCATTCATTGAAGCATTTGTTTAAGAATTTTGTTAATATCCTCAACTTGTCCATTTGATTGTGGATAATAAGGAGTAGAAATATCATGCGACAATCCTAATTTGGCAGTCAACTCATTCATCATGTGATTGCGAAAATGCTTCCCATGATCTGTGACTATAGCCTGTGGAACACCAAACTGTCAGATGACATGATTAAAAAAGAATAATGCAGATGTTTCGCCTGTGTTGTTGAATGTAGGCATCGCTTTGGTCCACTTGGTAAAGTATTCTACTGCGACAATAATATAACCATTCCCCCTGGACGAATGAGGGTTGCAGGTCATGAATTCAATGCCCCATTTTGAAAATGAACCCACAGCGATAACAAGATGCATCGACAATGGTGGTTTGAGGAATTTATGATCAAGTATTTGGCACACATGACAACTTTTGACCGTGAGGATGCAGTCGCGAAATATGGTAGGCCAAAAGTTACTGGCACATAGTATCTTCTGCGCAGTAGCTTATCCAGATAAGTGTCCACCACAAGCCCCATAATGACAATCATTTAACACCTTTTCAGCCTCCTCATGAGTGAGGCACCTCCTTAAAATTGTATCGATACCACGATTATAAAGTGTATTGCCGACGATCAGATAATATTTGGCTTGGTATTGAATACGTCATTTTTCAGAGCGAGAAGTATCATGCCAAAAAGTCTGGGTCTGGAGATATATGATAAAATACCCATACCAAGGATTAGATGATCCAGTCAGAAACAAATACTCATCAGGAATAGATGGTTCCTATGTAGTAGAAGTACTAGCAGAGGGAAGGTTGTAGAGAATCTCAGCTAAAACTAAAGAATTCTTTGACTTGGATTTGATGAATTCCACATAAAAATCCTGCAAAATGACAATCCATTTTGAATACTAGCCTCCCAGAAATTGACGTGATAAAATTTAAGTCATGGGGTTGCAATCTGAAATGACAATGGTCTTCCAGAACATGATATATTGATGAAATATTTGGACACCTTGAATGACCGCCAAGGCGAGCTTTTCGAAGTATGAATACTTCACTTCCGTATTATTGAGGTTACGACTCAAATAATATATCAGATGTTCTATCCCATCCTCTACTTGGACCAATACAATAGCTATAGTCATATCAACCGTGACGATATATAAGAAATAATCACTTTGATAAATGGGGGGATACATTAATGATGCCTTGCCAAGTGTATCCTTGAAAACATCAAAATAAGCTTGCACAACCTTATCCCAATGGAAGGGAATCCCCTTTTTCAAGAGATGAGTAAATCCTTTATCCATTTCGGCGTAGTTGGGTATGAAAATCCTTAGGAAGTTAGCCCTTCCTTGAATTTTTTGTAACTAAAGCAAATTTGATGGTGCAGACAAATCAAGAATGGCTCGGACCTTTAGTGGGTCGATTCGAATTCCTTCTTTTGAGACGATGAATCCTAGAAAACGACCATAACCAACACAAAACACACATTTATGTGGATTGAAGCGTATTTTGTAGTGTCAACAACATAGAAAGATAACTCTTAAATGCATCGGGTGATCAGTCCAATTTCGTGAATTTGTGGGTAAATTGTCTAGATAAGGTTGAACAATGTGCTTGATGTCATTGAAATCATAATCCATTGCTCTCTGAAAAATTTCCCCAACGTTCTTTAGACCAAATGGGAATTTTCGATAAGCGAATGTGCCCTAGGAACAGATGAATGTTGTCTTATATTGGTCCTCTAGGCGAATATTGATTTGATTGTAGCCAGAAAATCCATCCATGAACGAAAATATTTCACATCCAACATAATCGTCAATAATCTGGTCGATAAAGGGAGTAGGGTAGTTGTGTTTTGGACAAGCAAGATTTACATCCCGATAATCGACACACACTCCGATTGTCCCTTGTTTCTTCATGACATGAACAATGTTGGAAACCCAATTAGTTAGCGAAACATGGTAAATGAAATCAACACACAAATTTTTTTCAACTTCTACTTTAATGGCAGCGGCCTTCTTCGGATGAACGAGACGAAGGCGTTGACGTACCAGTTTGACATCAGGGTACATGTTAATGGTGTGTTCAACGATACTAGTATCTATGCCTAGTATTTCCTCATAAGACCAAGCAAATACGTCACGAAATTCATGAAAGAGAGAGCGATATGTTTTGAGTTTTGATGGAGAACAAGACATGCCGACATGAATGTTTTCTACAACACTGATTTTGGTCAAAATATTGATAGAAATGGTTTCTTCAATATTTGATAAGTTTTGCTCGGATTCGATTGCATTAATGGGAAAAGAATTCAAAAATAAAGTTTTGATCAATGGGTGATATAGTTCAATAAGATTATCTTCTTCGTAATCCTGAAGATGGGAACGATGATGATGATGATCTTCCCATGGTTCTCCTTCTGGCATCATAGATTCCATAATATTATCATATATCAAGAAAGTGGATGAAAAGGGATTAGATGTAACACCAAAATCTAATGAACGTCAACCCAAACGATCGACGATGATGATTTCAGATTCATCGCCCAAGCCATGTATATTGATTGCTATGCCAACTCAATTGGGCTGGACTGTAGAAATTCATCCAACGTAACAACTTCAGAATCACCCGTAATATTCCTTAAGCCAGATGGAGTGGGAGATATCATGTAGTGGGTCTCTGTGTTTGTAATTTATGCCAACGTCGTAGGCAGTGGTGATGAAAAGTTTCCCATGAGGGAAGAATCCTTTAAGAATCCTACACCAATGTTCTGAAGTGCTAGTTGGGGTTTGTGAACTAACGAAAAAATTCTAGTTACCTAGGAACTGGAGGCAAAGAAGGATAGTTGATTGATGACTGTGATAACACCTTTATGTGGAAATGCAATCATTCTAAAATATTTAGAGACGATCATAGTCATAGCATATACCCATGGCCTTCCGAGTAAAATGTTGTAGTCAAGGGGTCTGTCAATGACCTCAACTTAAACATTCATTTTTTTTTCCCCTAGTTCAACATGCAAGTTATTGATGATACCACAAGGCTTATATGTAAGTCATTCGAAAGCTTTCAATGTGATAGGCGATTGAGATAGGCGTGGAAAGCCAAGTGATTTCTAGTAGTTTAGAGACATAATCAAAGTAGATGCTCCCTCATCAATAATAATACGATGAACGAGGCAATTGAGAAAATTTACTTGGATGGAGAATTCCAATTCTGCTGGTAATTGTGGCACATAACCCTTATGATTAAAGACTACAAGATTGGAATCTGTCGGATCGATTCCACCAATTGCTGACAACAAAGCATGTTTCTGGGAGGGAAAATTTTGAATCACCTCAAGCATTTCCATATTTGAAGGGGATTGAGCCAAATCTTCAACTATATTATAATTTTGAGCAGCTCGAGCTCGAGGATTAAATGTCAATTTATGAACGACTCCCTTTGGTGGATTTATTGTTAATTCAAGAATAACAGTTTGTGGTATTGATTCCGTAGATGGATTCGTGGTTGAGGTAGTAGGTTGATCAATAGCTTGAATACTGTAATATTTATTACACATTGACACCAAAACATTAGTTTATGGCTTCGTAACAGAAAGCATAAGGACTTGGGAACTAGAAGTTGGATCCGTAGCAACCAAATTTGTGTTTGGATTCAAAAATAGATTTGTCAACACAACAGATGCATGCGAGGTCTTAATCAATTTTGAGACTTCGGCGTGGTGAGGACAGTCTCGAACAAAGTGCTCCTCACTACAGATTATGCAAGAGTAACAAGGTTTCTGATTTCTAGTTTGTTGATCAGATGATCATTCCTACGAGGTAGAAATTTTCTTTTTATTTGATTTCTCCTTTTTCTTACTTTTGGGTTGCTTGTCACTTTTGCCTTTGTCAGATGACACAACATGAATTTAAGAAGAAGGTGCAGGATCATATGCAGTAGAGTGATGTGTGCTTGCAGTACCGATCATACCGTCATCGGCATGAGAGCCCTTAGATGGAGGAGGAACAATAAAATTAGATCGCGACGCGTTGGGAATTTTCTCGTAGAGCATGCCAGAGTGAATGTAAATAAAATCTAAGTACTGGGCACAAGAAATGACTTGCTCTTTAGTGATGATGCCACCCTTAGCCACATCCTCAGTTATAGATGGTAACAGGGACTTAATGAACCACTCAACAAAGAGCTGATCAGGAACAAATGTCTTAACCATTCTACGATGACGATGCCACTCTTGAATATGATCAGAAATGTGAGTAGCATTAGTCTATTTAAAATTAGTCAAGAGTTCCTTTCCAGTTTCATATCATATGGGTAACTGGAAGTGGGTCAAAAAGATAACAGCTAGGGTAGTGAAATTATCAAATGAAGCTCTTGGTAACTCAATGTACCATTTCACGTCCGAAACAATGAGCGTATGCTGGAAAAGACATAGTCAAACAGAGTCATCATTTAGGGAGTTAGATGAACACCACAAATGATAAGTCATAACATGCGTCTACGAGTCTTCCCCAAGGGTTTACATTGAACTTAGGAATATCCAAGGGTAATTTATGAGGTATCACCGACCACCAAGGAGCATAGTTGATTGGATCATTGGTAAGCTGGTTTAAATCTGGTAACTCTAAAGTTGCAACAAAGGGAAATTGTCGATTTAAGTTTGGTTGAGAATAGCCAGGGTATGATGGAATTGCTTAGGAAACATGCCTTTGAGCACCAGCATAAGGAATATTTTGCTGGTAACCCAGATAGGGGTTGTTTTGATAAGCAAACGCTTGAGGATTTTGTTGACCAAAACCTGGGTACGATACTTGTTGAAATAAGGGTTGTTGCATTTGCCCTTGTGGCTGCCAAGGGGTCTTTCCACCAAGATTATAACCCAACATTGAATAGCCTGGATTTAGTTATGAATAAGTATAACCCGGTTGTGGCTATGACATCCCATAATATGGTAATCCATCTTTTGAATAAATAATTCCGGATACAGGTGGTTGTTGTAAACCAACCAAAGGAGTTGGAGTCTGAGGGCTCAATAATTGAGGGTATTGGGTTGAAGGACCTGCCTAAGATGGTTGAGGTACAACACTTTGAGCCTGTAACAAGGGTAAATATGTATTAACAAGTGGAGTGGATGTGGGTGCAACAGGTTGATATGATTTCACAACTGTTTTTGGTTGGATGGGTAGAGTGGGATTCCACTGACAAACAACCATTCTGACATTAGGATGACCAAATAATAACATAGTACTATCAAAATTGGTTACCATAGGTTCCCCCCCAGCATGAGGAGTATAATAAGATTGAAAATATTGTTCTCCAAATGTCGAGAGTCCAGTTAAAATTGTACTGGATGTGATATACCCAGATGGACCAACTTGATATTACCATGATGATGTATATAAAGGATCAAGCCGTTCAATACTCACTAGAGATGTACGAGATAGAATACTAGATGATGACATTGGTGAAGTCCATGGGTTTAAGGATGCACCAGAGAAGGTTCCAGATAAATATTGGTAACCAGGTGGGACGGAAGGGCCACCATATAAATGTGACTCTGGTGAAGTTGTGAACATCGACGAGGTAGTAATATCAGGTGTTGTCGCAACTGGAATAGATGGTCCATCCGAAGTTGTTGGCTTAGGCATAGTTATTCGACCAAATGTATACCCTAATGGATCTACGGAAACTTGAATAGACACAAGATAAAAGAAAGAAGAGTGGGGTGGTTGAGGAAAAGTATCGTAAATATAAAGCTCCGATCCAAAATAGATTGGAGTCAAAGGTGTTTCGTCTTGTGGAATTTATTCAATCGAAATCAAACCAGGTGGAAGGATTGCGTCGTTAGGCCCGAAGTATATTTCAAGCGGTTTATTGCGTGACATGGGAGACTCAATGGTTACAATAGATTGTGGGGAGAATGATACAGGAAAAACTTCCGGTTGTTTGACTTTGGGATTTATATGTTTTGGTAAAGGAACGATAGGATCCAGATAAACTTCCAGTTGAACAACGTCGGGTTGGGGAGGTATGGTCTCACTGATTGGATGGATTGTGACCACACGTAGTTGAGAGGACTCTATCACGACAACAGTAAATGAACCAGGATTTGTAGAAACAAATCGAGACGACTATGGTATATGTGAGGATGATGTCAAACCAGAGGTACTAATAGTACTAGTTTTTGGTAGAACGAGGTTGCCTTCGCTGACCAGAAATGGCTTCCAGTGGTAAAGGTGGTTTCAGTGCTATTCTACGCGAACAATGGGGAAAGGGATGTTATTATTCCAAGATGAATAATTTATTTTATGACAAAAAAAATAAAAAAAAATAAAAGGATAATTCTAGGCAAAAGGTTTACCAAGTAATTGTGAACTGCAGAATACCTCCTGGCGAACCAAGAAGTACAGGCAGAAAATCTTCTCGAATGTTGTGTTCGGTGTATCACAAGTTACAAGGTCGCTGACTCAGTTCACTATGGATGGATAGAAACCTAAATTTTTCCTTCCAAATATACCCGAAGGTACGTGGAGGCCCAAGTACATATTAGCGTTGTTTAATGCGAAACCGCACAGTGAGAGCACCCCATTATACTTTTTGTACTAGAACACTACCCTATATACCTGAAGGTATCTGGACAAGATCCGATATAATTACGTACGTGGAGTGAGGTATCACACTTGGAATGTATCGCAAACAAGTTAATGAAAAATGCTATGTTTAACGACGCTGGAACATGTCTCTAGCCTAAATCTTCTAAATGCTATCGTTAATGTTCCAATGATTTCTTAGGTAAATTGATGTAAATTTTATGTTGATCTTGTTTAAAGTTTTTCTTTGAGGTTCATCGCGTTATGTGATGGAAATTCCTAAAAATGAAAACTAAATGATAAGAAAACTTTTCAATTTATCTTTTTCAATGAAAATCCTAGTTACTAAGGGAAAGAGCAATTAGTTTTAGAGCAAACAACAAAGAGCACAAACTAAAATGAAACTTTCCTAACTTGTTCCTATGCAACACACACAATTAAATATATGCACATGCATGTTTTTCTTTTCATCTCCTTTAATGTGAATGCAAGAAAGGAAACTATATGCAAAAAATCAATAAAACAAGTGTTTTATTCTTTGAGAAACGAGGAATTTAACAACAATTTCTCTTTTAGGAAAAATGAAGAATGGAACTACAATTTTTCTTACAAGAAATGAAGAATGAAACAACAATTTCCTTTACAAAAACAAATTGATCTAATGTAGAAATAAAATACTTTGAATTCGATTTGCCTAAAGAGACATTGAACAAATTTACTTTTCAAAGGAGGAAGAATCATGAAAGTTTACTGGTCTCTAAGAGGTATCAGACGATTGAGAATACAACAAACAAATGGCTGAGAATGATATCAATGACAAATTTAGATGGAATTTGGTTGGTTGAGGGGCCAATGCAGTTTCTAAGGGGATACAGTGCATTGCAGAGCACCGCTGAGTGGGAGACAATGCACTGTGTCTTGACCAACAGTGCATTGGGCGCAGCAGGGATTGAAAAATCAAGCTAAAAAACACACTTATAATGAAATTGTTTCATTAAAATGTCTAATAGCTGAAAGTAGATGCTACTAATGAGGATAAGCAGAGGAAAAAACACTAGGAATGATAGGATATTCCCCATTGGAGTCACCAATTTGTTATGCAGAATTGTGATCTACGGATAAACCAAATTCCCTAAGTGTGGTGCTAGTCACTTAGAACATCATAGGAAAGAATTACTATCACTTTCTCTAAAATATGCAGATATATAGAATGGTGAAAGAGCCTACTTGTGATTCAAGTGCTTCTCCTTCTCCTTCTGTCGCTTTTATTATTGTTTTCAATCCAACTCAAATCGTCAGATTGATTCCTGCAAACACAAACAGAGAACAAAAAACAAATTTCACTATGCAGATATCTACCTATCTTACTCAATAAAATCGATTAGATGTGAAATATATATATCATTCAAGAATCCATTGCACAATAAATAGAGACATATATATGGGAAATTGAACAACAATCTTTATTAAAGAGTACGAGGGGGAAGTTACAAGCAATGATCAATTTTTTTCCACCAACTCCAGATTCATCCCAACCTCTTCCCAACCAACATCATACCAGTAGCATATCAGTACTTTCACTCTCTGAAATGAGAATCCAACAACATAAATTTAACAAATTTCTTTTTTTCCTAGCACTAGAATGAGTGCTCAATTTATAGGGAAACTGATGGTATTTTCTCAATGAATGGATTTATAATAGTAGGCAATACATGTTACCAAGTTCAAAGGTGTTAGATGGACACTTGGATTCGAATTTTTACATATATGGACTCTTCTAGAAGGCACTAACCATGTGTAGATTCCCGGAACAATGAGAATTCCACTCCCAGGTGACCAACACACTCTTGAATGTCAGGAAGTGCATTGCAATGCATTCTTGAATGGAGGATGTTGCATTGCAACACATTTAGTCCCTTTAGAGGTTGCATTGGTGAGTCAATAAGTGATATAACATATACTTCAAACCTTGGAAATCTCACAATAGAAGCCATGAATGAATTGTTCTTCTCTTAGGGCATATAGAAACTGAAATATAAGGGGATGATAGACCCTATTTCATTGGTCCTGAGGATGATGTCCAGTTTGACCAGGTCATGGGGTATGATGCCCAAATTTACCTATAACACTTACCATGGATTCACATTTCCTTAAGTCTTTTCTTCCCACCAAACTAGTGCATCTCCTTCTGTCCTTAATGAAGCCAACTGGACCTTTATTTCATCTTCATGAAGGTTTTGAATTCTTCAATACACCTCCAATTGACGTATCCAATTGTCAAGCATCTCTGCATTTACCTCGCCATTGTACATGGGTAATTAAAAATTAATGTACAATTTGAGTAATGGAGTTTTTCCTTTTATGGATTTTGAGTGAGTGTGAGTGTGAGTGGTATTTGCGGTGGAAGTGGAAGATGATGCAGATGGGGATGATGAGGATGACGAAGATGGTGGAGATGGAAGTGGCTTTCCTCCACTGCCCTTTGAACTCTTATTTTCATCCTTCTTACCATCTAAAGATCCTTCTCTATATGGAGGATTAGAATCTCCTCCTGCTCTTTCTGCAGTGAATGCATCAAACATGATTTTAACCATTATTTGAATGTCCTTCATGTCTCTCTTGACATCCTCCTCTTTTGAATGTCTAGGAGTCTCTCCAAAACCTAGCATAATGGCTAAGGATTCAAGCTCAAATCCTGATGCTTGTACCTCTTCAATAAACTTAGCTTCTTGTACAAATTGTATGTCTTCAATCTCAGTTTTTTGAGAAAAAACTTGAGGTTCTTAAAGTGAAACTATGAGTGGAATTTTGGGCGAGGATGATGCTCTTTTAGCTCTCCTTCTTTTGTTCCTAATCTCAGGACTTGCAACCAACAACTTCCCTTCACCTTTCTTCAACTTTAACCTTGTGAACATCACAAAATTGCAACCATTAACTTGCACAAAACTTCAAGCAACTATCAAGAAAATAACCTTGCCTTTCAACCAGGCTATGATACCAACTTGATCTAAATTTGAATTTTAGTTATTGTTGTGCTAATTTCATTTTCAGATATAAAACTTATTCACTGACCTTATGATTGATGTGCAGGTTCCCTTGTTGCTTATGTGTGTCAAAAGAGGAATTAAAATTGAATTTTATGAGTATTTTTGAAAGTATGAAGCATGAATTTAAAGTGTTGAACAATAGAAACATAAATGAAAGCAAACCACATAAATTTCTACAATAATTTTTTTTTTGATGAAGGAGTTCCCCTCCTGGGCTACACCTCCTTGGTCCAACCCCATAGCTTGGCCTCTGTATTAGCTCAAATTTTCTCAAAAGGATGTTTACATGCTTCAAATTCTTTTGGAACCTATTCCAATGAGTTGAAAATATCAAGATATATCATAAACGACTATTTGTTTACTCAATTTGGTTACCAGATGCTCTGGGCATGGCCTTCCCTCCTGGTGGCCCTAGGCTTAAAAAATATTCAAGTCAACAAAAACCTATGTCGATGACCTCTTCTGCCTCTGAAACCTATTCCAATGGCTCCAAAACATGAAAATATGTCTAGAATGACTCTTCCTGCACCCAATTTGGTCGAATATTGTCTCAGTTATGGCAAAACCAATTTTCCCTAGTTTTTCTCCACTAAATATGGAAGTTCGCCAATTAACTCCACTAAATGTGGAGATTCTGCCACATCAGGCGATACCACCAAAATATCCGCCAAGATAATCCGCATTTAATTATGTATAAACATGAGTTTAAGTGCAGTTAATATGTGGTTAGCGCAAAGCACATTTTTAGCACTAATTGTGGGTTATGGTGCTAACTCGAATTAGTGGCCTAATTAATGTTAATAATCATGGCTTTAAAATTGTTTAATATTATTTCCGAAATGGTCTTAGCTGCTAGTTCTGGTGCCTTGGACACATGTGGGAGGGGACTGGCCCCCTCCGAACCCCCAAACTCAGCGTGGTGTCAATTCAAATACATGTTTGGATCAATGCTTTTCAAAGGAGTGGGCCTTGGCCCAACGGTTAAGGTGCAGGGTTCTTGTGGGGGAGGTGATGGGTTAAAACCCGGACCTAGACCCTATTATATGTATTTTGACTAACACCCATTCAAAAACCATATGAAATTTGATCGAACCTTGCCAACACAAATAAATGTCAAACCCGCCTTAATGTGCATGCCAACATGACCATACATTCGGACTTGAACCTTAATACAAGCCATTAATCCAACAATATATATATATATATATATATATATATATATATATATATGAAACCCTCTGTACCATGCCAACGAAACCTTAGTTTATAAATCCTCCATACCTTGCCAACGTTTGAATTTAAAAGTTGATTTGGGTTTGATATTATATAATATGTGAAATTCATATGTTGATTTAAAATTGATTAAGGATTAATTAAATAATTATATAATATATGATTAAAATATGATTAATTATTATATATATATAATCCTTAATTAATTAAAGATAAATAATAATTTCCAGCACAAAATTTCATAAACCCAAATTCAACCTTAGGAGGCTATTCGGTAATTTTTACCTTCACAAACCAAACTGGTGAATCATAGAGTGACACCTGTCACAGTCCCATTGGATTAACTAAAGAAGATTCCATGAATGCTAACTAGGGTGCCATGTCATCAACCTGTAACTATTTTTCAATTTTTTAATAAAAATTGCATGTTTTGAACAACGATCAGCATAACATAACTTCCTCATCCAAACTCGGTTTTTAGCGAAACGAGTTGTGTTGGATTCCTTGCGACGGGTTGGTCGATGTCGTTCTAGTTTCATTCAATTATAAGCACTTTCATTTTTGAGCTAAAATACTAAGCCTCTGATCGAAAATAAAATTATATATAACATGATAGACCCTGTTAATACAGCCGAATGTTCGACACACAGACCCCATTTTCATCTTTCTCCGTTATGTTCCATGCCTCCAAATATTGTGGTAACCCGTCTTTTTAAAGACTGTCAACTATCCTGTTTCGTTCCCTGTAAATATGACATACATAAATAAGTACAAAATACTTTTTTAGATCATGTATCTCTTCAAGTATAGGAAGTAACACAATATTTTGACATGTTTGTGCATTGTTGACCTAGTTAATGACATTCATATAATCCCCAAAGATTTGAACCAAATAAATTCCAAGATGGATGACACAGCATAAAAGAAGTTTTAGAGTTAGGAGTTCAACAAAATTGTTTATGCGTCCACCAATACTCACTAATCTAGCCAGTGAAACATTGTGGTTTTTGTGAATGATCATACCCATGCCACATTTCCTTTGATTATCAGATGCCCCATAAAAATATTCCCATGGGATATCATAGTTTGTTTTTTCAATACATATATGTCTAGGAAGTATGTTGGAAACACAAGATGAGAGAAAAGTCAAAATCATAGCACATTCAACAGCCACAATTAATAGGGATGTAGTTATGTCCTAGAAAATCCCTTTATTCCTGGCCAACCAAATGCCCCACAAGATGATTAATGGGATTCTTTTGTGGCTAGTATCTTTTTTGCCTCCCACCATCTCTACCATGCCTCCCCACAATTATCACCATTCCAAACCACTCTAACATTGTTAAGGGTCAAATTTTAATCCCAATTTTTTTTTGTGAAACAACGGGAAAGGAAAATATGATCCGATGATTCATTTGAATCCTTGCAAAGAAAACACCTACGCCTAGATAAAAATGTTTTTTGGAGTGAGGTAGGCACATTTTTCTTTAGGATACACCAAAATAATAGTTTAGATTTAGCAAGACCATCCAGTTTCTATAATGACTTTCACCACCATTTTTGTACACCCCATTCCCTTCTCTTCATTAAGAAATTATAGCCTTATTTTGGAGAATAAATACCTGATTTTGAATGAACCCAACAGATGGTGTCCAAGAATTATTTTAACCATACTCTAGTATGAGATAATTCTTGAATATATCCATGCCATTCCCGCCTCCAATGTTGTTCAATTTGGATATCTTCCACCGATTTCTAGGCTTGTTCCCAAATGGTGGTTTCATCAGGTTTTTCCATTTGATGCAAGTAATAGACCCCTTTTTGATTTAATGTCTCAACAAGATCTCTAGAGAGTGTAAATAATTCATTCACCCTACCCATGGGTGCATCCCAACCCTAAAATTTTCACCATTTCCTACCCACCATGTCAACCCTTCTTCTAGAAGACCAAGTGACAACATTGTTGCCTTCCAAATCACTGATGATTTTGTGAAACCTTTTTCATGTTGTCTAATCAATTTGTCCATATGGGTCATATCAATTTATTTCCTCTTAACCACTTTTTTCTAAAGGTTGTCTTCAATAAAAACCTCCAACCTAATTTTGAAGCGAAGGACATGGCAAAAGAACCCAAGTTCTTTATGCCCCAACCACCCCATTCGTTCGGTCTTGAAATTTTATCCCAAGACACCCAAGGGAGAACTGAATTTTCCTTCTTACCAGCCCATAAGGTCAGCTATATATGCTCCTAATTTAGTATGCCTTTACGGACCCATGACAGAGCGATCCAGTACACTGGAATTTCCATCAACACCGATTTTATTAGCACCAGTCTCCCAACCTCGGACAACCATTTGTAGCTCCAAAGATTTATGTGCTTCTCAATTTTTTCTAATAACCACTACCAATCCTATTTTATATAGGAGTCAAGTTTTAAATGAAAGCCCAAGTATTTAAGTCTTTTCCCCATCCTGAGTTAGGCATAAGGGAGGACATTTGGAGCCCAAGCAAGATATGGACCCGATATTCCTTCACGTGGCATAGACGATTTATAGATATTTATTACCATACCATTAGCCTTCATGAAAAAGTCCAGGATACTTTTCATCTAAAGCACTTCCTTCCTACTCACATTACTAAACAAGAATATATCGTCCACAAATAACAAATGTGATATGAACAAATTTGTTGCTACTTCAATTCCATTTAGTTCTCCTTTTCTCTTTGCTAAGTGAATAAACTAGCTTAGTCCTTCAACATCAAGTAGGAACAACAATGGTGAAAGAGGAAACCTTTGCCTGATTCCCCTCTGGTTATGGAAGAATGGGGACATTTCCCCATCAATAAGTACTGCTAAGGACACATTAGATATGCATCCAATGATCCAATTTACAAAATCAATTCTGAATCCAAAGTGAGTCAACAATAGTCTTAAGTATAACCAATTGATATAGTCATAAGCTTTGGAAAGATCAATCTTAACTATCATACATTTATTTCTAGACAAATTAATGTTATGCATAGTTTCTTGTGCCACCCCGATGGCCTCATGATTCAGCTTGTCATCCGGATAATAAAATTGCTATTTAGAAATATTAAAAGACAATAAAGGTTTTAATTTTTTTGCAATGATTTTATAAATACAATTGTGCAATGAAATAGGTCTGAAATCATCAAATAATGAGGGAGTGTCTACTTTGGGAATGAGGGCCAGGAACGTCGAGTTGAAAGGAACATGAATAGTACCTTTTTTTTATGGATTCTTCCACCACATCAGTAATGACCTCCCCCAACAACTCGAAAAAATGTTGAAAAAATTCCACAGTCCAGCCGTCTGGCCCTGGAATTTTGTCTTTCTGCATCGCTTTCAGGACTAGTTCAACATATTTTCTCGATATTGGGGCCATGAGGTGATCATTTTCCACCTCATCAACATACCTAGGGAAAAGTTGAGCCACTCTGATCACTTCCCCAATCGAGGTTCCCTCCTAAATACCAAAAAGGGATTTGAAGTAATTTTTACCTATAGAGGCAAGCTCATAGATAGACTTGGAAACACCACCATCTGGATTATCTAATTCCAAAATAGTATTTTAGTTTTTTATCCCATTAGCATAATTTTGAAAAAAAATAGCTTTTCATCCCCTGCTGAGAGCCAAATAGCTTGGATCTTCAAACACCACTGCTCTTCCTTGTCTAATAATATATTTCTTCTCCTCATCTCCAGAGTCTTGGTTCGATCCCTCATTACATCATACACATACCCTTCAAACCCCAGGCTTTCCATTTTTTCTAATTCCCCCCCAATGGACCGAAGCTCCCTTGTTTCTTTGTTAGACTTCTCTTTTTCCCAATGAATGATAGCCTTTTTGATATTTTTCAAAATTTCTACAAAGGACTGAGAAAATGAGGAGTTTTTAGCCCTATCCACAGGTCTCCATGTATAAAACACCAACGTATTATAGTCCTCTTCTTTTATCCATCCTGCATTAAATTTTAAAGGGGATCTCGGTTTCTTGTTGGGTCCAACAAGCTCCAAAGAAATATGAGAATGGTCCAATTCCCCCAGAGCCCACCCATTGTCTAAAGCCAAGAATCCGACTCAAAAAATATTCATTTAGGAGAAAACGGTCTCGTATTTTTGCTACCCGGGCCTCCCCCACACGTTTATTCCTCAAAGTAGGAGAATTTTTTATAAGGTTAGGGTCAATAAGGTTTCCCTCCCTTAACTTGTTTAACAAGAAATCAACTTAAGGATCTGCAGGAGCCTAAGGGCCCCAAGTTTCTGACATCCCCAGAGAGAAGTTTAAGTCTCCCCCAACCACCAAATTCAGATCTTACATAAATGAATTTGACAGAAGTTTATTCCAGTAGGGCACTCAATCCAAATAAGGTTCGTAAATGTTTAGAATGGTCATTTCAGTTCCTAATTCCATAGATAACGCTTCCACTCCAATCAGAAATTCATAGGTCTAGGAGCTATTAAGTTTTATAACATTTTTTTTTTATACCAGTTGCCAACCCACCAGATCTCCCTTTGACATATGAAATCACAAATGTCCAACCCAAGAGGAATCTCATAAGAGTATCATAAACCTTGGCATCTTGACCTAAAGTCTCTTGAAATAATAACACATCAAGTCTATGATTGGTGATAAGAGCTTTTAAAGTTAGTTTTTTAGGGACACTAGCAAGACCTCTGCAATTAAAATACAACACAATCATTTAGTAACAATGTTAGGGGACCACGCTGCTCTAAGCATACCTTCTAGAGATACTCGTTTTCTGTGTGCTATGTCAAGCATAGCCCTCAGTTGGGCTTTGGATATATCAATTTTTCAACCCCTAATCCTCTTCGATTTATCCAGAATATGATTCTTCCCCAACGCTCCAAAAGTCTCAAGCTCTATTAGTTTTTTTCCCTGGGTCTCAGGTTGTATGGAATAATATCAATATAGAGTTTCATGATAGTTGCGATGATGCTATCCATAACCAGTGATAGATTACTAATGCACAAAGACTCTTTTTCATTCTTCCTAGAAGGACCAGGTGTCTTCATAGAAATTAAAAAATGATCAAATGAGTTTATAATTGAAGATGAAGGACTAGGAGCAGTACCCGCCAAATATGATGCAGGATCAACAGGGATTGGTTCAATCTACACATGGTTTATGTCTTCCACATTTCTCATCTCCCGCTGAATGATAGGAGCCTCTGTATCATCCATTAGCACATGCTTCTCCTCCTATTGGAGAATCACATCCCCCTGCACTTCCTGATCACCTCCAACCACCTCCTGTGTCCCCTGATCCATCCGATTCCAGGATCCCTAATTGTTCTCACCCTTTTTGTCTCCGCCTTATACTGAAACCAAGAGGGAAATACATAGCAAGGTGCCCATGTTTATGACACCTATGGCACCGAAATGACAAATTTTCAGAATCGATCAACTGTAAGTATGAGTTTCCTTCCATATGAAGAAGTATTTTAGAAATCAAACCCTCTCTTGGAGCAAGGTGAACTAGAATACGAGCAATGTTCCTCATCCTTGTCTCCAGAAATGACATGTCCACATCCAAAAAAGTGCCAAGGCTATTCTTAATAGCCCGAAATACATCCATAGTCCAGAAGTGTGGAGGTAGTGTAGGAAGACGAACCCACACCTTTATTGCATCTAGTCTTTCTTGATTAGATTCAAACGATGGCGTCCACCGTTTGAAGAGTATCGGTGATATGCCAAAACCCCAGTTCCTCTACATGACCCCTTCCAGGGTTTTAAAATTCTAAAACCTGAGCATAAACCAACAGTTCGATAATGTAATGACTTCCACTTCCCTGTCCGGAGTTGTCCCCCATTTTTTTCCAATCCAATTAGATATGTAGTCAGCCAAGTAAAATTTCCCTCAAGCCATACCCACAAGGATGGATTCTGATGTTGCCATCACGCTGTCAAAATTTAAATTGACCCTAAATACCATATTTATATAGTGAGAGCTTTCCTTTATCACTTTCCCTTTCTTACATTTTGTCCCCACATGACCCCTCGATTGCACTGATAAATTTGTGGTATTTACCCCTTCATTCAATGCTTCCTCTGTTACTTTTGTGCCTGAAACCATTCTCCCCAAATCCAATCCATCTAAATTCCCACTCCAAGAGTTTTTGTACTCAACTGAACCCCTTCAAATATCGCCTAGATATTTCCCCACTTCTTGGACACTTTCTCAAAAACAATTCCCCCCAAGAGTCCCCTAGAAACTTCCAGGGGACCAACATGCACCCCTGTCAACTCAACATATACAATGCTTCCAAAGCCCTCCTGTGTCCCCTAGACAACCACCTTTAAACCAATGCCCTCCTACTCTAAAACCCCCAGGGAAATAAGCGACCCAAACCCATAACTCTCAATCGATTTTTTAAAACCCCCCAACCAAGACCCCAACCTAGACTTCCCCAGGACCTCAGTATTCACCTTATAAGTAAAACATGATTTCAGACCCTCCTTCAAAGTAGAACTGATGCCATAAAAAATATATACCAAACCCCCAGAAGGAAAAATAGGGATAACTGGGTTTGACGTTGAGAATGAACTTACATGTGGAATTTCAGAGAAACTGACGGTTCCAAATTTCGATAAAGGCACATCAAGTTGACCTTCCAACAAGTTTTTATTAGGACCCTGTTCTTTTCTATGCACTGTCGAGTCAACATCCTCTGAAGAACAAAAACCCTCCCCCGAACTCCACCTTAGCTTATCAATACCATCCCTGCGAGAAAGAGACCTAGGTGGAAGATCGAGCCTTTTCTACCAATACTTGAATATCGAAAGCCACCAGAAAATCCTCAACCATGGCTATCCGCACCTTTGCAAGCGCCAAGAGGGAAACATCCCCACTAATAGCTGCAATGCTACTACCCTCCCCGGAGGGTCCTCCAGCACTGACTTGACCCCAAAGTTTGGCCTACCCACCCCAGGTGGATCCCTCCTCCTAGGCTGATGGCCTACCAAGCGAGCAGTAGGACGCCTTGTCAACCCCACATCTGTAAAGGAAACCAAAACACATTATCAATGTCATATATATATATAGACACACACACACACACACACACGTGTGTGTGTGTGTGTGTGTGTGTATAGAATCTTCAAAATGCAGAAAACATAAAATTTCATACCTGCCGGTCCCCATGCACATTCATGAGGGAGACCCATGTCTGGATCCCCCAAGAAGTCCATCCCCACATACAGAAACTCGAGGAATAACTATGGGTTTGACTCGAACCACGCCTCAACCGTTGCATCCCAATACTGGCCTGCCTCTCCCCCACCACCGCGGGGCATCACAGGTGCCCATATGTGCATCCGAGGGTCCCTTGGAGGGCCTAAAGTCACTTCTACAAAGGGTGATAACATCACAACCCACTCATACATGGTGCTCCAAAGAATGCTCGCATATGAAAAAGTGTTCATGGAACCCCTCTATGCTTTGGCCAGCTAAGTGACCATACCCTGATAAACATGGCTGAATGATTCCTCTGCGTGCCGTGGTCTAATGACTTCTCTTAGTTTTTTTTTCCTACTGTGGGAGGCGTACAATGGACCTAATCAAAGAAATTACCAACTTGTAGTCGACACAACACCGCAATATGCGAACTTGATACTCAGTGGGTCGATGTTGACCCAAATAGGTGAACTATCATTGCTAAAACGACTCACTCAGCCAAATCAATGATAGATATCACTCAGATGTAGCCTTGTGTAATGGGGTTAGGACCGCAATGCCTTGCCTCCTCAACCAAGTAATGAATGTTCACTCCCCTTGGAGGGAATGGATATGGGAGTGCCTCCCCTTGAGGTAAGAGACCCATCACAAAGTAGATATCAGTCTTAGGCTGGATCACCACATCTCTCTGGCACAAGACCATAACATGTCGCTGCCTCATCGTACCAAGTAGCATAATAATTTGTCCTAAGATATCAATATGTTGCTCTATAATAACTTGAGAAATACATATCGAGCCAGTGTCTCTCGAGCACCTGGTTTTTGGGCCACCACTGTGCGTAGATCAGGCTAGTCCCGCTCTCTCCACAACATCCTGCCACCAAGGAAAACACCAAAAATGTCATTTTTTACACAAAAAACCATCAAATTCATTAAAAAGTGACATCCCAATTCCTTACAACCCTCTCTGCATGCTGATCATGCACATGTACCAAACGCAGGTGTGCTAAAAATTTTCTACTCGCAGGGTCTTCGCACAAAGAGAACCCTTTGCGCGGGGATTGCGCACACCATCCTGGATCGCCCGCGCGGTCCTGCCCAAAAATGGACATAAAATCCATACAAGATCACACTTATACGGACCACCTAGACATAAAAATGACAAAAATGAGTAGTAGGATGTTTTAGCTCCTACCTAACACTATCTACTCTAATCTCGGGTGCTCTGGCTGATCGAAATGACAATAAAGGCTGTGGAAGATGGCTTTGTTATGACCTCAGACACTCAAAAAGCACAAATGACTTGAAAATGGGCCATATTGGCATATATATCACCCTTTTTACCATTTTCAAAAGCCCATAACTAGAGCTTAGAGTACCCAATAATAAAACCATGAGAAACACAGTGATAAAGACTTCATCACGTTCAATTTGGAACCCATAAATCTAGGTTTCAGATAAAGTCATTTTCAGGCCGAATGCCCATCCCCTCCATACTACAGTTCAGGTACACCCTCTCTTATTACTTTCAATTCAAGTTGTTTCAAAATAATTGTAAGGAAAAGTTGCTTTCACTTGGGGTATTGGTTGCAGATATTGTAGGCACACCGAATCACTATAAGTCCCAAACAAAAAAAGTACAAGGGCATGTATCATTTTATCCTCAGTGTTAGTGTCTACCAGTCCTGCCAGTCACCAGTGATCAAATGTGCTCTTACAAGGTTTTTGATAGGGTCCTACCTCAAATTTTTATGGTTTCAATAGGTTTTAAAATAAAAATTTGGTCACTGGTTAGTATGTCTAGGTGTGTTACTACTACTTTCATTCCATGTTTCGGTCATTCCACCCTAATTTTGATGATTAATCACTAAAATGTATTCATCACCATCTTAGTCACATTACCATGGTCATCATTCTGCTCATCATTTCATGTAGCGTCATTATAAGGTCATAGGGTCAAAATCATAAAATAGTCATCTCACCATTAAATTCAACATTTGAATGAGTAGTAATAATGAAAAATTTTCAATAAATGTTTCAAAAGTGTAATTTTTATTTTATCATGATGTAATACGAATAAAAAGGTTCTAAGGCTGTAGTTCACTATCAATGCAAATCAAAATGTGAAATAAAATGGTGGGGCCACTACAAAACTAAGAAGAAAGAATGATTTCCAAGCTATAAAAGACCAAAAGAGCTTGTCATTTTCTCATTCCTAGATTCAAGAGACATCACTCCACCAAGAAATAACATTTCCACCCTCATAGGATCAATTTCTTGCCTCGAGAAGCCACATTCCTTGCTACACTGCGCTTATCTCTGGCAGCGCTGCACTTTTTTCAGAGGTGTTGCACTTTTTACAAAGGAGGCAATTCTTTGTTTTCAGGGGTTTTCTTCAGCAAAAAAGGGTTCAAGCACATCTTCTACAAGTAAGTGAACCTCCTTGATACCTCCTCTCATCAATTTGTCCTCTGAAATCAGTAAAAAGTCAGTGAATTACCTCTCTCAACATTTGTGCTACATTTTTCATATTCTTGGCTAATTTATTGCATAACTGTGGTAAAACCCTAATTTTAAAGCTCATATACTTTCCCCACCTTTCATACACTACCCATGATCCTTCCCTTCTCCCCTTTCCCTCATTTTCACTATTTTCCCACATACCCTAGCCTAGACTACACTTTCCTAAGCTAGGACTGTGTTTTCCCCCTTTGTACCCCTTCCCCTCACTCATTACCTGAAATTTCACTTGTCCCTACTTCCTAACATCTATCCACACCCCCCTAAATCTTCCCAATAATTTAGGATATACCTAACCCCTTCATATCCCTTCATTCCTAAAAAGTTCCCAAATCCCCTGTTTTTCCCTACACTAAACCCTAATATCCCCTCCCATTGAGCAAGGTTTTATTATGGATTCTGAAACCATTGAGTAGAAGAGGCACAAGGGAGGTCATATCAATAGGTATGAGCCCAATACAAAACATGAGATCATGTCTTCACCCTTCCTTAAGAAATAATTCTAGGATGCAGGTTACCTTGCCTTTTGCCAAAATGTTGAGGAACTTGGTTTTCATGACAAACTTACCAGCACTTTTGCCACCAATTTGAGGGGAGATAAGGTGGCTATTGCAGGGGTGGTGCTCACTCTTTCAATAGAGGCGATTTCCTCAACTACAAGGATTCGAAACAATGGAGAAACTTGGTTCAAGAGTAGAGACCTTGACATTGAAAACTACAAAATGTATTTGAAACCTGCATAGAAAGCTGCTCCAACACACACATTTCCATTCAGACAATTGTCGTAGAATTTTTCCCCTCTTATGAAATTGATCATGAAATATTTCACATGTGAAGGTAGGTTTTGTGGAGGTAAATCCCCTCTGTGGACAGAGGCGATCCCTACTAGCCCAGACCGGGTCTAGCAACAATCAATAACGCTATAGCGCAAGTTCCTAATTGCAAATAAACCAACTAGCAACGAAGGCTTACCTGGAATCCAACGCAGTCATTGTAAAAGAGGTGGCACTCCCGTTCCTTAGCCCTGGAAGATCACAATCCCCACGATCTCCGTGATGGACACCTGCACATGCGAGAAACAAAAAAAACGCAAGCGTAAAATCCAGTAGATGCAACTATATGTCAGTCAGAAAGGACATAACTCATCATCGTAAATAACAACAAGAGTGGAACCATAACCAATAGTCATTCATTAATAATCAATCAAAGGAAAATTACAACCATAGTTCTGACGCTGAATTCTCCTTCGGAGGGGGTCGCCAGCAGAACACGTCTCGAAAAGCCTGTCAAGGATGGGACAAACCTCTCTCTTCAGATCTTGACGATAGTCTCCTTGCTTGAAATTGGCCTTAAGGGAATTATGGAGGCTCTTGCAGCATAAGGCTCTTGGAAATTTGGGAACATGAAGACTAGCTTGCCATGGGGATGGGCAAGCTTTTATAGATGGAGGAAGAGGAGTTGGGATCCCTATAATCATGGGATTGGCCCTATCATCAAGGAAGCTTCCATGAGAGGTGGAAAACCATTTCCTCTCTATGGAAATCTGTGGCCAAACCTCCCAACTCAAGATAGATATCAGTCCAGGAATTAGTTAGGACGAAAATTCCGCCATTTATTTTTAAAAAACACCTCTTAAATTGGCTGGCGCGAGTGTGACTCTGGGACAGAGCGCCAAATGGCGCGGCCTCTTTGAAGTATTTTCCCCATTGGCGCGGGTACTGAACTGCCTTCTCGCGCCAATGCTAAAAGGGCCATTTTTAGGGTTTTTCACAAGGAGATGTCTTCAAGACAATGAAAGCTCTTGTTCAGAGGGATGTCATGAAAGTGGTTTCAAGGCATGTCACTGCTCACAGGTCACAAAATGAGCCCTCCAATGTGCAGGATGGGGATTGCAGGGAAGGTGACAAATTACTGTGTAACAGATGCCCCCCTAAAGCATGAGGCCCGAGAGAGAGAGGGGTGAAATGCTTTACGAGAACTTGTCCAACTGGAAACTCCGCCGTCGGAAAACCTGCGCGAAGAAATACAACTGATATCTCAGATACATGATATATATGCGGTATGGGCGTAGCCATCCAGTGAGGATCGATAAATAGACTCAGGTATGGTCGCAACCATCCAGTCAGTGAGTCATGTAAATAATCATAATAATCCACAAAATCGCAGCCTGGATTACAATAGACACAATCCAGGGTCTTGCGCTCCATCTCAACCCAAACAAAGTACAAGTTCAAGCATGCGAATAAATGAGTTGAAGTCGAACATGCAAGAACATCGTCTGATTACTAGCCAATGATAAACACTGTTAAAAGACGCGAGAGGTACCACCAATAATGACAATGGCCCTCAAGGTACTATAGGTACAATCTGCGGCATGTGAATCAATGAGCTGGCGTCGAACACCCGTAGAATCGCTCGATCGGAGGCCAATGATGAAAACCTTGCGTCGAATGCGAAGAGCCTGCCATTGAGGGATGCAGGCTCCAAGGTACCAGAAGGGAGTCTCTAGATCAACTTCCCGGATAATGAGCTGGAGTCGACAGGAAGTGATCTTGATCGAAGGTGGGCCATAGTGTTTCCCACATCATCGACACGAGATAGAGGAACATAATGTTTTTGTGAGTCGCGATCAGATGAGCATCAGAGGGAGGTTGATATTTATAGAGGTCAACTTCTCTTGAACATATGAACGGCACGATAGTGGACTTGGCAGTATTTGACATCAAAAGATCAAAGGTCATAGTGACGAGGCAAAGGGCAGATGAGAGGTCAAAAGGGATTATCCAAACCCATGGAGGCAAGTGGAAAACGAGATGAGATGTCCCCAACCCGACACGAATGCAGACAAGTGCCATGTTCAAGAGCGACATACTGCCGACACGACAATGATGTTGGTTCCATTTTTCCCCACCATTTCGGTGAGTACCTCTTTATTTTTACACAAGCTTGAAGAGGATACCATATGCTTGTCATATAAATCGTCCTTCGGACGAATCCATCCTAGTACATTTTATGAGCCCTAGGAAGGAGGAACTCGAATACCGTCATTACGACTGAATCCAATGTCATCAGGGTTTAACGAGTCTGACAAAGGAAGAACTCAACGTCTTTTCATGTTTAGAGAGTTTGAAAAGATAGCTGAAAAGTAAACTCCAACAAGCCCTTTTCGTAAATAGTTCCTCAGAGCCGAAAAGGTAGAAAACAATATCTGAGAAAACATCCTAGTCGCGATAGGCTAGGGTATTCCTTTTTCGTAAATAATCTATCCCAGCCTGAAAAAGGGGTAAACGTATATTGGGTAGATGTTGTTTCGCAGCCACTTTAACGAGATCAAAACGACAAGCGACTCGGCAATATTTTAAATTTTTGAGAGTCAGAAAAGAGCTAAAAGGTGACTCCTCCTGGAGGAACGAGTGGTATAAAGGGTAGCTACTGGTTCCGGTAATGGTGGAATTTCTCAGAACAAAGGTCAAGAGGCTGGCTAACAAGACCACTCATCACAGCAGTTCCTCAGGAATGGGTAACACAACCAAGTGAAGGCATATGATCAGCCAAGCAGATAGTGACGATGGAGTGAGAAAACCAAGGCTCATATGGCGAAACAGGCTGATAAAATGGCAATCACAAGAGGTAAAATGGGAAAGGTTTCATTTTTACACAAGCTTGAAATCAGAAAACTCTGCTTGAAGTTGGTTTCATTTTTACACAATCTTGAAACAAAGGTAAACTATGCTTGAAAAAGTAAGCATGCCCCAGCATGGTGACTCAATTCGAGGTACATGCCCCCCAAGCTTCAATCCATATGAAAGGCAGATGGAGTGAAGGTTCAAACTACGAGATCTTATCAAAGAATCGAATTGAACGGGAACGTGTTTCATTTTTTTAACGAGGTTGACACATTAAAAGAACTATCCTTGGATGACACCTTGTTTCATTTTTTAATGAGCTTGGCACAAGACAAGGAACTCTGCTCCGAAGAGCTTGTTTCATTTTTTAAGGAGCTCGACACAAGAAAACGAACTATGCTCCAATTGTCTTGTTTCATTTTTTAAGGAGATTGACACAAGAAAATGAACTGTGCTCTGACCAACTTGTTTCATTTTTTAAGGAGCTTGACACAGGAAAACGAACTGTGCTCCAACGACCTTGTTTCATTTTTTAAGAAGCTTGACACAAGACAAGGAACTCTGCTCCGACAACCTTGTTTCATTTTTTAAGGAGCTTGACACAAGACAAGGAACTCTGCTCCGGCAGACCTTGTTTCATTTTTTAAGGATCTTGACACAAGAAAACGAGCTCTGCTCCTACAACCTTGTTTCATGGTTTAAGGAGCTTGACACAAGACAAGAACCATGCTCCGAACGACTTCATCATAATGAAAAAGAAGTCATCGCTTCCAAGAGTTCCACTCCCGATGGAAGGAAAACATCCTGGAAGTCAGGACCCAATTCCCCTAGCACACTATGCACGACGGCATCATCACTGAGTATAGGCACGGGGTAGGTAGCCACATAGTTGACCTGCGGTGGGGCAGATACAACGGGTGGATAAAAACCAGGAAGGGATGATGGCGGACCAGTTGCCACATCAGGACCAAAGAATGAAAGCTGATCAATGGTCACGATCCGTCCTTCATGTGGAAAACATACCACATGAAAGAGGGAGGAGACAAGCTCTCCCATGGCATAGGTGTAATCGCGCCCCAAAAGTAGATTAAAATCCAAGGGGCCTGGAACAACCATCACATCCATATGGACGGTTTTACCTCCCAAAGTAACAGGTAACCTTGGAAGGATCCCTAACGGTTGACTCGTTCTTTTGTTAAACGCCAACAAATTCTGCGTAACAGGCGCAAGCGGTGGCGAACCGAAAGCTTGCCAGGTAGTTGAGGATAAAATACTAACAGACACGCCTTCATCTATAATGGTGCTGGGTACGACCAGACCAAAAGCCTGTACTGTGATCTCGAAAGGCACATAAGACGGAAGGCGGTATCCCACAAATCGACTCCAATCAAAGGAAGCGACCAAACTACTCGGAGGGGCTACCATCAAACCAAGATGGTCTTCCCATGGTGTTACGAAAGAAGAAGAAGCATCCTCCACGACCTCCATCTCGAAGGTGGGAGGGGAATCCTCCGAGACCCCCATTACGGGAAGCGGAGAAGCAAATTATTGAGGTATAGGGACAGAAGAATCTTTCTCCAAGTCCGAGGAATCTGAAGAAACAAGAAGAACTTGAGGGGTGTGAGATCCACTCTCCACGGAAAAGACCTGGTGCACCGTAGAAGGGACCAGCTCAACCGATCCCACGACCAATGGTTGGTCGGGAGTGGATTCCTAAATTTGAATTTCTGGAGGAGCGGGATCGACGAGAGATGAATCTTGACCGATGGTAGGATCAACTGGTGGAGGACTCAAAGAAAGCTTTTTGTAACCAGCCGGAAGGCACGACTTAGAAACAACCGAGTTGTCCAAAACTCGCTTGGATTCATCCATATACGGACAAAGGTGAATGGCATGATGCCCTTCACACAACTTACAGGGATTGGTAATCTTACCCTGCTTGTTAAGAGTTTTACCAGCACCAGTTGAAGACGTGCCCCAAACTTGACTCCCGGAAGCCAAAGGCAACGACGGGCGACCGTTGGACCATGCTTCAAGCTCCTTGGGAATGCCAGGGAAATCTCGAAGGAGATGGTCTCCCATACACAACATGCAAGGGAACTTTACTTTCCGTGGAGGGTTGGAAGGTTTATCAAGAGGAGACTTATTAGGCGCAATAGCCGTAGAGCTAGCCTCTCCTTTATCGAAATTCTTCTTCTTTGTCTTCTTCTTCTTCTTCTTAGCCACCTGGTTACTCGAATCCAAACTTTCACTAGGAGAAGTAGAAGAGGAGGACGTAGAAACAGGCGAAGAAGGGGAGAGGTCCACCTTAGAATCAACATGATGTTGTTCAGGCGGAGGAGATGGTTGAACAGTAGCCGGGACATTCGGGATCACAGAGGTTGAAAACAACCAAATAGGCAACCCAACAGTTAACCCAGGAAGGGACAATGTTGCCATGTAAGGAGAACCAACATTTCCAAAAGGAGGAAAAGGACCAGGATTCCCATCGGAGGGGATTCCTTGGTTGGTGAACTTCGAAAAAGTTGCCATCAGAAACGATCTTCAGAACAACACCCTAAGGAAACTAACTTTAACCAGGAATATTTCGTGGGTAGTTAATTTTTAAAACATTGAAACAAAACTCTATCGTTTCATCTTTTAAGAGTCGAGAAACTGGAAAAATGTGACTCTATCACTTTCAGATTGGAAACAAGCGTGAAAGGACAAGTGCTTGATGATATTTTAAAATTTAGGGAGTCAGTAAAGATCAAACCGACTGCTCAGGAATACTAGGCAAAAGGGTGTACCAAATAACCATGAACTGCAATATACACCTTTGTTTCAAAATGAAAGAGAAATCAAGCAAGGACTTAACGTACGTGCAGGTAATCTCCCCGAATGCTGTGTCCGGTGTATCACGGGTATAGGGCGGCAGACTCGGCTTCCTATGGATAAAGGATTGAAACCTAGTGGGGTCTCCCTTTATATACGCGACGATACGGGGTGCACAAGTCCGTACTAGTGCTGTCTAAAGCCAAGAGGTGAACGACAGCTACTAGGTTTAAAGACGCCGGAACACATCTCTAGCCTAAACCTCTAAATATTGCGTTAATGTTTCAATGCTGCCTTAGTGTAAATTGAGTAAATTTTAAAGTTTATCTTCAATTACGTTTCGGTTTCAGGCCCAACCGAGTGTTATCTGACAATCTCCTATATGCAGCTATATGAGAAAAGAAAACTTTTCAATTTGATGAATGCTATCTAGTTAAGGGAAGAGCTTCAAACAATGATGCAACAAACAACAACACTGCAAAAGAAATCCTTCCAAACTAGATGACTTTCACTATCCAAAAGTAATCTCAAACATTCAACGATGCAAATAATGCAATGTAATCTATGCAAAATCTTCTTTTCCGAAAAGTATGCAATTGTAATCTATGCACAATTTCCTTTTCTTTTTCAAATGATAAGAATGCACTCAATGCATTTTTCGATGAAATGAGAATCTACTTAATGCATGCTTTCAATGAAAGAGAATGCAATCAAAGCGATTTTTAGTTTTCAATCATTAAACAATGTGATCTAAGTCCAATGATAAATCTCAAAAATACTTTTCGATGTAATGTGATCTAATGCATTTAAACGAAAAGAAAACTATGAGACGAAAACTAAAAGAACTCAAATATTCTTAATGAAGGATGAAAGCAAAAGAGATGTAAACAAACACTAAGAATGCAATCGTTGTTTCAAACACTTTGTCACGAAATCCCTCAAAAGGCGACAAGACATATAAGGTCAAACACAAAGAGGACTTCCAAAGCAAGAGATCAAAACAAGGCATTCATTCCCTTTTACATCAAACAATCATGGAAAGAAGACATTTCAAACAATGAGCAATGTGATCTATGCTCATACAATGAAAAGACTGGAAGGGAAAGACACACTAGTGAAGGATTTAGGGAAAAAGTCTCAATTTTCATACACCCTGAAATTGGCTCGACTTGTACATTGACAACTAGCGCCAACTGGCACGACTTGCATACTGACAACTAGCGCCAATGGCCAATTGGCGCGGGTTGCTAACTGACAACAAGCGCCAACGCCTGAAAATGAAAAAACAAAGAATTTCTCCCAACCAAGACTGGACTCACCACTTCAAGCAGAATCTCCAAGACTCAGAAGAACCATGTGATCTAGGCTCAAAGTGAGATAGACACAGATCAAGCTCAGAAAGCTCAAAACAGAGTAAACTCTAGTACCTTATAGGATTGGCACGACTGTAAGGATGAAACTAGCGCCAGAATAGAATTGGCGCGGGTAATACACTAGCAACCTGCGCCAATGGGCATGACTGTCAAGCTGAAAATCGCGCCAGTCGAGTTTACCAGTCAAAAACAAAAAAGAAGAAATCCAACAAGCAGACCTAGTGAATGATCAAGCTATCAAAGACCCAAATCCATAAAAATAACCAGCCCAAAACAGTTGATCAAGCAAGGAGAATCAAGAATCAACCAAAAAGGCAAGACGATGCTCCAAGGGTTCAGTTTACAAACTAAACCGGAGATTGACTGAAGTGGCTTTGATCTACTTCGCAATTGCAGAGCAACAGCATTTTGAAGGCTATCTGGCCAACTTCAGGCTCCGTCTATAGCTTATAAAATGAACGACAACAAGCTAACGATCCCCAGCGAAGTCGCCAATTTGTTGTGGAGGTAAATACCCTTTGCGGACAGAGGCGATCCCTACTAGCCCAGACCGGGTCTAGCAATAATCAATCATGCTATAGCGCAAGTTCCTAATTGCAAATAAACCAACTAGCAACGAAGGCTTACCTGGAATCCAACGCAGTCGTTGTAAAAGAGGTGGCGCTCCTGTTCCTTAGCCCTGGCAGATCACAATCCCCACAATCTCCATGATGGACACCTGCACATGCGAGAAACAAAACAAACGCAAGCGTAAAATCTAGTAGATGCAACTATATGTCAGTCAGAAAGGACATAACTCATCATCGTAAATAACAACAAGAGTGGAACCATAACCAATAGTCGTTCATTAATAATCAATCAAAGGAAAATTACAACCATAGTTCTGACGCTGAATTCTCCTTCGGAGGGGTCGCCAATAGAACACGTCTCGAAAATCTTGTCAAGGATGGGACAAACCTCTCTCTTTAGATCTTGACGATAGTCTCCTTGCTTGAAATTGGCCTTAAGGGAATTATGGAGGCTCTTGCAGCATAAGGCTCTTGGAAATTTGGGAACTTGAAGACTAACTTGCCATGGGGATGGGCAAGATTTTATAGATGGAGGAAGAGGAGTTGGGATCCCTATAATCATGAAATTGGCCCTATCATCAAGGAAGCTTCCATGAGAGGTGGCAAACCACTTCCTCTCTATGGAAATCAGTGGCCAAACCTCCCAACTCAAGATAAATATCAGTCGAGGAATTAGTTAGGATGAAACTTCCACCATTTATTTTTAAAAAACACCTCTTAAATTGGCTGGCGCGAGTGCGACTCTGGGACAGAGCGTCAACTGGCGCGGCCTCTTTGAAGTATTTTCCCCATTGGCGCCGGTACTGAACTGCCTTCTCGCGCCAATGCTAAAAGGGCCATTTTTAGGGTTTTTCACAAGGAGATGTCTTCAAGACAATGAAAGCTCTTGTTCAGAGGGATGTCATGAAAGTGGTTTCAAGGCATGTCACTGCTCACAGGTCACAAAATGAGCCCTCCAATGTGTGGGACGGGGATTGCAGGGACGGTGAAAAATTACTGTGTAACAGTAGTTAATCGAGGTTATATCATTATCATGTGAGAATTTTGATGCATTTCACTAGTGTAAAAACTCTCAACTTACCTCATTACCTTTACAAAAGCATGGTAAAAATGGCAGAGAAGGTACATAGGTTGGGAGAATATCATCATGCTAGAATGTTTCACCATGGCTTGCTGAAAATCCTAGTTTCCCATTAGCTCACACAGATCAATTTTTCTTAGGATGGTTTTATATATTCAAATTCTCTTTTGTCTTCTCTAGCTCAGTCTAGAAGTCACTCTACACCTTTGACTTCACCATCACATAAAGAGGTAGCTTCCACAAGGAAACATGTAATCATAACTCCTAGGGTAGAGGTGACACAAACATATATTAGAGGAAAGAGGCTTGTGTTTTCTCCAGACATTGTTGAAAGGGCCAAACCTACATCAGGTGAGGAAGAAACATCATCACATCATGAGGCACCATTTTAAGGACGAGGAACAAGTTCATCTTGACACTGATATGGTATATTTGGAGGTGCATGAGTGTTGGAGAAGGGTCCCTTAGGACCACTTTTTTGGATAATTTTTGTAGTTTTGAGTCGTGCGCACTAAGAAATGCACAGGTCAAGGTGCTTTGGAGCGGGTCAAAGCTCCTTCATGAGTTTTTATGGGCTAAAGGGTAAAAATAGGTGTCACCAACCACATTTTGCTGCTTAATATGAATGTTAGATGCATAGATATGTTACTTTAAGACCTGAATATCACTTTATTAAGACTGTTAAGGGATTTTGAAGCCATTGTCTATGTGCGCGCAGGAAAGCTTGCATAAAATTACCTAGACCTGTTTCTAGTTAGGGTTTCTGTTGCAAAGGCCAGTCTGCTATTATTATAGATCTGTAGACACCCACAACATTTAATTCTCTCTCAGGGTGTGGAAAAATGGTTCCAGCACCCCCCATACTGCTTTGGGTGAGACTTTGACCTACGCAAGTAGGTCACTGTCGAAAGGGCCAATAGTAAGAGGGTTTTTTTGGTTAAGATTAACTTTGAACCTGGGTTAGGACACCTTAAGCCAAAAAATGATTCCATTGTTGGGCCCAGGATCATTTTGAGAGACGTTAGGTGATGTGGTGGCCATCAAAGGCTGAGTTATAAGAATGGTTTGAAAACAAAATTCAGGAATTTTCCATTAAGGAAAATAGAAGGAAGAAGCTGTCCACTAAATATTGGAAATAGAAGTATATTTTCATAGAGCTTCACAAGATTTTCTTTGTGACCTTTGCGCAATAACTACAAGAGTGGTTATCAAGGTTAGCTAAGTTCCAAACCTGCTGGAAGGACGATAAGGTCACTCATTCAACACTTGAGCTGATCCAACAGTTAGAACATAATGATAAATCCATCACTCGCACTGTAGATCATTGGGTTGCCAAAATTTTGGGTGGGTTTGTAACAAAGTTTTCAATAGATCAGTTTGTGTCATATTATAAATCTGAAAGGAGGTTCCTCAAAGGACTGAGAGGAAAACTCATATGCTCTCTGCCTTTGATGATTAAGATACTATTGTGTGAAAAGGGTGTTTTGTGCAATCACACTGAGTGAATGACCCAGATAAGCTAGAAAGCACTACGCGCAGTGAAAAGTACTTTCGGGTTAATTAGAGAGGAGACAAATTTATATACATCCCTCTGAGAAACTCACCTAATAATGATAAAGAGAGCGAGGAGGCTACATGTACCGAAGGTATCCCTCCTGCTACTTCGCAATCGAATTCGTGCAGGGGTAAGACATCTCCTACCCCACCTCCACCACCACCAAGAGGATATATGGCTATGCATATGAAGCTACCCACCTTCAAGGGTGTGGGAAATGAGGAGATCGATAGGTTTTGGTTTGTTGCAAATGCAGTATGAATTGCACAAAATGTTAACAATGATGCTGTTAAGAGATTGCAACTAGCTATGACGTTTGAAGGTTGTGCGCTGGATTGGTTTATGGGATATCTGGCTTAGCATGCTAACCCTACTGTTGATGAGATCAAGGATGCTTTGAAGCAGCAATTCAAAAAAATGAAGTCTTACTCACAGTGTGTAACTGAATTGAAATATATCAAATAAGAGCCAAATGAATTTGTTTGGGAGGCAGATCAATGGCTAAAGCACATTATCAGCGAGAGAGGATTTATCTATGATGATAAGAAGCATAAGGAATGGTTTATTGCCATGCTCTTGCCACATCTACATGGGTCTATGAATCAACAAAATATTGACTCTCAGGCTGAGGCTTTGGAAGTTGCCATGAAACTGAAAGTTGCGCCCAGAGATGACGATCAATTCGCAACTCTGCCAATCCAAAATTAGTTGGAAGCGATGCACTTGGAGATCCAAAACCTGCATAGAGACATAGGGAAGGAAGTTGGCGCAGATGTATGGGTTCCGGGCACACAAAAGATCATTTTACTTTGCTTCAAGATTACATGCAAGTGGGAGGGACAAATCCATTGTGCCTTAGGGATGCTGTAGGACTGAGTGGTACCCCCACACTGTGGTGAATTGGGTGTAAGGTAGCTGGATGAAATGACATGAACCATTTCCCTTGATTAGGAAGCTATGTTCCAGAACCGAAGCAACAATGGTATAAATTTTTCTCCTCGGTTGGCCACGATGAGCACCACTGCCGCACATTTGAGCTAACGATGGAAAAATCCAACCTCTATAGGGTGCAGGATGACCCATATTCACCAACATCTCCCTCTAGGTGTGGAGGATCTCCAGCCAGAGGAAGGGGAGGTGGAGGCGCAGGTCATGGAAGAGGACAACTAATTTTATATAACTGTGGGGATGCTAGACACCATGTGCACGATAGTCCAAACCCTGTGCAACAGTCTTGCAGGTATTGCAGAAAATTTAATCATGTTATTGAAGATTGTCCTTTTTTGATTGCTAAAATGCACAAAAAGAAACAATAGACGCCCACGCAGAACATACAAACTATGGTTAAAGTTGAGCCGCGTGATGATGACGCAAGTGTAAACATAATTACACGTAGTGGTGCTGCCACCAGAGAAGATGAGGGAAAGAAGTATGATGTAAAGCCTTTGATTAGGAAGGCCTCAGAAAATAAGGAAGGAAACAACCTATAGAAGGAAAAGGAAACTTTTGTAGAAGCCAGGAAGGATTTTGTTGTTGTAGGTGCGTCCACATCCAAGTCAATCATATTGATGATGAAGTCAAACCTTTCCTGCAAGCTTTCATTAAGTTATTACGTAACCAGAAAGTAGTAGACAACCTTGAGGCTATGATAGATAGATGCACAGACAAGGAGTTGCCTCAAACCGAGACTAAGGCTGTGAACAAGATCTATAAGAAAAGGAGAACTGGTCGGGAGATGTGCATGACTGTGCAAATTGGAGAGTATGAGATGGATAAGGTCATCTTGGACTTAGGATCTGATGCTAATTTTATACCAAGAAGACCTGACAAAATATGGGCGAACCAAAGCTAGAATGGTCCACCATTTAGCTGCGCCTGACTAATTAGCAGAAGATCAATCCACTTGGAAGACTCCCATAGGTTTTGGTAGAGATTGCTGGAGTAAAAGTACGTATAGATTTTGAAGTAATACAAATTGTAGATGTTGAATACCCCTAACCTGCATTTCTAGGACTGGATTGGGCCATCGATATGGGAGGTATCATCAACTTGAAGCGCATGAGCATGATATTTGAAAACGATGGTACTCGAGTTATAGTACCCTTGGATCCGACGGAAGGAGAGAGATATACATAACCAGTGCACGAAGGATATGATGTCGACCATATCTAGAAGCTGACTGCGTGGGATGAGGATCGTATTAACTCTACGGCTGATGGGATGCTGAAATGGGAAAATGAAAGCACATGTTTCTCAGATTCGGACGGAGAAATGGAGAACTCGAAGAATCATCTTCTTGATGTCTCTGCACTGCGTTGCCTCAAGATCACTAAAAATTTATGACGCATCCCTTCAAAGGTAAGATAATTAACCCATTTTGATGGTTCAAATAATGTTGTATTAGTTTTTGAAAAATTGGAAAAGGTTGTCCCGGAAGAGTGGAGGTTATGGGCACTTGATCTTTCCATGTGCGCAACCCCAGCGCGTTGGTGGGATATGCACAAAGGAAGTTTCAAGGATCGGGAGGAATGCAGTAGGATGATAAGGCTACACTTTGAGCAGCCCGCTACCCCACCAACTGATATTTTCTATGGCCAAAGTGATCCACGCAAACACTTGGCCACGTGGATGGAGGTTTGGAACAAGAAGACCAAGACTGAATGGGTTCATATGTTTATCCATTCGTTGGGACCAATCCCTACTACATGGTATTTGGAGACGGAACTGTACCGAGGGACTCGCCATTAGATCATAATGAATGACAGCTTCTGTCAAATTTTAGCCTGGATGGTGGATCGGAGGAATTGGATGAAGCCTTGTAGGATATAGAAGCACTTATCTTTGATAATTTCCGGCCTCTGATATAATGTGCTATGCCAGCATGGGAAGCGCAGATGAAAGATATTGCCAACTCTAGGAACTTGTCAGTACAAGATAATGAAGAGGATCCAAGAAATATCAACATCCCTAAGTCCAAGGGGGAGCGCATAGTTACAGGGCCCTTATTAGGAATGGTGGATGTAACCAAGCCTTTGAAGTTAAAGGAAGTCAACATTGGGACAAAGGAACAACCCACGTTGGCCAAAATAGGATATTATTGGGATGCTGACGCAGTGGGAAAGGTTGCTGAGCTATTGATAGAGTATCATGATATGTTTCCCATGAAGTTCTCTAAGCTCAAAGGAATTGTAGGAGATTTGGGCGTTATGGAGATCGCTCTGAAACCAGATGCGTGCCCTTTCAAGTAGAGACCATATCGATTGAATCCTCAGTATAAGAAGAAAGTGAAGGAAGAATTAGAGAAGATGGTCATTGCAGGAATCATTGAGCATGTGGAGCAGTCTGATTGGGTGAGCCCAATGGTTGTTCAAGAAAATAAGACTACAGGAGAAATAAGGATTTGCGTGGATATGCGCAAGCTGAACGATGCATGTGTACACGACCCCTTCCCTACTCCATTTTCAGATGAGATCTTGGAAAATGTGGGAGGACAAGAGGCTTACTCGTTCAATGATGGATTTTCAGGGTACCATCAGATTCATATTATGCCAGAAGACCGAAGTAAGACCACTTTTACAACAGAATGGGGTTCCTTCCAATACACACTTATGCCTTTCGGATTAAAATATGCACCTGCTATATTCTCGCGTGTAGTAGTAGTTATGTTCAAAGAATTGGTGCACAAGTTCTTGGAGGTGTATTTTGATGACTGGACTGTGTTTGGGCTACTAACGAATCACGTGTCCAACCTGCGCATGATGCTTGACACTTGCAGAAAGCATCAGATTTCTCTTAATTTGAATAAATTTATATTCTGCATTCCTTTTGGAATATTGTTGGGCCATATTGTGTGTCAGTAAGGGTTAATAGATCCGGCCAAGATTGCAGTTATTATCAACCTAGAAGTCCCTACCAATGAAAAACAATTGTGCTCCATTTTGGGACAAACCAGATACTATACAAAATTCATTTAGGGCTATGCTCTGATCACTGCACCTATGGAGAAATTGTTGAATAAGGAAGTGTCATTTTTTCTGGGATGAGGAATGTCAGAAGAGATTTGAGCTGCTGAAGGAAAATATGGTTACTACACCTGTTAGGGTCCTATAATAATAGGGTTCATAATTTTTGAATTGACTTTGATAGTCTTGTAAATATGTACATACCTTGCTTTCTGCAAGTTGTTTTCCCATAATTGAAAAATATAATAAAAATGCAAAGAGGGTAAAATTCCTAAAAGAAAAATCAAAGGACTTGAAAAGAAAAGATCAAAAAGAATAAAAAATGGACCCCAAAAGAAAAAAAATATAACAATAAGACATGAAAGTGAGTAAGTCAAAATGCCACTACTAGTTACTTTTCATTGAAAATAAAATTATTATGTGCAGCTTGTTCAAAATGCCATAATCCATGATTAATTAAATAGTTTAATATTAAATTTTTATGCTTTAAATTTCATGTTTTAGATAGATAATAAAGATATGTCAAACAATTTAAACTTGAAAAATCAGTAGTTAGTTAAAAAAAAATGAGGAGCTCAACAGTTTAATCTGAGCCCTCGGATGAAATAAGGTTAGAATTAGATAGTTTCCTGCTTTAAAAAGAAAAAATGGATTTAGGGTTGAAAATTAAATGCACCCATGCAAATGAAGTAAAAAATGTTAGAATAATGATGGGTAGTTAGAAAGAAGTTGTGCAAGGCATGTAATAAAACATCATCTGGAAAATTACTAATTTGCCCTTCCCCACAATGTTACAGTATTCAAAACCTACAGTTAAAGAGGCTCAGAGCATTTCTCTGTCTTCTGTTGGGACCGGACCCAAGGCTTACTGACTGATTGGTAAAAGTACTGGTTTCCCTTCATAAAAGCCCATTTCCTCAACATATTCATCTTTTTCCAAAAATATAATCCCTTTTCCTAAGTTAAAATACCTTTTTTCTTAGAAAAAGTAGAATCTCCTCTTAATTAATTTCATTTCATCCAAAAAGCACTCAAAAAACCCATAAAATACAATTTATCCTAAGTTTAAGTGTAAATATTTAATGGGACAATCATTGTGCTCAAAAAGTTTATATTACACTTAGTTTATTTTTGTGCATTCTTCTCTTTCATTTCATATTAACTCTAATATAATGTATTAAATCCTTTTAAACTACCCTTTCCCGTATATATATCAATTCATTTATTAAAAATATCCCAAAACCCACCTTTTTAACATTTAAACCTATGGTATAAATACCCATGTGATATATTACCCCGCCTATCCCCATAGGTTAAAAACATATTACATGTAATCCCGCCCTATGGTTATAAAACATATGCTAAACCCTTATTTTCTATGTAAATATACACCCCGCATATCATATTAATACATTGGTTTTACGTTTAAAACTACAATTTAAACATTAAAACTTAACCCGCCACATATGAATTTCCCGGGCCCCACACCCCATCCGCCAAGCAACTTCATAATTCAATCTCTGCCGTTCGCACACCTATCCCTAGATCTGACGAGCCAGATATGATATCAAATTTCTAAAAGCACGATCACTAATCATTTTCAAATTTGCGAAATGAGCAGTTTCATTCCCTTATATTTCCTCCACGCGGCGCTTTATTATTGGATCGCATTTGATTCAATTAAACCGTTTACCGCCCTGAGCCTATGTGATAACCACTGATGGTTTCTCCTTCCAGCGCCAAAACTACTCTCTGTTCTGATTTGACCGCAATTTAATGCTGATACTGTTTAAACCTAAAACATTATTAAACTTCATATGCGCACAGTCAAGCCCTTTTTCTGCATTCTCTGTGCATTTTTATCCATATCCAACTGAAGAAAGAAAAAAGCCATAACCCTGTTTTCATGCCAAAGAACCAGAAAAGTCATTGAAATTGCTGCCAAGACCGTTGGAAGCACCCAGTTTACTTCCAAGGACTTCCATAGCCATCAGGAAGCCTCTTCGACACCTCAGAAACCTGTTTAAAGACCAAATACCTGCAAAAACATGTATTTTTCAAAGAAAATAACCTTCTTGTCATAAAAAAGACCTATTTCTGTCAAATTCGAACTTTGTGACATCTATTTACCAACAAGAATACCTATATTTTCCTACAAAGAACTAATTTGTTGTGAAACTCTGATAAAACCCCAGTTTTGATACTATAACTGGTTTTAAAGCAAAATTGAGTATAGTTTATCCTTTGTAGACCTTAAAAGGACTTCTAATCTACCTTTTCCTGAACATGTAAAGAGTTTGAAGATCAATTTTAAAGCTAAATTTGAAGGTTTAAACAAAAAATAAAGCCAGTTTGTGCCTATTATTATTTAAGAAACCTCTGTCACATCAAAAATATCTTCTGTAAACAGTTTAAGCTTACAAAAGAGTATAAAAAGCCTAAATATAGAGTTTTCAAGCATCTAGAAGGTCTATAATGTCAAAATCAAACCCAACAATGACTTCCAAAACCACTATTGTTGTAAACCCTCTACAACCTCCTGTTGTAGATATTGAGCATACACCCTTAGCTGATGTGGATTACAAAATCGCTGATCCAGTAATAAAATTTAATCTTCTAGACCTCCACTGCTGGAGTCTAGAAAAATCCTTAGATTAGGAAGATGAAGTGCAGATTTGGGAGTCAAATCTACCTAAGTATGTAGTTCCACATACTCGTCAGTGTCCAGAAGTCATTAGGCTATGTCAAACCCATTATTCCCTTGAATAAAGAGCTATGGTTGATGCTAATAAAGAAGTATTGTTCACAATTACTGCAGAGTTTATAAACCTAATGCTTTAGTAGAAACCAAATCCCAAGGCAATTCCATTATCCATAGAAGCACTCACAAAGCTTTACATTAGTCTGGAATTTCCTAAAAGGTTTCAAATATTTCAATTGTTCATGCCTTTACATGTTGAAATTCCACAGGTCAACCCTCCCCATTCCACTTCCAAATTCCCTGAAGGATCAAGACATTTCATTTCAATGTTGTCTTTTATCCTTGGCTACTTTACTGATGAGCACACAGATGAGTCAATTCTTGGATTTCTATCTACTTTTGCATCAGGTCAGCCCCCTGCAATCATTTTTGACTATTCTAAGTATATAGCCAATAATATCCATGACCAACTAGTAAAAATTCCAACTGAAGGAGTATTTAGGTATAATTCCTTTCTTTTTCATATGTTCCTATAATTTCAAGCAGATAAATTCCCAATAACACTTCAGAAGCTGGATGTAGAGGGAAATCCATTGTCAGTCATCTTTTGAACATCTTTGATCAGGAAAGAGTCCATTGAGTTCAGTTATGTAGATTTTACAGATTCTTTTGTTCACCCATTGGTTAATATGCTTACAAATAAGGTACAACCAAGGATAAGTCTTGAAATTAAGAAAATTTTACAACTATTAGAGCAAAGTAGAACTGGAGATTGGTACTTGTATCAGAATCATACAAAGATCAGAGTTTTTGGGTCAAATATTTTACCATATAAACTACCTAAGTATGTGCCAACGAGAATTTTTGCCTTGGAGTACATAAGGCAAATCCTAAATTCTGATTCTGTAAAATTTTTGGCTGCCAAAAATAAGACTCAATTTAAGTTAAAGAACCAGGTGGGACCTTTCATTTGTAATCACAGGGATGCAGGAATAGAGGCATCAAAACAGTTGCTAGAATACAAATTTGAAGAAAGTTTCTTATGGAACTATGATCCTCAAGGAATACTCAATAAAATGAGGGTAAAATGCAAATTGACCCCTTATATCCATGATAAAAGGCCTGAGATTGAACAATTTGTTAATCAGACAGAGTGGCTAGAAAATACCTTGATAGAAGCAACTAAACAAGGTGATACTAATAACACCTTGAAAACTGTAAATCAAGAAGATAAAACTACTAAGAGAATCAGAGAAGAAGGTACCTACACTGCTGAAACAACAACAAAGACTAGGTTTAAACTCAGATATAATAAGAAGCCTAAGCTTAATCTAGTTGATAAAGAAAAAGAGACCATTGTAGTGGAAGATATAGATTTTCCATAGACAAACAATGAGCCAGCCACAAAGATTATAAATGAAGAGCATCCTGCTACTTCAAACACACAGGTAATTGAGAAACAACAAATTATGGAGGCATCCTCCTCACAACCAGTAGAGGATAAAGATATTGACATCAGAGAGAAATATAAGCAGATAAAAGCCAAAAATGAAGAAATCAAGAATGAGATTTATTCTCAGTATTTACAACAAACTCCAAGAATCCAGAATAGGCTTTTGTCAGATTTTGATTATTCAAACAAGAAGTTGATTATGTCAGTACTTAAACCAACAGTCAAGACACCCAAAAAATAGCATATTACAAGAAAGTTCACCTTGAAGTACCTGTATATGACATCCATGCATTAGATCAAATTGAGTTTCACAGACAAACTTCTGAGATGCTTTATTATAATATGAATACAAAGGAAATGAGTGCCCAAAAGCTCCAGAATACAATAATAAATATGAGAGATCAAATGAAGGTTGAAAAGGCTTCCTCATATGCTAAAGACATTAGAATTAAGTCTTTAGAAGAATTGGTGATTCAAGTAGGATATGACCTTGGCAATGTGAAAGTTGTAGAAGAATTGGTGAAGAAAAAGAATGTTGATATTGCAGCACTTAGAAAAAAACTCAAACTTCCACCAACAGAACATCCACAAGCCAAGGAAATTGTGCAAGAGGCAAGCCAAAAAGATGATATGATGAACTTTATTTTACAATTAACAACACAGATTAAAGAGATGGAAATCCAAATGGAAAAGCTTGTCCATGAAAGAGAAACTGCAAAAGCACTAGAAGTTCCTACAATAATTCCCATGGCAACAACAACTGTGCCTTCAACTCTGGCAAAAGAGTTGGCACCAAAAGTACCACTGGCCACAGCAGTACCAGTGACTTCATCTAATACTTTAGCTATAGAATCCTCTACCACAAAAACTCAACAGTCTGATGAAGCTAGTAAACTCATTAAGGCCATGGAGGAAATGTCAATTCAAACCAATGAAATCAATAGGTTGAAGAAAATGATTGAAAATCTGGAAGACACTAAGAAGCTAGTCCAAATTAATGCCAAAGCTTAGGAACAAAAGGCTAACAGGTTAAATGTTGAGTTTAATAATTTACAAAAGGATTTAACCTTGAAAGAACCTATGTCCTATGTGAGGAATCAACTATGGACCAAAATCATTGAATCCATCAATGATGTTTGGCCATCAATACAGGTAATTTATGAGAAAAAGGATTTACTAAAGGCAACTCAAGAGGAGATTCAGAAAACAAAGGATGAAATAGGTGCCAAACCTGAAGAGTCCCTAGAACTAATCAAGTTTCTCAACAGTAAGAACAAGCAAGAATTGGAGGAGATAGAAATTATTGACAGAACAAAGACAATTCTTGAAATAAGAAAAGTAATTTCAAAGAAAAAACTGATGAAGCAGCTAGAAGAAAAGTGTAGAAACATGAACATAGCCATAACTAAATTTATGATTAAATTTGAGATCTTAAGGTAAAAAGGTTTTCCAAACATCCTTGTTCTTAATGATAAACTTATGCCACAAGAATATTACAACAAGAAGATAAGAGATCATGCAAAAGAGTAGGTAAATAAAACAGAAGGACAAGGAATTCCTATAGGAAAGGTTATACATAAAAGCTTTGAAGACTTGTTTTATCTGCAGCATGAGATACAACACCTATTTGTGATCAAACCAACATTTTATAGATACACAGAGGCAAATGAGAAATTTAGGAAGTTGAAAAAGACCAAAATTTAGGATGAAGAATTTTGGGAAAAACTCAGTGACTTACTGTAAAAGTTAAATTGCAGTAAAAAAGATAAAAAAAAGTTTGCTGTTTTTACACTATAAAAATAGAAATTTACAACAGTAAAGCAGTCCTCAAGCAGATGAAAGAGTATCATAGGTAAAGAGTATCAGATAAGAGATAATATTTCAAAACAGATTTGAAAGATATTTTGCCAGCAAAGAAGACAACAACGCAGCCGACTACACCCAATCCAAAACAACATTTCTATTTTATTTGGATAAATAGGACAACTTGCTAAGTTGTTAAGCAGCTGTCAATATATTGTTGTAAAAGATATTTTATTTTCCTTAGAAAATTCCTGTGAGTATTCTAGGATATTTTGTAAACATTTTTGTATATATAATTCATCTTTTGAAGTATTATTGTGGAATAAATTGCTGAAGATTTCTATATTCAATATTTCTGTACGGCCTGAAAGCTTTTTGTAGAAAGTTCAAGTAGCAGACTGGATCAAATCATAAAGCATCATATTTCAGGATTCATGTGATGAGCCATTGAAGTGAAGTACTTTCTACTATCATTGTTTATCTTCTTATTTTTTACATGCATCCATATATGTGTTCTAAATTTGAATGATAAACCAGGAATATTATTACATGATTTGTTAAAAGCACACTATCTTCAACTATTTATCATTTCTACGTTTTCTGCTGATTTCTAGAGTAGGGAACCCTTAATTTCTCCCTCTTTCGAATGACCCCTGTCTTCTCCTTCCTTATCCGGATTAAAGAATTCTTAGTTTCTCTTTATCCCGATCAAACCACTTCACCAATCAGCCTTCCAAGATATTCAATGACTTGTCTATCTTTCCCTGAAAAAATTCAAATTTTGACCTTGATCCTAGTTTTTTCTGCTTGACATTTGACTCCTTTGCCTAATGGACAAACAGATCTATCACTATCCATCGCATTAAGTGATTTTTCTCTCCAAACCAAACCAAACCAAACCAAACCAAATCAAATATAAAAACCAATTTGCACATCATAACTAGCCTAATATCATATAATTAAAAACAAATTTAAATCTTATAAATAGAGCCCTCTCTAAACCCTCGGAAGGCTAGGTCCTAGAGTTTAAAATTTGGTCTGTGGTTACCACTATTGTTCTTTGAACTTTAAATCAAAATCTCAGAACTTCAGAATTATTAGAGTGATAACATATCAGCAACTCCACTAGTGATCTGAACTTGTGAGAACAAAGTATTTCTCATACATAGATTGACTGTAGGGGCATTCACCGGATATTTCACCTTTCAAAGAAAGGATGAATCCGGAGGCTACCTGGCCCTTCTACAGAATCTGCCTAAAGAAATAAAATGTAATCACTAAGATCCGATCAATGAAAGTATTTGTTTTAAGTGAAAAGTATTCATTGACACAAAAATGTCCACTGTGGAGATTCCGAACCCAGAAACTCACAACTCTCACCACAGAAATCTAAAATCTACAAAAAGTATACATATTCTGCAAATGAAGTGTAGTGGTTTGAAGATGAACTAATAAGTTTTGTTCACTGTTTAAACCTGCTTGGGAAAAGTTTGCTTATAAAAATTTACTGTTTAAAGGAGTAGAATCTGAAAATATGCAGCAAAATTATACATTATGACAACAAATAATTGTTTAAGCGGTTCACACCTCTCTTGGGCTACCTCCGCTGGGTCCAAAAGCCTCTAATTAGGCTTTTTCCTCTTTGATTAAATGCTCAAAATGTGAATACAACTGTATAGAAGCCTCAAATGGAAAAATACATTGCAAATTAAGATTCATAAGGCTCAAATCAGTATAAAATGACTAAACAAACACCTCCATTGGATGAAGATAGTCCAAAACAACTCTTCTTCCCTTAGGCCCTGGTGGCTCCACGACCAAAAATAATATTAAATTCTCTATTAAAGTGCCCTGATGGCTCTGAAAACACTCCCAACAGCTCCAGAATGATCAATTACCCCAGAATCAAAAAAAATTTCGTCCAAAAAGGACTTTCCTAGCCAAATTTATGGCTCATTTACTCCAACTGCCAGTTGGCCTAAAAAAACTCCAGTTAAATATGGTGGAACTCCAGATAATCCGACTAAATTGGAGATAGGCGCTAAAATTTGGGGGTTCCGCCGAATATTCCGCCAAAATCGGAGGGCTGGCGGATAAGCCCCATGGAACCGCACCCGTCGGAGTTGGTTGAACCAACCAACGTTAAACGCGCAAATATTATAATGTTATAACCATATGAAATAAATAAAACTCCGCTCCAAGTGCTACGTAAGGCGACCACGTCCCCTTTTTATTTGCACGCCCAACCAGCATTCAACTTTTAAATAGGAATCCGTTGCATTGGTTTACAAGAATTACCAACGTGACCCAACGATTAAAGCGTTCTGTTTCCATAGACCCGACCCACGTTCAAATCCTGCCGCGCTCAAACAATTTTTAATTGCCCATTCCATTCCGCCTTGGGGCCACGTGGAGGCCTCCGGGCTGTCCACGTGGCGCCCTGTAATTGGTTGCGCACGGAATATTTTGCAGAATATTCTGTGGAATATTCCACGAAATATTCCCAGAATATTCTGTGGATTTTTTTTTTTTTTTTTTTTTTTTTAATCTTTTTTATAAAGTCAACTTTGGGCCTTTTTTAATTGAAATTGTCGAACTTCAAAGCTGAATATCTTCTTCATACGGCGTCGGATTTGAGTGCCGTTCATGGCGTTGGGATTGTATCGCCGAGCTCTTTCCATTCGATCTATTTCAGAGAAATTCTGAGCAACTTCATTTTTGAGCATTTTTCTACAAGAGACTTGATCTCCTGATCAACTGGGGAACTAACCATTCCTCAGTCTTAAAGTAGATATTAAAGGGAATCATTTTCATCATCCATTCACCTTAAGACTGTTTTAAAAGTTGTGAGTAGAATAAACAAGTAGAAGATTTAGGTACTAAAATTTCCCTAGTTAGAGCAAATTATCTTCCAAAACAATTGACAAGTATACAAGACATAGATTTTAAGTTAAATTTTGAACAATCTTTATTAAGAAAGAAATAAGAAAGTGACTTAAATAGTGCTGTTATAGATCCTGAATTTATTTCATTTCTTCAAACAAAACAGGAAACTGTCTCAGTAGATTCCGAATCAGAGATATTTGAAGTTTATGATAAACTAGATGAAATAAATGCTACTATTCTTAAGGAAATAGATGAAGCTCTTCTTCAACATTCAGTTGAATTAGCTGCCTTACTAGCATATACACCTATGCCCTCTACTTCTCAGTTGGATACCAATCTTTTAGAATTTGTAGGTTCATCTCTTTATACCACTACCTCATTTATAATTTCCAACACCCTTCAATCAACAAATCCATTTGTCCCTAAACAACCATTCCAACCTAGAATAATTTTTCCATCTTCCCCCACCTCAAATCCATCCACTAGTTTATCTTCTGCACTTTCAAATACATCATTCTCATTTCCAAGTACTTCTTCATATATCAAAGTTTCAGTTTGTAGCACCCCAACTTCATCCTTTAGTTCATCCACCACTTTTTCTAGTACATCATCTTATATTCCAATCTCATTAGCCACTTCTTTAACTGCATCAACTACTACTTCCAGTTCTGCCCCAAGCACTTCCAACTTACCTCCTAGCCAAGCTAGAATTCAAGTCATGGCTGCTAGGTATGCTCCCTTAGCCCTTCGAGGATAGTTAAATGACATGCCTAAGGATTATCAGAGTAAAATCCCTCAATTTGATGCTACCACCCATTACACTGCCTAACAACATATTAATAAGATGACATATTATTTTGAGCTTCATGAAATAGATGATTTTGATGTACAAATGAGACTCTTTGCTCAAAAATTAACATGGGAAGTTAAAAAATGGTTTAAAGGTCTTATCCTGGTAGTATAGCTGATTTAGCAGTCTTTCATAGATTATTTTTTAATAAATGGGAAAAGAAGAAAAATCCACTCCAAATATTATCTGAATTTGATGCTATGAAAAGAGCTCCTAATGAAACAGTCCAAGACTATTGCACTAGATACAACAGTGTTTATAATTCAATCCCAGCTAATCTCAAACCCAATCTAGACTCTATCCTACTCAAATTCCCTGATGGATTTGACATAGACATGGCCTACCAATTAAGAGAGAGAAATGATGATACTTTAGAAAGAATGCAAAAAGATGCTATTAGTGTAGAAGTAAATATATTGGCTAGAAAATCTAGATTAAGAAATGAGAGGAGAGTAACCATAAAAGAAGAGACATCTAGTTCAGATTTGAAAATTGATCAACTAGCTAAAACTTTAGAGAGAATGATGGATAGATTAGACAATATAGAAAGAATACCACAATGGGATAACCAACAACAAATTAGAAATCCCAATTTCAGGAAAAATATAAACATAGGAAAATCCAAAGAGTCAGCACCTGATCAGACAATAAGACCTCCTTTTCAAGAGAACTATGCTGAAAGTTATCAACATAATGATGATGATGAAGACACCATAAATCTAATCGGTATAAATGATGATAATACTATCTTTCTTACACAAGAAGATTAAGAGTTATTTTAAATGCAACAAATTCAATTAGATTCAGGTGAATCATTTGACTACAAACAAGGTTATGATATTTCTATAAATGAAGTACATAAGCAATATAACCTTAGAAGCAAGAAAAACACTGAGATTTATACTAAGAAAACTGCACAAACACAAAATAAGAAAATAGTAGAAGCTCCCACTAAAAAAGTTCTGCAAATTCTCCCTAGGGAAAACAAGAAAAACTCTAATTCATCCCATAAAATTTCCAGCCCTAAAATTTCACCCAGTCCCAAAATTGTTGATATAATAGATGAGGCTGTCCAAACTTCAACATATTCACAAAAATCTGATGCTGTTAAAACATCTAATTCTGTTAAAACAACAATTTTAGATTCCAAAACACCCACTACTGATCCAAAATCATCATATCCAAAAGCTACCACTGCAAAGACAACTTTTGATAATTCAAAATCTGAAAAAACATCTATTGCTTCTCAAACCATTCCTGAAAAGAAAACTAAGAGCAGTAAGACACAAGAAACTCAAACAGAAAATGAAAAGATAACTGTAGAAAAACAAGACAAACCTACTCAAACTATAGTTATTAAAGAAGAGTTAATTCAGCTTAGTAAATCACAACCCTCATTCAATATACAAGCTGAAATTACAAAATTAAAAATACCAATTCCTTTGACATAATTGGTAAAACATGATTTGTACAAAATGACTATCACTGAAACCTTAAACATGTATGATGGAAAAGACTCAGTAAATTTGAATGATGATCAACCAGAGTTGATTTTTGGTCCTGATGTTAATGGAAAACACCAAGATGGAGTAGTTCTACCGTTTTACATTAGCTTAACTGTTCATGATCAAATATTACATAATGCAATGTTAGATTTAGGGGCTTCACACAATTTAATGCCAAAAGCAATAATGGAAACACTGAACTTAGACATCACAAGGCCTTACAAAGATCTCTTTTCATTTGATTCAAGCAAAGTTAAATGCCTAGGTTTGATTAAATATTTGTGTGTCACATTAGTTCAATATCCTAGTAAAAGTATACTCATGGACATTTTTGTAGCTAATATCCCACCCAAGTATGGTATGCTCTTATCTCGCTCCTGGGGAGCAAAATTACAGGGATCTCTACAATTGGATATGTCATATGCAATTATATCAGTTTTTGGCCAACCAAAGAAACTCTATAGGGAAACATTGATGAAATTTATGGTAAGTAGTGTAAAAAGACCAAGAAATTACCCAATTTACATCACACCTACTGACCTAGATTCATTCATCTTATGTAACTCTGAAACTGATAATGAAATCAAAACTGAACTAAAAGATAAAAACAAAACACCAGACAGTGAAAATATCTTTCATGAATCATTATGGCACTTAGATTTTGATGGATAAGTCAATAAACTAGGAGTAGGAGCAGGAGTTTGGATAACTAATATGGAAAATAATCATGCAGAAAGCCATGCTTTTAGACTGAATTTTAAATGTACCAACAATATGGCTTAGTATGAAGCCCTCATTTCAGGATTCCAGATTATCAGAAACTTAGGAGGTAAAAGAATATCAATTATGGGAGATTTAGAGTTGATTGTAAAACAGATAAATGGATAATATTCTGTTTATAATCCAAGATTAAGCCGATATAGAGAAACTGTGTTAGTTTTGATAATTGATGATGAATACCAAGAAAGCAGAACATACAGGCACACTCCTTAGAAACTTTTGCTAGTACCTGTAATCTATCATTTCAGCCAAATCATAAGTATACTGTAGAAGTAAAACATAGACCAATAATTCTAGATAACCTCAAATATTGGCATATTTTCTCACAAGATCAACAGATTTACCATTTTATGAACAATGAAGGTGAATTTCAGAATTGTAAAATAGACACAAATTGTATAGTAGATTTGGTTTTAGATAGTGAAATTGATTTGAATAATATAGATGTAAATAATGTAAAGTTTGCTAGACCTATTAAATTTAGTCAATTAGATATAGATAACTTATAATAAGTAGAAATTGATGAGATAATTGATGATGAATCTGATATATTAAATCTCAAATATAATTTCTTACCAAAAGGCTTAACCCCTTTAGAAGATTTATTTGACTCAAATGATGTTGCAAAAAAACCCAAAATGGAGCCACTTAGATTTGATATTGAGGAATGTAACATAGGAACAAAGTCAAAACCTAAGATGATCAAACTTTTGAAAGCCTTACCTCAGTAAGAAAAATAAAAATATATTGCTCTTTTCAAGGAATTTCAAGATGTTTTTGCTTGGAGTTATGAGGACCTAAAATCTTATGACACTAGTATAATACAACATAAAATCCCTATAAAAGAAGACCAAAAGCCTTTTAAACAAAATTTAAGAAGGATCAATCCCATTTTGATGCCTTTAATTGAAAAATAGGTAAAAATAATGTATGATGCACAGATAATTGCATCAATCAGATACTCTGATTGGGTTTCTAATATAGTTCCCACCAGAAAAAAGACACGAGAAATTAGATTATGTGTTGATTTTAGAAATCTTAACAAAGTATCCTTAAAAGATAATTATCCTTTACCAAAGATGCATCACATTTTACAAAGGGCATTTGGTTCTTCTAGGATTTCACTTTTAGATGGATTTTCAGGGTATAACCAAATTTTAGTCCAACCAGAGGATCAAGCCAAAACAACTTTTACTACTCCATGGGGCACTTTTATGTATGTAAAAATTCCTTTTGGTTTAATGAATGCAGGGGCTACCTTTAAAAGAGCTATGGATATAGCCTTTGCAAAGAAAATTCATGAATTCTTAGTGATTTATTTAGATGACATTACTGTATTTTCTAAGACTGATAATGAACACTTAGATCATCTTAGACAAGTCTTTGTTAAATGCAGAAAATTTGGCATCTCCCTAAATCCTAAGAAAAATTTATTTGGATTAGAAGAAGGTAAGTTACTTGGACACATTATATCTAAGGAAGGAATTAGAATAGATCCTGCCAGAATAGAAGCAATTCTTAACATTAGTCCTCCTAGGAACATAAAAGAGTTACAAGCTTTTCTAGGTAAAATTAATTTTTTAAGAAGATTCATCTCTAATTTAGCTGAAATAATTAAAGAACTCAATAACATGCTGAAAAAAGATTTAGTTCTTAAATGGAATATTGAGGCCAAAAAATCATTTGAATCTATCAAAAAAGCCTTGAACAAATCCCCAGTCCTTATAAGTGCTGAATTTAAAAAGGATTTTATCATTTTCTCTTTTTCTTCAAAACACACCATTGCTGCAGTTTTACTGCAGAAAAATGACCAGGTCTATGAGCAACCCATAGGTTTCTTTAGAAAATCACTTAGAGATGCCACTTTGAAGTACAATATCATGGATAAATAGGCCCTAGCTTTGGTAAAGGCCATTAAAGACTTTAGAGTGTATATTCTTTATTCACACATAATTTCCTATGTTCCAAATGCAATTGTAAAGGACATTCTAAGTCAGGATGGTCCTGATGGTAGAAGAGGCAAGTGGATTGCCACAATTTTGGAATATTACATAGAGATAAAACCCACTAAACTTATAAAAGGTCAAGGTTTAGCCAAACTCATGGCTGAATCAAATTGTCATGCCCTAGACATAAATTTTATTGCCCAAGTAGATGATCAGGAAGAGATGGCGACTCCATAGATCAGTGAAGCCTTTTCAGAATCACCATGGTATGCAGATATCATATTTGTATTACTAAATTTACAAGCTCCTCCTGGATTATCAAGAACAAAAGCTAGATTCTTAAAGCTAAAGGCAGTAAGATTTTTTATATTAGAAAATGTACTTTTTTGGAAAGATCATAGTGGAATTTTATTGAATTGTTTGTTAAAAGAATAAGCTGACAAAGTTTTAGAAGAATTTCATGCAGGTGATTGTGGAGGACATATCTACTAGAAGACTACTGCAGACAAAATCCTAAGAGCTGGTTTTTACTGGCCTACTTTGTTTACATATGTAAAAATGTATGTGACCTCTTGTCACAAATGTCAAATATTTGAAGGTAAAAGGAAGCTGCTACTCTTGCCCTTAAAACCCACCTCAACAGAAATTCCATTTCAACAATGGGGTCTTGACTTCATTGGTGAAATTCACCCTCCGTCATCAGCCCAACATAAATGGATTCTGACAGCCACTGATTATTTTACTAAGTGGATAGAAGCCATACCCTCTAGTCAAGCCACTGACACTGCCATTATCTCCTTGCTATAAAGCAACATAATTTCAAGATTTGTATGTCCTCAAAATATTATCACTGACAATGCAACTGCATTCAAATCCAAAAAGATGATTGAATTTTTCCATAAATACCACATTACTCTAGGCCATTCTACTGCATATTACCCTCAAGGTAATGGCCTTGCTGAATCTTCCAATAAGAGCCTTGTGAATATCATCAAGAAATTACTAGAAGATAACAAGAAAACTTGGAACAAGAGGTTAGTTAATGCCTTATGGTAAGATATACTTAACACCAAAAAATCTATTGGTACGTCCCCTTACCAACTTGTCTATGGAATGGATGCTGTTTTTCCATCTTCCTTAGGAGTACCTGTAATGAAGATAATCCAAGAATTACAAGTTGAGACAAATGAAATTCAAAGAAGAATTAACCAAACCATTCACTTGCAGCAAATAAGAGAAGAGGTTTATCTTAAGTCTCAAGTTATCCAAGATAAGATAAAGAAATTTTTTGACAAAAAGAGTAAAGAAGATGATTTCTACATTGGTGACAAAGTGTTAAAATGGGATTCAAGAAGAGAAGAGAAAGGTAAACATGGAAAATTTGATTTTCTATGGAAAGGACCTTATGTTATTTATGGTTACATAGGTAACAATGCTTTATTTTTGAAAGACCTGTTAATGGAGGAATGTTGAAGCACTACTACTCCTCAGAGATAACCAATAGTTAATTTTGTTTACTTTTTCCATTGTAAATAACATTGCAGTTTTTTATATTGGATTGGATGTTTTCATAACAAAGTTGAAGCCCGGAGAGAAGGCCCTAAGCTTTGAAAGGTAAAATATCATAAGTATGAACAATTGTAGACTGGTCCAAGGTCTTCCATGTACATGTTGATGCATACAGTATAGCACTTGGAGTTGTTTTAGCAAAGCCAGGAGAAGGAGACATTGATCACCTCATTTATTTTTCCAGTAGGAATGTCTCTAGCGCAGAGTGCAACTACTCAACCATAAAAAATGAAGGATTGAACATGGTCTATGATCTACAAAATATAGGCACTATATGCTAGGAGGACACTTCAAGATGTTCAATGACAACTATGCTTTGAAATACCTGGTCAATAAGCCTGTGTTGGGGGGGAATATTTGTAAATGGTTGCTGCTATTTCAAGAATATGATTTTGAAATCATTGTGAAGCTTGGTAAATTGAATGCTGGACTTGATCAACTTTCACACATTGAGAATGGGGAGGAACCAACCAGCCTGGAGGAGGGACTACCTAATGCACAACTATTTTCTATTAAGGTGGTTTATGAACACTTTGCTGATATTATTCACTTTCTGACTACTGGGTGTGCGCCTGCTGAATACTCGATGTAGAAAAAGAAGGAGTTGGTTTTGACATGCAACTGATTTTACATTGATTTTTGGTCAATTGTACAAGCTGGGAGCAGATGAAGTGTTAAGAAGGTATGTTTTGGAACATGAAAGACAAGGCATCTTGGCTGAGGCTCATGGAGGAGTGGCAGGAGGCCACTATGCAGGGAAGGCCACTGCGCAGAAGGTGTTGCGTGATGGGTTATGGTGGCCCACACTGAAAAAAATGCACATGCGTACTATCGAGCTTGTGACACATGCCAAAGAAAGGGGAAGTCGTCTGCAGAGATGAGATGCCTCTGCAGCCTCAGATGGCCCTGTAGGATTTTAATAAATGTGTTATAGGTTAATTTGGGCATCATTCCCAATGACCTGGTTAACTGGGCATCATCTCCAGGACCAATGTATAGATTCTATCATCCCCTAACATCTCAATTGCTACATGCCCTAAGACAAAGAACAATACAAATCAATCAAATACTTTCATCTGCAAAGGTTTCCAAAGTTTGAAGTTTATAATATATCATATGAGAGCTCACCAATGCTGCCTCTAAAGGGACTAAGTGCATTTCATATGCAGGTAGCCCCATGCAAGGCTGCATTGCAAAGAACTTCCTGACATCCATGGGTGCGTTGGTCACATTGGGAGAGAAATTCTCATTGTTCCAGAATATCCACTTGGCCAGTGCCTTCTAGAAGAGTTCACATGTGTCAAACTTTGAATCCATGTGTCCATTTGACATCTACAAGATTGGGAACATGTCTTGCCTATTATTGGAAAGTCATTGATTGTAAAACTACCTTCAGCTCCTCTATAAATGAGCATAGACCTTAGTGTTTGAGAAAGAAGAATTTGTGTAAAGAAATGCTGGTGGAATTTCAATTGAGGAGATTAATTTGAGAGACATATTTCTGGAGATATCTGCATTGTGATGAGGCTGGGATGCTGCTGGAGATGGTGACACTAAATCAATCACTGGGTTGTAACCTCCCCTTCTATTATCAATAAATATTACTGCTTATTTTTCCCTATATGCATATGTATAAGCTTTGATTTTCAATATCATGATTTATTAGTTGATGTATATGGTTTATGCTTTATTGATTTAGCTAAATAACTTGAATAGAAATCTGTACTATTGCTATCTCTTGCTGTTTAGTGTTCATTCTTGCAAGAAATATTTTGCACAGCTGGCTGGAATTTGAAGCTACAACAAAAGCGATAGAAGGAGACTTTGGAAGCACTTGGATCCCAAGTAGGTTCCTTATTTTATTCTATTTGTCTGTTTACAGTTAGGAAATATAGTCGTAAATTCTTTGACCTGTTGATCTAGATTAGCACCTGTCTAGGGAAGAATGATTTATCCGTAATTCATAATTCCGCATAACAAATTGGCGACTCCACTGTGGAGATTACTCTTTATCCTAGGTGTTTTAGCCTTTTATTTTCTCCGTTTATTTACCCAGTTTTTGTTACTCACAAATATTAGGATTTTTGAGATCCAAATTTGCAAAAGAAGTGTGTTAAAAAGCTATGTTTTTCCTTTTACACTGCGCCCAACGCACTCTTCGACATGACACAGTGCTTTGCATAGCACTATCTCCCTTCCAGGCCTGCGTTGCAAAGCACTGTCTCTCTTTAGAGACTGCGTTACCTCCTGAAACCATCCAAATTCCCTTGAATTTATCTTTGCAATTTGTTTCAATTTATTTTCTGTTGTGTTTTGGAAAGCTTGAGCCTCATATTGACCAGTGAATTCATCTACCTCTTCCTCCTTTGAAAGAAAATTTGTTCAATGTTTGTTTAAAGAATTTTTATTTATCATTGACGAATTGATTTCAAAGTATTTTTATTATCGCATTAGATCCATTTTCTTTTGAAAAAGGAAATTGTTGTAAATTCTTCATTTCTTGATAGGAGAAATTGTTGTTTAATTCCTCATTTTTCCTTCAAAAGAGAAATTGTTGTTTATATTCCTCATTTCTCAAAAAGTAAAAGGCATTTGTTTTTGTTGATTTAGTGCACTTAGTTTCTTTTATGCATTCATAACAATAAAGGAATTTAAAAGAAAAATCTATATTTGCATGTAGTGGTTTGTGTGTTTTTCAAAACGAACAATTAGGAAATCTGCATTTAGTTTGTGTTCTTTGATTTGTTTGCTCGCAAATTGTTTGCTTTTTCCCTCTAGTAGCTAGGATTTTCATTGAAAAACTAAAAGTGAAAGATTGCTTATCATTCTTAGTTTTATTTTAGGAATTTCCAATACATCATCGTAGTGAACCTTTTAAAGGCAAATTGTTAAACAAGATCAACATAGAATTTATCTCAATTTACCTAACAAAGCATTAGAACCATAACGATAACATTTAGAAGGTATAGGCTAGATATGTGTTCCGACGTCGTAAAACATAGCAGCTGTCATTAAATTGTCTGCGATACATTCCGAGTGTGATAACTCACTCCACGTACATAAGTATATCGTAGCTCATCCACGTACTTTCGGGTATATCGACAATGTTACAGTACGATAAGTATAAAGAGGTGCTCTCACTGTGCGGTTTCGCATCAGACAACGCTAATATAGACTTGGGCCTCCACGTGCCTTCAGGTATATTTGGGAGGACAAATTGTAGGTGCTATCCATCCATAGTGAACCGAGTCAGCCACCTTGTAAATTGTGATACACCGAACACAACATTCGAGGAGATCGCCTGCCCGTACTTCTTGGTTCGCTAAGAGGTATTCTGCAGTTCACAGTTTCTTTTTAAACCCTTTTGCCTAGCATTACCATTTTATTTTGTTTATTTGTTTTTGGTTAAAATAAATCAGTAATCGTGGGATAAAAAAATCCTTTTCCCCCATCGTTCGCGTAGACTAGTGCTAAAACCACCTTTACCACCAAAAGTTACTTCTGGTAGGTGAAGGCGATCATGATCTTCCGAATCAAGTACAATTCGTACCTCTGGTGAAACATCATCTTTCCATAAACCAGAGTTAGATCAAGTTGTTTCTACACATCCCGGTTTGTCTACTGTTGTCAAAACGGAGACTTCACAGCTACCCATGGCCACGATCCATCCAATCAATGAGACCATACCTCCTGGACCTGATGTTGTTCAACTAGAAATTGGTTCAGATCCTGTCTGTTCTTTGCCAGAACATCTGAGTCTTGAAGTCAAACAGCCGGAAGTTGTTCCTACCTTGGTCATTCCACAAATTTCTGTAGCTATTGAATCTCCCATATCACACAGTCAACCACTTGAAATATACTTTGGGCCTGATCGTGAAATACTTCCACCTAGTTTAATTGCGATTGAAGAAATCCCACAAGACGAGACACCTTTAACTGAAACCAATTTTGGGGAGGATCTTTACCTGTACGAGTATTTTCCTCAATTGACACCATCTGCTTTTGTTGATACTGTTCCTATTCAAACTCTCGTCAATTCAAAAGGGTATACATTTGGTCAAGTAACCATGCCTGAACCAACATCTTCAATTGGGCCATCTGTTCCAATTACGTTAGCTCCTGCGCTAGCTACCCCATCGATGCTTACAACTTCACCAGAGTCATATTTTCATGGTGGCCCTATGGTCCCATCAGGTTACAAATCATTATCTGGAATTTTCTATGGTGCATCTTCAAATCCATGGAATTTACCAATGTCATCATCTGGTATTTTAACTGGTAATCCTATAGTGATTACTAAACGACTTGATTATTTATACACATCTTTAGGGAAATATCAAGCCAGTCCTTCTGGGTCTATTCCTTCAAGTACCATATCAACTGGACTCCCAGCATTTGGAGAGCAATATTTTCCATCTTATTATCCTCCTCATGTTGGGGGGCAACCTTTGGTCACCCAATATGACAATACTTCATCACTTTTTGGTAAACCTAATGTTGAAATGAATGTTTTTTAATGGCAACCCACTCTGCCTATCTAACCACAAATGGTTATACACTCGTATCAACCAGTTCAAACTATTACACCCACATCATTTCCACTTGTCAATACATCTTTACCCCTGTTACAGAATCAAAATTTTTTACAACCACCTTATCAAGTGGGTCCTTCAACTCAATATCCTCAAATGTTGGGTCCATAGATTCCAAATCCTTCGATTAATTTACAACAACCTGTATTCGGAATTATTTATTCACAAGCTGGTTTACCATTTTATGGGATGTCACAACCACAACCTGGTTATACCTATCAACCAAATCCAAGTTATTCTAATTTGGGTTATAACATTGGTGGACAGATCCCTTGGCAACCACAGGCACAAAGGCCTCTAACTTCATTTCAACAAGTATCATATCTAGGTTTTGGTCAATAGAATCCTCAAGCGTTTTCTTTTAAAAAAAACCCCTATCTGGGTTACCAGCAACATATTCCTTATGCTGGTGCTCAAATTCCTATTGCTCAAGCAATTTCATCTTACCATGGCTATGCTAAACATGAACTTAATAGACAGTTTCCCTTTGTTGCAAATTTAGAGTTACCAGATTTAAATTGGCTAACTAATGATCCAATTAACTATGCTCCTTGGTGGCCGGTGATACCTCATAAATTACCCTTGGATATTCCTAAGTTTAATGGAAACCCTGGAGAAGATCTGTCGACTCATGTAATGAATTATCATTTATAGTGTTCATCAAACTCCCTGAATGATGATTCTGTTCGACTACATCTTTTCCAGTGTACTCTCACAGGTCCGCCTGCAAAATGGTACATTGAATTACCTAGAGCTTCTTTTGATAATTTCACTACCCTAACTACTGTCTTTTTGAATCATTTCTAGTTACCCATCAGATATGAAACTGGAACGGAACTCTTGACCAATTTCAAATAGACTAATGCTACTCACATCTATGATCATATTCACGAGTGGCGTTGTCGTCGTAGAATGGTTAAGGCATTCATTCTGGATTAGCTCCTTGCTGAATGGTTCATTAAGTCCTTGTTACCATCTATAAATAATGATGTGGCTAAGGGTGGCGTCGTCACAGAAGAGAAAGTTATCGCTCGTGCCCAATATTTAGACTTGATTTACACTCAGTCTGGCATGCTTTATGAAAAAGTTCCTAACGCCCCGAGATCTAATTTTACTGTTCCTCCTCAATTAAAGGACTCTCATGTCAGAGACGGCTTGATTGGCACTATAAGCACACATCACACTATTGCATCTGATCCTGCTCCTGCTTCTGAAATTAATGTCGTGTCGTTTGACAAGGGAAAAAGTGACAAGCAACCTAGAAGTAAGAAAAAGGGGAAATATAAGAAAAAGAAAAATTCTAACCCGCAAGAAAGATCATCTGATCAATCGTCTGGACCTAGGAAACATTGTTATCCATGCATAATCTGTAATGAGGAACACTTTTTTAGGGATTTTCCTCACTACGTCGAAGTCTAAAAAATCATCGAGACTTCCCATGCATCAACTGTGTTGATAGACCCATTTCCAAATCCGGACACAAACATGGTTGATACGAATCCAGCTCCTAGTTCCCAAGTGCTAATGTTATCTATCACAAAACCTTCAACAAATATTTTGGTGTCAATTCATATTAAATATAATGGTAGTCAAGCCACTGATCAACCTACTACCTCGACAATGAATTTGTTTACGGAATTAGTACCACCTATTTCTATTCCTGAATTGACAATCAAGCCACCAAAGGGAGTAATTCACAAATCGACATATAATCCTCGAGCAAGAGCTTCACAAATTTATAATATAGTTGAAGATTTGGCTCAATCCCCTTAAGCTATGTCTACTCTTGAGGTATTACAAAATTGTCCCTCCCAAAAACAATATTTATTGTCGACTATTGGTGGCATTGATCCGACTGAATATAATCTTGTCGTCTTTAATCATACGGGCTATGTGCCGCAACTACCAGCCGAATTGGAATTCTCCATAGAAGTAAATGTTCTCAATCACCTTTTTTATTGCACTATTATTGATGAGGGAGCATCTACATGCATTATGTCTCTAAATTGTTGGAAGTCACTTGGCTCACCACGCTTATCACAATCATCAACGACGTTGAAGGCATTTGATGGACGTACATGTAAACCTTGTGGTAATATTAATAACCTGCATGTTGAATTAGGGGGAAAATAATGAATATTGATGTTGAGGTTGTTGACGGACCCCTTGACTATAATATTCTACTTGGAAGGCCATGGGTATATACAATGAATGCAATTGTTTCTACATATTTTAGAATGATTTCCTTTCCACATAAAGGTACTATCACAACCATTAATCAGTTATCCTTATTTTCCTCCCCTTCACAGGTAACTGGAAGCATTCCATTCGTTCACATACCCCAACTAGAACTTGAGAACATTTTTGTAGGACTCTTAAAGGATTCCACTCTTATGGGAACCTTTGCATTACCACCGCCCACGACATCGGCAAAAATTTCAAGTATAAAGACTTGCTACATGATCTCTTCCACTCCATCTGACTTAAGGGAGAGTACGGGTGATTATGAGATTACTACATTCGATGAGTTTCTGTCGCCCAACACTATCAAGCTGGCATAGAAATCAATCTATCTGGCTTGGGCGGCGAATCCGAAATCAACATTGTCGAGTGTTTGGGTTGATCGTTCCTTAGATTTTGTTACTAACTCTGATCCTTTTACCTCAATGTTCTTGACAGATGAGAATATTTTGGAAGCCATGATGTCAGAAGGATAACCATGGGAAGATTATCATCATCGTTCCCATCTTCCTGATTATGAAGAAAACTCTCTAAGTGAACTATATCACCCATCAATCAAAAATTTCTTTTCGAATTCTTTACCCATTAATGCAATTGATTCCGAGCGAAATTTGTCAAATATTGAAGAAACCATTTCTATCGATATTTCGACCAAACTTGGCATTGTAGAAAATATTCATGTCGGTGTATCTTGTTCTTCATCAAAACTTGAATCATATCACTCTCTATTTCATGAATTCCGTGATGTATTTGCTTGGTTTTACGAGGAAATGCCAGGCATAGATACTAGTATTGTTGAACACACTATTAATATGTATCCTGATGTCAAACTAGTGCATCAATGGCTTCATCCTATTCATCCAAAGAAAGCCACTGCCATCAAAGTAGAAGTTGAAAATTTTTTGTGTGCTGGTTTCATATACCTTGTTCCGCTAATTGAGTGGGTTTCCAATATCGTTCCTGTCATGAAAAAGAAAGGAACCATTAGAGTGTGCGTCGATTATCGGGATGTCAATCTTTCTTGTCCAAAAGATAACTATCCTACTCCCTTTATCAACCAGATTATTGACAATTGTGCTGGATGTGAAATATTTTTGTTCATGGATGGATTTTTAGGCTACAATAAAATCAATATCCACCCAGAGGATCAACATAAGACAACATTAGTCTGTCCCTGGGGCACATTCGCTTATAGGAAACTACTGTTTGGTTTAAGGAACACTAGGGAAAATTTTCAGAGAGAAATGGACTATGCTTTCAATGAGATCAAGCACATTGTTCAACCTTATCTATATGATTAACCAGCGCATTCACAAAATCGGATTAATCACCTGATGCATTTGAGAGCCATTTTATTACGTTGCCGACACTATAAAATACGCCTCAATCCACATAAATGTGTGTTTTGTGTTGGTTCTGGTCGTTTTCTTGGATTTGTAGTCTGAAAAGAAGGAATTAAAATATGCCCATTGAAGGTTTAGGCCATTCTTGATTTTCCTGCGCCATCAAACTTACTTCAGATACATAAACTTCAAGGAAAGGCTAACTTCCTAAGAAGGTTCATTCCAAATTACGTCGAAATGGCTAAAGGATTTAATTGACTATTGAAAAAAGGGGTTCCCTTCCATTGGGACCATGTTGTGCAAGCTTATTTTGATGCTGTCAAGGATACTCTTGTCCGAGCGTCATTAATGTATCCCCCTAATTATCAAAATGATTATTTCCTATATATCACCGTGGCTGAAATGACCATTGCTATGGTATTTGTCCAAGTAGAAAATGGAATTGAACATCGGATCTATTATTTGAGTCGTAATCTTAATGATACGAAAGTTAAGTATTCATACGTAGAAAAGCTTGCCTTGGCAGCTGTTCAAGCTGTCCAAAGAGTTCGCCATTATATCCTGCTTTGAAAAACCACTATCGTTTCGGATTGTAACCCCATGACTTATATCTTACCACATAAATTTCTGGGGGAAAATATTAAAAATGTATTGTCATTTTGTAGGAATTTGATTTGGAATTCATCAAATCCAAGTCAAATAAGTCTTTAGTTTTGGTTGAGCTTCTCTGTGACCTTCCCTCTAATAGTACTACAACTACGTCAGAACCATCAATTCCTGACGAGTCTCTGTTTTTTATCGGATCATCTGATCCTTGGTATGGGGATTTCATCATTTATCTCCAAACTCAAACTTTTCGACCTAATACCTCTTGCTATGAACAACGACATATTCGATAGCAAGATAAATATTATATGATCGTCGGCGATACACTTTATCATCATGGTGTCAATACCATTTTAAGGAGGTGCCTCACTCATGAGGAGGACGAAAAAGTGTTAAATGATTGTCATGCTAGGACTTGTGGTGGACGTTTATCTGGATATGATACTGATCAGAAGATACTCCACACTGGTTACTTTTGGCGTATTATTTTTCGAGACTACATCCTTGCCGGTAGAAGTTCTCATGCGTGCCAGATTTTTGATCGTAAAATCTGCAAACCGCCAGTGCGAATGCATCCTATTGTCTTTATGGGACCATTTTCGAAATGGTGTATTGACTTCATGACCTGTAACCCTCGTTCGTCCGGAAGGCATGGTTATATTATTTTCGTAGTCAACTATTTTACCAAATGGGCCGAAGTGATGCCTACATTCAACAACACAGGACATACAGCTGCATTGTTTTTCTTTAACCATGTTATTGCACGATTTGGGGTCCCACAGGCTATATTTATAGATCATGGGAATAATTTTCGCAATCACATGATGGCTGAATTGACTGCCAAATTAGGATTTTCACATGATAATTATACTCCTTATTATTCGCAATAAAATGGACAAGTTGAAGCTATAAAAAATATTCTTAAACGTATGCTTCAATGAATGATAGGAGTTTGTAAAAGAAATTGGCATTTGATTCTATACTCCAGCTTGTAGGCGTATCGAACGTCGGTGAGAAATGCAACTGGATTTACTCCTTTTCAATTGGTGTATGGTATGGAAGCTATCTTACCAATCCAATGTGAAATACCATCGTTAAAACTCACAATCGACTTGTTACCTGACACCTCAGAAAAAGAAGCTTGTCTCATTAACCTCATCCATATTGATGAAACACGTCGTGAAGCCCAATTTACCAATGAAGCGCATAAGAGATGTATAAAGGCGCAATATGACAAAAAATTTCTAGCCTCAAATTTTCTTAGAGGGCGACTTGGTCCTTCTTTATGATCAAGAAGCTGATGTAATAGGTACAGGAAAGTTTGAGCCATTATGGCATGGCCCCTATATTGTCAAAAGAGTTCTTGCTAAGGGCGCCTATGAGTTGGTTGATTATGATGGAGTTTCGTTGGCGCAACCTAGAAATGGGTTGTATTTGAAACGTTACTATGCTTAATCATGAGCGTAGTAATTTTTTGTATTATATTGTATATATATGCTGTTGATTTGCATTCACTATCTTAATTTGTTTTTAGAGTTCTCTTGACGTTAGTAATCCGATTTAAATTTTATCACAGATGTATGAATCTTCAGAACCCTTTGTTGGATATGCTGATGGTGCTAGTCATAGTACGAAAAATCTATCCTCTGCAACGTGTGCCATTTTCGCTCCTAATGACGAGTTACTGAGTTTTCAAGGGATTTGTATTGGTAGATCAACGAACAATATCGCTGAGTATAGTGCGTTGATTGAACTTCTCTCTGATTCCATTTCACTTGGTATTAATCGTATCATCATAAGGTTAGACTCACAACTTGTGGTATTACAACTTATTAGTGTTTATACTATTAGAAATCCAACATTGCATATATTGTTCCTAAGAGTTCGACTTTTGGAAAGACACTTTGATTTTATTCAATATCAACACATTTCCATAAATTTGAACACATTGACTGATTCATTAGCTAATCAAGTTTTTGAAAGACATTTGCAACATATGTAAAGAAAAAATTCACATCATTGAATAGGATTGCACAATAAACATAGGAAAACACTGAAATCATATAGATAGATAGTTATAGGTTTTTACAAAAATTTGTGTCCAAGACACATTGTTCATCTGACCTCAAAATGTATGCAAAATGTCACAAGTAAACTAGTGGTGCTCTTGGTAACATACTATAGATATAGCTATCCTACGTAGTAACCGCATCCAGTGGTTAGGAACCCCAATAGTCTGTTACTACAGTCACATGGGTAGCTCTTCGATCTGGCAATCCGGAATCCCGAAGGTCAAACCCTCTATGTGCTACCGAAGCTCAGCTAGAGTCTCAGCCACATCAAGATCCTGAAGGACTTCTCTCCTGACAGCCCTCTCTGCTGGCACATCTGCTTCGCGCTCCAGTTCCACTACTTTTTGAACATGACCAACATCTGCATTACGTCAAAAATTTAGTTTAGTCTTGGGAAAACATAAAAATAAAAAAAACATTGTATAAAATTTAGGAAAATAAAAAACATGGTCAAAAAATTCTTACCCATTGCACCCCACTGAGTGCCTTCTGGTAATGCTAAATCTGGATCTCCTCGGAAATCAATGCATGCGTATGCATACTCATCGATGGCGACAATCTATCACCAGAACCAGGCAAAGAACACAGTCGAGAACACAATAGTAGATTGGCCTGCATGCCTACCAATGAGTTCCACCCATCTCTCCATCCACGGATCTCTAGGATTAGACACATCCCGTGTCACTTGTTGTGGTTGCATCAGTGGAATCTGTTCCAAGGTGAAGGATATAAGGATAGAACCATAATTGAAATTCTTCTTCCTTCCTCCATTTTATTTGTTTATTTGTTCCTTTATCTGAGAAAGAACAACTTCAAACTAGTTGAAGACTGTTGGCTCCATACACTCTAGCGCGTACTGCATATACGATCTATTCGCTACATGTAGTGTAACGATGCCGACAAGTTTTGCGATTGTGAAAAGGATAGTTCTCAAAGGAAAATCTCTAACATCTCAGATGTTTATCTTTCCATATTTTCTTGGCTCTACCCCTGGATAAAAATGTTGCAAAATATAATCTCTCACTGTCTCTCCTCCAACAATAGACCCTGAGAGCGAAATAGGCAAGCCTTTCCTTGACAAACCTGTAAGAAGGTATACATCCTCGACTTTTATGGGAACTACTTGTTTCTTAATATGAAATCCCTTAATATCTGGATCCAATGCTCGAACTAAGAACTCAAATAGTTCTATTTGTTTCCTCATCCCTGACAATTTGAAGTACTCCACAATATCTTAGGGCTCTTACTGTACCTGGATCATTTAAGGTAATCGCATCCTATTCTTCATGTTCTCTTTCCCTCCATGTAATCGTCATTGTAATCCGATGGAAACCTGAAATAAAATCATAAGATCCATTAGATTCCATTCATTGAAAAAAATTAGGCATGCACTGCCTAACAAGAGACAATGCGTTGTGTATGCAAGTAACCTTCACTGTACTTGCTATGCAATGCAGATTTCAACAATCAAGGGTGCGTTGACCTAGTTTTGGGAAGAATTTACCCTAGGGGCCTTAAAACCCTGAAAATTTGTAGAAATTGGAAATGAGATGAATACTAAAGGAAAGAGGAGGTTCATATCACTAACCTGGATCAAATGGAAATGAAATCCAGCCACAAAAATGAATGAAATCAACAGCTGAAGTTCGGGGGAAAAATCAAGTTCAGAGCTCCAAAATGCAAATGGTAACTATGGAATGGTAAAAATGAATAGTAAAACTACTTTTAATAGTCATTTAATTATTTTCAAATTGAATTTATTGCTATGACTATAGTTTTATTATGTTTTTATCATGAAACATGTATTTTTAATCCATTTGATGTTGTTCTGAACAGGTCTTACAACTGATGAACAGATTAGTCATGCAGATTTATTTCAAGAATGATTTGACCACAAAGCATACTTTTTCTCCTTATTTTTCGAGCTTTTTTAAAATGGAAAAGGATTTGAAGCGCACTTTTATCTCTTTTTCGAGCTTTGATAACAGGGAAAAAGGAGCCCTTGGAGTCTTCTTTCAGCTCTTTTCAGACTCCGATAATGTGAAAAGATTAATGGGCACTTTTCTTTTCGAGATCGTAAAATTAAATGAATTGATATCCACTTAGTACAAGTTTAACCCTTTTCTAGACTGAGATGGATTATTTATGAAAAAGGAATACCTTGGTCGAACATGAATAAAGAGGTTCTATCAGATATTATTTTACACTTTTTTGAATCTGAGTGAAAACTTTACGAAAAATTACTTATGGAGTTTTCTTTCGTCCTCTTTTTCAAACTCTCTAAATATGAAAAAGGACCAGGCTATAACTGTTGTTAAGCTCGTTAAAACATAAAATAGTGACGGGCTTGTCGATCATGGCAAGAATCGAGTTTCATTCATTGCTAGACTTGTTAAATTATTAAATAGTGATACTTTATTCACCCAAAGGGTTGAATTATAGATAAAGCAGATGCTATCCTCCTCAAGCTTGTTAAAAAATAAAGAGGTACTGGTCGAAAAATGACTGGGAAAAAATTGGGAAAAGTGAGCAGAATTATTTATGGTAGCAAGTCGCTCTTGAACATGACACTTCCTTCACTCCATGTCTGTGACTCTTTGGGTTGGGTAATCATCTTTATGGTTCATTCATATCTATGGTTCATCATACCTTCACTTCGGTTTTGGGTCAATGCTGCCAAATCATCTCAGTGTCGACGATATGTTCAAGAAAAGTCATCCAGTGAATAACTCATCCTTTTGAAATACTCGTAAACCTTCATTCTCATGACCGTCATTCCTAAAAATTGCTATATCAAGTCATACCTTTGTCTCTGAATTCAGTAACTCCTTTTTCGTAATAAGGTGGCTTACTTTCGACAACAAATCATTATCCAGGAAGTTCACCTAGAAAGATCAAGTTCCAGTACCATGAGGCTTGTTACAACATCGACAAGATCCTCACTTCCGAACTTTTGATCGAAATATTTTGTTTGGCGTTCGACATCAAATCATCTATTCATGCCTTAAAAAATTTACTGTAGTGCCTTGAGGGCCATTGACATCAATGGTGGTTCTCTCGCATTTTTTAACAGCTCACATCATTGGCTCATAATCAAACGATGAATTTCCATGTTCGACAACAAATCATATATTCGCATGGCTAGACTTGTACCCGAATGAACAAGTGAATGAGATAAGAAGACCCCAGATCTAGTTTCAGCCATCCAGGCTACGATTTTAGGATTTTTATACACATCATCTGTACGGTGACCTTACATATAGATCGTCATCCGAAAATGGGCCTACATTTGTAGGCATGTCTGCATTGGGAAACATTCCAATGACGATGACTTTCTGAATTATGTACATGTTATTAGATTGTTTATGTGATGAACATGGGAATGCCTACCTTCAAAAATTATGATCAAGAGGATATATCATGATGTAATTTATTGTAAGATTGATGTAGGTCACCACTCCGCTTCATCTCCAACTTATCACAGTGTATAGCATATCAATCAAAATAATGTTGTTATTATTCCGACTTCATGCTTTAGGGGGAAATTGTTATAGGTAAATTTGGGCATCATTCCCAATGACCTGGTTAACTGGGCAACATCTCCAGGACCAATGTATAGGGTCTATCATCCCCTAACATTTCAATTTCTACATGCCCTAAGACAAAGAACAAGACAAATCAATCAAAGACTTTCATCTGCAAAGGTTTCCAAAGTTTGAAGTTTATAATATATCATATGAGAGCTCACCAACACTGCCTCTAAAGGGACTAAGTGCGTTGCATATGAAGGTAGCCCCATGCAAGGCTGCTCTGCAAAGCACTTCTCGACATACATGGGTGCGTTGGTCACATTGGGTGCGAAATTCTCATTGTTCCGGAATCTCCACTTGGCCAATGCCTTCTAGAAGAGTTCACATGTGTCAAACTTCGAATCCATGTGATTTGACATATACAATATTGGGAACATGTCTTGCCTATTATTGGAAAGTCATTGATTGTAAAACTACCTTCAGCTCCTCTATAAATTGAGCACAGATCTTAGTGTTTGAGAAGGAAGAATTTGTGTAGAGAAATGTTGGTGGAATTTCAATTGAGGAGATTGATTTGATAGACATATTGCTGGAGATATCTGCATTGTGATGAGGCTGGGATACTGCTGGAGATGGTGACACTAAATCAATCACTGTGTTGTAACCTCCCCTTCTATTATCAATAAATATTAATGATTATTTTTCCCTATATGCATATGTATAAGCTTTGATTTTCAATATCATGATTTCTTAGTTGATGTATATGGTTTATGCTTTATTGATTTATCTAAATAACTTGAATAGACATATGTATTATTGCTATCTCTTGCTGTTTAGTGTTCATTCTTGCAGGAAATATTTTGCACAACCAGCTGAAATTTGAAGCTACAAGAAAAGCGGCATAAGGAGACTTTGGAAGTGTCCTTATTTAAATCTATGTGTCTGTTTATAGTTAGGAAAGATAGTCGTAAAGTATTTGACCTGTTGTTCTATACTAGCACTTGTCTAGGGAATAATGATTTATCCGTAATTCTTAATTTTGCATAACAAAATGGGCTATAGATTTTGTTGGACTTATCAATCCCTTAGGTAAGAAGACTGGCACGCACTACATAATCACTGCCACAGATTATGTAACTAGATGGGGTGAAGCTAAGCCAGTCAAGGATTGTGTTAGAGTCAGCCTTTGCAGACTTCCTCCAGTGATCAAACATGCTCTTTCAAAGTGATTTTAAAGTGTCAAAGTCAAATTTTGTCATTTCAAAGAGTCTTCAAGCAAAATTTGATCACTAGGCATTAGGTCTAGGGTTGGTTTTCACTCTTTTCAAATTTGTCCAAATGTCAGTCCATGTCACCATTCAGCTGAGTGTACCATCATTCAAAGGGTTGTCATCATATTTTCAAGCTCCATCGAGTCATTTTACACCTTGTTCATGCTTCAGTTGTGCCTAGGTAAGGTCCATTTCCCTCTCCTAGGGTTTTGGAGGTAATTTCTCTTGGATGGTCAAATCGTCGGAAAAACTTGTATCCTGATGTTCACACACCTTCCCCTATACTTAATTCACCTTATTAGACACTTCCCATCACTGAGATCCCCCAAATTCCTCATTTTTGCACAAACCCTAGTTTCTAGCCAAAACTTGGCAATTTCCTAGGCTAGGCCTGTGTTTTGCCCTTTTGGACCCCTTCCTCTCACTCAATCTCTGTGATTCCACTTCCCCCTGCTTCCTAACATACCTCCCTACTTCCCATAATTTCCCCAAGAATTTAGAAGCCCCTTACCCCCTTCGTTTCGCTTCATTTCGACAAAATTCCTTGTTTCACACATCGGGGTAAGTGTTACTCAAAAGATGTTTCAGAGAAATAAAAGATGAAATTTGGGAAACTGAGAGAGGTTTTTGTTCACAACATGCCAAGGAAGAAAAACCTCCTTCACGTTTTACACAGGTATCATGGTTTTGGAGAAATGTCAAAAATACCGTTGCCTCAGGAGAATTGAATGCACCTCTGAAGTGACCTTGGGAAAATCAAGATTTCTCCTCGCATGGTTGGCCAAATGACTTGCATGATGAGTCAAATGATAACTAGACAGAAATAAATTTCCAATGAGCTATCATGAGCTCAATTTGGAGTTGAGTAAGACCTTCAAAAGTTGACTGCAACAGCACTCTGCCTTGAGGCAGCCTCATTCTGATCATTTTGACTAGTGTTGGGAGATTTGACTTTTGATAGGGTAAATGAAATCCAAATTGCCTAATTCCACTTGTGTTGGAAAGTAGACTCCAATATCTTTCCAACGAGCTATCACACGCCTGATTTGGACACCAGGAAGGCCTCCAAACACTTCCTGCAAAATGCACTATGTGGAAAGGGGCTCGAGCGACCCACCTGGGGCCCGAGCGACCCACGCAGAGGCTGCGCGACCCACGCAGACACAGGGTTTCGAGATTCATTCTGAGCGCCCAGCCTTGCTTGGAATCGATGCAACTGGCCTTCAAACAGGTTTTTATCAATTGATTGATGTTTTTGAATGCATTGGTGGCATGATTGGTGGTTTCAAATGTTCAACGGAGGATTTAAAACCCCACAGTCATAGCATTCTTGTTTTCTGGGTTTTAAAATGAAAATGAATGGTTGAATGAGTTTGTTTGCTATCTCATGGCAGTGATACATCCAGCTTTGCATATAATATCAAAACCATATTGCTCTCATGCCCATTTTGCCATTTTGACCATTGCTATTATTATACCATGTTTAAAACCCTTTGTTCCATGGTGACTATGGTTGTTATGAGTCTCACTGCCTAATGTAAAAATATTCTCATGACTTTGTTTCAAACTGCCCATTGAGACCTTTGTGGTTATTACTCATAGACAAACACATTCTATTGATGCCATGCTCTCCTTTGATAAAATTTGTTCAAAATTTTGAAAGTTGCCCGCTCCTTTTGATCAAAGTTCACTTGCATTTAAACACAGAGATTGTGCCTTTTCCAATCCACCTAAAATAGAGCTATTATCATTGTTTGTTTCCTTATGGTGCTTTGACAGTGGGGGATATTTGTTGGGTGTTTGAAACATACATTATAACTTTGCCTTCACTGCATCTATATCAGTATACATATTGCACATATCTTGTTCACAGCCTACAGGCCGAGATAGAGCGAGAACAGGAGGCGGTGAGGCCTGACAGTTGACTCAACAAGAGGTTGATGTACCGAGATGGGAGCATAGCAAGAAAGTGGAGTGGTAGTGACATCGTAGAGGCCACAAAGCTTAAGTTTGCAGCATCACGACGAGTACTATCTCCACATGGCGTGGAAGGGGTCTCGTTGACTTCATCGCAACGCGAGTACTATCTCCACATGGCGTGGAAGGGGTCTCGCTCTTCATCGTTGTGCTATCGACAGATCAAGGATAGAGACCAACACATACAACCGAGACAAGAGCCACGGATGAGCTGTGATGCACCAGAGAGTACCAAAATGAAGCAAAAGGCCTGATCCACTCAGATTTTGGCCTTAGGCTGCTTCGTTGACTGGGCAGCATACATGATGGAGGATATGGAGGATCTTCCGTCCAACAAATTTGGGCAAATTCGGAGAAAATTTTGTCATTTCCAAATTTTTGGTCTAAAAACAGGTTTTGCAGCTACGTGGGTCGCGCGCTCATGCGCTCGCATTTTTTTGAGACACTTGCTGGAGGAGATTTTTACATTTTTGGATTTTTCATGGTTAATTATGCATCCTCTGAAGTCAACTTAGCATTTCAACAAAATCTGGATGGTCAAACAGCTTAAAAACACCATGAAAATCACCTTGCTGCCACCTTTTGCACCAGCAGGAAGTACCTCTGGGAGAATGAGGTTTTGGAGGGTCAAATCAACTCCAAATTCAGAAATTCTACTTGGGTGGGAAAGTAGACATCCAGGGATTTCCAACGAGCTATCATGAGCTCAATTTTGATGCCGGGAGCTACCTCAAAATCAGCCTGGAACATGAGCGACCCACGCAGTTCAGGAGCGACCCACCTAGAGATTTTTCTGAATTTTCAGCTGCCAGCTCAGTATTTCGCCTATTATGGACCAGTTTTGCTTATGGATAGAATTCTTGGGTTTTTATGATGTAAATTCATGTTTGATATGTACCTTTGGCTTGTTTTTATCTCTTCTAGAAGATTCACTCTCAAATGAGTAAAAAATCATGTAATGGGTCAGTTTCCACTCTTTTAGAGGCAAGTTGTTAGCTGCCTAGATTGTAGTTCCATGATTAGAATTGGTTGAAACTGATCCCTGAAGAGGGAATTCGACCCCTAGAGGTGGGGAAAGGTGTTAGAGTGATCTATATATTGTAATTTCTCAATCATTTTCAGAGGTTGGAGAGTTTGGACTCTTGGGATACTTTTGATACTATTGTACATACTTTTCATATTTTGGCTAAGGAAAGATCAGGGGTTTTGCGGCACTTGTTGGGATCCTTGTGGTGTTATGTTCTTGATGGTGTTTCTTCTTTGTTTACTGTAAGTTTCTTCATGTTTAATGTATGCCATCCTTTCATTATGCTTCTGAACTAAGTTGAATGAGTGATTAAGGTTGAATCCATTGTTTACAGTGCTTAGCCTTTGAATTCAGTTAGTTCTATATGTTTTCAGCTGTTTCGAGAGGATCCAAGTTCTTCTTTGCCCTCTTCAGCTCCTCGTCAGTCTAATCTATCCATAAAATCCAATTCGAAGCATCAAGATCATCACCTACCTCGCCCCAGCTTGATCTCTGCAAAGGTCTGACCTTATCCCCGGACCCAAAATTTTGTTTTCCCATTACTCCAGCGAAAACCCAAAAAACCAAAAAACAAACATACCTATCTCTTTACTAGCCTAAAATCAGTTCTTATTGTAAGTCATCTCGCATCCTATTGCTCATTTTCTCGAGATTGACGGAGAGAGCCCTCTCCTGTCCTCGTAGGGCTAGCTACGAGGCCGAGCGTGGTTTGATGTAGCCTTGAGTTTTACTTCATTTCAGCCTGAGGTAGATTTGAGTGCTAACATAGTGGCGACCATACTGGGGAGAAACTCAAAACGTTTGCTTGTTATAGACGGAGTCTGAAGTCACGCCAGGTAGCTTTCGAAACGCTGTTGCTATGCATCAGCGAAGTAGATAAACGCTGTTTGAGTCGATCTCCGGTTTAACTTGTAATCGTAGCACTTAACTTATAAATTGCCCCAGTACGTGTATCAAGTTCAGATCTGATGGTTGATGGTGGACAACGATCAGACATAAGAAGGCTGAAATCATTCACCTGGTGACTCCAATTCAAAGTCTGGAGGACTGACTCTTTCTCTGAGAAAATGGAAGGATCTTACACGAAGTTCAGGTATCTAAAGTGGAATGGTATTCAGGATCTAATCTGCTTTCTCGTAAATTACTTCTTTTCTGGTCTTGAAGTTATCCTGAAAGTTTTTCAAAGTTTGTTGTATGAGAAAGGTCATCAAAATCTTCACTCGACTTATTCAAAGAGTGTAAATGTTGAGTTTCCCTTTGATCCTGGCCTCCTCACTTTTCCCACATCTTATGATGAATCTCTACAGAGTGATGAGCAAGAAAATCAAGCTGATCCCACAGCACTTGTGCATACCCCTACACCTTGTAAAATTCCAGATTGGTATAAACCTCTTGTTTTGCCTTCTGTTCTTCATACTTTTCCTGCAAATTATGACCTATATCTACCAAGATTTGACGGTGAATGTAACAATGTCAATGCTGAGCAACATGTGCAGAATGTTGAGACTTTTCTAGATCTTTTTGAAGTTGATGATGAAGATGTTAGTATTAGGTTTTTTGCTCTTTCTTTGCAAGGCCAAGTGAAGAGTTGGTTCAAAGCCCTGCCTGATGCGAGCATCACAGATTTTCAGCAGTTTGTCAAAGTTTTCCTTGACAGGTGGATGATCGGACAGAATTTTTTGTTGATTATAGAAGAGTATAATCAGCTCAAAAGAATGCCAGGTGAGACAGTACAACAATTTTCTGCTAGATTTAACCAAGTTTATTATTCGATGCCAGTTGATATAATACCTTCTCCTAGATCTGCTCTCTTGCACTACCCGGGTGCCTTTGATCCGGAAATGGAGTTTCAGTTGAGAGAAAAGAATATTGCAACGCTTCACGAGATGCAGAACAAGGCAGTGAATGTAGAGGCTCATTTGCTGATCTTGAGGGCAAGGTTGAAGGAAGAAGAAAAGAAGAATGTTTCAGAGCAGCTGACACTTTCAGAGGAAAATCTTGATCTTTTCGTAAACACAATAGAAGAGATGGTGCGAAAAATGACTGCAAAAAATGAAAATGACATTCAAGAACAAGTTGCTGACCCAAAACATTTTGTTTCTGATCCCAGTAGTCATAGTGATTGTTTTGTAGATCAGTGTGAAGAAGAGAGAGCTGTTGATATGATGTGTATGTTTGATGATGAATTGCCTCAGTTTGATTAGTATGATGATGATTATGTTCTCCAAAAAGAATCTAATCTTGCAGACAAATCAGCAGCTAGCTTGTGCGAGGAGGAAGTTCACTTTCAGCAGCTCGAGTACAGTGATCAACCGATGCATATCAACTATGGCAATGATGAGGAAAGTGCAGAAAGTTTTGATGTAAGTGAAGGATCTTTGCCTTTGTGTTTTGATTCGTTTCAGTTCATTAGAGATAACTTCCATGCAATCAGAAATCAAACGTCAACAAGTCTTGATCTGGATCGTCTTGAGGACAACGAAAACTTCTCATATTCAGATTTGCAGCCCCCAAAAGTCATTGATTGTCAAGTTGCAGCTGAAGATTTGGAAGTGGGCACACATGATTTAATGATTCAAGGTGACTCCGTACCTTTATGTTTTGAATCATTTCATTTTTTGAGAGAAAAATTGCATGGTAAATCTTCAAATGAGCAGCTTGTAACATCAGATTTGCAGCCATCCAATGCAATTGAAGATCAGATTACAGATGAAGTTGTGGAAGATGAAATACATAATTTGATGATGCAGGAAGATTCTATACCCTTTTGTTTTGAAGCATTTCAGTTTATAAGGCAGAATCTTCATAATATATCTCAAGGAAAAGATGAACAGCCAGAAGGAGGTCATACAGCTTCAATGGATACATTACAGCACTCTTCTCAAATTTTTGATGATCCCATTGCTCGTGTGTTAGATGATGTTTGTTATAAAAATTCTGCTTCATTAGCTAACCATGTGCCCGAAAAGAATCTTGATGATAATATTGTTCAAAGGTCACCTTCATTGTCTTGTTTAACAGATTGTTCATTGCATAGCACATGTCAAGATTTCCATTCATATGAGGAGATTGATAAAGGAGGCTTTTGTTCAGTCTGGAATCAGCAACAGAGTTTCATTTTTCATGAATTTCAGGATCCTTTTGACAGCTTGCTGCAATCACCAAAGAAAAGCACCGTAGATGTGTGGAAAAGTTTAAGATCAAGGTATGGATATTATCTGGACCAGAGCTATGTTTATGAAGATCCATTCGCAATATTCTTGCAGTCATCCAGTCAATTTATGCTTTGCAAGTTTATCAGCAGTCCACTTGGTTCAAATTTTCCATGGGAGTTTCCTTTCGATTCTTTTCTTTTCCTGTGCATCAGTAAGCATTTGGGAAGAAATCAAACAGCAGCCAGCATGCTTGCATGGTTGCATTGGCTGTTCCATTACACTTGATCGGGTGGTGAAAAGCACAATTAGAGTAGGTTGTATTGAATAAGCTCTACTTTGAGCATCTTTTCCAGTTTGTCGGTTGTGTTTAAGTATCAAGTCAGTTTTTAGTTGAGTGAGAGTCAATTTGTGTCGTCAAGTCATCAGTTTTCAGTCATGCATTTCAGTTTGAGTTTTTGATTCCATGGCCCAATGGATAAAGCACTGGTCTGCTCTCCCAGAGATCTGCCGTTCTTGGCACCTCCAAGGAGCTACCATCCCCATTGGAGCCAATGTTAGAGTCAGCCTTTGCAGCCTTCCTCCAGTGATCAAACATGCTCTTTCAAAGTGATTTTAAAGTGTCAAAGTCAAATTCTGTCATTTCAAAGAGTCTTCAAGCAAAATTTGATCACTAGGCATTAGGTCTAGGGTTGGTTTTCACTCTTTTCAAATTTGTCCAAATGTCAGTCCATGTCACCATTCAGCTGAGTGTACCATCATTCAAAGGGTTTTCATCATCTTTTCAAGCTCCATCGAGTCATTTTACACCTTGTTCATGCTTCAGTTGTGCCTAGGTAAGGTCCATTTCCCTCTCCTAGGGTTTTGGAGGTAATTTCTCTTGGATGGTCAAATCATCGGAAAAACTTGTATCCTGATGTTCACACACCTTCCCATATCCTTAATATACCTCATTAAACACTTCCCATCACTGAGATCCCCCAAATTCCTCATTTTTGCACAAACCCTAGCTTCTAGCCACAACTTGGCAATTTTCTAGGCTAGGCCAGTGTTTCGCCCTTTTGGACCCCTTCCCCTCACTCAATCTCTGTGATTCCACTTTCCCCTGCTTCCTAACATCCCTCCCTGCTTCCCAAAATTTCCCCAAGAATTTAGAAGCCCCTTACCCCCTTCGTTTCGCTTCATTTCGACAAAATTCCTTGTTTCACACATCGGGGTAAGTTTCACTCAAAAGATGTTTCAGAGAAATAAAAGATGAATTTTGGAAACCTGAGAGAGATTTTTGTTCAAAACATGCCAAGGAAGAAAAACCTCCTTCACTTTTTACACAGGTATCATGGTTTTGGAGAAATGTCAAAAATACCGTTGCCTCAGGAGAATTGAATGCACCTCTGAAGTGACCTTGGGAAAATCAAGATTTCTCCTAGCATGGTTGGCCAAATGACTTGCATGATGAGTCAAATGATAACTAGACAGAAAGACCTTTCCAATGAGCTATCATGAGATCAATTTTGAGTTGAGGAAGACCTTCAAAAGTTGACTGCAACAGCACTCTTCCTTGAGGCAGCCTCATTCTGATCATTTTGACTAGTGTTGGGAGATTTGACTTTTGACAGGGTAAATGAAATCCAAATTTCCTAATTCCACTTGTGTTGGAAAGTAGACTCTAATATCTTTCCAACGAGCTATCACACGCCCGATTTTGACACCGGGAAGGCCTCCAAACACTTCCTGCAAAATGCACTATGTGGCAAGGGGCTCGAGCGACCCACCTGGGGCCCGAGCGACCCACGCAGAGGCTGCGCGACCCACGCAGAGGCTGCGCGACCCACGCAGACACAGGGTTTCGAGATTCATTCTGAGCACCCAGCCTTGCTTGGAATCGATGCAACTGGCCTTCAAATAGGTTTTTATCAATTGATTGATGTTTTTGAATGCATTGGTGGCATCATTGGTGGTTTCAAATGTTCAACGGAGGATTTAAAACCCCACAGTCATAGCATTCTTGTTTTCAGGGTTTTAAAATGAAAATGAATGGTTGAATGAGTTTGTTTGCTATCTCATGGCAGTGATACATCCAGCTTTGCATATAATATCAAAACCATATTGCTCTCATGCCCATTTTGCCATTTTGACCATTGCTATTATTATACCATGTTTAAAACCCTTTGTTCCATGGTGACTGTGGTTGTAATGAGTCTCACTGCCCAATGTAAAAACATTCTCATGACTTTGTTTCAAACTTCCCATTGAGACCTTTGTGGTTATTACTCATAAACAAACACATTCTATTGATGCCATGCCCTCCCTTTGACTAGACTTGTTCAATATTTTGAAGGTTGCCTGCTCCCTTTTGGTCAAAATTTCACTTGCATTCAAAACAGAGATTGTGCCTTTTCCAATCCATTTAAAGCTGAGATTTTATCCATGATTTGATTCCTTGATGGTGCTTTGACGGTGGGAATATTGGTTGGGTGTTGAAACATACATCCTAACTTTGTTTTCACTGCATCTATATCAGTATACATATTGCACATATCTTGTTCAAAGCCATGTCAGAGACAGAGTCAGAGTATGAGCAGGAGTCGGACAGTGACTCAATCGTTGAGGTTGATGCACTGAGATGGAGCATAGCAGTGCACTAGTCGTGGTAACATATCAGAGAAGCCACAGAGCTTTGTTTCAACATCACGACGAGTACTATCTCCACCCGGGGTGGAAGGGGTCTCGTTGACTTCATCAGCAACGCGAGTACTATCTCCACATGGCATGGAAGGGGTCTCGCCTTCTTCATCAGCGTAGGTACATTCACAGGATCATGATAGAGACCAACACATACAACCGAGACAGTGTTTTCACCACAGGAGCTGCATGCACCAGGAGAGCACTAAAATGGCGGAAAAGGCCTGATCCACTCCGGATTTTGGCCGAGGCTTCATTGAATGGGCAGGACACATGATGGAGGACCTCCGCTCCAAATTTGGGCAAATTCGGAGAAATTTTTTTCATTTTCAAATTTTTGGTCTAAAAAACAGGTTTTGCAGCTACGTGGGTCGCGCGCTCATGCGCTCGCTTTTTTTTGAGACACTTGCTGGAGGAGATTTTTACATTTTTGGATTTGTCATGGTTAATTATGCATCCTCTGAAGTCAACTTAGCATTTCAACAAAATCTGGATGGTCAAACAGCTCAAAAACACCATGAAAACCACCTTGCTGCCACCTTTTGCACCAGCAGGAAGTATCTCTGGGAGAATGAGGTTTTGGAGGGTCAAATCAACTCCAAATTCAGAAATTCCACTTGGGTTGGAAAGTAGACATCCAGGGCTTTCCAAAGAGCTATCATGAGCTCAATTTGGATGTCGGGAGCTACCTCAAAATCAGCCTGCAACATGAGCGACCCACGCAGTTCAGGAGCGACCCACCTTGAGAATTTTTTGAGTTTTTCAGCTGCCAGCTCAGTATTTCGCCTATTTTGGACCAGTTTTGCCTATGGATAGAATTCTTGGGTTTTTATGATGTAAATTAATGTTTTGCATGTAACTTCGGCTTGTTTTTATCTCTTCTAGAAGATTCACTCTCAAATGAGTAAAAAATCATGTAATGGATCAGTTTCCACTCTTTTAGAGGCAAGTGGTTAGCTGCCTAGATTGTAGTTCTATGATTAGAATTGGTTGAAACTGATCCCTGAAGAGGGAATTCAACCCCTAGAGGTGGGGAAAGGTGTTAGAGTGCTCTATATATTGTAATTTCTCAATCCTTTTCAGAGGTTGGAGAGGTTGGACTCTTGGGATACTTTTGATATCATTGTACATACTTTTCATATTTTGGCTAAGGAAAGATCAGGGGTTTTGCGGCACTTGTTGGGATCCTTGTGGTGTTCTGCTCTTGATGGTGTTTCTTCTTTGTTTACTGTAAGTTTCTTCATGTTTAATGTATGCCATCCTTTCATTATGCTTCTGAACTAAGTTGAATGAGTGATTAAGGTTGAATCCATTGTTTACAGTGCTTAGCCTTTGAATTCAGTTAGTTCTATATGTTTTCAACTGTTTGGAGAGGATCCAAGTTCTTCTTTGCCCTCTTCAGCTCCTCGTCGGTCTAATCTATCCATAAATCCAATTTAAAGCATCAAGATCATCACCTACCTCGCCCCAGCTTGAACTCTGCAAAGGTCTGACCTTATCCCCGGACCCAAAATTTGTTTTTCCATTTCTCCAGCGAAAACCCAAAAAACCAAAAATCAAACATACCTATCTCTTTACTAGCCTAAAATTAGTTCTTATTGTAAGTCATCTCGCATTCTATTGCTTATTTTCTCGAGATTGACGGAGAGAGCCCTCTCCTGTCCTCGTAGGGCTAGCTACGAGGCTGAGCGTGGTTTGATGTAGCCTTGAGTTTTACTTCATTTCAGCCTGAGGTAGATTTGAGTGCTAACAGATTGTACTGCAGTTATTGTTGCACACTTAATTTTTGAAAATATACTGACTATATTTTGGTGTCCAAAAATATTTATGAGTGACAGGGGTACGCAATTTGTCAATGAAACCATTGAAGCTCTGACAGAGGAATTTCAGATACATCACCAGAAGAGTACTCCTTATCACTCTCAGGAAAATGGTGCAGTAGAAGCTTTCAAAAAAATATTGGAGAACGCGCTCACAAATATCTGTAATGCAAATCAGAATGATTGGGACGTGCGCATCCCTTCTGTGTTATGTGCTTATAGGACCACATGCAATAAGTTGATTGGGAAAAAACCTTTCAGGATGGTTTATGGGCAAGAATCAATCATGCCAATAGAATATATTGTTCCAAGTCTGCGCATCACAACATTCACTAATATGGTTGAGCCTTACACCATGGAAGAACGGCTAGCGCAACTGGTTGCCTTAGAAGAAGATCGATTTATTGCCAACTTTCATCAACAAGTACAGAAGGCACGCAAAAATGCCTGGCATGATAGACACATTCAACAGAAGGAATTTAAAGAAGAAGATTTAGTTTTGATGTATGATATTCATTTTGCGCGTCGCCGAGGAAAGTTCAGGAAGCACTGACTAGGGCCTTACATTGTGAAAGATATCACTAATGGGGGTGTGGTGCACTTATCCACATTGCGCAGTGAGAGTCTTCTCGGGTACATCAACAGAAGCTGACTGAAGCTGTATAAGGATAACCCTATGCTTACCAAATGACTATATGGTCGGAGAATGGGAATCCACTTGTTTGTGCATTGCACAGAGGACATATGCAAACAGGTGCGACAGAAGCACAAAGGTAGAGCGCAGTAGGAGAAACTAGCCATTGGAACAATAAATCTGGGTGAAAAATTGATTTTAACATTTTATGGAGTGGGTTTTATGCATTTAATGAAGAGATCTTACGGGATTTTTAACCGTTTTTATGGGGATAAGGTGAAATTAATGAAGTTCAAACTATTTTTATCGTGGATCGCCTATAAAAGGAAGGGCACGGGTCACATTTCATTCCTTTTCCATCTAAGTATATTGAACCTTGAAATTATCTGTGAGTTGCACTGTGAATTCATCTGTAAATATTGTATGTCTGGTAGTGAGACCCCTGCCTCCGACATAAGCAACCCGAAATTCATTTTTAGACCAAGGATTATGGCCATGAAACCTGAAAGTGCGCCATCTGAAGATCACTCCGTGTCACTCACAGTGTCTATGGAGCCTCGATCTGATGATGTTCATGAAGTAATACCAGAGGTACAAGAAATAGTTTCAACACCTACAAAAGGAAATAGTAAGCTGACTAAGGGATAAACCTCAAAGCCGAAAACGTCCCCAAGACATGTTATGTCCCCGCGCCAAGAAATGAAGGATAGGTCTCCTAGGGGTGACCTGACCAAGAGACCTATGAGAGCCACTAAAGTAGCCACGCTCATCAAACCAATTTCATGGCGCTCGAAGCATGTCAAGCCATGCAAACCCTCTGTGCGATTCTTGAAGGATGTAGACATGGCGCGTGACTACCTGCAGATGCTACTGATCCCGCAAGAAGTCCCTTTTGAAGGGGACATGTTTGGAAAAATCCTCCTAGTGAAGTTCGATGATTATTACCTGGCGAACGAGGAAACGTTCCTTGAGCTAGCGCCCGAGTATTACCTAGAGCACATGTTGTATGATGATGTTGTGAAGGTAGAACCGTTGCCATGGGTGCGCGGGTTAAGCAATGCCGAGATTCTCAATTTTTTAAGGATCCCTCACTTTAGAAGGTACCCTATCACCACTGTCCGTGTGTGCCAGTTGCTGGCTCTTGTGCATGATGGGTGCATGTGGATCTAGAATATATTCCAATTGATGCTGCGTTGATCCACTGGATCACTGACCTACCCAAGAAGTGGCCCCATCATATGAATCAGTATGGAAAGACCCGAGAGCTGAAGGTAGCTGCCCAAGTTAAGAAAGTTTAGAAGGTAGGATGAGACTCCAGGGGATTCCTAGTACAACAACTCAAAGACACGGCAATACACCTAGGAACCTTAGTCATAGGTTGTAAGTTGATGCACAAGTGTTGCCTCAAGGTAGTCCCTGTGCATGTCATCGTGCTAGCAGGACAATGTGAGAAGGAGGTGAGCTACAACTAGTCTCAATACCTCTGCCAAGAGTTTTTGGACAACGTGTGCAAGGCACAGGATGAAGGGAAGAAGTTCTGTTATTCGTGGTTACTTTTGTTAATTTATTTGGTGGCATCGAAGACGCCAGAGGGTGAATTTCTCCTAGAGGTGGAACTTGGTGTGTGTGAAGGGGTGCGCTACGCCAATCTGTGGGATTCACTAGGCTAGAAGAGAGTAAAAGAAAATAAGATCTTCTGGGTTTTGTTTGAGGGCGCGCTGATAGTAGTTATACACTTGAGACCTCAATTGTCCCCAGATGCTTATGAGAAGTACTACACTATTGTTGATTTTCAAGTGACCATGCATCATGTGCAGATTTGGGCACGCAACGACCCAGTGTGGTACAATATTCCTTATATGGTGACCGAGGCCAAGATTGACGAGGTCATTGCGCCCTGGCCAATGACATGGAAGGTTGGGCTCGGCTCCACCCAGCTCGTTGTAGCCTCAACGTCCGACAAGGAGACCACAACTGCTGGAAAGGAAAAATAAGCTGAGAAGCACACTAGAAAAGATGCAGAGAAGAACACCAAAAAGGAAGCCAAGAAATAAATTGAGCAAGAGCCTGAAGAAGAAGTTGTGTTGCATCTTGGAGGAACAGATGACCTCGATGGTACTGGCATTGAGTTTCCTAGAGGAATGAAGTGTGGTGTAGAAACCCCCAAGGGCCCGCACAAGAAGAGGAATGGTTCGAAGGTCAGAGGGGCAGAAGATGTTACACTAACTGAATATGACCTGGATAATATCGCAGATGTGATAGCATCTACCTCCGAAGATAGGTGGACTGCGCTGGAAGAGCAGTACAAGGTTGTTGTAGAATCATTACAGACATGATTACAGGTGTTGCAGCTGAAAACCGACAACATTCAAGAGAGCATGAATCAAGCAAGGTCGATTAAAGCGAGCCAGAGCACCAGCATTATCCTCAACACTTCAGATAATAGGATCTTCCCCTTCCCTGGAGCAGAAGTTACAGTTGAACAACCTGAATTGTGCGTAGGTGCAAACCTGCCCCGAAGTCAAAATAGATTTGTCGATGCTGCCCAGTGGTAAGCTACATGTCATACAAAAAATCATTACAGATGAGTTGCACTTTAGGGAGGCACGCATGCACTAGAAACTTAGTGAAGCTGAGAAGAAGATCATGGTAAAAAAAAAAGAGTCTCTCCAGGCTCAGACAACGCAACAGGCAACAGTAGCACAACGAGCATAATTAAAAACTTTGATTGATAGAGTTTGTGGTGACCTGTCATAGGTTTCCATTCCTGCTTCATTCACGCCGTAGGCTAAAGTTGAAAGTCTTGTAGTAGCACTGAAGGCCTCCAGATCAGAAATGCAGGCAGTTAAAGCGGGTTTTGAGCAACAAATCGCGGATTTGCAGGCCAAGATTCAACCCAAAACTCCGCCAGAAGTGCGAGAGTAGCGGGCAGCCTTGGTTAAAGAAGCTTCAGCAAGTATCGAGGCCAAATTTTATAAGGTAACGACGCTACTAGAGATAGATATGGGCCTATGGACATTCGTGGAGATGGATCTCCTTGTTCGGAATATTTCGCAGGAACTGCGTAACACGGAGTAGGCATTTGATGACCTACAGGAGGCAGTGCCTACGTTTGTACCTTCTTAGCATATGGCCTGGTTGCAGACAAGTCAGATCTTGTGCAATGAATTTGAGGACCTGCAAAGGAAGAAGCACATTATGACATACCATATGAAGCCATGGGCTGATGAAGCGATGAAGTTGTCACAAGACCTGGATGCAGCTGTGAAGAAATGGAACCAGACATATCAGAGCATGAATATCACAGTAGAAGGGTCAACTTCTAAAAAATTGGTGGACAGCGCAGAGTGTATCTGATCAGAGCACATGCGTCCTTGCACCATTCATTTCTGCCATCGAAGAATTGAAGACAAATATGAAGAACCTATTATCTTTGTGACTCGGAACAAGTCACAAGATTGTGTTGGGGGACTGTTGGAGCAGGGTCCCTTAGGACCCCTTTTTTGGGTAATTTTTGTAGTTTTGAGTCGTGCACGCTAAGAAACGCATAGGTCAGCGGGCTTTGGGGCAGGTAAAAGCCCCTTCATGATTTGTAATGGGCTAAAAAACTAGGAGTCACAAACCACAGTTTGCGAACCTTAGATGAGTGCAGGCTAATATATAAATAGAATTCTAGATCGAGTCGTATAGAAGAAGTTCTAAGTAAGTTTGATATGTTCTGAGCTGTGAAGTGAATATTTATGTGTCTGAAAGGCTCTTGCTAGCTTTGTGCACAGAGACCTTAATCCAGCTATGTGCAAACCCCGCTGGCTATGTGTGCGGGTAGATCTGAAGAAGCGTAAAGGGTTTTACGACTGCTAATGAATAAATAAGTGTTTTGGGTAACTATGAGTACAAAAAGCATCTGTGATATGTTTCTGAATCTATTTTCTTATGATTTATGTTATCTATGACTGGATTGGTTGCGTACCTATTTCAATGCTTAATATGAATGTTAAATGCATAGATCTGTTGTTGTAAGACCTGAATAGCATTTTATTAAGACTATTAAGGGATTGTGAAGCCATTGTCTGTGCACGCGCAGAAAATGCTGCGTAAAATGACCTAGATATGTTTCTGGTTAGGGTTTCTATTGCAAAGGTTAGTCTGCTATTATTATAGATTTGAATACACCCACAACATTTAATTCTCTCTTAGGGTGTGGAAACCTGGTTCCAACACCCCCCCATACTGCTTCGGGTGAGACTTTGAATTGCGCAAGTAGGTCACTCGTGAAAGGGCCAATAGTAAGAGGGTTTTGTTGGTTAAGATTAACTGTGAACCTGGGTCAGGACCCCTTAAGTGAACAATGAGGAGAAAAAAATAGTTGAGAAAATCATCATGGAGAAGAAGGCCGAGATTAGAGAGCTCAAGGAAAGTTTTTCAAATGAAAATTTCTTGGTCTTATTCTTGTAGCAGGAGAACATGCAGCTAAAAGTAAAGTTATTTCTCTTAATCAAGCCCAAAGTAGATTTGAGAAAGGATGATGCTAAAGGTAAAAAAGTTGTTGATATTGATGATTTACAGGATTAAGAAGAGTAGGTTAGAATAAGGATACCAAGAACAAGAGGCCTCAAGAGGGCACTTGAGCAGTAAAAAGAACCATCTCCACCAAAAGGTCAGATGACTGTTGATGAACTCATTCTAGAAGAGATTGAGAAAGACAAAGAATATTGGTTGGATAGGGTGAATTTCAACTTGGATAAGCTTCTCAAGATGGAAAACAAGGATAAGGACCTACAAAGACACATGGCCGTGCATTATTATACAAGGAACAAGGTCTCTCAAATTGGAATCAAGCAAGTGAAGAAGAAGTTGAAGCAAAACCTAATAAGGCAAAAAGACACGGATAAACTTGACTTGATGGATGGGGCCTCCCTTATAGCTTAACACTTCAACACCTGGCTTCATGGAGCAATTTTGGGTAAATTTTGAAGAAATTATGTGAAATTTTGGTTTTTGTGACTTTTGGCCTAAATTGGAAATATTAGTCCAACCAAAAGTGGTTTTTCCTCAGAACTCCAAAAGGAAATTTTTTTACAGTGATGGATAGCTAGTACCCTACACATGTGATCTATACAGTTTTTCTGCCTTGTCAACAAACATGTTGGGATAAAATTCCCATGCAAACAAGCCACTTTTTTCCACTGTTTTGGACTAGGCGCTGCGTTTTTGGGAGTAACTTTTGAAGAATGAGTTTTTATCTGTCTTGAAGTGTCCATTTTTCTTGCTTGACGTGTCTAATGACAACTAGACATCCTAAAATATCCATTGGTACCTTTAGATCTAGATTTGAAGCAGTGGAAGGCCCTCAAAATTCCCCTCAAATATTGGCACTAGGCTTTTGTCTAGTGGCGCTGCGCTTTTGCAGGTGGCGCTGCACTTTTTCCTTTTAGTCCAATTTTCGAGTTTTCTTCAGTCAATATTAGTTTTTATGATGTAATTCCTCTAGTTTAAAGCTGAATTGATGTAATATAAGGTAAATGGGCTTGTTAGAGTCATTTTGATGTAATTTTGGACCTCATTGATGATTAGCTAGTCAATCAAAGTCTATAAGGAGGGTTTGTTTTAACCTCCCTAGTCATTAGGATTTTGTTGAGAAATTCATGTAAGTTGTTCTTTCACTAAGGGATTCGACCCCTGAGATAGGGGAATTTGTTTTGGTATATATGTATGTGGTTTTAAATCAATCTAAAGGTTTGAAATTAGAGAGTGGAAGTCTTGTAGCTTGTACTTCATCATTTTTACAGGGAATCAAAGGACAGTTGCAGCTATTATTCAGGAATTCTTGTGGTGTGAGTTTGTGATTATGTTTTCCTTATATTAAATACTTATATGAATGACAAATTAGTATCCTTACCATATATTTTCTCTTAATTTAAGTTTCCTAAGAGGTATTAAACAAATATCTTTTGATTAATATATGTTTTGTTAGGAAATTCATGTTTGTGTGTTTTTTCTTCTTGAGAAATGAATTCATGGAATACATGCTCATTCAACCCTACACTACATCGAAAAAATATTAAACTATCACAAAAGCATGCCTACCCTACTCCTCTATATCTCTTGTAACTAAAACCTTTGAGTTTTGACCTAGTTCCTTGATTTTAACTCCTGATCCAACAAAAAACCCTAAAATATTCAAAACCTACATGAGCTGAAGTATCTAGCCTAAAATCCATTATTCCTCCAGTCAATATTTGGTTGTGATCATTGAGAGAGCCCTCTCTGGTTTGGTAGGGCTAGTTGCCAAACTAAAAGCTTGGTTTGAGGTTACCCCCGTCATTCTCCTTTCAGCCTTGGGATATTGTGGAGGTTAACATTTCTAGCGCTGTTGTCAAGGAACGCAGTGACATATCTTACCTGGGTGTATTATTACATTTTCATCGAATTCTAGGCCTGTGGGTGATATGACCTAATTTTCAAGAAGTATGATTCAAGTTGCAGAGAGCCAAAGTGTAGGAAACGAGACAACACTGACTCCTAAAAGGTATACATGATCAAGTCCTGATCCAAATCCACAATCTCATGTTGAAGATCTAGAACGAATCATAATAAAGTAGAAACTTCAGCATTATGATTTTCAGTCAAGTTCACCTACCTTGGTAAGGTCTACATCTCTGCCTTCAAAATTGGTTTCACTTGAAGATATTCCATTTTATCTTAAGTTTGAGTTTTCTTTATTTAATTCTGTTAGAGTCGGTCTTTACATCCCTCCGTCAGAGATCATTTCTCTTATTGAATTTCATTGTTTAGGTGTCTCATTCTGCTCATTCATTTGCATTCCGTTAGGGGCATGCCATTTTCTGACAGAAGGACTTGGTTTTCTCGTTTCCATCATGTTTGTACCTGCTGGGTTGGTCAAAATTTCTCAAAATTCATAAAAGTTCATTTCACGTCATTTACAGTCATAGATGCTATTTTGGTCAAAAAAGAGTCATTTTAGTTTCTAGGTCTAGGGTTTGGTCTTCAGAAATATTAAACAATGCCCGCAGGCCATGAGGATGTTTTCAATTAGTTTTCGTTTCAATATTTTCATCGTCAAATATGCTCGAGGATGTTTCTTCTTCAAAACTCTGTTTTGAAGAAGAAATTGTCAAATTTGTTTTTGTAATAAATATGTATCTTTCCGCCATGAAATACTTCACATGAAAACTCTGGTCATCCTTTGACAAGTTTCAATGCCACCATCCCTGCAAAAATCAACAAAGAAAACATCATTTCAAGCTCAGAAAGTCAGTGAGGAGACAAAAAGGCAGAGTTGTATTAAATGCAAAAAGTGCCAAAGTCAAAAACATTACAAAATGGGTTATTGAGAAGAGAAAATTAAAATCATGTCTATATAAGATATTTCTCCAAGTTATTAATCCATTTGTATCGAGAGATTTCAGAAAATCCAAGAGAGAGGTTGATGTTGAAGTTTGGAGGGACGAAACTCTGAGTTTAAAGGGCCGACTGTGTGTTTGAAATCAGCGCGACGCATTGGGATAGAGCGCGGCGCACCCACACAGTGCGGCGCATAGAGCCGAAATACACTGTGCATTTTCCAAAGGGCGCAACACACTCACAGAGCGCGGCGCATTGGGTTTGTGCGCGGCGCACAGAGCCTCCAAGCCCAAAATTTCATTAATGCTTCTAAATTATTCAAACGATTCAACTCTTTTGATCCAAGTAAGTTGTGCACCCTTACCATTTGATTTTAACTCCCGTTGGGTGCTATTTGGAAGGAGGAATTCAAGAGTTTAAATGGTGAAAATATAACCCTATATCCATATCAAAATTTGCTCCTAGGGTTTGAAATTGGGTGTCAAAACTTGAATTTGGTGCCAAAACACTCTCATTCCATTTTCACCTGTGTTTCCCACCACCGTTACACTATTTTCAATATCCTTCCCCATCCCCTTTCATCCTAAGCTACTCATATCATTCCATTCCCATTTCATTATCCCAAATCCTCTTATTCCCTATACTTATCCCTTTCTCCAAATCACTTATAAATCCCCAAATCCCTAAGTCCCCCAAACAGTGACTGTTCTCACACTTAAATCTCACTTGACAGTCCTTTTTCCCACTGTGATATTTCCTCACAGCACCTTATTTCATATGTGGCACACTTGGTATTGAAAAACAAACTCTTGTTTTGTATATCAGCATATACTTGTCAAAACACCTTGTTTTCAGCACCATGTCGGAGACAAATTCATCATATGAGCAGGGATATGAGTAGGACAGTGATTCAACCGCAGAGCTAAATGTACCGAGGAGGTCTCATAAAAGTGGCAGGCACGTCAGAGAGGAGCCCACTTCTTTGGCTCAATTGCAGGCTTGCCCACTTGCAGTGACATGCTTTCAGCAACATTCATGTTTTCGGTATTGTGAGCTGATATCTCAGATTCAACACCATCAGGAGTTGGTTCGCTTATTTGTCCTACATTTGCGTGATGGTCATGTAAACCTTGCTGGAGTGAACTTCACCTTGACACCTAAGACCATTTATGAGGCAACCGGGATACCAAACATAGGTGAGGAGTGGAATAAGAGACAACAGCTGGATAGAGCATATTATGAACCTTACATCAGGCCTGGATATTTGAGGCAGTTGAGAAGAGTATTTCCATTCCGATTTCTGAAGGAGTCCTATGCGCCATTAATGAAACTCATCATTAGATACTTCAGCTGTGAGGGTAGATTCTCACGCCTTTATGCATACCATATCAGACTTTTGATGCATTTCACGAGAGTGAGACTGATGAATATTCCATAATTCATGTGCCGAAACATAGAGCGGATGACTACTCTTGTGCAGAAGAAGACTCCAGAGCAGCAACATAACAGAATTTATCATTATGCGCTCATTAAAATCATTGTAGTACATCAGCTTGGATTGCAGGGCATCGCATGGGATGAGTTCATTTCCCGTGACTTCTTTGCAGCCCCTCAGCCTCCTCCAGAGATTTTTCACGATGTAGGTGAGCCTTCGCATCAGTTTAAGGTTCCTGAGACAGAGCCTATCAGTGTTCCAGTGTGTGTTACATATCAGAGAGGTCATAGAGCCTTATTTGCAGCAACACAACGAGTACTATCTCCGCCCAGGGTGGAAGGGGTATCTTTACCTACGACAACAGCGCGAGTACTATCTCCACATGGCATGGAAGGGGTCTCGTCTTCTACATCAGCATAGGTACAGGACAGAGGCAAGAAGCCTATGCACGATGAGGGCCCTTCAGGAGGCCAAGATACTGATTTTATATTGATCGATGTTGATTCGAGCTCTCCCAGCTCAAAGCTGAAAGAGATCATCCAAAAGCAGAAAGCTGAGATCGACACGCTGACCGAGAAATTGTAGAGAGCTCAGTGGGTTATAAATTACTTGGAGCAGCGGAATAAACAATTGGAGGATCAACAGACACTCATAGAGTTGCGGCAAATCTGTGAAGACCGTGAATTGGCCCGAAAGAGACCAGGTGACATGACACCATTTGAGCGAGAGACTTGCCTTACGAGCGTCAACATTCATCTGGAGAAGCTCTTGGTGAAGGCCAATAGGGAAAAAGACATGCTCAGACATATGAAAAACCAATATTGGGTCCGCACACACGTTTGCAGAGCCAGGATGAAGATCTTGAAGGCGAGGTTGAGAAAAGCACTGAAACGTCGGAAAGGGCCTGATCCACTCCGAATCTTGGCCGAAGCGTCCTTGGCTGAGCATGAGACATGATGGGAGAACTTCACTCCAAATTTCAGCAAATTTGGAGAATATTTTGTCATTTTTGAAAATTTTGGTTGCAAAACAGGTTATTCCACCCGACGCGTCACGCCACCCGACGCGCGCTTATGATTGGGACATCTTCTGGAGGAAAACTTGATATTTTTGGATTTTTTATGGTAAATTATGCATGCTCAGGAATGGCTGAGAGATTTCATGAAGTTATGGGTGGTCTTAAAGGTCAAAAACACTCCAAAAATGGCCTTTCTGCCACTTTTTGCACCAGCAGGAACTAGTCTTGAGAGATTGCAGTTTTGGAGGGGAAAATGACATCCAAATTGAAACATTCCACTTGGGTTGGATAACAGACATCTAGGGATTTCCAAAGAGCTATCATAAGCTCAATTTTGACTTCAGGAAGTGCCCTAAAAAAATTCTCAAAGTGGCGCGGCGCATTGAGTTTTCTGGCGCGGCGCATAGAGGAATTTTGCCCAATTTTCACTTTTCAGCTCAGAAATTCGGCCAGTTTGACTAGTTTCACTTTTGAATGTAATTATTGATCTATCTTGATGTAATTTTGTGGATATGATGTAAATTTGGCATGTTTTTACTTATTCTAGAGGATTCATTCACTAAAAAGTGAAAATTAAGTGAATGGATAAGTTTCCTAGCATATAGAGGCAAGTTGTTTGGTTGCCTAGATTTCAGTTCCATGTTTAGAATTGGTTGAAAAAGCTCCTAGAAGGATGAGCTCGACCCATATAGGCATGGGAAGGGGTTAGGATGGTATATATATTGTATTTTTTGAGACATTTTCAGGGTTGGATACTTGGGAAAAGTTTGGCACCACATTGTATATTCATTTCAGATTTTTGACAAAGGAAAGACCAGAGTTTTGCAGCACTTGTTGGGATCCTTGTGGCTCTGAGTTTGATGATGTTTTTATTCATGTATCTATAAGTTTCATTGATGTTTATGTATCCCATTTTTCTTCTCTTTGCTTCTAAATTAAAAAAATGAGTAACTAAGGTAGAATTCATTAGTTTGCTGGTGCTCTGCCTTAAACTTTTGTTTAGTTTTATATGTTTTCGTCAGTTTGAAGAGGATATTTGCACCTTATTTCTCTCTTCAGCTCCTCAGCAGTCTTTTCTATCCATTCATTGAATCTAAGACATCAAAATCATTGCCTACCCTGCCCCAACTTGAACTCTGCAAGAATTTGGCCTCATCCCCAAGCCCAAAAATTGTCTTTCCCCTTTTTCCAACAAAATCCCAAAAAATCAAAATAAAACCCTCCTATTTGTTTATCTAGCCTAATATCAGTTTTTTTTTAGTCATCTCAAGCCCCTTTTAAAATTTTCATTGAGATTGACCCGGAGAGAGCCCTCTCCTGTCCTCGTAGGGCTAGCTACGAGGCTGAGCGTGGTTTGGTGTTGTCCTTTTTCTGCCTTATTTCAGCCTAAGGTGGATTTGGGAACTAACAAATTCCAAATCTGAAACATCTCTGTCTGAAATTATATTCGATCCTTCAAAGTTTGAAACAAGTTTCTCATCCATTAAATCCAATTCAGAAGTATATTTTTATAGAAAGGTTTGGTTTCAATTTGACAAACATAAAAAAAACTAGCAAACCATATTCAATATACCTCTGAGAAGGCTTATATACAATATCAACAAGAGCTCTTTTCTGTTGACCCTTTTTTAGCTTCATCTACTCGCACTACTGCTACATCCCCTCATACTGTTGTTTCCTCATCATCCACACTTCCTCCCACACAACTGTCACTCATATCAACACTTCCTATTATGACTACAAGCTTGGCTCCTAGAACAACTATGGCGAGATTTTATCCTTTAGCTCTGCCAGGAAAACTCATTGATTTACCTCAGAACTATGGACACAGGCTACCTCTTTTTTATGGAACCACTGAGATCACAACTAGGAAACATATTGAAAAAATCACAGATTTCATAGATTTAGAAGAGGTAGATAATGATAATGCAAAAATGAGAATAATTTATCAAAGTTTCTCCGGAGAAGTGAAAAAGTGGTTCTGACCTTTGGAACCTCTTTTAGTGCCAGATTCACAACAGTTAACTGATATTTTACTTGCTAAGTGGGAGGAAAAGAAAAATCCTCTTCAAATATTGGCTGAATACAACTCACTGGAAACACAGCCTAATGAATCATTTCAAGACTATACTACTCGTTTCAATAAGGTGTACAATTCCATTCCTACCAATATCAAACCTCCACCTGACTTGGCCTTGCTGCATTATTCAGATGCCTTTGATCTTGATATGGCATATCAATTTAGAGAGAGAAATCCCACCTCACAGGAGGAAATGCAGAGAAATTATGTCAGCGTTCAAGCCAATATGTTGATCAAGAAATCAAAAAGAAAAATAAAAAAGAGAGTTACAATTAAGGAAGAGCCATCAACCTTATCCAAAGAAAATTTGGATGCTTTGATCAGAACTGTGGAAAAGATGGTAGACAGGATGCCCATTTTTGAAAGGAATTTAGAAAATAAAGTCCAGAATCCCAATTTCTGAGGACAACAACAACAACCTGAGTTCATAATTAAGAAGAGAGAGTAAAGAGCTCCGGATCAACAAGCACAACAACCAGTTTGCACTCCATTACAACAAAACTATGCCCAAGGACCTGAGGATGAAGATTCCATTGTTAAAGAAAACCATTTATTTGAAAAATATCATGGACCTATCTTCCTTATAGAGGATGATGAGTATATCGATGAAACATATGTGCCAGATGACCAAGAATATGTACTTGCAAATGATGATGGGATAACAGTCCAATCTAAATACTATCAAAGGGGGGTGCCTAAATGCTCTCAGCTCAACGCAGAGATAGTATAGTTTGAGAAACTAAGATGTGCCTATTACTTCTACTCAAAATAGGCCAGATCCGCAAAAAGATACTTAGTCCAAACAAAATTCCCAAGCTAGTACAAATAAGGAGAAGGAACCCACTTCCACAAATCAAAGCAAGAATAATGAGCCATCTACAATTACATCAAAGAGAGACAAGGGAGGACAAAGAAAGGAGTCTTCAACAAAATAGCAACCTGAAAAGAGGGATACCATTTCCAAAGAGGTAGGGAAACAATCTAACTTTTTTAGCTTAGAGAGTGAAATTTCTAAGTTAAAATTTTATATTCCCCTCATTGAGCTTGTAAAGAATGATCAGTATAAATTTCATGTTGCTAAGATGTTGAAAGTAGATCAGATGTCAGACATGGTCAATGTCAGTGATGACCGTCCCGAACTCCTATTTGGCCCAGCCGTAGATGGAAATATTGAAGATAGTGAATTCCCTCCATTTTATCTCAGTTTGAGGATTCATGAGTATATCCTCCATAATGCAATGTTAGATTTAGGGGCCTCAAACAATTTAATGCCTAAGGCTGTCATGGATAAGTTGGGGTTGGACATAACCCGACCCTATCATGACCTTTATTCTTTTGATTCATGTAGAGTTAGATGCCTTGGTCTTATCAAATACTTGGTTGTCTCTCTTAATCAGATTCCTGTCAAAAATGTGTTGATGGATGTTGTAGTTGTTGACATATTTTCAAGGTATGGCATGCTTCTTTCACGGTGTTAGGGATCCAAATTAAAGGGTACTTTACAACTTGATTTCTCATATGCTACAATTTTGGTATTTGGTCAACTTAGGAAGCTATACCGGGAATTTAAAATGAAATACATGATCAATAGCAAAGACAAACCCAAAAATCACCCAATTCACTCTATACATACTGATTTAGAGTCTTTCATTTAGTATAATGATCATAGTACTGATGATTTAAAGAGTGAAATCGTATAAGTTGAAGAAAATTCAGAATTGTCAAGTCGTGTCCAAGAAGTCTTGAATGCAGAACAAAGAAATCGGAATTCTGATGGCTTGCAACCAAACATTTTAGAGAAAATTTTAGTAGAGTAAGAGAAAGGAAAAGAACAGGCTGAGACAGTTGGTCAAAAAGAAGAAACAAATCAGTCCACAAAATTTCAGCTTCCCAATGATGAGGAGGGTCTTTGGACCATGGATTTAAATGGTGCTTTGGGAAAGCATGGAGTTGGTATCAAAATCTGGATCTATAGCCCTATAGATCAGTCACCTAAAGTCCCATGAAATTCAATATTGTGTTCTTATAAAATAGCTTTTGACTGTTTGAACAATGAGGCTAAATATGAGGCCTTAATCACTGGTCTCAAAATTTTGAAAAGGCTAGGTGCGAAGAGAACCATAGTATATGGCGACTCTGAGTTGGTGATTAAACAGGTAAAAGGGGATTACCAGTCCAAACATCCCAGGATGAGAGCTTATCGTAATGTTATTCTTGATATTCTTAAAATTTTTCTAGAATATACATTGTTTATGATTCCTAGAAGTCAGAATTTTATGGCTGTTTCTTTTGCCACAATGGCCATCAACTTTAAGATTCCTATTCATGCTACTAAAAAGTTTGAAATTCATGTGAAGCATCACCCAATTGTCCTTGACAATTTGAGATACTGGCAAGTATTTTGGGATGATAAACAAATAAACAATTTTTTGCAAGTGGAGGGAGGGTTTGCTAATTCCCATATTAATGGTGTATATAATGAGGATGATAAGGTAAATGAAACTATTGAATTTAAGGTGTTGCAGATAAAGGAAAATAACATTCCACGAGGTCTTATACCTTTGGAATAGTTATTTTATCATGATTATGTTGCTAAAAAGATGACAATGGTTCCCACAGAAGTAGGTGTTGAAGATGTAAAAATTGGTACAACTGATAACCCCAAGATGGTTAAGTTATCGAGGTCTTTATCCCCTGAGTTGAAAGGTAAATACACAAATATTTTGAGTGAATTTTCTGATGTGTTTTCTTCAGATTATTTAGATTTAAAGGTGTAAGATAAAAACACCATCCAACACACTATCCCAATCAAGTCGGATCAAAATCCATTTTGCCCAGAAGCTGAGGAGAATCAATCCTAAAATGCTACCATCAGTTGAAAAAGAGGTAAATATAGTTTACATAAAAGGTATTATAGTTCCTATTCGATTTTCAAATTGGATTTCCAACCTTGTGCCAGTAAGGAAAAAGACCGGGGAGATTCGTCTTTGTATATATTTTAAAAATCTGAACAAGGTGTCCTTGAAGGAAAATTATCATCTCCCGAAGATGGACTACATATTGTAGAGGGTAGTTGGGGCTTCTAGAATGTCACTCCTAGATGGATACTCAGGATACAATCATATATTTGTGCATGAATATGACCTAGATCAAACAACATTTACAACACCATGGAATAATTTCATGTATGCCAAAATTCCATTTGGTCTAAACAATGCAGGGGCTACATTTCAACGGGCTATGGACATTTCTTTCTCATATGAAAAGGATGATTTATTGTGGTTTACCTTGATTATGTTACTGTCTTCTCACAATCAAATGAAGTGCACCTACATCACTTGAGAATAATGTTTCAAAAATGCACGGAATTCAACATTTCGCTAAATCCTAAGAAAAGCCTATTTTCCATGGAGGAGGGAAAAATACTTGGGCACATCATCTAAAAAGATGGAATTCGCATTGATCCCTCCAAGGTCAAAGCAATTCAACAGTTGGAATTCCCTAGGAACAAAAAAGAGATCCAATCATTCAACGGTAAGATAATTTTTTTGAGGAGATTCATCCCCAACCTCACTGAACACCTTAGAGATATGACAGACATGTCAAAGAAGGAAAACGAGGTAATATGGTTAGAATATGAAAATAAATCATTCAATTCAGTCAAATTTTCTTTAACATGTGCTCCCATATTGATCAGCCATGATGATACTATGAACTTCATTATCTTTTCATTCACTTCTGAGCACTCCTTGGTTGTTGTCCTAATGCAGAAAAATGACTCAAAGAAGGAGCAGCCAATTTCCTTTCTCATTCAGACCATAAGAGATGCGGAAATGAGATACAACATTATTCAAAAACAAGTTTTGGCCTTGGTGAAGGCATTAAAATACTTTCGGCTATACATCCTTCACTCTCACATCATTTCTTATGTTCTGAATGTAGCGGTGTAAGATGTTTTGATGCAAATTGATCCCAAAGGTAGGCGATGGAAATGGATTGCAGCCATGCTTGAATATGACCTGAAGATCAAGCCCACAAAAATGATCAAGGTACAAGGTTGAAAGGTCGACGTCATAATATAATTTGCAAGCGCTGGATATTAATTTGATTTCTTTGCTTTTTGAAGAGGAGGTTGATGACACATTGACACATGTATCTCAGATTTTCATTTCATCCCCTTAGTATGCTGATATTTTTTATGTACTTCAACACTTCAATCCTACACCGGGTGTTCTAAAAGCAAGAGCATATCACTGAAATTAAAAGATTCAAATAATTGTATTTTAGACAGTGTTTTGTATTGGAAAGACTTGAGAGGTGCCTTGTTGAATTATCTTGTTGAAAGTGAGGTGAAGGAGGTGATGAATGAATTTCACAAGGGTGATTGTGGCGGTCATTTACTATGGAAGACCAAAACAAATAAATTTTTGAGGGCTGGTTTTTATTGGCCCACTCTTTTTGTTGATGTATACAAGATCGTGATGAGCTATCATGAATGTTATATTTTTCAAGGGAAGAGGAAGTTGCTCCAGCTGCCTTTGAAACCCATTTAAGTTTAGGAACAATTTCAGCAATGGGGTCTCGATTTCATTGGTGAGATCAATCCTTCATCTTCCACCTAGCACAAGTGGATTTTTATGTCCACTGACCATTTTACAAAGTGGATCGAGGAAATCCCGACCAAGCAAGCTACTGATTTGGTAATCATTCAATTCATGGAATCTAATAACTTGTCTAGATTTGGTTGTCCGCAAAATATAATCAAGGATAATGTCGCTGCATTTAATTCCAAAAAGATGGTGGAATTTTATGAAAAGTACAATATCAAATTGGGTCATTCAAATACATACTATATGCAAGGCAATGGACTGGCTGAGTCTTCAAATAAGTCTTTGGTTAATATTATCAAAGAGGTGCTGGAGGTAAATACAAAAAATCGGCACAAGAAACTCATCAATGCTTTGTGGGTAGACAAAGTAAGTAATAATAAGTCCATAGGCATGTTACCTTTTGAGTTAGTTTATGGAGTTGATACAGTCTTTCCTAATTATCTTGCTGCTCTAGTCATGAATATTTTGCAGGAAGTTGGCAGCGAACCAAATTATGTTCATTGGTGGATAAACCAAATGATTCATTTGAAACAAACCAAGGAGGAAGTTTTTCAGAACACTTCTAAGCTTCAAGAAAGAATAAAAAAGTGTATGACAGGAAAACAAAAGCGGATGATTTCAATATGGGAGATGTAGTCCTCCGCTTGGATGCTCGAAATGAAGAAAAAGGAAAGCACGACAAATTCGAAAACTTGTGGAAGGGACCATACAAAATTTTATCTTTGAGAGGGAAGACTAACTATTTGTTGGAGGAAATGGATGGAAAAGACTATGCAGGAGGACTAGTTAATGGTAGGCTCCTTAAGCACTACCTCTTTTGATAAAATTTTTGAAGTTTCTCATCATCATTGTACATATCATTTTACTTTTATGTCAAAGTGTGAAGGAGTTAATCATGGAAGATTGAATCCCGAGGTGAAGGCCATAAGGTTTCTTTGATTAGATGCTGGTTTGTAAGTTCAGTAAGTTTTGTTTCAGTCAAAGTCAGTTCATTTTTTCATTCAATTTTCAATATTGAGTTTGGTCTCTTGATTTTTGACTCCACGCCCAATGGATAAGGCTACTTGGTCTACAATGTTCTTGACACTTACTAAGGAGCTGCCATCCCCAACTGGAGCCAATGTTAGTGGCTTTTCAGTCCTTCCAGTCACCAGTGATCAAATTTTCTATTACAAGGTTTTGATAGGGATCTACTACAAATTTGTATGGTTTCAATAGGTTTTCAAATAAAAATTTGGTCACTAGTTAGTATTTCTAGGTGTGTTACTACTCCTTTCATTCCATGTTTTGGTCATGCCATCACTCATTTTCAAGATTCATCACTGAAATGTCTTCATAACCATCTCAGTCACATTACCAAGGTCATCATTCTGCTCATCATTTCATGTAGTGTCATTATTAGGTCATAGGGTCAAAATCATAAATAGGTTGTTTCACCATTAAATTCAGCGTTTGAAGGAGTAGAAATAGTGAAAAAATTTCAATAAAGGTTTCAAAAGTGTAAATTTTATTTTATCATGATGTAATATGAATAAAAAGGTTCTAAGGCTGTAGTTCCCCATCAATGCAAATCAAAATGTGAAAGAAAATGGTGGGGCCACTACACCACTAAGAAGAAAGAATGATTTCCAAGCTATAAAAGACAAAAAGAGCTTTTCATTTACTCATTCCAAAATTCAAGAGACATCAATCCACCAAGAAAGAAAATTTCCACACTCAAAGGATCAATTTCTTGCCTCGGGAAGGCACATTCCTTATTGCGCTGTGCTTTTTCCAAAGGTATTGCGCTTTTTACAAAGGAGGCAATTCTTCATTTTCAGGAGTTTTCTTCAGCAACAAATGGTTCAAAAACATCTCCTAAAAGTAAGTGAATCCCATTGACACCTCCTCTCATCAATTTGTCCAATAAAATTAGTAAAAAGTCAGTGAATTACCTCTCTCAACATTTTTGCCGCGTTTTTCATATTCTTGGCCAATTTGTTGCATATTATCTGTCTTGGAGTGTCCATTTTTATTTCTTGAGGTGTTTAATGACAACTAGACATCCTCAAATTTCCATTGGTACCTTCAGATCTATATTTGGAGCAGTGGAAGGACCTCAAAATTCCCCTCAAAGATTGGCTATGTGCTTTTGTTTGGTGGCGTTACGCTTTTGTAGGTGGCACAATGCTTTTTCTTGTTAGTCCATTTTTCGAGTTTTCTTCAGTCAATATTAGTTCTTATGATGTAATTCCTCTAGTTTCAAGTTGAATTGATGTAATAGAAGGTAAATGGGCTTGTTAGAATCATTATGATGTAATTTTGGACCTCATTAATGAGGAGCAGGTCAGTCAAAGTATATAAGGAGGGTTTGTTTTAACCTCCCTAGTCATTAGGTTTTTGTTGAGAAATTAATGTAAGTTGTTCCTACACTGAGGGATTCTGTAATGATCCTTTTTCAGGATTCTCAAGGTTCTATTTTAGATATGGACTACAGATGCATTTATTGGATATGTCACCCTTCAAATAAAGGGTTAGATCCAGAGGCTACCTGGCCAATTGTAGACTCTGCCTATAGAACTTGGAATAATCCCTTCAGGAATCTCAACAAGGTCTTCAATGAAAACGTTGTATAAGAAAATATGAGAAAGAATAATGCAGATCAAGGCTAGGATCCCCTCATTTATGCTGTATGTAACTTATATATGGAATTTTATCAGAAACAAATCAGTTTAAGCACATTAAACAGATCTCCCACATTCAAGACTAGCTAGAAATCAACCAAAGAGAAGGGCTATTACAACATGAAAACCTAGCAACTAGAATTGCGCAGTTTTGGTTGAAACTCAGAGGAGGACAGCCAAGGATATGATATTTCAGAGTTATGACAGTAAATCAGATTTAAATTTGAGCTTATTTCCTCTACAGCAGATTACAAAAGAAACTAGGGAAAAATCCCTTCAGAAATTAGAGTTGCAATTAGAAATAAACTGCAGAAATACATAGACAACGTTATTTTTCAGATGGTTCAGCTGATGTACATTAAATTTAATATCTATGACATATGTATGGATAAAACATCAGATCTAATATGGATCTGGAAACTATATGACTTTAAGAACAAGATCCGATTGGAATTACATCAAAATATTGCATAATAAGTTGTAGATCTAAATTACAAATTGTAGTGCTGCAGAAAACCCAAAAATTTCTGAAGATAAATTTATTAATGAAATTGATCAGATCTATAGAGACATGTATCAGCAACCCAATCCATGGATCACCAAGGGAAGGCAAGCCTAACACCAAGAGATCTTCCTCCAATCTAATAGCAAACTGAAACAAGAAACCCTCTTACAAAAATAACGCAGTATGGAGAAGAAACTGCACTGAGGGTGAAGGAGATTGAATAAACTTGAATGAAACTACAAATCAGATACAAAATATGGATAGAATCTCTCTTTGGAGGCTGAGAAACACTCTCCAACAGAAAAATCCTCTCAAAAAAAGCTAGATCTAAGCAGATCTAGAACACCACTTGCTACAAATGACAACAGCTGCAAAACCCTCAATGGGCCACCACTGCTTATGAAAATAGAGCTTGGTATCAAAATAGATAGTGGCTCACTTCAGAAAAGAACTCCTCCAATTATTCTCAAGGCAAGAGATGAAACCCCTAAACAGGAATTCCAATCACAATCCTCCACTAAACAACAGAGAATGGTATTTGTCTAAGCAGACAAATACTTTAGAAATATGATCTATCAACAACCTCTTCATGTGCCTTCTCCTCCTTTTTATATAATGAGAAATATCTTGCAAACCATAAACCACTTTGATGAGTTAGCCCTCTTCACATTAGAGGCTCCCTTCTAGAACTGCACAGTCCCTTTTGGAGATACAATGAACCTAGACAGCGTAGTTGATTTGGTCAAGGTGGAGCATATCTTTGGCTCAAACCTCTTTCACACTTGCAAGTGATTATTTACATAGCCCTGATTTGTCTTTGTTCACATGGGAATTGATTTATTCAAACTTCTTAGGAGTTTTACATGTCCTCCTTTATTCATTTATTCATAAAACATAAATTAAATCAAAATTGAATGTTTCCTCTTAGCTAAGGCTAAGTAGGAACATTACAGTCCTCCCCTCCAAAATGTTGCTTGTCCTCAAGCAATTGACAGGGTAAGAGTTGTATTTCTTCTCATTCTCCATTTATGGAACCATCAAGAATCAAGCTTTCATCATGGATTAAGTGCTCACCAAGCCAATACATCAGAAACTGCTCCTCCAATGCTAACATGATAGGGGAATAGTATACCCCTTCAGGAGTGTAAAACTCAATAGAAATATACATGGGTGAAGCAATGTCACATCTAAAAAATGTATCATGAAGTACAAGATAAAGTTCCATCCCATGTGGTACATACACACTTCCTACTTTTTGTCCATACAAAACCATAAACAATACCAATATGTCATCTATGTATGGAAGAAAAATAAAATATAGGAAAATTGAAATTTGCACTTGAGGAGGTGGGTCACAATCCCACATAAGGTACCAACGTAGTGCACTCCTTATTTTGAGTAGATATGAATGTGATAGGTGGTACCCCCACCACATATTTTATGCATGGGTCACTTTGACATGGCTGAAAGTGAAGCCCTCATTAGGTGCCTTTGGGAAGCACCCATCATGATAGATAATCTCCCTTTGCACTTCAAGGGAGTGGCCAGTTGTGGAATTTTTATTGGCCTCATCAATGCCATGAGATCTACATGTAATATTACTCCTTGTAGGAGCCATGGCCTCCATACATATGCTAAGAGAATGTGACAAATCAGAAAAATAAACTTGCTCCATAAGATCAGATTCCTTACCATTCAAGTCTGTTGATCAACGGTTATCATTGATGTCAACCCAAGCAGCACCAGGGGCTAACCCAATATTGCATGGGAATTTTTACCTACCAAATTAATATATTCTAGGTCAATAATTCTTTTGATGGTTTCTACTTGTTGAGATGTTTCCGTTGATATATGGCACACCATGTAATTCTTCATTGTTTGAGAGATATTCATGTTTGAAGTTTGTACCCCCAGTTAGTGGGCTAAAACCCCATGGGGTTGGGGCATGTGTCATTGAAAAGTCATAATTAATATTTTTTTAAGCTCCTAAAATCCCTCCCACGTTCACTTGTTGAAGCCCCTCTCAACTTAAGCATTTATATAAATTGTGATCTTCATTTCCTCCTTAGGCAAGGGATTTCGCCATCTGAAACATGTCATCTTGGCATTTTCGCTCTAAATTTTTTTCTACGAAGGTTCAGAAGCTGAAATTTTTATGAGGTGACGCTGAAATCCCAAGGAAGATGCAGTAAAAATTTCAGATCAAGGTGCGCAATATTTTTGGAGATATGATCTGTGTAAGTCAGGGTTTTTGCAGGCTCCTGAAATTCATCTCAAAGAAGTGACCTTGGTAAAATCATCATAACTCTTTCTATGAGTATCATATTGGAATGATGTAAAAAGTGGAAGATATTGCAGAGTCTGTAGTTATCTGTCTAGCAATTTTAGAGCCAAATGAACAAAAAGTGACACGTGGCACGTTGTACAAGTGAGCTCTTCTGAAACAGTCCATAATTAGGGCATTGTGAGAGATTGGGTATAACTCTCTCTTGAAGAATCCAAATTGGGTCAGACCTGTGGAATTGGAAAGAAGAATCAGATGAATACTACAAGATAAAAAATCAGATATTGAGGATCTGAAATAATAGAGATACACCAATTTCAATATCGAGCTCCTAGAAGGCAAGAAAAATCTAGATCATGTGTTGTCAAGGATTGCAAAGGACCAGACTTTATACGACAGAAAAGCAAAGAAAGGTGAAGCAGAGGGTAGCATGAAAAGAGCAAAAACCAAGATGCATAACAGCAACAAGAAGTTCATCATATGAAGTCTTCAAGTGGGCAGCACTGGATACAATCATTGTAAAGGTATCATTGTACTTAGTCATTGTAAATACATTATTGTACAAATTGTACTAGTATCTATCTGCCAAGGGTTGAAGAGGCAGTGTTGGGAGGTCTAGGATCATCATTAGGTGGTTGTGTCAAAGTTGGGGTTCTGGTCTAGTATATCTTCTTCCTCTACATCATTCTATATCATTGTAAAAGTGGACCATTTTCCCTGGTACGGGAGTCCATTCTTCTTTTATTCTTCTATAGGGTGGTAGGGTGGTTCTAGGGTGAGTTGTAGCTCATTGGGTGTTGGGGCATCCATTCAGTTGACTACTGAAGAATATCGGGCATTGGAGCATCCATCCAGTGGGAGAGGGAGAAGAATGATTTTCTATATTCTAGGAAGTTGGAGCTTTATTTTCAATTGGAGTTGAATATTAAAGAATTATTAGAAAATAATTAGGTGGTTTTTGTCCCGGAGTGGGTTTCCACCTTAAAAAATATGTGCATTTGTGTTCCTCTTGTTTGCTACTATCATTGTACAAACACTGATAATAATTGAAGATTAACTATTGCTCTAATTGAAAGGAATACTGATTCACTCCCCCCTCTCAGTATTTCCAACAATTGGTATCAGAGCTTGGTTCCTTCAATAGCAGTTTAATAGCTGGAAGGAGGTCATGGAGCATACCAAGAATGGTGTACCTATATTCAATGAAAATAATTATGCACTTTGGAAAGGAAGAGTGGAGGTCTATCTCTTGGTGCAAGGTTACGCAGTATGGGACACTGTTCAAAATGGATTTACATCAACCGCGGATGAACAAGGTAAGAAGAATTTGGTAAATGATGCAAAAGCAAAGAATATTATTATCAGTGGACTTATTGAATCTGCTTATCATAAGGTGTTGGGTTGTAAAACCGCCAAAAATTTATGGGACAAGCTTGAGAATATATATGCAGGTGACTCAAATGTCAAAGAAGCAAAGCTTCAAATCTATAGAGAAAAATTTGAGCAACTCGGAATGAAAGAAGATTGCAACATTGTTGCATACTTCCAATACGTTGATGAAATAACCAATACTTTGGAAGGATTGGGAGAGCCAGTTGACGAGAAGACTATTGTACAGAAGATTCTTATAACATTACCAGGGAGGTTCAACCCAAAGGTATCCGTCTTAGAATACAGTGAAAATATGGAAAAACTCAGTAAAGAGGAATTACATGGAGTTCTCATAGCATATGAAATGAGACTTGATGAAGAAGAGGGTACTTCAAATCTAGAAACTGCATTCGTTGCATCTAAGAAAACCAATAAGGGAAAACAACCTTCAATTGAAATGACATGCACCTGCAAGTGTGAAGAAAAGGGAGATGATGGAGAAGGTCTTTCAGATGAAGAATATGCTTACTTTACGAGAAAACTAAAACTTGGTAAGGGAAAATTCAAAGGTAAACTTCCATTGATATGTTTCGGTTGTGGTGAGGTTGGGCATTTTGTAGCAAAATGTCCGAACAAAAGTGATGGAAACTCAAAAGGAAAGAAAGGCTTTAATAAATTCAACAAGCAAGGAAAAAATAAAGGATCCAAAAGGAACTTTCTCTCTAAAGAAGATAGCTCCTCATCCGATGAAGAAAGTGACAACAAAGAAGAAGCCAATGAGAAAGTATTGTTTATGGCCAAGCACAATAAACAAGAAGTATCAAACAATGAAGAAGAAGGGTTGACCATAGAAGAATTTTATGAGGATGCAATCAAGCTTATAAAAGAGCTCAATGCTAAGAAGATCCATTCCAACACTCTTGAAGAACAAGTTCAAGGTCTCAAAATTGAGGTTGAAGAACACAGATGTATTGAAGAGTCACTTCAAAAGAATTTGGAAGAAAGCAACCAAGAAAGGGAAGCATTAGAAGCTGAAGTAGTCTCACTGCGTAAGCAAGTGAAGAAGGGAAAAACTGTCCAAAACTATGCCAAAAACTCAAGGGCATTGGAAGAACTCATCAACAATCAACGATCTTACAACGACAGAACTGGCCTCGGTTACAAAGAAGAAGAAGCAGGACCTTCTACAACAAAATACAATGAACCTATGAGATCTGACATACATGAAGACTTCATTGGACAAGATTCACAAGCACATCCTTGGAAGACGATTCCTCGACGAAGATTTTCATCTAGGTACCAACATATTTTTCATGGATATTGTTATTCATGTGGAAAATTTGGTCATAAAGCTGTAGAATGTCGCACGTACCCTATGAACCAATACAATTCCAAGATATTCTTCAAATATGAACCTCCCAGGGCTCAACGAAACATCAATAGATTTGAAAATTTAAGAAATAATATGGAATGTTACAAATGTCAGAACTTTGGACACATAGCCAGAGACTGCAGACTTGAAAATCCTCGAGAAGAATCTTTGAAGCCACAGAATGAATGAACATGGAAGAAGAAGAATACTGATAATTGTGCTCTCGCTCTCAAGGCTAAAAAAAAGAAAGATGTGTGGTATGTTGACAGCGGTTGCTCAACGCATATGACTGGAGATAGAAGGAAATTTGTATGTCTGAAAGAGAATAAGGATGGAACCATATCCTTTGGAAATGATGGATCTTCAAATTTTATAGGATCATGTATCGTCACTCTCGGAAGCAAAGATGTTATATCCAAGAATGTTCTATTGGTCAAAAACATGAATCACAATCTGCTCAATGTTGGAAAAATGTGTGATCAAGGACACACAATGCTATTCAACTCCACAAAATGTGAAATCAGGAAAGGCAGGTATGGTAAAATTGTGGCTACAACAAGTCAAGCTCCAAACGACATATATGTTCTAGATGAAGCAACTAAAGCATGTCTACTGGCTAAAGAAGATGAAAGCTGGTTATGGCACAAATGAATGGGTCACATAAACTTTGAAAATCTTGTCAGGATAAGAAAAAAAGAAGTAGTACGAGAAATGCCAAAAATCTCAAAACCTTCCAACACACTATGTGAGGCATGTCGGCATGGTAAGCAGAAAAAATTCCAATTTAAAACAAAAGAACACTTTGTGTCACATCCATTGGAGTTGATACACACTGATCTATGTGGTCCTGTGAGAACAAAAGGCTTAGATGTAGAATTATATTTCATGTTAATGATAGATGACTATACCAGGATGACAACCATCAGTTTCCTAAAGAAAAAATCTGAAGCATTTGAGTGCTTTAAGATCTACAAGGAGTTGGTTGAAAATGAAGCTGATTTGAAAATAAAGTGTTTAAGATCAGATAATGGTGGAGAATTCACTTCCAAATTATATCAGCAATATTGTGATGAAATTGGAATAAAAAGACAATTTTCAACAGCATGAACACCTCAGAAAAATGGAGTTGCTGAAAGAAAGAATAGGAACATACAAGAAATGGGTAGAACAATGTTGAAGGACTCAAAATTGGATGAAAAATTCTGGGTTCAGGAAATTGATATGGCAGTCTTCATTATCAACCGAAGTCTTCTCATAAATAATTGCAACAAGACTCCATATGAATTATGGAAAGGAAAGCCAGCTAATGTAAAATATTTTAGAATCTTCGGAAGCAAATGTTATATCAAAAGATAAGATCAAAATTTGAGTAATTTTGCATCACGTGTTGATGAAGGTATCTTTGTTGGTTACTCATGCAAAAGAAAGGCCTATAAATTCTATAATCTAAGACGAAAATAGATAGTGGAGAGCATAAATGTTACATTTGAAGAAGATGGTGTTCTAGCGAGTAATGATGAGGATCTAGAATCTTTGAAACTTGAGACAAAGGCTGAAAAAGACACAGATAAAATTGTAGAACAAGAAGCAACGATCAATGAGGAAGAAGTAAACAATGATCATCAAGATATCCCAGAAAAACAACAAGAAGCTCCTCCAAGGAGAACAAAAGAGTGGATTCAAAAGAACCATCCATCAAATCGAATCATTGGTGACATAAATGAAGGTCGAAAAATTCGTTCATCAGAACAAGCTCACGTTGCTTTTCTAGCAACCTTTGAGCCTAGTAGTTTTGAGGAAGCCAGCCAGAATGAACATTGGGTAGCAGCTATGAATGAAGAATTGGATCAAATTGAGAAGAATAACACCTGGGAATTAGTTCCATGAACAAAATATAAAAATGTCATTGGGACTAAATGGGTGTTCAGGAACAAATTGAATGAAGACGGGAAGGTCACCAGAAACAAAGCAAGATTGGTTTGCAAAGGCTATGCACAAGTGGAAGGAATTTATTTCAACGAAAAATTTTCACCAGTTGCCAGAACGGAAGCCATCCAAATGTTTCTCACCTATGCATGTTCAAGAAAAATCAAATTCTACCAAATGGATGTTAAGTCAACATTTCTAAATGGACAATTAGAAGAAGAAGTTTACATCGAACAACCTGAAGGTTTTCTACTATCACAAAAAGAAGACTATGTCTGCAGGTTAAAGAAGGCTCTATATGGTCTCAAGCAGGCTCCCAGAGCATGGTATGCTCATCTTGATGGATATCTATGTCAACAAGGGTTCAAGAAAGGTAATTTTGATAGCAATCTTTATGTACAAATAGATAAAGATAATTTAACAATCGTTGAGGTATATGTGGATGATATAATATTTGGTAGCAATGATGATCAACTAAGTAAGAAATTTTCTACAAATATGCAAAGTGAGTTCGAGATGTCTTTACTTGGTGAGCTGACATACTTCTTAGGGCTTCAAATATCTCAGCAAGAGAAAGGAATATTTATATGTCAAGCCAAGTACATCAAGGAAATGCTCAAGAAATTAAAAATGGAAGATTGCAAACCCGTCCTTAATCCGATGGTAACAGGTTGCAAATTGAGCATAGACGACTCATATAAGGATGTGGAACAGAGGTTGTACAGATCTATGATTGGTAGTCTTCTATATGTAACAGCCTCTCGGCCAGATGTTATGCAAGAAGTTGGACAAGTAGCAAGATTCCAAGCAGCACCAAAAGAATCACATATTATTGCCATCAAAAGAATTCTTCGATATCTAAAGGGCATAGAAGAATATGGCTTGTGGTATCCCAAGGGTAACAATCTCATTATTCAAGCCTTTATAGATGCAGATTGGGCAGGAAGCGTTGATGATTGTAAGAGTACCAGTGGAGTAGCATTCTATCTAGGTGGTTGTCTCGTATCATGGTTGAGCAAAAAGAAAACTTCAATCTCGTTATCTACAGTGGAAGCAGAATACATTGTAGCAGCATCATGTTGTACTCAGGTCCTTTGGATGAAACAAACTTTGCAATATCTTCAAGTACAATTCAGTGAGCCTATTCCCATATTCCGTGACAACACTAGTGCCATCAGCATCTCCAAGAATCCTGTCATGCATTCAAAAACAAAACACATTCCGATCAAATATCATTTTGTTAGAGAACAATTGCTAAAAATAATATCAAACTTGAGTATGTTTGTACAAAAGAACAAATTGCTGATATCTTCACTAACCTTTACCTCGTGAAGCATTTGAATATCTTCATCAAAAGCTTGGGATTCTCCCAAGTTCTCATTAGATTATGGGTCTGTAGGACGGTTGTGTGTCAGGGGGAGTGGAAGTGTGTACAGGTCTGTAGGATGGTTGTGTTTCAGGGGGAGTTGCCCTTTGCCATTGATGTCAAAGGGGGAGATAATGTTGTAGGAATATGTGTCATGATCGCAGGGGGAGTACTTGTGTTGCCATCAATGCCAAAGGGGGAGATTGTTGATCAACAATTGTCATTGATGTCAACCCAAGCAGCGCCAGGGGCTAACCCAATATTGCATGGGAATTTTTACCTACAAAATTAATATATTATGGGTCAATAATTCTTTTTATGGTTTCTACTTTTCGAGATGTTTCCGTTGATATATGGCACGCCATGTAATTCTTCACAGTTTGAGAGATATTCATGTTTGAAGTTTGTACCCCCAGTTAGTGGGATAAAACCCCATGGGGTCGGGGCATGGGTCATTTAAAAGTCATAATTAACATTTTTTTAAGCTCCTAAAATCCCTCCCACGTTCACTTGTTGAAGCCCCTCTCAACTTAAGAATTTATATAAATTGTGATCTTCATTTCCTCCATAGGCAAGGGATTTCGCCATCTGAAATAGGTCATCTTGGAATTTTCACTCTAAATTTTCTTCTACGAAGGTTCAAAAGCTGAAAGTTTTATGAGGTGAAGCTGAAATCCTGAGGAAGCTTCAGTAAAAATTTCAGATCAAGTTACGAATTTTTTTTGGAGATATGATCTGTGTAAGTCAGGGTTTTTGCAGGCTCCTAAAATTCATCTCAAAGAAGTGGCCTTGGTAAAATCGTCATAAATCTCTCTCTGAGTATCAGATTAGAATTCTGTAAGAAGTGGCAGATAGTGCATAGTCTGTAGTTTTTTCTCTAGCAATTTTAGAGCAAAATGAAGAAACAATGACACGTGGCACACTGTACAATTGAGCTCTTTTGAAACAGTCCATAATTAGGGCATTGTGAGAGATTGGGTATAACTCTCTATTGAAGAATTCAAATTGGGTCAAACCTGTGGCATTGGAAAGAAATCTCAGAGGAATACTATAGGACCAAAAATCATATATTTAGGATCTGAAAGAACAGAGATACACCAGATTCAATATCGAGCTCCTAGAAGGCAAGAAAAAGCTAGATCATGTGTTGTCAAGGATTGCAAAGGACCAGAATTTCTACGGCATAAAAGCAAAGAAAGGTGCAGCAGAGGGTAGCATGACAAGAGAAGAAACCAAGGTGCATAATAGCAGCAAGAAGTTCATCATATGAAGTCTTCAAGTGGGCAGCACTGCATACAATCATTGTAAAGGTATCACTGTACTTAGTCATTGTAAATACATTATTGTATAAATTTTACTAGTATCTATCTGCCAAGGGTTGAAGAGGCAGTGTTGGGAGGTCTAGGATCATCATTAGGTGGTTGTGTCAAAGTTGGGGTTCTGGTCTAGTATATCTTCTTCTTCATCATTCTATATCATCAAGTAAAGTGACCATTTTCCCTGGGTATGGGAGTTCATTCTTCTTTATTCTTCTATAGGGGTGGTAGGGTGGTGCTAGGGTGAGTTGTAGCTCATCGGGGTGTCAGGCATCCGCTTAGTTGACTAATGGGTGAATCAGTGTTGGCCCCATCCGTGTGGGAGTCAGAGAAGAATGCTTTTCTAGATTCTAGGAAGTTGGGAGCTTTATTTTCAATTGGAGTTGAATATTAAAGAATTATTAGAAAAGCATTAGGTGGTTTTTGTCCCGGAGTGGGTTTCCACCTTAAAAACTGTGTGCATTTGTGTTCCTCTTGTTTGCTGCTATCATTGTACAAACACTGATAATAATTGAAGATTAAATATTTCTCTAATTGAAAGGAATACTGATTCACCCCCCCCCCCTCTCAGTATTTCCAACAAAGTCTCCCACACACGTAGAGTTAGGCATGGGCTTTTCTCCTCTTTTAAGAGAAGAAAGAGATGGCTGAAATGCCTCCTGCATAGGGCCCCTTGACTTCTCCATCTCCTCATAAATATTTCACTCTTGTAAGTGATGATATAGTTCCTCCCAATTATAGTGCTGATGTAGTTCTTCCTCCATACCCTCCCAATCAAAAATCTTCAAGATTAGGGAATAGATTTTTGCTGATGGCATGTAGCTGGAGAGGAACTCTTTGTGTGCTATTTGTGGTATTTGTTTCTGAAGCTTGGAGGCTTGAGACAAGAATATTTTGACAAGATGATAGATGACCCCTTCATGGACCAAATAGCCTCATCCTTGCTTCATGCCATCCAATATCATCTTGATGTGCAGATCTTTGGAGTACTCCACAATGAGTTGAGACCTCCAATATGGATCTACACTTATCAACAAAGAAAACACTGTTGATGCATCTATGGTGGTGCTTGCCTTGTTGTTACTTGTTTCTTTGGAACTATGCATGCCAAAATTGTTTGTGGGAAGGCTGATCCTCCCCCTTGCTTCCTCCCACAGCGCCGTGACTCTCTCTTCCATTGTTTCAAAATTTGGTGAGGCTCCCCCCACAGAATCTAATGGCACCCCAAGTGGCTTGACATAATGTAGGAATGTTCCTTGCAATATTCTCATGAACATGAGAGAAGAAACTGCGAGGTCCCTGCCCCCCCTGTGCAATTCCATATTTGTTGTGTGGGTGGAAACATCAAGTGAAGGGTAGGTGTGCATGCCTTGAATGATTTGTTGTTTCCCACTCTTTAAATCCACCCATTCCATCTGCAAGGCCTTCCAATCAGTGGTGAATTTTTCCAAAGTAATCAACCACTGGACACCCAAGATGATGTTGGTGTCCGGTATGTCCACTACAAAGAAATGGTCCTGCAAAGTGTAGGTTCCCATAGTCACAGAAAGTGATGGAACATACTGCATGCACTGCATAGTTCTATCTCCCAGAACCAAAACAGAGAACCCATCAAAAGTATCAGTAGGGATCCCTCTCCTCTGCACAAAGTGAGCATCAATAAAGTTGTGGGTTGCCCCACTATCAATCAGAATAGATACTTTTTGGTTCGTAATTGAACCTTGCACTCTAAGAGTCAAATACTTGGGAACTCCTCTCAAAGAAGCAAGAGTCCCACTGGTTGGAGAAAATGCACCTTATTCTTCTCTGGATGATGATGGATCCTCCTCCTCATCATCACCAACACTGTGACCTCTCCTAGGTCCATCATTTCCATCTTCCTCCTCACAATCAGAGAAGAATTCAATATAGTGTGCTCTTCCAGTAGCACATCTATGTCCCGATACCCATGGCTCTTGACAAGTGAAACATAATTTCTTTTTCCTCAACTCCCTCTAGAGATCATTGTCAAGAAGATTCTTCAGTGAGCTCTCCTTGGGTGGAGCAGATTTCCCCTCCTTTCCCTTGGAAGAGTGAGTGGCTTTGCTTGGGAAGGTTGCCTTTTCCCTTGGCAAGGCATCTTGGAGATCTCTAGTTCTTTCAATGGCATCATGCAGAGTGATGGGCTTGGTATAATTAACCAACCCATGAAAAGTTTCTTCCAGGCCATCAATGAACATATAGACTCTCCTTGCTACTGAAATATCAGGAACCATTACAGAAAACCTCAGGAATTCAGAGATATAGGCCTCAGCATCTCCTGTCTGTTTAAGCTTTGACAAGCTTATGAAAGGGGCCTCCAGATATTTTCGATCAAATCTCTCCACCATTCTCCTAGTGAACTCAGCATAAGTGGACACATTGCTATGCCCCAATGTAGAAAGTCCATGAAACCACCAGTTGTGGTCTTCTCCCTCAAAATGCAGCGCAACAATCTTGGTGGCTTTTGCTTCAGCCACTTTATTCAGCTGGAAATAGATGTCCAAATTCTCCACCCATGCTTTAGCAGAACAAGAGGGTTATCTATTGAACTTAGGCAAGAAGAACCTGCCCATGGTGTGGTGTCTCCCATGAAGGAAACCTCCATCTTTGTACTGTTGCCATGGCCTCCTTCGGTCCTTGAGATGGCAGAAGTCTTGAAAGCTCAAATTATCCTTGAACCTTTGACTTTGTGATAAATATTCTACAAAGTAGCCTTCCAAAGAGGTTGGTTCTTGCAGCCCTTCATTCTCTACAGCCAAGAAGGTAGGCATTGTAGAGCGTTGTGAGATCTGTGGGACTTGTGGCAAGCTCACAGGTCGACCAGTCCCAAACTGAGACATTTCAGAAATTTCTCCTTGATTGAATCTCCCAAGGGACTCCCTAATTCTATCTATTCTCATCTCCTTTATTTCCTTGGACAGATCTTGCATAGCTTCCAAGAGAGTTTTTGCAAACTCTTCTGTCTCCTTATCTTTATCATTCACCAATCAGGGGCTTTCCCCTTGTCTTGACCCTTGTCAAGGTCAATAGTAGTATAGTCATACTTTATATGACTTCTATTCTGGTATCTCCTTCCCTCTCAGAAAGAGGATCTTCATCTTCGGAATGTGGCATGACTGAGGCTACAATGCTAGCACAGGCTGTGCCGAGAGTGGAGCTCTGATACCACTGTAATGATCCTTTTTTGGGATTCTCAAGATTCTATTTCAGAGATGGACTATAGAGGAATTTACTAGATATTTCACCCTTAAAAGAAAGGGTGAGATCCAAAGGCTACCTGGCCAACTGTAGACTCTGCCTATAGAACTTGGAATAATCCCTTTTAGGAATCTCAACAAGGTCTTCAATGAAAACGTTGTATAAGAAAATTTGAGCAAGAATAACGCATATCAGGGTTGGGATCCCCTCATTTATGCTGTATGTGACTTATATGTGGAATTTAATCAGAAATAAATTAGTTTAAGCATATTAAACAGATCTCCCACAGTCAAGACTAGCTAGAAATCAACCAAAGAGAAGGGTTGTTACAACATGAAAACCCAGCAACTAGAATTGTGTAGTTTTGGCTGAAACTCAGAGGAGGAAAACCAAGGATATGATATTTCAGAGTTATGACAGTAAATAAAATTTACATTTGAGCTTATTGCCTCTAGAGCAGATTACAAAAGAAACTAGGGCAAAATACCTTCAGAAATTAGAGCTGCAATTAGAAATAAACTGCAGAAATACATAGACAACATTATTTTTTAGATGGTTCAGCTGCTGTAAATTAAATTTCATATCTATGACATATGTATGGATAAAAAATCAGATCTAATATGGATCTGGAAACTATATGACTTTAAGAACAAGATCTAATTGGAATTACATCAAAATATTGCATAATAAGCTGTAGATCTAAATTACAGCTGCAGAAAACCCAGAGAATTATGAAGATAAATTTATTAGTGAAAGTGATAAGATATATAGAGACATGGATTAGCAACCCAATCCACGGATCACCAAGGGAAGGCAAGCCTAACACCAAGAGATCTTCCTCCAATCTGATAGCAAACTGAAACAAGAAACCCTCTTACAAAAATAACGCAGTATGGAGCAAAAACTGCGTTGAGGGTGAAAGAGACTGAATAAAATTAAATGAAACTAAATATCAGATACAAAATATGGATATACTCTCTCTTTAGAGGCTGAGAAACACTCTCCAACAGAAAAATCCTCTCAAAACAAGCTATATCTAAGTAGATCTAGAACACCACTTGCTACAAATGACAGCAGCTGCAAAACCCTCAATGGGCCAGCGCTGCTCATGAAAATAGAGCTTGGTCTCAAACCAGATAGTGGCTCACTTCAGAAAATAACTCCTCCAATGATCCTCAAGGGAAGAGATGAAACCCCTAAACAGGAATTCCAATCACAATCCTCCACTAAACAACATAGAATGGTATTTGTCCAAGCAGACAAATACTTCAGAAATATGATCTATCAACAACCTCTTCATGTGCCTTCTCCTCCTTTTTATATCATGAGAAATCTCTTGAAAACCCTAAACCACTTTGATGAGTTAGCCCTCTTCACATTAGAGGCTTCCTTCTAGAACTGCGCAGTCCCTTTTGGAGATGCAATGAACCTACACAACGCAGTTGATTTGGTCAAGGTGGACCCAATATTTGGCTCAAACCTTTTTCACACTTGTAAGTGATTTTTTACATAGCCCTAATTTGTCTTTGTTCACATGGCCATTGATTTATTCAGACTTTTTAGGAGTTTTACATGTCCTCCTTTATTCATTTATTCATAAAACATAAATTAAATCAAAGTTGAATGTTTCCTCTTAGCTAAGGCTAAGTAGGAACATCACAGATTTGACCCTTGAGAGAGGGGAAGTTGTTTTGGTCTATATGTATGTCATTTTTAGTCAATATAATGGTTGGACATTAGAGAGTGGAAGTATTTTAGCTTGTACTTAATAATTTTTACAGGGAATCAAAGTACAATTGCAGCTATTATTTAGGAATTCTTGTGGTGTGAGTTTGTTATTATGTTTTCCTTCTGTTAAATACTAATGATAAATTAGTCTCCTTACCATATATTTTATCTTCAGTGATTTTACTAAGAGGTATTAAACAAAATTAATTTGATTAAGATCTGACGTTTGTTAGGAAATTCATGTTTGTGTGTTTTGTCTTCTTGATAAATGAATTCATGGTATACATAATAATTTTGTTTTTCTTCCTCATTCAACCCTACACTACATTGACCAACTCTTAAACTATCACAAAATCATGCCTACCCTTCTCCTCTATATCTCTTGCAACTGAATCCTTTGATTTTTGACCTAGTTCCTTGATTTTCACTTCTGATCTAGCAAAAAACTATAAATATTCAAAACCTACATGAGCTGAACTATCTAGCATAAAATCCATTCTTCCTGCAGTAAATATTTGGCTGTGATCATAGGGAGAGCCCTCTCTGGTTTGGTAGGGCTAGCTACCAAAATAAAATATTGGTTTGAGGTTACCTCCGTCAATCTCCTTTCAGCCTTAGGATATTATGGAGGCTAACACTCAGTATGATAGGCTTCCCAAAAATTATTTGCATATCCTGACATCATTTCCTCAGAATAACAAAGCCATAAGTTTCATTCACTCGACCATGTTTATCATCACCCCACCTTGCACATGATAGACACCCTTGTCGGTCGATAGAGCCACACTGTTGGCTTGAGGGGTCCTGACCCAGGATCAAAGTTATCGCACAACCAACAAACCCTCCAACTACTGGCCCTTTTGGAAATGACCTGCTTACATAGATCAAAGTCTCACTCGGCACATTATGGGAGGGTTCTGGAACCAGGTTTTTCGAGCCCCGAGGAAGAAAATAATGTGGTGGCACTAAAAAAGTTTATGACAGAATGTGTTGCGTATCAGAAACAGATACATGGAAATACAGAACAATACTTATCAGATTGGCTTGTCACAGACACATATAATGCATATACAAATGAATTGCAGATTGAATTCATCGCAGATATATAAGAACAAGACCAGATCTTCACAATGCGCATTTACTTAAGCATATTTATTCATGTATTCAACCATCAACATATATTCATGCATGAAGAACAAGTATACTCGCGTAGATACAATTACGCATAACATAAGTAAGCGATCTCAAAGCAGAAACAATAAACAGATAACACAATGCTTTGCAAAAAACAATCTTTGTATTGGATTTTAAAAGTTCAGTACAAATAGACTTTTCCATTACAATTATCCTTTCACACACACAACCAACGGAGTCCACACATAACTAGGATTATGTCTCTGCACACACAGCCAGCAGGAGCCTTTCTACCCAAAAACCCAGAATTAGACAAAACCCTTACACAATGTTCATCAAAATAAGCATAACCAAAAAGATATATCTTCATGACTTGACCCTTACATATTTATACTATCTTAGTGCGCAAATACTATGGTCTCAAACCATGGTTTGATGCCCACAGTTTACCCTTACAACCCATTTACATAAAATAGGGACTTTGACCCACCCCAAATCCCCTTGATGTTTCTGCGCAACACACATATGCTAAAATATACAAAAAGTTGCTAAAAAATGTACCCCATGAGACCCCGCTCCAACAAGCCCCCAAAAAAAACCTGTGACTCATCCCAAGTAATGGTGGTGTCTTCTCCTCCATCTTGGCTTGGAGCACAACGATAGAAGTTTTCAATGGCAACACCACCTCAAGACTCTGTGCATCAGCACCCTACACTTCAATTACCAATTTCTCTGCAGTGGGCCCTTTAGTGGCTAGTTTAATGCTTCTCTGCTTTTTCCAAATGGACTTCAGTGTACCATCCAATGTCTGCGATAGCTGTAGATCCTCCTTGATCTACGAATGCATCCTTGCCTCAAGAAGTTGTTCCCTTCGATGCAAGTCCTTGATTTCGTTCTCAATTACCCGACCCTCCTGTAGGCGGGCGAGGCGCTATGTAATGACGAGGATGGGCGCCGCCATCCTGATATTAGAAAATTTTTGTTCTTTGATGCACAAATAATTGCACAACTACTGTACCATAGGGTAATTCTAAGGTGAAGTCCAGGAACCCACGACCTCATCCAAGAGCTGACCGCACTATGTGACTGCGGCAACGATGCTATCAGTAGCCTGCTTTACCTCAGAAACCCTCTTAGCTCTGACTTCTTGTGGGGTTTCGAGCTACAGATTTAATTGTAAATAAGAAATCTGGTGTTCAAAATTGGCCTGGACCATTTGGAATTCTGCGCGCGAGGCCTTCAATGTAGCAGCCAGCTCTTCTAACTTCTCTACTGGGGCTGTTATGGCTGGAACTGCTAGGACTTCGCTGCACACTTGATTGATATTTTCTACAAGGGCAGTGCGCTGAGACTCAGCCTCTCGGCATGCTTCCTTAGTAGTCTGTTGCTTCTGGTACGCTTTGGCAACCTGTTGCTGTGACTCTACTATAGTGGCGTGAGCATGGGCTTCACAAAAATGGAGCTCATCCACAATCATACTGTGGATCAGATGCAATTTTCCTGCAGGAAAAACAAACAAGTTAACATTTATGTCTTTGCAACCTCACAGTTGTGTTTTCTGGCTAGTTTATTCTACATGGATGGGTGGTTCAAGGATTTGGATCATGTGACTATCCCCCATCGTAGGTGGGACTGTATTGAGTGGCTGCACGCTGGTGGAATGCACACTCACTTGCATCTGGCTCGCTTGTGCAACGCTTTCTTGAATTAGGCTCGCTTGAACTTTGATCTCTCGAATACCAACCTATACCTCATCAATCACAACCTTGTACTGTGTTTCCATGTCCATCCACATGTCCTGAGTTGCTGTTGTGACCGTGGTAGCTATTTTTTTGAAATCATCTTTAGTCAATGTCAACTCTTCCTTTCTCGTGGACTTAGAGCCCTTTTTATTCTTCCTTGATCCGCCTGCAGCCTAAGAGCTGTGGTTAGTGCCCTTGGAAGTCTGAGCTTCTACCCGCTCCTCTGTTTCTTTTGGTACGACACCATTCTTCTCAAGTGCAGTGTCTATCTCTAGATCAATCGTCTCGTCAGTTGTAGTTGGTGTGGCCTCTTTTTCTGTAGTCTTCTTAGTTTTCTGCGTACCAGTGTGAGGCTTGGTAGGCGCCTTTGGAATAGAAGTTGATGTACCTGGAACCAACCACGTTGGCGACCACTCTACAGTGACGCAGAACAAATCATATTCAGTGAAAATATAGGGGAATTCATACCACACACCTTCAACTACGCCCTTCATGCAGATGTGAATATCATGGAAGGTCGCCTTAAAATATGCGATCATTTTGTACTGGTCGTACAAAGTCGGAGACAACCTCTGCTTAGATTGCACTACCTGAAAAAGCGAGGCATTGAAAAGTACCCAAAATATCTTACTCTCCATGATGCGTGCGGGGAAAGAATAATTTCATAGTGTGGCATATTGAGTGGCTTCGCAAATCTGCGGCTCTATCTTAGGAAATTGCATTTCCTCTGGGGTCTTCCAGCCAATTAGGGCTATTAGCAACAGGAGCCAAGCATAATAAAAGTGCTTGCCCTCCTCTTGTGCTTCAAGTATGTTTTCCAAAAACTCTTTGCATAAATATTGAGACCAATTATAGATCACTCCTTTTTCACGTTGTCCTCCAAGTGCAATGACTTGCGTAGGAACCTCCTTAGGTCTACACTTCTGCATCATCTTGCAGGTCAAGATGAGCATCCCAAATTGAATAGCTGGATCATTGATCTCGCTTACTACGAATCCTCTGCTATGGCATGACACTTGGTAATTTGTTTTGATTTTTTCTGTCACCCATTTTTCTTGTGCCTTTCCTCCAAAATCAACCATGGGATCTACACCTTGGTCAGGAAGGCCAGTGATCCGATGGATCAACATGAAATCAATTGGTATGCACTCTCCCAACCATAATTCTTCATCATGTATGAGCCCGAGAAATTGTCACACATAGATATCATTTATTGGTCTGTGCGCAAAATGTGGGATTTGTAATAAATTCAGAAGCCCTACCTTGTGTAGGCCCAACACCCATTGCTGCGACTCTAGGAGCACAAGGCCCCTCTCATAGGGTACATTATCCAGATAGTGCTCAGGTGCAAGCTCAGGAAAATTCTCAACATCTATGATGTCCCAATCCTCCATCTTCAGTTGCGGCACTTTGGCGAACATATTGCCTTCATGCCAGACATTTTTAGGAATTAAGGGCATGTTAATGCTTGACCGCACTTTGTCCGATATTTCAGAATTTTGGTTGATGCCTTGTGTGGTGCAACATATGTCAGCAACCGCAAGAATGGGGCCAATTCAACCACATCCTCCTCCTCCTCCATAATAGTCTCAGGGAGGTCCACCACGGGTCTCTTTTGGCGCTTAGCTACAATGGAGCGTGACATTAAAGTCTTCTTCCTAGGGTATTTATGGGTCCCCTACATCTGTCCCTTCTTAGTCTTTGTAGGCACAGGTATCTCAACAACAGGCGCAACAGGATCCACCGACGCAGCAGGATCCTCTCCTGGGCATGTAGCTGTCATGCTTGGTGGGATAAATTAACCAAGACCCCTACAACACAACTCTTCCTCAAATCCTAGATCCAAACCAGACATAGACAATGAGTAAGATGCATAAGTCAGAGAGCTCAAGGTTGAAATTTCACATAGAAATTACAGGGAACTATTGCGACCCCATAGGTCATATTTATAGGTTTGGTGTGTCTTCAACGATCCCTTCAGCATTAATGTGTCTCCATAAATGAAAAAAAAGTTCCAAATTTGGAAAAATACCCTTATTAAATTTAAACTAGACACTCCCTTAAATGGAAATAAAGCTGTATTTTCCAGATTTACTATTCCAACAGCTAGATTTTGGCACCTCTGCGACCCAGTCAACCTCTTGACGTAGCTACCATGCACACATCACACCTTTCTGCGCATCCGCGATCCCGTCTGTGCAAATCCAATACTCTGGCTGTTAGGGTCCCATAATAATAGGGTTCATAAAATTTTGAATTGGCTTTGATAGTCTTGTAAATATGTACATACCTTGCTTTCTGCAAGTTGTTTTCCCATATTGGAAAAATGAAAAAATAAAAAAAATTCAAAAAGAGGGTAAAAAGTCCTAAAAGAAAAATCAAAGGACTTAGAAAAATATAGACCCTGAAAGAAAAAAGAGATGAAAATAAGACCTGAAAGTGAGCAAGTCCAAATGCCACTACTTTTATTTTTACTGCAAGAATAATGATTATGTGCAGAGTGTCAATAAATGCCATAATCCATGATTAGTTAAATAGTTTAATCTTAACTTTTCATATTTTCAATTTCATGTTTTAGATAGAGAATAAATATTTTTCAAACGGTTTAAACTTGACAAATCAGTAGATAGGTAGAGAATAATGAGGAGCTCAATAGTTTAATCTGAGCCCTCAGATGAAATAAGGTAGATTTAGATAATTTTATGCTTTGAAAGAAAATGTTTTAAGGTTGCAAGCCTAAATGCACCTGCAAAATGAAGAAAAATGTTAGAAGTAAAATTGGGTAGGTAGAAAGCAGTGGTGCAATCATGTAAATAAGACATCATTGGGAAAAACCACTAATTTCCCCTCCCCTATAGGTATTTAGTATTCTAAAATTTCAGTAAAAAAGGCTTAGAGAATTTCTCTGACTTTTTTTGGGACCAGACCCAAGGCTCGATGAATGATAAGTTAAAAATATTGAATTACTACCTTAAACCCTCATTCATCAACATTTACCCTTCATTCATACATTAAAACCCCTTTTTCCTAATTAAAGACACATTATTACTTAGTAAAATTGTAACCCTAAAATAATTAGCATCATCCTTTCAAAAGCATTCATAAAAATTCTCAAAGTTACATTTATCCTAAGTATTAGTGAAAGAAATATAAAGATGAGCAATGCTTGATTTTATACTATACTTAGAGATAATATGTATTTTATTTTTATTACACTACCCTTTCATATTAAGCTTTAACATACTTTTATTAAATCCCTAAGAAATACCCTACCGTAGTTATTAATTTCCTTATATTTAAAATACCCCAAAAAACCCACTATTATAACATTTTGACCAAAGTCTATTATTGCCATGTGCACAAATAAAAACCCCAAATTATGAAGCCCTTTGGTCTAAAAACTATCATTATTCCATGTATCCCTCCCCTATGGTCTTTAAACCATTGAAAAAGGTTTAAAAAAACTATATAATATATATTAACCCGCTCGCATATGTTTTATTAAAACATTTCACAAATTTTTTAAATAAAAAACATTAACCCCGCCTATATTCATAAAATCCGAAGTTCATTGAATTAAACAAATGTTTATTCATAAAACCTTGGACACCTAAGCATAAACACCCACCCCATGTATATTTATTAAAACCCTATATATATGTGTTAAACCATATATCCCCCCACCACATCTTAAACCTTCCGCCTATGCAAAGGCCCAGTCCCACCTTTCCAATTTAGTGCAACTCCCGAAAATATCTCAGCCCTTCGCATCCAAATCTTAGATCTAACGATCAAAAGCCGATATCGCATATAAAATATGCAAGACCACCCAAAAGCCAAAGCCACGCAAAATGGGTGGTTTCACCCATTTCTCTCCCATCCACATGGCCTTTCCTCACTAGATCGCGTGGGTTTAATTCAAAACAACTTACTGCTCAATAGCCATGCGATAACCACTTGCGGTTTTCGTCCATTTCATTCTGAAACTGCCTTCTTGCCGGACAAGACCTGCATTCAATACAATTAACATGTTTTGATAAAACCTTTGGTTAATGTGTTTATTCATTTAGCTTGCGCGCTTAACCTCTGTATTGTTTCCCCGACTGTATAAACTCTGTTAAAGCCCCTGGTTGCCATTTTTATGCCCAAAACCTCCGAAATTTATGAAATTACACCTGTGAATATTGTTGAGGAGCCATGACTTGCTCCAGATAAACTGCTGAAGCCATCAATTCGACCAGAAACTGTAAAAACCCTTTGAAAGCCGATACCTACATTGAAACATGTATTTTTCTCAGAATTTAACCTGCAATCAAGTTGGAAAACCATTTTTAAAGAAAGAAAAACATTTTAAGATAAGAAATTGAGTAATTAAATTGCCAAAAAGTCCCAGAAACAGGCCAAACTTTGCCAAAATTTTCCCAGGAACCCTATTTGTCTGCTGCGCTGTCTTTCAAGTAAATTTATCAAATTGTCACAGTTTAATGATCCATTTCAAGCTCTAAAGGGCCAGAAAACCTTTGCAGGTATCTTGAAACCCTCTGTAATCCTTTTCAATAGAGTTTTAGCCCCATTTCTCAGTAAAAAACTTAGAAAACCCCTGTTTTTTGTTTTAGACCATTTTTAAAGCCTCAAAACTTTCTTGATAAACCTAATTGGGCATAAAATCCAAAAAGAGACTCTATTTTGCTAAATTTGCCCAATCAAGCCTCTAATATAGTAAAATTGCCTCTACAAACTGTTTAAACTTGCAAAAGCAAATCAATATGCCTAAAAAACAGAGTGTAAGCAAGCCTAAAGGTTCTAAAGCTCCTAAACCTACTCTTGCTATGGCTCCAAATACTGCAATTGTGGTCAATACATTACAACCCCCAGTTGTTGATATTGAACACATTTCCCTAGCTGATATTGACTTCAAAATAGCTGATCCCATAGTTGAATTTAATCTGTTAGATATCCATAACTAGTGTTTTGATAATTCTTTAGATGATCATGAAGAAGTTCATATTTGGGAATCCAATCTGCCCAAATATGTAGTCCCTCTGACTCACCCTTGTTAAGAAATTATCAGATAATGTCACCATTAATATATTCATGAAGAAAGAGCTATTGTGAATTCCAGTAAAGAAGTCCTATTTACCATCACTGTAGAGTCAATAGAACAAATGTTGCAGCTTCAACCAGACCCCCAAGCATTTCCTTTGTTTATTGAGGCCCTCACTAAGCTATACATTAGCTTAAATTTTCCTAAAAGGTTCATGATTTTTCAGACTTTTATGCCCCTGCTTGTTGAAATTCCCAAGTTAAATCCTCCATTTTCAACTGTTAAATTCCCTGAAGGTTCAAGGCATGTAATCTCCATGCTTTCCTTCATACTTGGGTATTTCATTGATGAGCACACTGATGAATCTAACTTGGGTTTCTTGTTCACCTTTTCTCCAGGTCAACCACCTTCAGTTATCATTGATAATGCTGGTTTCATTGCCGATAGTATTCACTATCAATTGACTAATTTACAGCTGGAAGGAGTATTCATATATACCTCCTATCCTTTCAACATGTTTCTTTTCTTCCAGTCAGATAGCTTTCCAATTTCACTTAAAAATTTGGATATAGAAGGAAAACCTCTATCTATCATCCTTTGGACATCCATACTCAGAAAAGAAGGCACATATTTCAGTTATTTATATTTTGCAGAGTTGTTTTTACATCCAGTAATCACCACGTTGACCAAAACAAAGCAGTGTAGAATAAGTGAGGAAATGAAGAAAATATTGCAGTTATCAAAACAAAGAAAAGTTGGTGATTGATATTTGTATGATAAGTTCACTGAAATCGGATTTTTTGGGTCAAACTTGTTGCCTTGCAAGTTACCCAAACATCCATCAATGAGGATTTTTGCCTTGGAGTACATCAGGTAGATCCTAAATTCCGATTCTATTAACTTCATGGTAGCCAAGAAGAAAACCCAATTTAAACTTAAAAACAAAATTGGGCCATTCATATGTAATTACAGAGATGTAGAAAAGGAAGCAACAAATCAACTACTGGAATATAAATTTGAAGAGAGTTTCCTTTGGAATTATGATCCACAAGGGATCTTAAGTAAACTAAGGGTGAAATGTAAATTGACACCCTTTATCCATGAATCAAAACTAGAAATAGAGAAGTTTGCTAATTAGATTGAGTGAGTTGAAAACACTTTAACAGAGGTAGTTAACCAAATGAATACTAGTCACACTTTGGAAATTGCCAAACAACTAGAGACATCCACTAAGAGAATCAGAGAAGAGGGAGCTTATACTGCAGAGACTACCACAGAAACTAAGTTCAAGATCATTTACAACAAAAGGCCAAAATTAGATACAACAGCTAAATGTAAAGTGACAATAGATGTTGAAGAAACAGAGCCCTTGAAAACCAACACTGATTTTCCAGAGACCGATGTAGCTACTGTAGTTATCAGTGAGCCAAATTAGAAAGAAGAAAAACTGAATAATGAAGATACACAGATGATGGAAAGACAAAAAAGTATGGAGGGTTCTTCCTCACATTCAGCTGAGGAAAAGGATTTGGATATTAAGGAGAAATACAAGCAAATCAAGTTGAAGAATGAGGAAATCAAAACTGAAATTTACTCTCAGTTTTTGAAACAAAAACCAGGTAATAAAAACAGATTCCTATCAGAATTTGATTATTCAAGTAAAAAATTGATTATGTTAGTATTACATCCCACAATATCAGTGCCAAAGATAGTTGCTGACGATAAGAATGTTGATATGGAAGTAGCTATAGACAAAATCCATGAATTAGATCAAATAGAGTTTCATAGGCAAACCTTAGAGATGTTGTATTCTAGAGTCACAACAAAAGCTATGAGTTCTCATAAGCTTCAAAACACCATCTATAATATGCAAGATCAAATGAAGATGGATAAAGCTTTATTATATACAAAGGATCTAAGGATAAAAGCCTTAGAAGATTTAGTATTGTAGGTAGGATATGTTCCTAAAGATATCAAAGTAGCAGAAGCATTGGTAAAGAAGAAAAATGAGGATATAGCTGCCTTTAGGAAACAACTCAAACTTCCTCAAAGTGAGCATCCTCAGTGTAATATCCCAAAATATGGAAAATAAGCAGTAGTGGGAATATCTTACAATATTCCAAAAATGGACTGCTCAGCAATGCATTCACAGAAAAACGCATTTATAGAAATATATGCCATAAAAATGTAAACCATCACTTGGATCCATTATATATATCCATATAGCATCTAAATCCAAGAGGAGATTAGAAACAAAGGAAACTAGGTGAGGTAAGCAGACCTCCCACACCTAGTGTAGTTGAAAAAAACTAAAACCCCAAAACACTGCTACTCATAAATAATTCAAAAAGGAGACTGCGTAGTCTTATGAGGGTTTTAACTTAGAAATTAGGAGGACAAATAGATCTGCTCATATATTAGACAATCATGCTAAAAAAATAAGATCTAGTCTCCTTATTACAATTACAGGAAAACCTAGAAAGGGTTTCTTGTCATACACTTTGAATACAAATGTGATCTTCAGAAAATTCCTAAATAATCACTGCAACACTGAAGAATAAGAGTGTAGAAGGCTGAAAGATATCAGATCTTATGTATATCCCTCAAAGGCTTCCTCCCATGAAAGGATGAACCTCTCAATCACAAGGAAACATTGCAAAGAAGCCACTAGATCATCCACTAAAGTTGCCTCCAAAAATAACGCATTCCCTAGTTGGAACAATGTTGGGAATGTTGGGGAAATGTGTGGCCTGATACCACAAATCTGAAATGAGCTCAAGATCTCTCCAAACATATTCCCCAAGGGAAGGAAACCTCCCCCCAATGAGAAGCTAGCCCAAAAAGTGGGATTCCAATCCCCTCCATTGCTGCACCCTGCAACACAACACAATAACTTGCAGAAACTGCGATGATGAAGTAAGCTAAAGCTTGGCCTGAAAAACTGATGTGGAAATTAATACAATACTCTTCCAAGAGGCTCCTCAAGGGAAGAGGTGGGATTCCCACTCGAGAACACCCGGTGCTAAATAGCACAACTACCCTGCTAAACAACAAGAGGAAGCAATAGTCTAAGCAGACCAATCCAAAATAATAATCTAAGCATGACCCACATTGGTTGCCATCCTCTTCCTTAAATGTAATGTGAGTTTTCTTGCCCTTGGCCCCACCCAATTAGGTCATTTCCATCAAGATATTCATCTCCCTCCAAATTTGTGCTATTCCTTCCTTGATCCCTACTCCTCCACATCTGCGCTGTTGACTTGGTCAAAGTAGACTGAATCAACCTGATATTATCCCTGTTCACACATGGAGGTGTTTTATTGAGCTACAAAGAGGGTCTCCTTTCACACTTGAAGTGTTTTTTATTCCTTCTTAGGAGACTTATGGGCCTTCCTACGCATTTATTCACCGGCTAAAGACATTGCTAACTCTAATGTTCCATTTAGCTTGAAGCTAAAATTTGGGAACATTACAGTCCTCCCCTCCAAAATTTTTTCTTGCCCTCAAGAAATTGTATAGGGAGAGCAAAATTTCTCCCCTCATCCTCTTGTGGCCTCCTATCAATGGCCTCCATCACTGTATCAAAATAATCTGCAATAAAACTTCCATTCAATGTTTCCTCCCGAGTATGCAAAACCAAATGGCTCACATCAATCAAAGGTGGAACGTGTGAGTGGAAATCTGCTTACTGTCCCATGGCCTTCTCAAAGTAGGAGTGATGAAAAACATGGGGAATCTCATTCCAAATGAGTGACTCCCTCATCCATGCTATCATCCAAATGAAATGAGCCATCTTAGGTAGCTCATCAAAAGAATCATCAACCCCGGTTTTATGCAATGTATTGGGGCTACAAGGAGAGATTGGATTCTTCCATCCAAATGGTTTCTCTCTCCATTTATGGTAAACATGGGGTTGTTTATATCCTTGGGATAAAATAACATGGCCTCCAAGAATGGCCCAAGTCCCCCCATCAAACAATTCAACCATGAAGTGCCTCCTCAAGTTATTCAAGTGGTTCCTCCCACAAGAAGGGAAAAATTGTGATGTGGCAATCATGGTTTGCCCATGGTTTCTGCTGAAATGTACAACATGTAAAGTGGGGAGAATCATGCTCCCAATGGGAATCTCTAACACCTCCACCACTCTCCAAACAATTCTTCCCATGAATATAAAAATATCAGTAGTAAATGGAAGCAAAATGCAATAAGAACAAGCTGCCATATGATAACCAGAGAGTGGTTCATAGTTCCAAAAATGGAACCAGCACAGTGCATACTTTGCCTGCATCAAAAAAAAAAATAACAAGTGCTTTCCCAACCACTTATTTTCTACCACAGTCATCCCATAATATGGAATCATGAATATACAATTTGGTGTCAATGGTGCACACCAAGAATTATGTGGCTTCCCCCACAAACCACCAATAAGATAGCCAACCTCAATGCTCCCTCTCTCCCAATGAGTAGGAAAGTGGTTGTGACATCCTTTCTATCACCATATGGGCTATACATCTCTCCATATGCTGTAATATATCCATTTCGATGCCCTCACAAATGAACTCCTTTGCCAAAGAAAGGTATGCATCAAAATGCATGGAAAAGAAGTCCTCATGTGCTGAATGTAGCAACTTATCCTTGAGCTTAGAAGCTCTAGTCAAGAAGACTCTGCCATGAGAATAGATGACCATATCATCCACCATGTATCTATCATATCCATCTGGGTCATCAAGAATCATGCAAGCACCAAGACCCTTGGAGTACTCTACCAAGAGTTGAGACCTCCAATACGGATCAATCCTCCCAAGAGACAACGCTGGTAGTCTGGCATGTGAAGCTCTCCTCATGTTGCTGCCTACTACTTCGACATCCCCCATGCCAAATTTTTCCTCCAAACTCTTCACCTCTCCAAAATCCAAGAGTGGTGAATCCGAAGACAAGATCTCTTTCATAAATTCTAGATTTGGTGGCCTCCCAGGTGGAATGCCTCCATGTAGTGAGACATCAATGTCAAGAGTAGACTGTACATATGGTTGGGAAACCTTGCCCTTACATTCAAAGTGTAGAAAAATCTGCCTCCCCTTTGCATTAGCTCTCTAAAATAGAGAAGGGTGTGTGCGTCTCATCAAGTGATGCTGCCCTTCCTTCCTACCTTCTCCTTCCATCTGCAATGCTTCACAATCATGTTGCTCACTGATTGTGCTTTGACCTCCATGTATGAGATCCCGGGGAACTTATTGCAAGGATACAAGAATCCCTCCTGTTGGAGCATATGCTCCTCCTTCCTTTGCATGAGGTACTAGATGTGACAACGCTGTTGCCCTCATCTTCATCAATGTGTATGGGAAACCCTCCAATAATTGTATTCTATCGTGAAAAAGAGATCCCCATGCCCTCTTGCTTAGGAAGATGAGATAGAGGTCTTGCCTCTAACAATGTATGATGCAAGATTTCAGCTTCTCCCCTGGTTTTCTGAAGTGGAGTGAATTTTATAGTTCCCTCCATCACATGCAATTTTTTTTTTTCTCTTAAATTTTTCTTGCTCATGTGTCTTAGGAAGTTTCCCATCAAATCTTCCCACCAATGTTTCAATGAATCTTGCATAAGAGGAAGTATTTGCATTTTTCAAATAACAAGATTAAAAAATCCACCATGCATAGGCCTTACCTTTGAAATGAAGTGCTACAATTCTAATGGCTTCATCTTCAGAAGTGTGGTGTTGCTGTAAATAGGAGTCAAGCTCCTCCACCCAAGCTCCAACTGAACATGTAGGTGAATCTTTAAAATTAGATAGAAGAAATATATCTATATCCTGCTGCTTGCTTATCTCCACCTGGATCTTGAAAAAATCTTGGAAAGTGGTATGATCTCTAAACCTCTCAATTTGAGATTCATATTCCTGCAAATAATCACTAAGAGTCTTCCTCTTAGGCATTCTCCCTCCTTTCATCCATATCAAGATAGATCTGGGCACTTGAATGCGCTGTGCATCATGGTGTGTAGCTGCATGCTCACACTTACCATGTGAAAATCTAGATCCAACTCTAGATCCAAACTCCTCTGGAGATTCCATCTCCATTCTTATTTTCTTCAGCTCTTCTTGAAAGTTCTTCATAGATCTTGGAAGAAGCTTTGCAAGCCCGTCTTCCTTTCTCCCTTCACATAATGGAGCCTTCTCTTTTCTGTCCATATCTCCTTTTCCTTAAAGTATAATGGCCTGATATCCATAGGATAAGCCAATATTGAAGCTTTGATACCACTGTAATATCCCAAAATCGAGAAAATAAGCAGTAGTGGGAATATCTTACAATATTCCAAAAATGGACTGCTTAGCAATGTATCCACAGAAAAACACATTTCCAGAAATATATGTCATAAAAATTTAAACCATCACTTCGATGCATTATATATATCCATATAGCATCTAAATCCAAGAGGAGACCAAAAACAAAGGAAACTAGGTGAGGTAAAGAGACCTCCCACACCTTGTGTAGCTGAAAAACACTATAACCCCAAAACACTGCTACTCAGAAATAATGCACAAAGGAGACTGCACAATATTATGAGGGTTTTAACTCATAAATTAGGAGGAAAAATATATCTACTCATATATTATACAATCATGCTCAAAAACTGAGATCTAGTCTCCTTATTATAATTACAAGAAAACCAGGAAAGGGTTTCTTGTCATACACTCTAAATACAAATGTGATATTCAGAAAATTCCTGAATAATCACTGCAATACTGAAGAATAGTAGTGTATAAGGCTGAAAGATATCATATTTTATGTAGATACCTCAAAGGCTTCCTACCATGAAAGGATGAACCTATTAATCACAAGGAAACACTGCAAAGAATCCACTAGATCATCCACTAAAGCTGCCTCAAAAAATAACGCATTCCCTAGCTGGAACAATGCTAGGAATGTTGGGGAAATGTGTGGACTAATACCATAGATCTGAAATGAGCTCAATATCTCTCCAAACAAATTCCCCAATGGAAGGAGACATCCCTCCAATGAGAAACTAGCCCAGAAAGTGGGATTCCAATCCCTTCCACTATTGCACCCTGCAACACAACACAATAACCTACATAAACCACGATGATGAAGTAAGCTAAAGCTTGGCCTAAAAACCTGATGTGGAAATTAATACAATACTCTTCCAGGAGGCTCCTCAAGGGAAGAGGTGGGATTCCCACTCAGGAACACTCGGTGCTAAACATCACAGCTACCCTGCTAAACAGCAAGAGGAAGCAATAGTCTAAGCAGACCAATCCAAAATAATAATCTAAGCATGAGCCACAATGGCTGCCATCCTCTTACTTAAATATAATGTGAGTTTTCTTGTCCTTGGCCCCACCCAATTAGGTCATTTCCATCAAGAGATTCATCTCCCTCCAAAACTGCGTTATTCCTTCCTTGATCCCTACTCCTCCACATCTCCGCTGTTGAATTGGTCAAAGTAGACTGAATAAACCTGATATTATCCTTGTTCACACATGGAGGTGTTTTATTGAGCTACAAAGAGGGTCTCCTTTCACACTTGAAGTGTTTTTTATTCCTTCTTAGGAGACTGATGGGCCTTCCTACCCAATTATTCACCGGCTAAAGACACTGCTAACTCTAATGTTCGATTTATCTTGAAGCTAAAATTTGGGAAAATTACACTCATACAAAGGAAGTATTATAGGAACAAAAGGAAAAAGCCGAAATGATGAATTTAATACTTCAAATGATAGCTCAAATTAAGGAAATGGAAGTACAGATGGACCAACTTGTCCAAGAAAAGGAGACAGTAAAAGAACCAATGATTCCTACAGTCATCCCAGTCATCACTACAACAGTGCCTTCAACTTTAGGAGAAAAGTTGGCACCCAAAGAACCACTGGCCACTGCAGTTCCAGTGAATTCTTCAACAAATTCAACTATTGAATCCTCTACAACAACATTGCAACCTACATATGAAAGCAGTCAACTAGTGAAAGCAATGGAAGAGATGTCTTTGAAGACAAATGAAATTAATAGATTGACAAAAATGATTGAAAATCTTGAGAAGACAAACAAATCAACTTAGATAAATGCTAAAATACATGAACAAAATGCAAACAGATTGAGTGAAGAGGTAAAGAAGTTACAAAAATAATTAACTCTCAAGGATCAGATATCATACATAAAAAATTACCTATGGAGTAATGTCATTGAAGCCATCCATGATGTATGGCCTTCAATTCAGGTAATTTTTGAGCAAAAAGAGTTATTATTGGAAGCCCAAGAAGAAATCCAAAAGACACAAGCTGATTTGGCCGATAAACCAGAACAAGATTTAAGATTAATCAATTTACTCAATAGCAATAATAGACAGGAATTGGAAGAACTAAAAATCAATGACAGGACAACAACTATCCTATAAATTAGGAAAGTTACCACCAAAAGAAATTTAATGAGGCAGCTTGAAGAAAAATGTGAAGGTATGAATACTGCTATAACCAGATTCATGGTTAAGTTCACCAATTTAAGGCAAAAAGGACTTCCTGATATCATGGTTATTAATGATAAGTTAATGCCTCAAAATTATTATGACAAGAAGATAAGAGAATATACCAAGGAACAGGTGAATAAGCCAACAGGTCAAGGCATCCCCACAGGAAAGGTGTTACTAAAAAGTTTTGAAGACTTGTTTTATTCGGAATATGAGATCAAACACCTATTTGTCATCAAGCCAACATTTTCTAGGTATACTGAAGCTGATAAGAATTTTAGGAAACTAAAAAATATTCAAATTCCTAAAGATGAGGATTGGAAAACAATTACTGATTTATTATCAAGAATGAAAGACAAACAAATGAAAAGGAAAAAAATTGTTTGCTGATTTCACTGTCAAAACAGAGTTTACAGTAGTAAAACAGTTTGACTAAAGGTTAAAGAGTATCCGAAATGAAAGAGTATCAGTAAGAAAGAGTATCATTGAAGGCAGGTTAGATTCCAAAAAATATCTAAGAGCCAGCAAGGAGGACACAAAGGCAGACGACTGCTTCTTATCCTAAAACAGTTTCTATTTCTTTTGAATACAATAGGACAAATTGCTAATTTGTTAGGTAGCTATCACTATTATTGTTATAAGATATTTTATTTTCCTAAGTTAATTCCTAGAAGTCATCTAGGATATTTTGTAAAACATTATGTATAAATACTTCACTCTTTTGAAGTATTTTGTGTGGAATAAATTGCTGGAGATTACTATAGATATTTTGTTGACTCGAAGGCTTTGGATTTCGATTTTGAGTAGCAGATCAAATCAACTATTTGGCATCATACTTCAGGATCCCTGTGATAAGCTACTAGAGTGAAGTACTCTCTAAAACTTTTCATTGTTATTCTTCTTTGTTACATGCATACATCTGTGTTTTAATTCTAAATCTGAATGTATAACTAGGAGTATTACTACAGGACATGTTAATAGCACCCTGTTTTTAACTAGTTACAGTTTCTTTGTTTTCTTCTGATTTCTGGTGTAGGGAACCCTTAATTTCTCCCTCTCCCGTTTGACCTCTATCTACTACTTCCTTTTTCTAGATCAAAGGATCCTTAAGTGCCCTTTATCTCGATCATACCACTTCACAAAACCAATTTTCCAAGATCTCCAAGGGTCATCTATCTTGCCTTGAAGACATTTGACCTTTTAGGCTTTGATCCCAGTCCTGTTAGCTTGAATTAGACTCCATAGCCCATTGGACAAGTAGATTTCCCTCTATCTATCCCTCCAAGTGAAATTTTCCCACCAAATCCAACAAAACCAAACCAAAATTGCACTTTCATAACTAGCCTAATATTCACAAATTAAAGCAAATTTAAAATTTAAAGAGAGAGCCCTATTTGAACCCTAGGAAGGCTAGATCCTAGAGTTTGAAGTAGGTTTGTGGTTACCTCTAGTATTCTTTGACTAAAAATCAAAATCCCACAACTTAAGAATTTACTAGAGTGATAACATTACTGGCGACCATACTGGGGAAATAACCAATCCTTAGTCATAGAATTAGTCTTAAAGGAATCATTTAATTCATGTTTTTACTTTAATATTGCTTTTATAAGTTGTGGGTATTAAAAAATTGTAATTCTGGCTTCTAGGAAAGTCTATTATACTAGGTATAACCCGGATCCTAAGCCTACTATTATAGTAGATAACCCAGACCGAATTGGTAAAATGAAAAAAAAAAACATAAAACTTAGAGGTTGAAATCTCATTAATAAGAGTCAATTCATTACCAAGAGAATTAGTAAGTCTGCAAGATATTGATTTTGATCTGAAATTTGAACATTCCTTATTTAAAAGTAAATTTGAAAGTGATTTGAAAACTGCTATTTTAGACCCTGCTTTTATTTCATTTTTGAGTGCAAAACAGATATCTATTGCAGTATGTTCTAAATCTAAGAAAGCTGAATATCAGACTCAAGTTGAAGAAATTAATGTTACTATTCTAAAGGATATTGATGAAGCTATTGAATTAGCTCAGTTTTTGACTCATGCAAACAGACCTCCAGTTTCTCAATTACACACCACAATAATACTAGCTAGAGATTCTTCTCTGTACGATGTTACATCATTCATAAATTCTACTACCAGCTCATCTACAGATCCATTTATCCCTAGGTTACCTCTACAACCTAGAGTATTATTTCTACCAATCACTTCATCCACTATATCCATCAGTTCACCTTTTTATTTCTTAAATACATCATCCTCATTTCCCAACACTTCAAATACAATCTTTAGTTTATCTACTATCATTTCCAATACAACTCCAAGCAGTTCTACCTTGCCTCCTAGCCAGGCTAAGCTTCAAGCTATGGCTGATAGATATGCTCCCCTGGTCTTACCACAACAACTCATGACATGCCACAAGACTATAAAAATAAAATACCACTGTTTGATGGCACTACCCAATATACGGCTCGACAACATATTACTAAAATGACAGACTTATTTGAATTTTATGAAATTGATGACTCAAATGTTCAAATGAGACTGTTTGCACAATCTTTAATAGGAGTAGTTAAGAAGTGGTTTAAAGACTTAGCTGTTGGTAGTGTAATTTATTTAGCTGTCTTTCTTACTTTGTTTTTAAATAAATGGGAAAAGAAAAAAAACCCCCTCCAAATTTTGTCTGAATTTGATTCCTTAAAAAGAGCTCCAAATGAGTCAGTTCAAGATTACTGCACCAGATATAATAGTGTCTATAATTCTATCCCTACAAATCTTAAACCTACTCCTTATTTAGCTCTGCTCAAATTCCCTGATGGATTTGATATAGATATGGCTTACCAATTAAGGGAAAGAGATGCAGACACCTTAGAAAAAATGCAAGCAGACGCTGTTAGTGTAGAATTGAACATTTTAGCCAGAAAAGCTAGACTCAGAAATGAAAGAAGAGTGACCATTAAAGAAGAAAATGCTAATTTAGACACAAAAATAGATGTTATCACTAAAAAATTAGAAAGAGTTATTGATAGACTAGATAATATAGAGAGAATACCTCAATGGGATAACCAACAACAGATTAGAAATCCCAATTTTAGAAAAAACATAAATTCTGGAAAATCAAAAGAAACAACCCCAGACCAAACAATAAGGCCACCGTTCCAAGAGAACTATGCTGAAAGTTCTCAGAATAATGATGATGATGAGGATACAATTAATCTAATGGGAATAGATGATAATAATACCATTTTCCTTACTCAGGAAGATCAAGAATTATTTGAACTCCAACAACTCAAATTAGATTATAGTGAATCCTTTGATTATAAACAAGGATATGATTATGCAATAAATGAAATACATAGTCAATATAACCTTAGAAACAAGAAAAAAAATGCGTCTTCTACCAAGAAAGCTTCCTAAACTCAGAATCAGAAAACAGTAGAAGCTCCCAAAAAAAAGGTTCTGCAAATTCTCCCAAGGGAAAATAAGCAAAACTCAAATTCTCCCCAAAACATTTCTAGTCCTAAAAAAGCATCAGACCCTAAAATTGTTGATATTACTGATGAAGTTGCTCAAGCTACAAAATATTCACAAAAACCTACTGCTGCTAAAGCTTCTAATTCTGCAAAAACAATAAATTTAGATCCTAAAAAACCTTCTGCTGATCCTAAAACAATAGATCCAAAAACTGTTACTTCAAAAACATCTACTGCTTCACAAAAATTCCCTGAAAATAAATTTAGAAGTACTAAAACACAAGAAACACAAACAGAGAAGGTCAAAACACTTGAAAATGAAAAAACAACTGTAGCAAAACAAGACAAAGCAACACAAACTACAGTTACCAAAGAAGAATTGATTCAAATTAGTAAAGCTCAAACAACATTCAACATACAATCAGAAATTGCAAAGCCTAAAATACCAATTCCTTTGAATGAATTGGTAAAAAATGGCTTGTATAAATCAACCATCACTGAAACATTAATATGAATGATGGAGAAGATTCCATAAATCTAAATGATGATAAGCCAGAGTTGATTTTTGGTCCAGATGTAAATGGAAAACATGTAGATGGAGCAATTCCTCCATTTTATATCAGTATCACCATTCATGATCAAATTTTACACAATGCCATGCTGGATTTAGGAGCTTCCCATAATCTAATGCTTAAAGCCATAATGGAAACTCTGAATCTAGAAATTACAAGGCCGTACAAATATTTGTTTTCTTTTGATTCAAGTAAAGCTAAATGCCTAGGTTTAATCAAAGATTTGTGTGTAACACTAGTTCATTACCCTGGTAAGAGTATATTAATGGACATTGTAGTAGTTGATATCCCACCAAAATATGGAATGTTACTTTCTCGCTCATGGGGAGCAAAGTTACAGGGATCTCTACAATTGGACATGTCTTCTGCTACTATATCGGTTTTTGGCCAGCCTAAAAAGTTATATAGGGAATAATTAATGAATTACATGGTCAGTAGTGCTGAAATATCTATAAACTACCCAATTTACTCTACACCAAATGACCTTGATTCTTTTATCCTATGTAACTCTAAAACAAATGAAATCCAAATTGAACTAGTAGATAAAAAGAGAGCACCAAACAATGATAATATTTTTCATGAATATTTATGGCATTTAGACTTTGATGGTTCAGTGAATAAGTTAGGAGTAGGAGCAGGAGTCTGGATAAAAAATGTGGATACTAGTCATTCTGAAGGTCATGCTTTCAGGCTCAATTTCAAATGTACAAATAGTATGGCTGAGTATGAAGCCCTCATCCTAGGAATCCAAATAATTAGGAACTCAGGAGGTAAAATAATTTTAATCATGGGAGAATCAGATTTGATCATAAAACAAGTAAATGGAGTTTATTCTGTTTACAATCCTAGACTAAGTAGATATAGAGACATTTTCAGAGATTTAACTGATGATTTATTGGAGTGTAAATTTGATGCTATAACTAGAAAACAAAATATACAAGCTCATTGTCTTGCAACTTTTGTTAGTACATGCAATTTACCATTCCAACCTAATCATAGATACACTACTGAAGTCAAGCATAGGCCAATAATTCCAAATAATCTTAAGTATTGGCATATTTTTTCTCAGGATGAAAAAATTTACAAGTTTATGAACAATGAAGGAGAATTTCAGAATTGTAATATAGATACATATTGTACTATAAATCATGATTTTGATTGTGAAATAGATTTAAATAACTTATATGTAAATAGAATAAAGTTTGATAAACCAACTAGATTTAGTCAAGCTGATATAGATAGCTTAGAGAAAGTAGAGATTGAAGAAATTATTGAAGATGAATCAGACATATTGAATCTTAAGGATAATTTTTTACCTAAAGGTTTAACCCCCTTAGAAGATATTTTTGACTCCAATGATGTAGCTAGAAAACCAAAAATGGAGCAGTAATATCTGACATAGAAGAATGTAACATTGGTACAGATTTAAAACAAAAAATAATCAAATTGTCCAAAATTTTACCTCAACAAGAGAAGGATAAATATATTGAGCTTTTAAAGGAATATCAAGATGTGTTTGCTTGGAGTTATGAAGACTTAAAATCTTACAATACAAACATAATCCAACATAAAATTCCAATAAAAAAAGATCAAAAGCCATTCAAACAAAATTTGAGAAGGATTAACCCTGTGCTATTACCTTTGATTGAAAAGGAAGTTAAAAGAATGTATGATGCCCAGATAATTGCACCAATAAGATATTCTGATTAAGTTTCCAACCTAGTCCCAACGAAAAAGAAAACAAGATAAATTAGATTGTGTGTTGACTTAGAAATATTGACAAAGTATCTTTAAAGGATAATTACCCTTTACCTAAAATGGACCACATATTACAAAGGGTAGTGGGTTCTTCAAGGATTTCACTGTTAGATGGTTTTTTAGGATACAACTAGATACTAGTCCAAGAAGAAGACCAAGCTAAAACAACATTTACTACTCCCCAGGGCACTTTTATGTATGTAAAAATGCCTTTTGGTCTAATGAATGCAGGATCAACCTTTCAAAGGGCTATGGACATAGATTTTGAAAAGGAAATAGGTGAGTTCTTAGTAACTTACTTAGATGACATTACTGTGTTTTCCAAAACAGATAATGAACACTTGGATAATTTGAAACATGTCTTTATTAAATGTAGGAAATATGGCATCTCTTTAAATCCTAAGAAAATTCTATTTGGATTAGAAGAAGGTAAGTTACTAGGACACATAATCTCAAAATAAGGAATTAGGATAGATCCTGCTAGGATAGAAGCAATTCTGAACATCATCCCACCAAGAAACATCAAATAATTACAAGCCTTTCTAGGTAAAATAATTTTTTTAAGAAGATTCATATCTAACTTAGTTGAGATAATTAGAGAATTGAATAACATGCTCAAAGATTCAGCTCTTAAATGGACTGTTAAGGCTAAACAATAATTTGACTCTATCAAACAAGCCTTAACCAAAACTCCAATCCTAATAAGTCCTGATTTTAAGAAAGATTTCATAATTTTTTCATTTGCTTCATAACATACCATTGCTGCAGTTTTACTGCAGAAAAATGACCAAGGATTTGAACAACCCATAGATTTTTTCAATAAGGCCCTTAGAGATACCCCTTTGAAGTACAACATTATGGAAAAACAAGCCCTATCTTTGGTTAAGGCTATTAAAGGCTTCAGAGTTTATTTCTCTACTCACACATTGTTGCCTATGTCCCAAATTTTGTAGTTAAAGACATTCTTACTCAGGATCATCCTGATGGAAGAAGAGGTAAATGGATTGCCACTATCTTAGAATATGACATAGATATAAAACCCACAAATCTCATTAAAGTTCAAGGATTAGCCAAACTTATGGCTGAATCCAATTGCAATGCCCTAGACATAAATTTTATTGCTCAAGTAGATGATCAGGAAGAGATGGCGACTCCATCAATCAGTAAAGCCTTTTCAGATTCACCTTGGTATACAGATAATATTTGTATTACAAAAATTACAAGCTCCTCCTGGATTTTCAAGAACCAAAGCTAGATTTTTAAAACTTAAAGCAGTAAGATTTTGTATCTTAGATAGTGTACATTTTTGGAGAGATCATAGTGGGATTTTACTAAATTGTTTAATAAAGGAAGAAGCTCATAAAATACTTGAAGCATTTCATGCAGGTGACTGTGGAGGACATTTATACTAGAAAAATATTGTAGACAAGATCCTGAGAGCTAGTTTTTATTGGCCTACCTTGTTTGTTGATGTCAAAAAATATGTTACATCATGTCATAAATGCCAAATTTTTGAGGGTAAGAAGAAATTATTACCCCTCCCTTTAAAGCCTATTTCAACTGAAATTCCATTTCAACAATGGGGTTTAGACTTCATTGGTGAAATTCACCCTCCCTCTTCAGGCCAACATAAGTGTATTTTGACAACCACTGATTATTTTACCAAGTGGATTGAAGCCATACCCTCCAGACAATCCACACATACTGTCATTAATTCATTCCTAGACAACAACATTCTTTTAAGATTTGGATGTACCCAAAATATAATGACTGACAATGCAGCAGCATTCAAATCCAAGAAAATGATTGACTTTTTCCACAAATACCATATTACCCTAGGCCACTTTACTGCATATTACCCCCAAGGTAATGGCCTAGCTGAATCCTCAAACAAAAGCCTTGTAAATATCATCAAAAAGTTACTTGAAGACAATAAAAAGACTTGGAATAAGAAGTTAGTCAATGCCTTATGGGAAGATAGACTTACTACTAAAAAATCCATTGGTACTTCACCTTACCAACTAGTTTATGGAATGGATGCTATTTTTCCATCCTCCCTAGGTGTACCAGTGATGAAAATTATCCAAGAAGTACAGGTTGAAACAAATGACATACAAAGAAGGATAAATCAAACTATTCACTTGCAACAAACAAGGGAAGAAGTTTATATTAAATCTCAAGTCATTTAGGATAAGATCAAGAAAATCTATGATAAAAAGACTAAAGAGGATGATTTTTACATAGGAGATAAAGTGTTAAAATGGGATTCTAGAAGAGAAGACAAAGGAAAACATGGAAAATTTGATTTTCTATGGAAATGACCTTATGAAATTTATGGATATAGAGGTAATAATGATTTCTTTCTGAAAGAATTGGATGGAACATATTTGTAAGAAGGACTAGTTAATGGAAAAATGCTGAAGCACTACTACTCCCCTGAGTTAACAAATAATTAGTTTTTATTCACTTTGATAATTCTACATATACATTACAAAGTTTATATGGGATTTGATGTTTCCTTAGCAAAGTTGAAGCCCAGAGAGAAGGCCCTAAGCTTTGAGAGGTAAATATCATAAGTATGAATAAGTTGAAGATATTAGGAGACATTTATAGAGTCATCACAGTCAAATTTCAAAGGCTACTAGTCTCAGAGTTCTTGATATTTCACTAGGAAATGTCATCCCCATGTGGAGCCACTGTTAGGGTCCTATAATAATAGGGTTCATAAAATTTTGAATTGAATTTGATAGTCTTGTAAATATGTACATACCTTGCTTTCTGCAAGTTGTTTTCCCATATTGGAAAAATGAAAAAATAATAAAAAGTCAAAAAGAGGGAAAAAAATTTTAAGATAAGAAATTGAGTAATTAAATTGCCCAAAAGTCCCAGAAACAGGCAAAACTCTGCCAAAATTTTCCCAGAAACCCTATTTGTCTGCTGTGCGGTATTTCAAGTAAATTTATCAATTTTTCACAGTTTAATGATCCATTTCAAGCTCTAAAAGGCCAAAAAACCTTTGCAGGTATCCTGAAACCCAATGTAATCCTTTTCAACAGAGTTTTAGCCCCATTCTTAGTCACAAACTTAGAAAACCCCTGTTTTCTATTTTAGACTAGTTTTAAAGCCTCTAAACTTTCTTGATAAACCTAATTAGGCATAAAATCCAAAAAGAGACTCTATTTTGCTAAATTTTCCCAATCAAGCCTCTGCTATAGTAAAATTGCCTCTGAAAACTATTTAAACTTGCAGAAGAAAATCAAGATGCCTAAAAAACAGAGTGTAGGCAAGCCTAAAGGTTCTAAAGCTCCTAAACCTACTCCTGTTATGACTCCAAATACTACAATTGTGGTAAATCCATTATAACCCCCAGTTGTTGATATTGAACACATTCCCCTGGCTGATATTGACTACAAAATAGCTAATCCCATAGTTGAATTCAATCTATTAGATATCCATAATTGGTGTTTTGAGAAGTATTCAGATGATCATGAAGAACTTCATATTTGGGAATCCAATATGCCCAAATATGTAGTCCCTTTGACTCACCCTTGTCAAGAAATTATCAGATTATGTCACCAGTGCTATATTCCTCAACAAAGAGCTATTGTGAATGCCAGCAAATAAGTCCTATTTACCATCACTGCAAAGTCAATAAACCAAATGTTGCAGCTTCAACGAGACCCCCAAGCAGTCCCTTTGTCTATTGAGGCCCTCAATAAGATATACATTGGCTTAGATTTTCCTAAAAGGTTCATGATTTTTCAGACTTTTATGCCCCTGCATGTTGAAATTCCCAAGTTAAATCCTCCATATTCAATTGCTAAATTCCCTGAAGGTTCAAGGCATGTAATCTCCATGATTTCCTTCATACTTGGGTATTTCACTGATGAGCACACTGATGATTCTATCTTGGGATTCTTGTCCACCTTTTCTCTAGGTAAACCACCTTCATTTATCTTTGATTATGCTAGTTTCATTGCTGATAGTATTCACTATCAACTGACTAATTTACAGCTGGAAGGAGTATTCAGATATACCTCCTATCTTTTCCACATGTTTATTTTATTCCTATCAGATAGCTTTCCAATTTCACTTCAAAAGTTGGATATAGAAGGAAAACCTCTATCTGTCATCTTTTGGACATCCATACTCAGAAAATAAGGCACAAATTTCAGTTATTCAGAGTTTGCAGAGTTATTTTTACATCCAATAATCACCATGTTGACCAAAACAGAGTAGCCTAGAATAAGTGAGGAAATGAAGAAAATATTGCAGTTATTAGAACAAAGCAAGGTTGGTGACTGGTATTTTTATGAGAAATTCACTGAAATCAGAGTTTTTGGGTCAAACTTGTTGCCTTACAAGCTACCCAAACATCGATCAATGAGGATATTTGCCTTGGAGTACACAGACATATCCTAAATTATGATTCTATTAAATTCATGGCATCCAAGAAGAAAACCCAATTTAAACTTAAAAATCAAATTGGGCCATTCATATGTAATCACAGAGATGTAGAAAAGGAAGCAGAAAATCAACTACTGGAATATAAATTTGAAGAGAGTTTCCTTTAGAATTATGATCCACAAGGGATCTTAAGTAAATTAAGGGTAAAATTTAAATTGACACCCTTTATCCATGAATCAAAACCAGAAATAGAGAAGTTTGCTAATCAAATTGAGTGGGTTGAAAAAACTTTAATAGAGGCAATTAACCAAAGGAATACTAGTCACACTTTGGAAATTTCCAAACAACCAGAGACATCCACTAAAAGAATCAGAGAAGAGGGAGCTTATACTACAGAGACTACCACAGAAACTAAGTTCAAGATCATTTACAAAAAAAGGCAAAAATTAGATATAACAACTAAAGGTAAAGTGAAAATAGATGTTGAAGAAACAGAGCCCTTGAAAACCAACACTAATTTGCCAGAGACCAATGTAGCTACTTTAGTTATCAGTGAGCCAAATCAGAATGAATAAAAAGTGAATAATGACGATACATAGATGATGGAAAGACAACAACGTATGGAGGCTTATTCCTCACATTCAGCTGAGGAAAAGGATTTGGATATTAAGGAGAAATACAAGCAAATCAAGTTGAAGAATGAGGAAATAAAAATTGAAATTTACTCTTAGTTTTTGAAACAAAAACCAGGTAATCAAAATAGATTCCTATTAGCATTTGATTATTCAAGTAAAAAATTGATTATGTCAGTATTACAGCCCATAGTATCAGTGCCAAAGACAGTTGCTGACTATAAGAAAGTTGATATGGAAGTAGCTACAGACAATATCCATGAATTAGATCAAATAGAGTTTCATAGGCAAACGTCAGAGATGTTGTATTCCACAGTCACAAAAAAAGCTATGAGTGCTCATAAGCTTCAAAACACCATCTCTAATATGCAAGTTCAAATGAAGATGGATAAAGCTTCATTATATGCAAAGGATCTAAGAATAAAAGCCTTAGAAGATTTATTATTGCAGGTAGGATATGATCCTACAAATATCAAAGCAGCAGAAGCACTGGTAAAGAAGAAAAATGAGGATATAGCTGCCTTGAGGACACAATTCAAACTTCCTCAAAGTAGGCATCCTAAGACAAAGTAAGTCCTATAGGAACAAAAGGAAAAAGATGAAATGATGAATTTAGTACTTCAACTGACAACTCAGATTAAGGAAATGGAAGTACAAATGGACCAACTTGTCAAGGAAAAGGAGACAGTAAAAGAACCAGTGATCCCTACAGTCATCCCAGTCATCACTGCAGCAGTGCCTTCAACTTTAGGAGAAAATTTGGCACCCAAAGAACCACTGGCCACTGCAGTGCCAGTGAATTATTCAACAACTTCAGCTACTGAATCCTCTACAACAGCATTGCAACCTATAGATGAAAGTAGTCAACTAGTGAAAGCAACGGAAAAGATGTCTTTGAAGACAAATGAAATTAAAATATTGACAAAAATGATTGAAAATATTGAGAAGACAAGAAAATAAACTCAGATAAATGCTAAAATACATGAACAAAATGCAAACAGATTGAGTGAAGAGGTAAAGAAGTTACAAAAGGAATTAATTCTCAAGGATAAGATATCATACATAAAAATTTACCTATGGAATAATGTAATTGAAGCCATCCATGATTTATGGCCTTCAATTCAGGTAATTTTTGAGCAAAGAGAGTTATTATTGGTAGCCCAAGAAGAAATCCAAAAGACACAAGCTGATTTGGCTGATAAACCAGAACATGTTGTAAGATTAATCAATTTCCTCAACAACAAGAATAGACAGGAATTGGAAGAACTAAAAATCAATGACAGGACAACAAATATCCTAGAAATTAGGAAATTTATCACCAAAAGAAATTTGATGAGGCAGCTTGAAGAAAAATGTGAAGGTATGAATAGTGCTATAACCAGATTCATGGTTAAGTTCACCAATTTAAGGAAAAAAGGACTTCCTGATATCATGGTTATTAATGATAAGTTAATGCCTCAAAATGATTATGACAATAAGATAAGAGAATATGCCAAGGAACAGGTGAATAAGCCAAATGGTCAAGGCATCCCCACAGGAAAGGTGTTACTGAAAAGTTTTGAAGACTTGTTTTATTTGCAATATGAGATCAAACACCTATTTGTCATCAAGCTAACCTTTTCTAGGTATACTGAAGCTGATGAGAATTTTAGGAAACTAAAAAATATTCAAATTCCTAAAAATGAGGATTGGCAAGCACTTACTGATTTATTATCAAGAATGAAAGACAAACAAATGAAAAAGAAAAAATATGTTTGCTGATTTCACTGTTAAAACAGATTTTATAGTAGTAAAGCAGTTTGAATAAAGGTTAAAGAGTATCTGAAATGAAAGAGTATCAGTAAGAAAGAGTATCAATGAAGGCAGGTTAGATTCCAAAAAATATCTAAGAGCCAACAAGGACTACACATAAGCATACAACTGCTTCTTATCCTAAAACAATTTCTATTACTTTTGAATAAAATAGGACAACTTGCTGATTTGCTAAGTAGCTGTCACTATTATTGTTGTAAGATATTTTATTTTCATAAGTTAGTTCCTAGAAGTAATCTAGGATATTTTGTAAAACATTATGTATAAATACTTCACTCTTTTGAAGTATTCTGTGTGGAATAAAATTGCTGGAGATTACTATAGATATTTTGTTGACTTGAAGGCTTTGGATTTCGATTTTGAGTAGCAGATTGGATCAAATATTTGGCATCATAATTTAGGATCCCTGTGATAAGCTATTTGGAGTGAAGTACTCTCTAAAAATTGTCATTTTTATTCTTCTTTGTTAGATGCATACATCTGTGTTTTAATTCTAAATCTTAATGTATAACTAGGAGTATTACTACAGGACATGTTAATAGCACCCTATTTATAACTAGTTATCATTTCTTTGTTTTCTTCTGATTTCTGGTGTAGGGAACCATTAATTAATCCCTCTCCCGTTTGACCTCTATCTACTACTTCCCTTTTCTGGATCAAAGGATCCTTAAGTGTCCTTTATCCCGATCATACCACTTCACAAAACCAATTTTCCAAGATCTCCAAGGGTTATCTATCTGTCCTGAAGACATTTGACCTTTTAGGCTTTGATCCCAGTTCTATTAGCTTGACTGAGACTCCATAGCCAAATGGACAAGTATATTTCCCTCTATCTATCCCTCCAAGTGAAATTTTCCCACCAAATCCAACAAAAACAAACCAAAATTGCACTTTCATAACTAGCCTAATATTCACAAATTAAAACAAAGTTAAAATTTAAAGAGAGAGCCCTCTCTGAACCCTAGGAAGGCTAGATCCTAGAGTTTGAAGTAGGTTTGTGATTACCTCTAGTATTCTTTGACTAAAAACCAAAATCCCACAACTTAAGAATTTACTAGAGTGATAACACCGGCCATATAGTCATTTTGTGCACACAGGTAGAGGGTCATCCCTGTATGGCTTCAATCTTCTTCCATTGACTACCCAGGAAGATATTCTATGCTCAGTGTGGCCAGGCACACTACACCTCCATCAGTGATATCCTTAACAATATATGGCCCTAGCCAATGCATCTTCAACTTCCCTGGGTGGCATGCAAACTTGCTATCATACAACAAGACCAAGTCATCTTCCTTAAACACCCTTTTCCTGATGTTCCTATCATGCCATGAATTTTCACGTGTCTTCTGAACTTGCTGGTGATAATTTGGAAATAAAGTGATCTTCTTAAAGTGCGACCAAATGTGACAACCGTTCCTCCATAGCATCTGCTTCTGCCATATTTGTGAATGTTGCAATGCGCAGACCTGGAATAGTGCATTCCATTGGAAACATAGCTTCTTGCCCATATACCATCCTGAACGGTGTTCTACCAACCAGCTTTTTACATGTGGTCTGGTATGCCCAGAGAACCGCGGGTACACGCTCATCCCAATCATTTCGGTTAGCATTGCAAAACTTAGTAAGTGCATTCTCCAATATTTGGTTGAAAGCTTCACCACACCATTCGCCTGTGGGTGATAGGGAGTGCTCTTTTGATGATGCATCTAGAATTCGTCTGTCAATGCTTCAATGGTTTCATTCAAAAAATGCTTACTTTTATCACTTAGTAGAATCTTAGGACATCCAAAGTGAGTGAAAATATTCTCGAATATGAACTGTGCATCTATATCTGTAGTGAAATCCTTCACAGGCTTAGCTTCAACCCATCTAGTTACATAGTCAGTCGCAGTGATTATGTAACGCACACCAATATTCTTTCCTGTAGGGTTAATAGGTCCAAAAAATTCTATAGCCCATTTCTCAAATGCTTGCAGTGACATCTGTGGATGCAGGGGAATCTCATCTCTGCGCGACGAATTTTTGGTCCACTGGCATAAATCGCATGCGCGACAATGCGCATAGGCATCATTATGCAATGTGGGCCACCATAACGCAACTCACAAAAAATTTTGCGCAGTTTATTTCCCTGCATAGTGACCACTGGTAACCCCTCCATGAGCTTCATCTAAGATTTCACGCCTTTCATACTCCGAAACATATCTTCGCAGAACTTCATCTACGCCTGTCTTGTACAGTTGGCCAAAAATAATAGTGAAGTCCGGCATGCGCTCATGCGATCTTTATTCTACTGCATGGTATATACCTCAGGCGCATGTCTAGTAACGAGGAGCTGCATAATATTAGGGAAATGATCATTAACTAACTTGATTGCAAACAACTACACATATGGTAATCCATCCTCCAAGTTCGTGGGTTCTTCATCAGTCTCAATGCGCGACAGATGGTCTGGCCCAACATTTAGTCTTCCTAGCCTCACGATAATCTCAAAGTCACACTCCTGGAATAGTAACAACCACCTACAGATCTTCCCCCCGAACACAAGCTTATTGACTAGGTACTTTAAAGTAGAGTGATTCGTAAACATCTTGAAATTTCCTCCTAACAAGTAGTGGAGGAATTTATATAGTGCATAAACCATCGCTAATCCTTCTCTTTATGTGGTTGAATAATTTCGTTCTGCACTTGACATTTTTTGAGTGGCATAGGCAATAGGGTGATCAATCTCTCCAACTCCTGGTTGCGCTAAAATATCTCGGAGCGTGATACATGAGGCATCAACATGCACATGAGACACCTTAGATCAATTTGGGAAGACCAATATGGGCATCGTGGCCATCTTTTCCTTCAATAGTTCAAAGCTCTTCTGACATTCCTCATCCCAACAGAATGTCACATCTTTCTTAAGAAACTTCTCTAGGGGTTCAATTATTAGCGCATAACCCTGAATGAACTTTCGATAATACCAGTGTGCCCAAATATTGAGCGCAAATATTTAACAGTCGCATGTATCTCTAGATTAGAAATTACTGCGACCATCGCGGGATCTACCATCAACCCTTTGTGGAAGAAAATGTGTCCCAAAAATATCTCGAATTCCACACATAATATAAATTTCTTCAAGTTTAGTTAAATATGATACTTTCTACAGGTATCCAAAATCAAATGTAGATGGAGACATGATTTTTCAACAGTCCAATCATCCAAGTACACTTCCAGGAACTTATGGATAAATTCCTTGAAGGTAGCTACTAATACGCGTGAGAAAATGGAAGGCGCATTATTCAAGCCAAAGGGCCATTGCTGTATACTGGAAAGATCCCCATTCAGTTGCAAAGGTATTATTACTGCAATCCTCTGGCGTAATACTAATCTGATAGTACCCTGAGAAACCATCTATGAATGAGTAAGATTCTTGTCCTTCGACATTGTCTAGGATCTCATCAGAGAATGGAGTTGGGAATGGACCATGCACACAGGCATCATTCAACTTGCGCATATCTACATAGATCTTGATTTTTCCTTTTGTCTTATTGTCTTTCACTACCATGGGACTCACCCAATCAGAGTCTTCTACTGGCTCTATGATGCCTGTAGAAACCATCTTATCTAACTCTTCCTTGAACTTCTTCTTATATTTTGGATTCAATCTGTATGGGATTTGCTTTACCGAGAGTGAATCAGGTTTCAAAGTCATCTTCAAAACTCCAAGTTCTCCAATTATTCCTTTCAATTTTTAGAACTTTGTAGGGAACAAGTCCTAATATTATTTCAGTAGTTCAACAACCTTTCCTATCGTGTCATCATCCCAATAGTTTCCAATATTTTCCAACTTTGGTTTCTCTTCAGATCCAATATTCACCTATAGGATATTTAGAGGTTTTGTGACATTCAGTGAAGTGATCGAGGGCCCAACAACTGTGTGTTGTCCCTCAGATTCTAGAAGAATAATATTCCATGGATATTCTTCATTTTCTTCAACTGTTGGACTCTTGCAATTCACAATATCCTTCATCTGCGCATCCCATGTTGGCGAAGCACACTCTATTATTGGCTTTGTTGTGTCAAATATGAATTTTCTAATATTATGAAATGATTTACCAATATTGTCAAACTCACTCTCAAAGCTGAGTGTTAGTATGAAACTTTCCGTTAGCGTAGACCATTCACTAGTACCACAGTGCAGCTCCGTCTCTAGATACCAATCAGTAGGTACCTTCCCCAATGTATGAATGAACATGTGGACCCATTTTGCTCTCGGTTCTATGCCCCAATCCTCATTCCATTTAGCCAAATGTCTATGCGGATCATCCTTTCTAGATTAGACTTCTTCCATTATGATAGTTGGACATTCAAAGCATAATCTCATCATTCGCACACATTCATCCCAATTTCCCATGTTTTCTTTATGAGTCTGCCACCATGGTGCTAGAGTAGCATGCAGTCCGAGATCCAAGGCATGGAATCTTTGTCCTTCTTGGATAGTTATTTCAACCTCTCCTAAAAACATGTTTACATCAGTTAAACCATCATAATGAGTTAATTCACTTATCTCAAATGTTATGCATCGAAGAGATTTGAACACTTGATTGCAGAACAACGTAGATACTTCATGCAACTGGATTTTCCAGTTTTCTAATTCTTCATCAAAATATGAGAAGCAAGCGCTGCCTTTTTTCCAATTAATATTTCTATCGGTCATTGGTTTGATCGAATCTTCATCACGCATAGTAAACTTATAAATATGGTCAATATCATCATAAACGTGCACAGGTTATGTGTATCTTTGTCCTTCTATAGGATCTAGGGGAATTATGACTCTGATTCCATTACTTTCAAACTCCATTATTCACTTCAGGTTTATGAAAAAATCCATATAAATAGTCCAGTCCAATCCCAAAAACGCAGGATAAGGATCTGTATCATCATCAATTTGTATAAATTCTAAATCTTCAAGTACCTTAACACCTTCAATACTAACTACAACTTGTGACAACCTTCTTAATGTAATGATTTTCTGTTGATTTTCCATGTGCAATTGAATGGTAGACCATTCCAGCTTGGGTTCTCCCATGCATTGCCAAGTTTTCTTAGGTAGGACATTTGCATCGGACCCCAGAGCTAAAATAACCTAACCCATATTATAAGCACCGATTTGCGCGGTCATACGCATCTCTCGCACCATCCTCTTCTTATTCTTATATATTTTTTTGACAAATTTTTGTTCTACCGGAGGTTGTTCCTTTCTTGTGCAGTTATATATAAGAGCCTGAAGGTTCTCTACCATATTTTTGTTGTGCAAAAACTTAATGCAAGCTTGTAAAATGGATTGATTTATTCATCTACCCCTGCCTCCTTCATGGGTCTACCTGATGTTGATGCGCTTCCCTCTGTAAATCCTTTCTACGCTTCAAAAAAAGTCTCCTTTGCGCACAACATATCAAATCCATATTTTTTCTCAGGTGCCTTATGAATCCAAAGGTCATTATCTGACTTCTCTCCCTTATCCTCATTAGTAGCTGCACCACTCCTAGTGACCACATTCACACTAGTATCTTCCTCGCGGGTGTATGCTCTTACCATCTGAAGATTTTGCATTAGAGTCTGAGTCTTTTTCTCTTGCTTATTAGCAATTAAAGCATGGCAATATTATATTACATGGTAAAAATGTATACAATACTTGCATGAATGTCACGTCGGATTTAGATTTCACCCGCATAGTGACCAACATCTTCGTAGTTGTAGAAAATAATCTACCCCCTTCCTTGAGCAACTGATCCACCACCTCTTCCTCTTCCTCTATTCTGAAATCCATCGCACCCAGACAGGGATGCTGGTGAGGTAGGTTTAGCCTGCATTATATATATTTCAGATTTTTCCAACATCGTATCATAAGTTTGACAGTGTCGCTCATCATGTCCCAGTGACGAACATAATCTACAAAACAACTGCTTTAGCTCAGGTTGATATTTTAAGACCCTTGGGCAGAAATATGTTTCATGCAAACTCGCAACTTGACAGATTTTTCACCATGCTGGCCCATCTACGCTCTTCAGTGGGCTAGGTCCTCCAGTGTTCAAACAATTATTGAATATGAGACATTTATCCTTATGGTGCCCAGAAGTTTTACAATTTATGCACCAGACCTCTGCGCATACCTCCTTGCCCTTATCTTTGCATAGATTCTGAATCTCCAAATGCATTTCTTCCAACTGACTCTGAATCCATTTAGTTCCAAGCATAATAGGAGTTGGTGTAGCTTCCAATTTCATCGCAATCTCTACAGCCTCATCCTGTGTGGAAATATTTTGTTGACCCAAGAGTTCATGCAGATGTGGGAGCAACATAGCAATAAACCACTCTTTGTGTTGGGTATCATCGATAGTGAATCCACCATCTATGATAGTGCACTTCAGCCTCTGATCTGCCTCCTACATAGATTCATTTACCTCCTGATCAATCTCTTTCATTTAATTTTGGTAACCAACTGCGCATATGACTTAGGCTTCTTAAATTGTTCTTTTAGGGCATCTTTCACTTCATCCAGGGTGGCATTAGGGTTTGACTGGACAAATCTGATGTACCAATCCAATGCATGATCTTGGAAGGAAATGGATAACTACGCTTTCTTAACATCATCATTATTCACCTGCTCATCTCTGCATACAACATCAGTCACATACAAAAGTGCTCAGTATCTTCATTTCCAATACCTCTAAAAGTAGGTAGCTTCATAAGCACGACCATATCTGTGCCTGGGGGAGGTGGAGTGTGCAGTGGAGTGGAAACTTTGTGAGATGAGTGTGGAAGTGGAGTGGATGGGATCTAAAATATGGTCAATGCTCTTTGATCATTTTGATTTTATGAAATTTCTTCTCAAGATACTTCCTCTTCTTCAGAGTGCACAGATTCACTAGAGCTACTAGTTTCGGGTTCACCGTCACTATCGGATCTACGCTTGAGAGGGCTATAAATAAATCCTTTTTCTGGGTCTTCACGGTAAAGTCTTTCCTGTGCATAATCAAGCCTCTTTGGGACATTCACGCAATATTTTGGAACAGAGAGCCCTATTCACATAATAGCATCTTCAACAATAAATTCAAAGAGTGCAGGAAATTACCTCTAAGACCCTTGAAAAATATTCTTTCTGCTTCAAAGTATGAAAAAAATTTATCAGTGAAAATTTCAGTCACAAATCCTCCCACGACATGATCAATCCAATGATCTATCACGCAGGTCATCTTATTGTCTGTCTTTTCTATTTTTTGTATTAATTCAGGGTTCCACTCCATGACTGCGTCATCCTTCACACATGTATTAAATTCAATCAATTGTGACAACCACTCATGCAACTAAGTTTCAAAGAAGCACAATAATATCTCGTGAACTTCTGCGAAGGGATCCAAAACATTAAATCTCGCTAAAATGATCCCAATCCCAGCAACGAAACCATTTGTTGGCTTGAGAGGTCCTTACCCAGGTTCAGAGTTTATTGCGCAACCAACAAACCCTCCAACTACTAGCCCTTTCGGCAATGACCTGCTTGTGCAGATCAAAGTCTCACCCGAAGTAGTATGGGAGGGTGATGGAACCAAGTTTCTATAGCCTAAGGAATAAAATAATGTGGTGGCCCTAGACATGTTTATGATAAAATGTGTTGCAGATCAGAATTATGCATGGAAATAAAAAACAATACTTATCATATTGACTTGTCACAGATACATATAATGCATATATAGTGTTAGGTCCCTATAATACTAGTGTATCCCCTTATTTTTGTTAGTGTAGCCCCCTTATTGTTATTGTTGTACCCGTGTAGCCCCCATATTTTTATTATTGTGCCCTTACATTATTGTTAGGTCAGCTAGGGTTATATTGTGACCCCATGGACTCCTATATATAGAAAGGAGGTTTTGTCACTTGTATCATCCAAGAATTGTTCATTTATGTAACGTATTGGAGGTTTCCCCCTCGAAGTGGCTGATTTCTAAGGCGTTGATCTCTCTTTTATTATATTCTTGGAGCTGTTTTCATAACATTTGGTATCAGATCTTTGGATTTGTTGAAGATTGCAACAAGAAACAGTGGAGGAGGCATCCTGAAACATCTTTCCAGATCCTAGTTGGAAAGTGATCACCAAAACTAGGTGGGGGCCACACAGGTGATTTTTGTCGCAAAGTCTATTTTTACACTATGTCTATTTTTAGACATATGGATCATGGTCTATGAGTTGCAGGATGCTATTTACGGATGATTGGTAAAGTTGGTAAAAATAGATGGACCTCTATTTTTAGACATTGGGCGAAGTCTATTTTTAGACTTCCAGTCTAAAAATAGATCAGTCAAATATTGTGTATAATATTTGGACTATAAACATTATCTTATCCTCTTGGAGGCACTTCGGTTTGATGCTTGGATGTGGCACATCACTAGAGGCATGGAAGAAATACGCTACACAGGTTAATTTGAGCTGTACATGGACTGACTTCGGTTAGAACTCATATAGCGGTTTGAGTGAGTTGATGAGACAATTGAGGAGAGTTGTGTTGATTGTAGTTGAACTAGTTGTATTTAGTCTAGCTGATAAATACACTAGTGGTGAGTGGTATAATAATTAATTATTAATTAATTCACTAATTATTAACTCATAAATCAACTAAAGAATACATCATTTAACTGCAATGCATGGACAGTTCAGTGGAGACCAGTGTTGGAGGTGGGTGAAAGGGTGAGTCTACTATCAGTTGTGACTATAGCTGTGCATGAGATTTGCACACACATTGATTGAGATTTCCAATGAGAATTATGCAGTACAAGTTGGTGGGATTAGAACTTGGATCTCATTCTTTTCCATATTGGATTGCGTAGTAGAGGGAGGCAAACAGGTGGAGGAGATTTGAACTTGTGACTTGTTCATATCTGAGCTAGTTTGTGTGTAGCATGTGAGATAGTGCTGAGAGCTGTGAGGAGCTTTGTGCTATGTATTGTTACATGTTCTCTATAATTATAATATACAGATAGTTGGGGGTTTTCAGCTGTATGCTTTCCCCATTACATACTGTGTTATATGTGTGCTTGATTATGTTTTAATGTGCGCATGCGACTGCTTCTATTTCCGCAAATTGATGATCAATTGTAGAAGAGGTTATGTATTATGCATAAAGCTTAAATAGTGTGTAATCAGGATAATCTCAGTGAATAATTCAGCTATTATTCAAATTTATACATGGTATCAAAGCGAAATTGATCATCGGATCTATTACAGTGATTACAATTTATTTCGGTAGACAGAGTCTGTAAGCGGGCCAGGTAGCCTCTGGATCCATCCTTTCTTTGAAAGGTGATATATCCAGTAAATTCCCCTACAGTCGATCTCTATGCTAGAAATACTTTTTTCTCACATTAGATCAGAAGCGGTTGAGTTTTGAGCTGGTGGAATTCGAATTTGCAGCAGTGTTTTCTTGGTGTCGAAGTCAAAATGTCTTATCAAGGATTGTGATTGGAGTATGCTCTTGAAGGCAGCTCGAATTATATTGCATGGAGAGATAGGATGGAGGCGGTGCTCGATGACAATGGGCTGAAGGAGTTCATAGATGCTGAAGTTCCAAAGCCTAGCGATGCAGCCTTGGTTGAGGCTTGGCAAAAGAAGACAACAAGGTGTCGAAGGATTTTGTTGGAAGGCGTGAAGGATCACATAGTATCCAGCCTGCATGGTAAAGCTTCTCCATACTTGATGTGGAAAGCGTTGACAGATTTATTCCAAAGCAAGAGCGACCAGAGGAAGTTGGCGCTCAAGGATAAACTTAGGAAAATAAAGATGGAGAAGAATGACACTATTCCGGTATACTTGACAAAGTTTGTCCACTGCAGGGATGAGCTTGGGAGTGTAGGAGTTAGTGTGGATGATGAGGACTTGGTGAGCTTGGCTCTCCTTGGTCTTCCAAAGAGTTTACATTCCTATGAGGACTCTGTCAATGGTCGGGAGAAATTTCCAGGATGGGAGCGACTTTGGTCGGATCTTGTGCAAGAGGAGATAAGGCGGAGTACCAGGGATGGATCTTCATCAAAGGCATATGATGAAGAAGATTGCACTTTGGCTGCCAAAGCAAGGAAGGGGAAGGGCAAGAAGAATTCTTCTCAATCCGGTGCGGATGGTAAAGAGCGTGACATGTCCAAAGTGAAGTGTTTTCACTGTGACGATCATGGACATTACGCCACGAATTGTCCACAAAAGAAGAAGAACAAGCAGGCTGCTGGAGCTGCAGCTGGTGAGGCTCTTGCCTCGCAATTTGAGCTAGACTTCTCATTGATCGCATGCATGGTGTCTAGTGCATTGGGATCGGGGTGGTATTTTGATAGTGGCGCTTCCTTTCACATGACGGGAGATGTGAATCTTTTAAGTGACTTGGTGGAGAAAGATCTCCAGTTGCATGTTGAGCTGGGTGACAATGGATGATACAATGCGAACGGATGGTACAATACGATCGACATTGGTACCATAATACCTGAAGTTAAGGTAGCTTCCATTCTTGCAAAGTCGTAAGTGCTGTATTCCCGAGGTTTAAAGAAGAACTTGATCTTGATCGCAATGTTGAAGAGGATAGGAGTATGAAGTTGTCTTGACGAAGGAAAATTTTCCTTCGGCTGGCTCAGGGATAGTCAAGAAAGGTTGGGATTCGACGAAAGAATCCTCTACGGACTTAAGTAGATGGGATGTCTACGAACTTCCTGCGACCGGAAGTGCGAGAAAGACATGCAATTGATGCTTGAGAGGGAGCAAGTGTTGCATGCAGGTAAGAGTGAACCTCGGGATGTGGAGTAGCCACAAGATGAGGATCATGGAGTGGAAGAAACCACTCATGCAGAGAAATTTCGTGCCAGATGGGCAGAGGGAGTGCATGCAGCTATACCACCAGGTGAGAGGTGGGGCGACATGCATGATTAATCCCAAGAGGATATTTCTGGGCAGGATTCATGAGAAGGTGTGGATGTCATGAGTTGAACCTGGCCACGAGGTGCCCACAGCGCAGCAGTAGCAGATCAGTTGGATTGATGCAGGCAGATCAAAGTGATAGTGTCGGATACTGGAGCGCGGATTAGAGTTGATAGCAAGTGCAGAGTGCATGGGTGCAAGAGTTCAACAGTGCAGTGGTTCCTGATGACATGTGTAGTTGGTACCAGTAGAAGTCGAAGACTTTGATGATAGATGCATCAGACTGATTGAGTTGTTTGGAGCCTATTCAGTTTCAGAAGAGTTTAGCAGATGTTTGAGTTATGGTAAAACATGACAAGTCTGGGGCTCGTCCCATGGAGTTGTATGCATGCAAAGATAGTCCTTTCTTCTTGAGAGCGAGTGTTGAAGATTGCAACAAGAAATAGTGAAGGAGGCATCCTAAAACATCTTTCCTAATCCTAGTTGGAAAGTGATCACCTAAACTAGGTGGGGGCCACCCATGTGTGATTTTAGCAAAGTCTATCTTTAGACATATGGATCATGGTCTATGAGTTGCAGGATGCTATTTATGGATGATTGGTCAAGTTGGTAAAATATATGGACCTCTATTTTTAGACATTGGGCGGAATCTATTTTTAGACTGCCAGGCTAAAAATAGAACAGTCAAATATTATTAACCCTTAATAATATTTAGACTATAAACATTATCTTATCCTCTTGGAGCACTTCAGTTTGATGCTTGGATGTAGCACATGCAGCTGACAGAAGGAAATACGCTTTTCCTAAGGGTTAGTTGAGCTATTGCATGGTTGACTTCAGTTAGAACTCATGTGGCAGAGTTTGGTGGAGTTGATGGATCAGTTGATGGAGTTGTGTTCGGTTTAACTTAGTTGAACTAGTTGTATTTAGTCTAACTGATAAATACACTAGTGATGAGTGGTGTGAATTAATTATTAATTAATTCAATAATTATTAACTCATAAATCAACTAAAGAATACATCAGTTAACTGCAATGCATGGACAATTTAGTGGAGACCAGTGTTGGAGGTGGGTGAAAGGGTGAGTCTACTATCAGTTGTGACTATAGCTGTGCATGAGATTTGCACACACATTGATTGAGATTTCCAATGAGGATTGCGCAGTACAAGTTGGTGGGATTAGAACTTGGATCTCATTCTTTTCCATATTGGATTGCGCAGTAGAGGCAGGTAAACAGGTGGAGGAGATTTGAACTTGTGACTTGTTCATATCTGAGCTAGTTTGTGTGTAGCATGTGAGATAGTGCTGAGAGCTGTGAGGAGCTTTGTGCTATGTATTATTACATGTTCTCTATCATTATAATATACAGATAGTTGGGGGTTTTCAGCTGTAAGATTTCCCCATTACATATTGTGTTATATGTGTGCTTGATTATGTTTTAATGTGCGCATGCGACTGCTTCTATTTCTGAAAATTGATGATCAATTGTATAAGAGGTTATGTATTATGCATGAAGCTTAAATAGTGTGTAATCAGGATAATCTCGGTGAATAATTCAGCTATTATTCAAATTTCTACAGGATTCTAGTGTTTCGCTGCTCCAAACAGGTCATCGTGGCATTTTCACTATAAATTTTTTTCTACGAAGGTTCAGAAGCTAAAATTTCTATCAAGCGAATATGAAATTCGGAAAAACGTCGTGTAAAAATTTTAAATCTTGGTTCGCACTATTTTTAGAGATATGATCTGTAGAAGTTAAGGTATTTGAAGGCTCCTGAATTTCATCTAAAAGAGGTGACCGTGGGAAAATCGTAATAGCTCTCTCTCTCTAGGCACATGATTTGAATTCTATAAAAAGTGGCCAAAATTACACAGACTGTAGTTTTCTGTATATCAATTTCAAAGCCACAGGACGAAATAGTGACACGTGGCATGCCGTACAAGTTCTCTCTACTGAACTAGTCCATAATTAGGTCATTGTGGGAGATTAGGCATAACTTTGTCTTGAAGAATCCAAATTAGGTCAGACCTATGACATTAAAAATAATATTAAGAGGGCTACTACAGGACTGAAGTTTAGATATTGAAGATCCGAAATCACAGAGATAATTCAGTTTCAATATCGAGCTCTTCAAAAACAAGAAAATGGTGTGTATTGTTTTTTCAAATTGCATAAGTCTTGTTTGAAAAATCAGTTTGAAGTGATTCCAAGGGCATATTGAAGCAAGAATATCAGTATTGGGTTCCTAAATGCCCCCTAAAAATAATTCAACACCCACTAAGTCCTCAGAAAGCTATACTATGATGCATGAAGAGGAAGAATTGCAATGTGAGACATCAAAATTACGGCACCAAGTGCAACAAATTTTGATCTTACAAAGAGCAATCAAAGATGACATAGATGGTTTAAAAACAGAAATAAAGGCTAATTTGGATGGTTTGAAGGATCAAATGAAAGCTAATGTGGATGATAAAATAGTGGAAGATCATATCGAGCATCAACACCAAGTTCTCCAACTCTCAAAGGATTACCTAACTTTGGTACAGAATCGAATGAAACAATAGGAAGATCAACATCACAGTGAAAGAAGTTCTGAAGCAGTCAAAGAAACAAGAACTCGACAACTACCAAATTGGTCAATTTCAGAGTATCTCAACAAGAGGAAGAACTTACCCATTGAATATTCCACATGGGAGGATGTGAGTTTTATACATAAGCATCCAAAAATAATCAAGCGTTGAGGGAAACACTTGTTTTAAGGAGAGGGGCATGTTAGGTCCCTATAATACTAGTGTATCCCCTTATTGTTGTTAATGTAGCCCCCTTATTATTATTGTTGTACCCGTGTAGCCCCAATATTTTTATTATTATGCGTTTACATTATTGTTAGGTCGGTTAGGATTATATTGTGACCCCATGGACTCCTATATATATAAAGGAGGTTTTGTCATTTGTATCATCCAATAATTGTTCATTTATGTAATGTATTGGAGGTTTCCCCCTCGAAGTGGCTGATTTCTAGGACATTTATCTCTCTTTTATTCTATTTTTGGAGCTAGTTTCATAACATACAGATGAATCATAGATTGAATTCATCGCAGATATATAAGAACAAGACCAGATATTCATAATGTGCATTTGCTTAAGAAAATTTATTCATGTATTCAACCATCAACATATATTCATGCATAAAGAATAGGTCTACTCATGCAGATACAATTAAGCATAACATAAGTATGTGATCTGAAAGTATAAATAGTAAAGAAATAACACAATGCTTTTCCAAAACCAGTCTTTGTATTAGATTCCAACAGTTCAGTACAAATAGACTTTTCCCTTATAATTACCCTTCCGTGCATACAGTCAACGGAGTTTGCATACAACCAGGACTAGGTATCCGCGCACACTGTTGATCAGCGGTTGTCATTGATGTCAACCCAAGCAGCACTGGGGGCTACCCCAATATTGCATGGAAATTTTTACCTACCAAATTAATATATTCGGGGTCAAGAATGCTTTTTATGGTTTCTAATTGTCGATATGTTTCCGTTGATATATGGCATGCCACGTAATTCTTCACGGTTTGAGAGATATTCATGTTTGAAGTTTGTACCCCTAGTTAGTGGGCTAAAACCCCATGGGGTTGTGGCATGGGTCATTGAAAAGTCATAATTAATATTTTTTAAGCTCCTAAAATCCCTTCCATATTCACTTGTTGAAGCCCCTCTCAACCTAAGCATTTATATAAATTGTGATCCTCATATCCTCCTTATGTAGGGATTTCGCTATCTGAAACATGTCATCGCAACATTTTCACTCTAACTTGTTTTCTACGAAGGTTCAAAAGCTAAAAGTTTAATGAGGCAAATCCAAAATCCTTATAAAGCTCCTGTAAAAATTTCAGATCAAGGTGCACAAATTTTCAGAGATATGATCTGTGGAAGTTAGTGTTTTTGCAGGCTCCTGAAATTCATCTCAAAGAAGTGACCTTGGGAAATTGTCATAACTCTCTCTTTGAGTATCAGATTGGAATTCTGTAAAAAGTGGAAGATATTACATGGACTGTAGTTTTCGTTATATCAATTTTAGAGCCAAATGAAGAAATAGTGACACGTGGAATGCCGTACAAGTTAGCTCTATTGAAAAATTCCATAATTAGGGCATCGTGAGAGATTGGGCATAACTCTTCCTTGAAGAATCCAAATTGGGTTAGACCTATGGCATTGGAAAGACAACTCAGAGGAATACTAAAGGACAGAAAATCACATATTGGGAATCTGAAATAACAAAGATACACCAGATTCAATATCGAGCTCCTAGAAGGCAAGAAAAAGCTAGATCATGCGTTGTCAAGGGATGGAAAGGACTATACTTTCTAGGGTAGAAAATAAAATCAAGGTGTAGCAGAGGGTAGCATGACAAGAACATCAACCAAGGTGCATAACAACAACAAGAGGTTCATCACATGAAGTCTTAGAGTGGGAGGCACTGCATACAGTCACTGTAAAGGTATCATTGTACTAAGTCATTGTAAATACATTATTGTAAAAATTGTACTAGTGTCTATCTACCAAGAGTTGAAGAGGCAATGTCGGGAGGTCTAGGATCATCATTAGGTGGTTGTGTCATAGTTGGGGTTATGGTCTAGTGTGTCTTCTTCTTCTACATCATTCTATATCATTGTAAAGTGGACCATTTTCCCTAGTATGGGAGTCCATCCTTCTTTTACTCTTCTATAGGGTGGTAGGGTGGTGCTAGGGTGAGTTGTAGCTCATTGGGTGTTGGGGCATCTGTTCAGTTGACTACCGAAGAATCTCGGGCGTTGGAGTGTCCATCCAGTGGGAGATGGAGAAGAATTATTTTCTATATTCTAAGAAGTTGGAGCTTTATTTTCAATTGGAGTTGAATATTAAAGAATTATTAGAAAAGCATTAGGTGGTTTTTGTCCCGGAGTGGGTTTCCACCTTAAAAAATATGTGCATTTGTGTTCCTCTTTTTTGCTGCTATCATTGTACAAACACTGATAATAAATGAAGATTAACTAATTATCTAATTGAAAGGAATACTGATTCACCCCTCCTCTCAGTATTTCCAACATACATAGCCAACAGGAGCCTTTCTACCCAAAAACCAAGACTTAGATAAAACCCTTACATAATATTCACCAACATGAGCATAACCAAAAAGATATATCTTCATGACTTGATCCTTACATATTTATACTAACTTAGCGCACAAATACTATGGTCTCAAACCATGGTTTGAGGCCCACATTTTACCCTTACAACCCATTTACATAAAAGAGGGACTTTGACCCTCCCCAAAGCCCATTGACCTTTCCGTGCAACGCACATATGAAAAAATATGCAAAAAGTTACTCAAAAATGTACCCCAGGGGACCAAGCTCCATCACACACTTTTCATGGCATCCATCACTCATATTATCACATCCTAAATTTTCAAAATTTCATACTTGAAAGTCAGTCAAAATACTCCTTCAAATTGCTTAGGTTGCAAGATATCATAAAATGATGAATTTTATGGTGTATTTAAGTTTTTAAAACTTTGATAAGATTTTAGAAATGATTCCAAGTCACATTGGAGGAGTGTGTTCTGAGTAAACACTTTGAAATGATCATGAGTCTGAAATTTTTCCATTTGTCCGAAAACTGTTTGAGTCCGCAGCAAATACAACACGAAATTAACCAAATTCGCTACGGAAACACCTAGTAGTTCCGTAGCGGAACTGACACTTGTCAAATGAAACGTGCTACGAAATCTCTGCCAATATTTAACTGTTTAAAGAGTAATTATGAATGGTTAAGTGTTTGAGAATTTCAAGGACCTACTGCTAGAATTAAGCCATCATTTAAAAGTTATACACTTTCTCATATCAGTCGTCATTTGTCTTACATCCTCTCATTCCACTTTTGGAATTTATCTCTCATACTTTTCGCTTTGTTTTTCTGCACTCATCATTTGCTACCAAACAATTCTCTATCAAGAAGATCCCCAGTAGAAACCCTTGCTGTGTATCAGTTTATCTCCATTTTAGCTGCTCTCTATCATCAAGTATTTTCTCCCAAATAGGTGTAAAGTTATATGGAAGGTCACCACTGCATCATACAGGAAATGGCTACAGCTACTCCCAAGAAGGATTATAAAGGAGGTTTTCCATTCCGATATGAACCTACAACTCCAGATTTGGTTTTAGAAGATCAACGTTTCACCGAGTTATTTACAAAGGTAGGGTGCATTGAATTCTTTCAGAAATTACAAGTGCGTCATCAACAGGTATCATGATACTTTGTGGCTAATTTCAGAGGTACATTTACAAAGGTAGGCTGTCTTCATATCCCAATTTCACTTGATAGTATCTCTAAAGAAACAAGGATCCCAAGAACCGGAGAGGAATGGTTTAAAGCTACCAAATTTGACTTGAAAATTTGTGATGATTATTTAAAGCCGGAGCATGCAGGGATTAAAATGACTGAAGGAATTCCTTGAACCTGTCTTAAAGATGAATTTTCCAAGTTGCTAACAGTCATACAAAAATATTTTACATGTGAAGGTCATTTTCAAACAATTTATATGTATCATTTCAAATTATTGATTCATTTTACAGGGAAGAAATTGATAGATATTCCATTCTATCTCTTTAGAAGTCTCGGGAAAATGGTAGACATGGTGCAAGGAAAACCTGAAAGGATTGAAACTTCCATTTTCCACCACGGGTTGATGAAATTTATAGTGTTGGAGGAATTAAACAAACTAAACAGAGACTGGGCATCATTCCTGTTCATGAATGGATATGAGCTTGATGTATTATCTCCAAGGAAAGCCTTCAAGCTTAAAAATTCTTCTTCCAAGCAAGAAATGGATTTCAATACCACTACAGAATTAGAAGGAACTCAACATGAAGTTTTAAAGGTTTCAGAGAAAGAATTGGTAGAGAAAAATGATTTAGTCCAAGATACATCATCACCTCCAGCAACTAGAAATAGAAAGAGAACTAACAGACATGTTACAAAAAGCAAGATCAAATCTGAAGCTAAGAGATCCAAAGGAAATGTTGAAGAAGATGTTAAAGGCAAAGGCAGACTTGAAGACATCCTATAGGCCATTGAAATTGCAGAAACTCCTGTGGTGAAAGCAGTTGAAGATAAAACATCTAAAGCCAAAGGTAAGGGACTCATAGTCAAGAAATTAGACTTCTTTTCAGATGATTTAGCCTTTCTTTTCAAACCCCGAAAACCTCTCACTAGGTCACAAATATCAGAAACCATTACTATTGGTAATAGTAAAAAGAGGGAAGATAAAGGTAAGGAAGTAATGGAAAAATAAGTTATTGTTATATCACCTAGTGAGACAGAGGCTATCAAGGATAAGAAGACAGAAAAATATAAAAGTAAGCCTCAAATAAAACTTGAGACATATTCTTCTAAAAGATAGAGCAAAGAAAAAGAAGAAACAATCAAACAAAGAAAAGGAAAAGACAAGGTCATAGAGAAGACTGAAAAAGAGATTTTGGAAGAACAATTAAAAGCTATCAAAGACGAATTGTCTGAGACAAAGAAAGAGCTGGAAAGATACAAAAAATATAGAGAGATGATAGATGAGGTAGAGAAGAAAGTAAATGAACAAGTTACTCATTTTGAGACTTCCATTGGAAAAGCTAAAAAATTGTTGAAGAAGACACAACCTTTACGCATCATAGTCTCACATACAAGAAAGAGGAACTTATGTTTTCAAGCAGAGAAGAGAAGCCTTCAAAGACAAGTGAAAGAGTTAAAAGAAGAGATGGAGTTGATGAAGACAGAATCAAAGAAAGGAAACTTGGAAAGAGGAATCATGAACAAAGTTGTTTGAAACTGCTAATAGATAAGGAGGTAAAAATTAGATCATAATATTTTTGTCTTATAAACTACATGCAGACATGTTCATATACTTTCTGAAGCTCAGATCTAAGTTTTGTAAAATTTCCAAAGTGTTAGGAAATTCCGCAGCAAGTGTCACGCTTGAAGCCCAGTTTTTGCTGTGGAATTTCTGAAGGTTTCTTTTTGTTTTTGAGAGACATAAACTGATGGGAGTAAGAAGTTTTGAAGGTCATGTTTAATTTTTTTTGATCATTGAACATCTTCCAATGGTTAAAAATAGCAGAGGAATTTCACATATCAACTTTTAGTGTGTGCTACGAAAACAGGCTGTTTTCGTAGCTCAAAACAGAGTTTGACAACAAGGATAGTTTTCATGATAAATGATGAATAGGGGGAGAAAAGTTAAGCATGTTTAAAGATATCCATCATTAGGGTGTCAAAGAGTATCAGGGTGACAAAGAGTATCAGATTTTCCAAGTGGATATTTTCAGTTAAAGTAGTTTGACTGATACTAGTTTACATATTCCAGGTCATCAAATTAACTTCTCTTAAATGAGGAGCAATGTTACTTCACGAAGGCAATCATGTTATAAATGTTTTGTTAATGGCCAGCATGGTAAAAAAAATTGGATTCCTTTCGAGGAAGACTTGGATTATTTTAGTTTAAATGTAATAAATAAGTGTTTAAGTCCAAGTAGGTCTTAGTCTTATTTCAAAAAGGTGTCAGTCCTAGTTTCTAGAATCTAGTTTATGGTTAGATTTAAGTGTCAGATAAAGGTTAAATGGTCTAGCCACTTGGTAGACTAATTGTAAAGGCTAAAAGCCTATAAATAGTGTAGAATTCGATGTACATATGGTGGAAAATTTTATGAGGACAATTTACTTCTGTAAATACTTTGGAGGAGCTGATATATACAGAAGCATTTAACTTTTCTCAAGCTGAGATTCTAAGTGTACTTCAGTGAGATTTATCTTCTATCATATGTTTGACTTCCATAGCTTTGATTCTTATTACTTAGAATTCATGGGAACATGCTTTGACTTCCTTTAAGTGTTAATGTATGGTGAATTGAGTTCTTAGGTCCTATCTGTAGATGGTTTTATTCAATGTTTGATACTTATTACTCAGAATTAATGGTCATTCATGCTATGACTTCCTTTAATGTTAAGATTGGATAAATCTCTATTAAATACTTTCATTTCAATATATTGATGTATCATGACTTAGAATTCATGCACACATGCTCTGATTTCCTTTGAACCTTAAGATATTAAGACTTTCCTGAATGTGTCACCCTTTCATTGAAGCATATACAAGCCTCAGTTTTATAAGAAGAACTATTTGTTATCTTTATCCCTGTCACTGAATCCATAGCCCAATGGTATCTTGTCTTCATCTTTCAACCTGCAAACATACAAAACCACAAACCATAGATTTAGCCATCTATTTTTAGTAAAAATCATTAATCCTTGAGAGAGCCCTCTTAGGCTGAGGAGGCTAAGCCTCAGCTAAAATATTGGTTTGAAATAGTTACACTAAAGTGGTCTGATCAACAGCCTATCAGGGTCCTATTTTGGTGATAAAATTTTGGTGCGTTTGCCAGGAGACTGAAGATTATCCATTCTCGTAATCAATAAGCTGAACTTCTGAAGGTAGTAGGAGCTCAGGAAGCTGTTTGAGGCTAAAAAACTACCTTGGCGACTCCACACATCAAATAATCAAATTGGAAGGTGACTCCACTGCTAGAAGATCAATAGCTTGATGAAGTTTCAAGATGAGTTCCATTGCAAGAATGAATGCCAGGTATGCTCCTATGAATTGGTCTCATATCCCTGGTTTTCCAAATCATATGCCAAAGGTTGAATGGTTAGATGGTCTTCCAATATTCAAAGATGAAAATAAAGACAATGCTACTCTTCCTTTGGTTAGGTTTCATCTACATGTACATAGTCTTAAGGTTCAGTTCCCTGAATACTGTCTTATGAAGATGTTTATGACCACTCTAGAAGGAAAAGCATGGTCTTGGTATAAAAGTTTAGCAAATGGTTTATTGTATTCTCTTGCTGATTTTCATGATGAATTCTATGAGATGTATAAAGAATGTCATCCCTCCTTATTTCTGGTCAAAGATTGTTGTAAAAATTATATGGGTTTTATTCAGTATTTGGAGGATTGTTATGATTATGATGAAATTATGGATGAAGAAATTTTAGAGGCTCTTCATAACAATACATTTCAACACCTAGAAGAAATAATAACATCCCATAAGATCCATCATGGAAATCAGCAAGAGTATACTTTTGAAAATCATATTACCTCCTCCGAGATTGGTGTAAGAAAGCAGTAGACTTATCAGTCTTCAAATCATAATGAAGATGAAAATCATTGCAAATACCAAGAAGAAATACTAGAAGACAGTTTTAATAACCCTTAGGCAAAGGAAAAGATTGATTATTTCTGTAATTCCTTACAAAAGATTAATTCAAAGAATGATCATAATAGTGAGGAAAATTACATTGTCTGTGGGAATCATTCAAAAAGGAAATTGGATAACTTATCAAATAAATGTTGTGTGGCTAAAGATCATTTTTCAGAAGTCACAGGATGTTATGAAGATCATAAAGCTGATTTTGTATTCTGGGACCCTATAGCTAGATACATGGAAGAGTTTTACTCTCTAGTGTTTCAGTTTTATTTTTACCATGAAGATCAATTACAATTTTAGTGGCAATGGTCATCACAATTTCATAGTTGCTTTGAAGTCCAATGCAGTAAAAAAACTCAAATATCACATAAAACAGATAATTGGCTACATTGGAAATTTCACATTGATTGAGCTGAAAGAAGTTTGCAGTTGATAGGGTAGGTAGGTAGGAATATGCAAATAAGCTCAAGGTTGAATGAGCATTTTTAGTAGGTACAGTTTGAAGCAGATTGGGCAGAATTTCAGAGTTTTTATTTTAAAGGAATGGATTGCAGCACTAGAGCTACTAGTTCTTAGTATACCACGGGGGGCATAATATCCCTAGTGGAGCCACTGTTATCACACCCTAAATTTTCAAAATTTCATACTTGAAAGTCAGTCAAAATACTCCTTCAAATTGCTTAGGTTGAAAGATATCATAAAATGATGTATTTTATGGTGTATTTAAGTTTTTAAGACTTTGATAAGATTTTAGAAATGATTCCAAGTCACATCAGAGGAGTGTGTTTTGAGTAAACACTTTGAAATGATCATGAGTTTGAAATTTTTCCATTTGTCAGAAAAATGTCTGAGTCCGCAACAAATACAACACGAAATTAACCAAATTCGCTACGGAAACACCTAGTAGTTCTGTAGCGGAACTAACACTTGTCAAATGAAATGTGCTACAAAATCTCTGCCAGTATTTAATGGTTTAAAGAGTGATGATGAATGGTTAAGTGTTTGAGAATTTCAAGGACTTGCTGCCAGACTTAAGCCATCATTTAAAAGTTATACACTTTCTCATATCAGTCACCATTTGTCTTAAGTCCTCTCATTCCAGTTTTGGAATTTAGCTTTCATACTTTTTGCTTTGTTTTTTTTCACTCATCATTTTCTACCAAAGCAGCTTTCTTTCAAGAAGATCCCCAGTAGAAACCCTTGTTGTATATCAATTTAGCTCCATTTTAGCTGCTCTCTGTCATCAAGTATTTTCTCCCAAACAGGTGTAAAGTTAAAAGGAAGGTCACCACTGCATCATATAGGAAATGGCTACAACTACTCCCAAGAAGGTTTATAAAGGAGGTTTTCCATTCCGATATGAACCTACAACTCAAGATTTGGTTCTAGAATATCAACATTTCACCGAGTTATTTACAAAGGTAGGGCGCATTGAATTCTTTCAGAAATTACAAGGGCATGATCAACAGGTATCACGAGACTTTGTGGCTAATTTCAGAGGTACATTTACAAAGGTAGGCTGTCTTCATATCCCAATTTCACCTGATAATATCTCTAAAGCAACAGGGATCCCAAGAACCAGAGAGGAATGGTTTAAAACTACCAAATTTGACTTGAAAATTTGTGATGATTATTTAAAGCCGGAGCATGCAGGGATTAAAATGACTAAAGGAATTCCTAGAACCTATCTTAAAGATGAATTTTCCAAGTTGCTAACAGTCATACAAAAATATTTGACATGTGAAGGTCGTTTTCAGATAATTTATATGTATCATTTCAAATTATTGATTCATTTTACAGGGAAGAAATTGATAGATATTACATTCTATCTCTTTAGAAGTCTCGAGAAAATGGTAGACAAGGTGCAAGGAAAACCTGAAAGGAATGAAACTTCCATTTTCCACCATGGGTTGATGAAATTGCTAGTTTTGGAGGAATTAAACAAACTAAACAAAGACAGGGCATCATTCCTGTTCATGAATGGATATGAGCTTGATGTCTTATCTCCAAGGAAAGCCTTCAGGCTTAAAAATCCTTCTTCCAAGCAAGAAATGGATGTCAATACCACTGCAGAAGTAGAAGGAACACAACATGAAGTTTCAAAGGTTTTAGAGAAAGAATTGGTAGAGAAAAATGATTTAGTCCAAGATACATCATCACCTCTAGCAACTAGAAATAGAAAGAGAACTAACAAACATGTTATAGACAACAAGATCAAATCTGAAGTTAAGAGATCCAAAGGAAATGCTGAAGAATATGTTAAAGGAAAAGGCAGACTTGAAGACATCTTACAGGCCATTGAAATTGCAGAAACTCTTATGGTGAAAGCAGTTGAAGATAAACATCTAAAGCCAAAGGTAAGGGACTCATAGTCAAGAAATTAGACTTCTTTTTAGATGATTCAGCCTTTCTTTTCAAACCCCGAAAACCTCTCACTAGGTCACAAATATCAGAAACCATTATTATTGGTAATAGAAAAAAGAGGGAAGATAAAGGTAAGGAAGTAATGGAAAAAGAAGTTATTGTTATATCACCTAGTGAGATAGAGGTTATCAGGGATAAGAAGACAAAAAAATCTAAAAGTAAGCCTCAAAGAAAACTTGAGACATATTCTTCTAAAAGATAGAGCAAAGAAAAAGAAGAAACAATCAAACAAAGAAAAGGAAAAGATAAGGTCATAGAGAAGACTGAAAAAGAGATTTTGGAAGAACAATTAAAAGCTGTCAAAGATGAATTGTCTGAGACAAAGAAAGAGCTGGAAGGATATAAAAAATATAGAGAGATGATAGATGAGGTAGAGAAGAAAGTAAATGAACAAGTTACTCATTTTGAGACTTCCATTGTAAAAGCTAAAAATCTGTTGAAGAAGACACAACCTTTACACATCATAGTGTCACATATAAGAAAGAGGAACTTATGTCTACAAGCAGAGAAGAGAAGCCTTCAAATACAAGTGAAAGAGTTAAAAGAAAATATGGAGTTGATGAAGACAGAATCAAAGAAAGGAAACTTGGAAAGAGGAATCATGAACAAAGCTGTTTGAAACTGCTGATAGATAAGGAGGTAACAATTAGATCATCATATTTTTGTATTATAAACTAAATTCAGGCATGTTCATATAATTTTTGAAGCTCAGATCTAAGTTTTGTAAAATTTCCAAAGTGTTAGGGAATTCCGCAGCAAGTGTCAGGCTTGAAGCCTAGTTTTTTCTACGGAATTTCTGAAGGTTCTTTTTGTTTTTCAGAGACATAAACTGATGGGAGTGAGAAGTTTTGAAGGTCATGTTTAATTTTTTTTGATCATTGAACATTTTACAATGGTTAAAAACAACAAAGGAATTTCAGATATCAACTTTTACTGTGTGCTATGAAAACAGGTTGTTTTCGTAGCTCAAAACAGAGTTTGACAACAAGGACAGTTTTCATGATAAATGATGAAAAGGGGGAGAAAATTTAAGAATGTTTAAAGCTATCCATCATTAGGGTGTCAAAGAATATCAGGGTGACAAAGAGTATCAGATTTTCCTAGTGGAGATTTTCAGTTGAAGTAGTTTGAATGATACTAGTTTAGATATTCCAGGTCATCAAATTAACTTCTCTTAAATGAGGAGCAGTGTTACTTCACGAAGGCAATCATGTTATAAATGTTTTGTTAATGGCCAACATGGTAAAAAAAATTGGATTCCTCTCGAGGAAAACTTTGATTAGTTTATTTTAAATGTAATAAATAAGTGTTTAAGTCCTAGTAGGACTCTTAGTCTTATTTCGAAAAGGTGTCAGTCCTAGTTTCTAAAATCTAGTTTATGGTTAGATTTAAGTGTCAGATAAAGGTTAAATGGTCTAGCCACTTGGCAGACTAATTGTAAAGGCTAAAAGCCTATAAATAGTGTATAATTCGATGTACATATGGTTGGAAAATGTTATGAGGACAATTTACTTTTGTAAATACTTTGGAGGAGCTGATATATACAGAGACATTTAACTTTTCTAAAGCTGAGATTCTAAGTGTGCTTCAGTGAGATTTATCTTCTATCGTGTGTTTGACTTCCACAGTTTTGATGCTTATTACTCAGAATTCATGGGAACATGCTCTGACTTCCTTTAAGTGTTAATTTATGGTGAATTGAGTTCTTAGGTCCTATTTGTATATGGTTTTATTCAATGTTTGATAATTATTACTCAAAATTCATGGTCATTCATGCTCTGACTTCTTTTAAGTGTTAAGCTTGGATAAATCTCTATTGAATACTTTCATTTCAATATCTTGATGTATCATGACTCAGAATTCATGCACACATGCTCTGATTTCCTTTGAACCTTAAGATATTGAGACTTTCCTGAATGTGTCACCCTTTCATTGAAGTATATACAAGCCTCAGTTTTATAAGAAGAGCTATTTGTTATCTTTATCCCTGTCACTGACTCCATAGCCTAATGGTAGCTTGTCTTCTTCTTTCAACCTGCAAACATACAAAACCACAAACCATAGAGTTAGCCATCTATTTTTAGTAAAAAACATTAATCCTTGAGAGAGCCCTCTTAGGCTAAGGAGGCTAAGCCTAAGCTAAAATATTGGTTTGAAATAGTTACACTAAAGTGGTCTGATTAGCAGCCTATCAGGGTCTTATTTTGGTGATAAAAACTCATGTAGACCATGCGTCGATATATGGATCGATGGCCAAAAACTCTGACCCGAGAACCATTTCATGTTCATACCTCCACGATCAAACATCAATCATTTTTACTCATTGCATGAAAAAACCCCATTCTTGGGCCACCACTCTCTACAAGCATATCACCCAAAACGCATCATTGCGTTTCACATTTGGCCTATCACAAGCTCATAAGCATATCCCATTTGTGACATTTTCATCCACCTCATCACTTTCACACCGAGACCAACCAATGGGGCCCCCACCCTCAATAAAACACCCTCCTCACATCTCTGTGCAGGATCATTCATGTTAATGGGGCACCCATCTCCGTGCTTATACATCCAAACCACTTTCATATTATTTCGGAAAGTGTACAAAGATTATTGTTGGAGAGAAATCCCACCCATCCATTTACATTTATTACCTGGTAGCAATCCCTGTTCAACCTTGGTCGGAGCTTCACATTCTTTACCTCGCCAAACCATGTCAATCATAGTAAACATACACCTACCCTAGATGTCCTACCGACCCCAGGGACTCCCCCATCAGAAGTTTTTATGACTGTCTCCACTTGCATTTATAGCTCTGACCTGGGTCCGATTAACCATCATCACAAATTTCAACAATATCTCGCCATCATGTCTTGTTAATTATTCACATCAAGCCATGTTTTCATAAAAAACACTGGTCCCCTATACTAGTACTAATTTTTGATCAGTTGATGCTTCCTTCCTATCGACTCTGAAAAACATTATCCTGGAAGGAGGTAGTACCTTGGATGAGCCCCCACCATTAAAATGGGCATCCTTGGGTGGCACAATGGGAATTAAAATCTCCCATTGATGTCATCGATCCTCCTGACATTCAACATCAAATTTGTTTTCATGTCAAGATGGTATTGTACTTAACAACCATTGCACTATGTACGAATTAGTCGAAGACCCGTGATCAGTGAGTGTCTATTTCAATAATTCTTGCGTGGGAAGGTTCCCAATAGTTGAATACCCATGCCATTACTAAAAATTTCCTTCAGAAATGCGTTACCTTACCAATGCATGGGGGTGCCACATTCAAATTTTCTATGGAAAAAAAAAAAACGCCCTAGAGGGCATCAATAATCGTCATCATCAACTTGTTGGGGTTCCCATGTTTTGGCTAGATTGGCAAGACCAAAAGATGAGACAACATCAAACCACTTTCAGACCTCAGGATCTAGCCCTCCTAGGTCTAGAGAGGGATCTCTCTATATGAGCAAAGGTTTTATGTCTTTGAGGCTCAATGTTTTGATGATATTAGGCTAGTTATTGGCACGAGGTTTTTTTGTTTAATTTGAAGTTTGGTTGTTGGGAATCAGGAAGGAAGGGTTCAATATAGAACAAGGTTGAATAAGAGAGATTTTAGGCAAAGGAGAGGCAAATCAGAGAACATCAAGGCCATTGGGAAATGGAGTCAGGAAAGGGATTACTTGCTAATCAACATGCAAACTTTCAATTGGGCTAGTCATCTAAAGCATTGGATCCTAAAATGATTTGGTGGAATGGAAAAATAAGGAGAGCAAGGTGAAAAGGTGGAAAGGAAGATAAACACCAATTTTCTGTCTATAGATCGGGTCAGAGGTCATTTAACTCCAGACCTGCTTGGAAATACTCATAGGCAACTCTTAAAGGTGGTTAAAAACAACTTGAGGGAACTTAGATAGGTTTAAGAGACTGAAAGGATCCTAGAGAGAAAGAGACTGAGTTCTAAACTCCTAGAATTACCGATTCATTCAATTAAACACTAGTAAGAACATCTAAGAAACAGATTCAATAATTCATACATCAGCTAGTAGGCAATGTCATCCGCTACACTGGTTAAACCATTTGAAATCTATTCTCAGACAACACATTAAGCAGAAAACATTAAGTCAAGGAGAGCAGAAACATGAGGTGCATAACAAGGGAAAATATCATGCCAGATTTCTAATGCAAGCCAGAAGAAATGGAATGAAATGGAAATAAACACATAGACATGAAAACATCACTTCAGCTTTAGATCAGGATCCAAAGAAATGTGCTTGCTATATTAAGAACAAAACCAGTCAAGTAAAACATAGCCAAAAGCTTGATATTATGTCTGTAAACCTTCCTCAGCCTATCTTACAGTCTTACACAGAGAACTTGTCTCAAGAGAACAACTTTCATTCTACTGATATCCAATCAACAACCTTTACAATAGTTTCTTTCTGAGTTTTATAGCAGAAGATGAGCCGAGGAGGTAGGTGAAGCATTAAATGGAACATTAAAACATAGAAAGAAGGAGAGGGCCGAAAACCATTCTGTTTTAACTCTCTGCATTTATCCCTGGTAACTTTGGAATGAAGGAGTGATCTTCTCCAGCTTCCATTTACTCTGGTATGGTCCTGATGTAATCTGACTGCAGTAGTACTCCGCAGTACTGTGGTGAATAAACAAACTGATGCACAATTGACTGGATGGTCTGCCATACCGCATTAAAAACTGCTCTGGTAGTATAGGACTATGGTCAGGGTGGAAATTTCTTCACTGGAGCACGACATGGAGTAAAAGCATTACGGGCACCCGTCCTTTTCTGGAGAAAAATACTCTGCTGATTTGAATCTCTGATAATATTTCCCATAATGTTTTTGACCTGGTATCTTGCTTTCAAATCACTAGAAAAAGGGCTCAAGATCCTCTATTACGTGACTCAAGATTTCTGCTGCTCATTGATACTCTTTGCCTGCTTGCACGTTGCCTTCTGACTGCGAATTCTGGGCTTTTAATGGCTCTGGGGAGAAATGTATAGAGTTTAAACTCTGCCCCTTTAATGAAAGTCCCGTAAGGCTCTGTCGCAGGTTTTCTTCATGATTTAGGCCTCTGAACCATGGTCCTTTCTGCATTTTTGGCCGCTGAAATGAAGACTGTGTAATCATGGCAACCTTCACCATTGGAAAACCCTGAAAAACACATAACCTGGTGATGAAATCCATGCAAAGGGAAGATTGGTTATGGAGGATGAAGGAAACGATAGCATGGCGGCGGTGAAACAGTGGTTTTATGTGAAATAATAGTGAAAAATGCAGTGAAGTGGTGAAATATGCAAATAATAAGGTTTGGTCGAGAAATGCATCATGGGCCATTCGATCATGGTCTATAGGCGTAGATCAACGGTGGAGATCAAACAACAGAATGATATATGAAATGGGGTGGGATATATGGTTTACAACGTAAAAATGTTGATTTTAATGCAAAGTGCAAAAACTTTTGTTATATGCAGAAATACATAGAAATGCAGTGAATGTAATGAAATGCACATATGAGGTGGGACCCATAGGTATGAATCACAATCGGAGATCGAAGTCGGGAGTGGGACACAATGGTACATATGAAAACTTTCGATGCGATTAGAACGAGAAAGTGCTGACCATAAGATCGGTGGGAGAAAACAACAGCGGAGATTGGATCGGAAAATCGCAATCGGCAGGGCCAAAGGGGCGGCACATATGAAAGTTGTGATTGCAATTGGGCGGGAAGAGCGATAGCCATTGGATCAGTGAGGGGAATGGACAACTGCGATGCAATCGGGGGATTGCAATCAGAGGGAGCAAAGGGGAGGCACAAAGAAACTTGCGATTGCGACGATCAGAATCGGGAGTCGGAGCGGGGGGGTAATCGTAATGAGGAGCAAATAACTTGCGATGTGATCGGAGGGAAGGTTATGATTGGAGGATCTGGAAAGGGCATGCGATTGTGATGATCGGGGATGCGATGCGATCAATCGCATCGCAAACGCTTGCGATGAGTCGATCGGGGGGTGTCCAAAAAACATTGCGATAACGATTGGGCGGGGGTTGCGATTGGCGCTCCGCCATCGGATCTCCGTGATAGATCGACGGTGTTTAACGCATCGCAGGACTTAACGTATTAAAACCATCACATCGAATTTTTTCAACGTTACAAAGGGATTTGCTCCTCCAACGATCTTCCGTTTGCGATTAGCGCTTAGGACTTAAGCGCTTGGTCCTAGAGCAAGGGCATGTGTGGGGAAGTGGTTGGGGCTGGTGTTAAAGGGGATAAGCCCTTATAATAAGGTCGGAAAGTGGGGCTTAGCCCATTTTAATGGATTTTAAGGGTTAGGAAGGGAAACGATAAGGGAAAAAAGGGAAAAATCAGCCAAACAAAGGGCAAAGGGAGGATTCAAAGGGGATTTGGGTATGATTTAGAGATCAAAGGGGGACTTAGAGGGACAAAGGAAAGCTCTGACCAAGGGGGAAAAAGGGGGTAAAATGGGGCATTTTTCAGGAGTACAGGGGAAAATAAGGGCCTTGTGAAGAAATTTTTTAGCAATCAGTGGGGCTCATAGATTCAAGAACAGCAGAGGGAAACAGTATAAGGCAGGGAACATACAAGGCTTCAAGGATGATGTGTTTTCAAGCATTCCTTGAAGGCTCATTTGAACAATCTAGCCCCTTGCTTGCTTGTCAAGGAATTTATAAGGGGCTAACACAACCAGTAGCAGGTCGCCTGCCACAATGTGACTTGACATAACCAATATCTGTCAGATTTTGTTAAATAGTCATTATCACGAGCATGGGACATGCCTGCCTTGTATAAATATTTATCATTTCATCTCTTACTGGTTTCCCAAAAAGCATGATGTCATTTTTACTTCAGACAAGGGGTCTCCCTAATTAGTTCCACATCAGGTTACTCTGTCTCTATCTCTCTCAAAATCATTACATAGAAAATAAAAGGTAATGTATTTCAGCTATCCAAGTCTTCGTATACTTCATAGATTAGGGGGAAACTGTTAACACCAGAAAATCATACAGGCATAAGACATTAGAAAAATGTTAAGGAGAAGGTACAATTACATATTTTAAGAGAAGAAATACATTAGGAAAGGAGTGTTTTTTAAATTCCTAAGGTCCAGTTAGGAAATTGGTGGACAACACAGCAACAACAAAGGGTTTTTGCGCATAACGTGCCTATCCATTCGATAGCTTCACGGTCTTGAAGATGATGAAAATTCACTATCCGGGACCACTTGACACACTTAACAAGGATGATTCTCTTTCCAGTACAGTCAAGGAAAACCAAAATCAAGCCACATTTAGGAGGTATGCAACCCAAAAAGGAATCTCCTCCCCACTCTTGGGTCACTATCAATCTTGGGCCAAGAGAGGGAAGAGAAGTTAAAACATTTCTATATAAACTGGCCATGGGAAGAACGAAAGGAGACACATTATTATGCTGGCCAAATTTCTCTATAGAAAACTAGATTGCAAGTGTGGCAACAGAAGGGTTGGAATGAATCACATGTTGGCCATCCAACATCTTAGTCTGAGAGAGAGCTTCACCATATGACATCGATTGACATCCTTTTGAGAGAGACTTGCAGGGAACTTGAGAAAAGGAGCCCCCATTGTTCTGAGTATTTGATCTCCATAGCTCAAAGAACTCACTTCAAGAGAGTTTAGCATTGTGTTCTTCATACCACCATCACCTAATAAAGGGAGATTTCTCCATTTGTCTTATTAGGTTGCTTCTCTATTTGAGAATTTGTATCTTGTGTATTTTCTGTTTTAGTTCATAGTGTTGTATGCTTAGGTTACCATTTGAGTTTTGTTTACATTGTTTATGTTGTTCAATAAAAGTAGCATCATTCTTCTCTATGTTCTTTTGAAGATAACAACCAACTACTAAAGAGGTGCATTTTGGTACATCTGTGCAGTAAAAACACCACCACACTCACTATCTCTTTGATTAAGACCTATGCTACCTCAATAGTTGAATAAGTAGACTTCAATGGAATAAAATGAGCTACCTTTGTCAACCTGTCAACCACAACCATGACGGAATCATTTTTTCTATATTTTCTCGATAAAACTGTAATAAAATCCATGGAAATGACCTCACATTTCCACTATGGAATCAAAATCGGCTGTAGTAAACCACATGGATGCTTACACTCTGCTTTTACCTGTTGAAAATCCAAACATCTAAAAACAAACTCTTCCACCCCTTTCTTCAAGTTCGGCCAATGGTGGAACTTCTTAATTGTTGTCAATGTATTTTGATACCCCAGGTGACTTGAATACAACCTAACATAAAATTCCCACAAGATAAGCTTCTTGAGCTCACTGTTGTCTGGCACATAGATCTTGTCCTTAAATCTGACTAAAATATTTGTCGTGAGATGATAATCCACATACTGTTCACCTGTACCCTGCTGTTGTAACCTGTTCTTAAGCTGCTGGTACCTGTCATCCTATTGTCCTGCCTACAAGATATGATCCTATAAATCTATCCCATATGAACTCATAGCTCCTATGTGATTTACCTGTACTCTTCTACTAAGAGAATTTACAACCCTATTCTCTTTTCCCTTAATGTACCTGATCTCGAAGTCAAATTCGTTGATTGTAGCCAACCACCTAGCTTGTATGGAATTGAGATTTGGTTGGTCAAATAAGTATCTGAATCCACTGTGATCACTCATCAAGATGAAACTCCTACCAAGAAAATAATGTCTCCACATATTCAATGCATGGATGATGACTTCCAACTCAAGATCGTGCATCACATAGTTCTCCTCGTGCTGATTTAATTTCCTTTACTCATAGCATACTATTTGTCCTTCTTGCATTAGAACTCCACCAAGTCCTCTTCTTGCAATCTTATATACATAACACAAAATATTTATCTGGATATGCAATCTTCAATACTGTAGCATTCATAAGCATCTGCTTCAACTGCTCAAAACCAGCTACATATTACTTTGTCCATTCAAAATTCTTCCCTTTTCGCTGCAATGATGTAATAGGATAGGAAATATGTGAGAATTTCCTGATGAACCACCTATAATAACTTTCTAGCCCCATGAATGATATGACCTCGTCCACATTCCTAGAAGTTTCCCAATCCATGATAGCTTTTATCTTGTCTAGGTCAATTGTTATACCTTCCTTAGAAACCACATGACCCAAGTAATTTACCTACGTCTAAAAGAAACTACGTTTACTAAGTTTGGCATACAAATGATGTTCTCTTAAAAATTTCAAAATTATTTTGCATGCTCCTACTCATTCTTAGAATATATCAATATGTCATCAATTAATACAATCACAAACTTGTCTAGATAAGGACGCAACACACTATTCATCAAACACATGAAAGTTATTGGAGCATTATCCAAACCAAAAGGAACCACAACAAACTCATAATGCCCATACCCGATCCAAAAGTAAACCTTGTAGATATACTCTTTTTTGATGCATACCTGATGATATCCTGATCTCAAATTGATCTTCAAGAACATTTTTTCTCCCTTTAACTGATGAAGCAAGTCATCAATCTAGGACAAAGGGTACTTGTTCTTAATTGTCACATTTTTCAACTGCCTGTAATAAATGCACAACCTAATAGTACCATCCTTCTTTTCACAAAAAATAGTGGTGCACCCCAAGGTGACACACTTGGCCTAATGTATCCCTTGTCAAGCATTACCTTCAACTATAACTTTAGTTCCACTAACTTTGACGTAATCATCTTGTAAGGTGCCTTTGATGTTGGTGCTACCTTAGGAATCAACTCAATAGAAAAGTCCACTTCTTATGTGGCAGTAAATCTGAGATATATGTTGGAAATACATCCTAAAACTACTGCAAAATCAAGTACCTCTTCATAGCTATAACCATCCTCACTAATGTAGTCTTCTTCTTACCTTGCAAAATTATCTTCTCTTAATCATCATCCAAGCACTCAATAGCCCTATCATATCAATCCACCTTAGTCCCATGAATTTACAACCAATCCATACCAAATAACATACTGTATGATCCCAACAAAATCACATTTAGATGCACTGATGTAGACATACCATTAAAATCAAATGCACAAGCTCTTACCCAATTGTATAGGTGGATTTGGTGCACGAATGTACCAAATCGCACCTGCTTAAGAGAAGTTTTTTTTTCCTCTTAAGTTCTTGGTCACAGGTAGAAAATCAAGGGAGTTGTTGTGGATGATTTTGTCACCCTCCTAGAGACAGTCTAGAGTTGCCATAGACCAGTGCCTAGGACATCTTAATATAGCAAGGAGTCCTTTATAGTTTGGGTTGAGGAGTCAAGCAAGTTAGTAAACATGCTAAGAGATAAACATACTAAATAGTGAAAAAACAAGCATATTCAAAAATAAAAACTAAACTAAAACACATAATACAAAATCTCTAAATAGAGTCAAACAACTTCAATAATCCAAACGGTGGTGCTTAGGTCCCCTCTTATTGAGTGCTGGTAGGAATAAAGGATGAAACATTTACTCGCTTGCCAAGGGGCCCTTAGAACTAGGGAGTTCTAAGACCTGATTCAAGGATGTCTTTACTTCCAAGCTACCTTGGTGCAAAGTACCTCTCTCTACTCTGAAGGACTAGAGTTGTTGGATGGAAAAAAACTAAGTCCCATATATCTCTGCTCTGGATCACACACTGTTGGATTGATTAGGGAAATTCTGGCCAACATAACAATGTCTTCTCCCTTTGTTCATCTCTTGGTGGCATTTTATAGGAGAATTGAAACTCTGCTTCCCTCTCTTCGTACATTGATGGATGGTGACCCAAGAGAGGAGGGTGATTCCATTGTGTGCCAAATTATTCCATTGTGTGCTCCCTTGAGATCCTAAGGAGGCTTGGGCGACTGTCCTTAGGCGGCCTCAAGTGTGGGATCAATTTTCTTGAGTGTGCCTTATGGTCCTGGAAAGTTACTTTCACCACTCTTAGGTCCGTGCGACTTTTTGAGGAAAATTCGTGCAAAGGCGTGCTTATCGAAGAAAAATGTGGGCAGAGGCGCATTATGCTATGGTCTTGAGTGTGCAATTTGATTTTTCTCCTGGACCTTATAGATTTTTTAAATTCTTCAGATCCTCTAATGTGCCTCAGCCCTATAAATCCTTCTGCCTGACATTTAATAATGTCATATTTTCTTGTCCGATTTTCCAGTGATAACAGTTTCCCCCTAATGTGTGAAGTATAGGAAGAACTATATAGCTAAAATACATTATAGTTTCTTTTCTGTATACTGTGTGGAGAGAGAAAGATACCTGAGTGTAGCACGGAGTTGGAGACACCTTACACTAGGTCAAAAAGCAACCATGTCCTATGGGAACCTTGCAAGAAATGGTATAATGCAATAAATACATTTTTTCTACGAGGAAAGCATGTTCCATGATTGTGATGCTTTGGCTAGCTAAACAAATATATTTGACAGAAATAGATTCTGTCAGTGTCACTAGTATGGTAGTGATCTGTTGGTTGATGACGAATATTGTTGACACCCTGAGGGGTATTTTTTATTTTAAGATAGGTGGAATGTGGTACCCATATGCGTAAGCTAGGTATGGCATGTAAATGCGCATTGTACGCATGGGTGTATGATTGGGACCTTCTCGTGTAAGCATTGCTGAAAGAGATTCTTATAAAGGCATGGGTCTTCGAAGAATTTGATCAAAGTGAAATGGTTGTAAGGTATGATACAATATTGACATGAAATCTTGTGTTGCAGTTGAATGTTAGGAGGATCGATGACATCTGTGGGAAATGATGTCTCCCACAGTGCCATCCGAGGATGTCCTTTTTGTGGAGAGGGGTGATCCAAGGTACCGCTTCCTTTTTGGAAAATAGGTGTTGATGTCAACAAAAAGGAAGCCTCAACCAAATGAGAGAGTCACTGATACAAGGGATAAGGATCTTGGATATGATAGGTTTAACATAGGCATGATGGCAAGGGGTGACTGAAAATTGATGATGGAGATTAATTGGCCCAAGATCAGAGTATAAAAAGCAGCTTGGCGGTAGTCATAACTATTTCTGATGGGGAAATCCCTGGAGTCGGTAGGACGTCCAGGGTGGGTATATATTTGTTATGAATGTCATGGTGGATTATGCGTGAGGGTGTGATACTCCGACCAAGGGTGACCAGGGACTGCTGCAATTAGAGAAAAAATTGATGGATGAATGGGGGACATAGTGCACTATTTGCGGTATTTGTGCACTTACCAAAAGAATGAAATAATAGGGTTTTGTTTGAAAAAAACACATAGACGGGTGCCCCTAAACATGAAGGTGTTCACTCACTGATGATGTGAGGAAGGTGTTTTGCTGAGGGTAGGGGCCCCATTGGTTGGTCTCATGTGCGGGGTTGATGAAGCAGATGGAAAATTTCACAGATGAGCTATGTTGATGGAGGTATGGTAGGCCAAATGCGAGGCACTGCAGTGTGCTTTCGATCTACTTGCAAAATTTGGTAGCCCGGGAAAGGGGTTTTAATTCTGATATGGTAAAACTTGACCTAATGCATGGTGGGTGAATGGGCATGAGATGCTTCCCAGACTAAAGTGGTATAGCCATGGCGTCATGATTTTGTGATATATGGTCTACTTTGGGTGACGGGCACCATGGATGGTAGGCTCTACCGATCAACGATGATGTTTATCATGTGAAAGGTGGGGTGATGATGTGACATGGTCAAGTGTGTTGGGGTTCCCATGTTTTGGCCAGATTTGCAAGACCAAAAGATGAGACAACATCATAACCACTTTCAAACCTCAGGATCTAGCCCTCCTGGGTCCAGAGAGGGATCTCTCTATATCAGCAAAGGTTTTATGTCTTTGAAGCTCAGTGTTAATATATTAGGCTAGTTATAAGGCTCGGGGTTTGTTTGTTTGATGTATGTTTGGTTGTTGGGAATCAAGAAAGAAAGTTTCGATATAAGACAAGGATGAGGAAAGAGGATTTTAGGCAAAGGAGAGATACTCCAAGGAACATTCAAGACCATTGGGCAATGAAGTTAGGAAAGGGTTTACTTGCTTTTCAATGTGCATGCTTTCAGTTGGGCTAGTCATCTAAAGCATTGTATCTTAAAGATAATAGTGTGGCATGAAATGGTAAGAGAGGGGGAAACAATAAAGATTTAGAACAGAAAGTTAAAGACCTGAGATCAGAGAGAGACTTTGAACTCTCAATGCTTTTGCCTCCAGCTTGAGGGATCTTAGAAAGGTTCAATTAATTGGAAAGAATCCTAGTGAGATAGAGACAGATTTCTAGACCTCCCATTGTTCCCAATTCATTCAATTAAATCCTAACAAGAACATCTAAGAACCGATTCATTTAATTCATACATCAACTAGCAGGTAATGACATCCACTACACTGGTTAAATTAACTGAAATCAACCCTTAGATAAAAAATTTAGTAGAAAACATTAAAGGTAAGGAGAGCAGAAAAATAGGGTACCTAACAAGGGTAAATCCTATGCCATATTTCTAATGCGAGCCAGTAGAAAATGAGATGAAATGAATTGCAAGTTGAAAACAAATATAGAGATAGAAAAACATCACCGCTGCTTTAGATCAGGATCCAAAGAAATGTGCTTTTCATATTAAAGAGCAATACCAGTCAAGTACAACATTACCAATGGCTGGATATTCAGTTTGAAAACTTCTTCCTCAGCCTATCTTACAACTTTACACAGAGACTATGTCCCAAAATAAACAGCTTGCAATTCTCTGATAACTGATCAACAACCTTACACTGAGTTTCTTCATGAAATTTATAGCTCAAGTGGAGTAGAGGAGGTAGGTGGAAAAATAAATGAAGCATTAAACCTCAAAAAAGAAAGAGGGCCAAGGCCCCATTTTGTTTTAAATCCTGGGCATTTATCTCTGATACTCTTTGGATGAAAGAGTGATCTTCGTCAGACAACATTTTACTCCAGGTATGTCTTTGATGTACTCTGCTACAACATTCTGTAGTACTTCTTGTGAATAAACAAAAAGGTAAATAAATTATGCTAGGGTATGCCATACTGTGAATCAAATGCTCTGATAGCATCAGGATTGTTGTCAGGACCGCAAATCTCCCTAGAACATGGTATAGAATACAGACAGTATGGGCACCTTGTCCTTTGATGGAAGAACGCTCTGCTGATGTCAAAACCCTGCTATTATGATTTTATGTGCACTGGATCCTTTGATTGATCCTCAGGGTCTTAGATTCTGGTACCTCTACCTCTAAACACATGGATTAAGGCTTAATATCTTTAATGATGTGCATAAGAACTCCCTAACTCTGCACTGATACTCTTTTGATTGCTCCATTCCTGTGTTCTCTGTCACTGTGACAGAGACTGTGAAACATGGAGGTTGATTGCTGCCCGAAACCCTGCAAAAACACGAAAATACGTTAAGAAAATATGCACGGGAAGGGTGGCGCGGATGACTGTGAAAATGGCAGCGCATCATGGAGGAGGACGACAAACGTAGAGGGTGTTGTGGAGGAAAAAGCGCCATGGAACAACAGGAGGTGTATATGGAGAACGGTGAGATGGCCATTTTAACATAAAAAATTAAGATTTGACCTCTGCATGCATTATAAAGGGGACAGACGGACAACGCACATGGAATGGGTGACATGGCAGGACCGGTCAACGGCGGGACATGCAGTTAAATCTAGACCGTTCGATCTTAGGAGGAGATCGACGGTCGACAATGCAATTGGAGGGCGACGGATGGTGGGCCGGGGTATGGCTTGCTTTGGATTATTTCCCGTGCAGATTCGTAGCGCGATCGCCATTGGATGGGCAGCTCTGGATTGGACGACGCACGTGCATATCGCCGGGTTTTCTGCTGAACGATAACGCGCGATGGGGGGGGGGGAAGTTTTCAAACATTGCGTGTGACACGTGTCAGGTGGTGAGTGGAATCACTGTCGAATGGAAAAATACCTCCAGCCCTTAGAAAGCGGTGCGATAGATACAGGCGGTTTTTGAACAGGGCGCGTTGGTGTGGGGACCACCGAGGTGGGTAAATGAACAGTGGTGATGCGATGAACGAGCAGTGAAAGAGTTGAGTGATGAACATTTTGGGGATCACGACGACCGTCCGATCTACACAGATTGACTGTTTAAAATATTCCTGAAATACCCAACGCGCTAAGCATGTTTTGTGCTAGCGCCGGTTTCAGCGCTCGGGTCACGTGGGGGGGAAAAGATGAGGGGCTAGGGCCGAAAGGTGCTAAGCCCACATATATGGAAAACATGGTTTTTTGGCCCATTTTAATGCAGTTTGAGGGTGGGAAAGGGTAACGATAGAGGAAAAAAGGGGAAAATAGGCCAAAAAAGGGGTGTGTGTAGGGTGTAAAGGGGATTTTGGGAGGATTTAGAGGGTAAGAGGGGAAATTTGACCAGGGAAAAAGGGTTAAAATGGGCATTTTGCAGGGATACAAGGGGCAAATGTAGGCCTTTTGGAGCACAATTTTTTGCAATCAGTGAGACTTTTTGGATGGATACAACAGTAGAAATAAATAACAGGGCGGAGGGCATGAAGAGGATTTCAAGGATGATGTGTCTTCAGGGGACACATCATCCATGACCATACATTTTGTAGGGATCTGGGTCAGGTTTACACACAAGTCTTTGATTAGGCCCAAGCATTTTACTCTGCTAGAGTCAAATGAATATAAGTCTTTGTAGGGTCGGGTTATCTCCAGACCTAATTTTTCCATCACTACCTTAGGCATTAGGTTGTGTGATGCCCCAAAATCATGCATTGCATTGTGAAGGATCTTGTCATGGATATTAAGACTGATATAAAAAGGTGGCACTACCCCTTCCTGAAACTTTCCTTCTATCTTTGGACCAAACAGAAGGGCTGGTTGAACATCACTCAGATTTACAGTGTCACTGTTCTCACCTAAATTTAATACTTTCAAAATTTGGCCTTTATATACATCCTGAGTGGCCAGCTCAGAGAGTGGGACAGAGGTTTTAATTTTTGCAATCTCACTCTCCGAATTGAAAGTGGACTGACTCTTTGGAATGTTCAACTCTGTTTTGTTAGCCACTACCTTGGTGGCAGAATCAGTGGGCTGATGCTCACTATGTATAGTGTTTGGAATCGTTTTATCAGGAGCATTAACTGCAGTGCTAGTGCTACTAGTTGGCTGACTTTGTTTATTAGTGTTTTGGTTGTCCTTTTCTTTGTTCTTCTTAGAACTCTCAGCTATCGATTTGTTACTTTCAACAGTTACTTTAGAATATTTCTCAGGTCTTTTCTTGATGGTAATCTCAGAAGCTTTGGGTTTGGAATTATCTAGGCTTTTCTTGCTCCTAAGTTCGTACTGTTCTCTGGATTGCATGATGGCATCTTCAAATCCAAGTATGTAATCCTCAGATTCTAATCTTTCCTCCTCCCAGCATGAGGATGAGGGCTGATCTTCCTCTGTGGAACAGTTGTGGATTGAGCTTTCTACTTCAAACATGTTTATTGTTTTTCCCTCAGACTCTTCTATGATTCCCTCATCTTCGTCAAGAAAATTCTCTTGGAATGGGGGAATAACTTGCTGATCTGATTCTCTTTGTCTGTTGGGAGTGGTATTGTTTCTTCTAAATCTCTGGTTCTGGTTATGATTCTGGTTCTTGTTTTGGTTACTAACTGTGACAACCATTTTTTCCATCATTTGCTATAGCTTTTCCATGTTTTTGGATATGCGGTCATAATTGGGGTTAGATGTGGAAGCTACATTGTCATCTCTATATGTTACCCTTTTCTCAGCTCTCAATCTTGCTTTCTTCTCAATCAGATTTGCCTCTACACTCACTGCTCCCTTTTGCATGTCTTCGAATGTGTTGTAATCCCTCTCCCTAAGCTAGTAAGCCATGTCAGCATCCAAGCCTTCAGGGTATTTCACTAGAACCATACCTTGGGGAGGTTTCATGTGTGGTGGAAGAGCATTATAAACACTGTTAAACCTTGTAGAGTAGTCCTGGACACTCTCTCCTACGTTTCTTTTTAGGTTCTTGTATTCTGCTAGGATTTGGAGAGGGTTGGCCTTAACTTCCCATTTGTTTATGAAGGTCTGATATAAAGCAGGAAGGTCTTGGATACTATTAGGAGGTATGATTTTGAACCATTTCTTCACATCACTTCCTAAGCTCTGGGAAAAGATTCTCATTTTGAATGTATCATCATCTATTTCCATGTAGTCAAAAGAATCTTCCATCCTTTCTACATGGTGCTGAGCTATGGTGGACTCCTTTGCAGTGAAGTGTGGGATATTTGATTGATAATCATTGGGTAAGGGCACTAGAGTCTGAGGTAATACCATAGGTGCATACCAGGCTGCCATGATGATGTTTTGATGAGGTAGAGGGTTGGCTTGAGCAGCTGATATATGGATGACAGGGATACTAGGAAAATCTTGTTGGGCAGATTTAGGGTGGCAAAGCCCCAAGTTTTGAATGAAGTGAATATCAGGAGGTGTAGATGGAGGGGTATGTCTATTCCCAAGGTGTTTACCACTTTGAGGTGGTGAACTGGGAAGCTCAAGGTCTGGCTGGTCTAGGACACTGAATGACCTGGTTCTTGGTAAACTGTTTTGAGTGCTTAGGTCAGAAAATGGGTCTGATAGAGCTGTAAAGTCTTCTAGTGTAGAGTTAGCTCTGTGGATGTGGCTAGAAATAGTTGATCTTATAGGTGCAGGAGATCTCTTGAGGATGCTCTCAGGGTTGTCAACTATTTCAGGTGGTTTTGGATTGGGATAAGCTCTTGTGTGAACGGTTCTTGAAGCCAAAATGTTGTTTTCCAACCAAGCAGCTTAACCCTATTTGTTACTTTATTGTGGTTGATGTTGTAATGGAGGATGGTCTTCCAGTGGAGTCTTATGTGAAGCCAAGATAATCAGTAGGCCTACTGATCACCAGTGGAGTCTGTAAATCGTTTAGTAATTATGGAGTCGCCAAGTGGAGGGTTTAGGATGCTTTTGGAGGGTACACTGTCCACCACAGTGCTTATGAGATATCCCTTTCCAAGGATATTTAAAAAACACAGCAAAATCTAACTAGAAATTGACTGGGAGGGTGTTTACCAGATATGTCACCTCTGAAAGAGTGTGCGATCTGGAGGCTACCTGGCCCTTTCCAGACTCTGTCTAAGAGTGTGGGAGAACACAACAAAGGTATACAGGTTGATCTGTGAATAGGAGTGTTTAATTTCCAACCTAACCAGAGATTCTAGGTTTCTGAGGTTCTTATGATGTAGTAAGGTGAAAAATACTCAGAATCTCCCCAGTGGAGTTGCCATTATGTTGGGGTTCCCATGTTTTGGCCAGATTGGCAAGACCAAAAGATGAGACAACATCAGAACCACTTTCAGACCTCAGGATCTAGCCCTCCTGGGTCCAGAGAGGGATCTCTCTATATTAGCAAAGGTTTTATGTCTTTGAAGCTCAGTGTTAAGATATTAGGCTAGTTATAAGGCTCAGGGTTTGTTTGTTTGATGTATGTTTGGTTGTTGGGAATCAAGAAAGAAAGTTTCGATATAAGACAAGGATGAGAAAAGATGATTTTAGGCAAAGCAGAGATACTCCAAGGAACATTCAAGACCATTGGGAACTGGAGTCAGGAAAGGGTTTACATGCTTTTCAATGTGCAGACTTTCAGTTGGGCTAGTCATCTAAAGCATTGGATCTTAAAGATGATAGTGTGGCATGAAATGGTAAGAGAGGAGGAAATAATAAAGATTTAGAACATGAAGTTAAAGACCTGAGATTATAGAGAGACCTTGAACTCTCAATTCTTCGGCCTCCAGCTTGAGGGATATTAGAAAGGTTCAATTAATTGGAAAGGATCCTAGTGAGATAGAGATGGAGTTCTAGACTTCCCAGTGTTCCCAATTCATTCAATTAAATCCTAACAAGAACATCTAAGAACAGATTCATTTAATTAATACATCAGTTACCAGGTAATGACATCCACTACACTGGTTAAATTAACTGAAATCAACCCTTAGATAACACATTTAGCAGAAAACATTAAAGGCAAGGAGAGCAGAAACATAGGGTACCTAACAAGGGTAAATCCTATGCCAGATTTCTGATGCAAGCCTGTAGAAAATGAGATGAAATGAAATGCAAGTTAAAAACAAATACAGAGATAGAAAAACATCACCGCTGCTTTAGATCAGGATCCAAAGAAATGTGCTTGTCATATTAAAGAGCAATACCAGTCAAGTACAACATTACCAATGGCTAGATATTCAGTCTGAAAACATCTTCCTCAGCCTATCTTACAACTTTACACAGAGACTATGTCCCAAAAGAAACAGCTTGCAATTCTCTGATAACTGATCAACAACCTTACACTGAGTTTCTTCATGAAATTTATGGCTCAAGTGGAGAAGAGGAGGTAAGTTGAAAAATAAATGAAGCATTAAAACTCAGAAAAGAAAGAGGGTCGAGGCCCCATTCTATTTTAAATCCTGGGAATTTATCTCTGATACTCTTTGGATGAAAGAGTGATCTTCGTCAGGCAACATTTTAATCCAGGTATGTCTCTGATGTACTCTGCTGCAACATTCTGTAGTACTTCTTGTGAATAAAAAAAAAGGTAAATAAATGATGCTAGGGTCTGCCATACTATGAATCAAATGCTCTGATAGCATCAGGACTGTTGTCAGGACCACAAATCTCCCTAGAACACGGTATAGAATACAGAAGGTATGGGCACCTTGTCCTTTGACGGAAGAACGCTCTGCTGATGTCAAAACCCCGCTATTATGATTTTCTGTGCATTGGATCCTTTGATTGATCCTCGGGGTCTTTGATTCTGGTACCTCTACCTCTAAACACATGGATTAAGGCTTAATATCTTTAATGATGTGCATAAGAACTCCCTAACTCTGTACTGATACTCTTTTTCTTTCTCCATTCTTGTGTTCTCTGTCACTATGACAGAGACTGTGAAACATGGAGGTTGATTGCTGCCCGAAACCCTGCAAAAACATGAAAATACGTTAAGAAAATATGCATGGGAAGGGTGGTGCAGATGACTGTGAAAATGGCAGCGCATCGTGGAGGAGGACGATGAACGCAGAGGGTGCTGCGGAGGAAAAAGTGCCATGGAACAGCGGGAGGTGTATATGGAGAACGGTGAGATGGCCATTTTAACGTAAAAAATTAAGATTTGAACTCTGCATGCATTATAAAGGGGACGGACGGACAAGACACGTGGAATGGGTGACGTGGTGGGATCGGTCAACGGCGGGACATGCAGTTAAATCTAGACCATTCGATCTCAGGAGGAGATCGACGGTCGACAATGCAATTGGAGGGCGACGGATGGTAGGCCGGGGTACGACTTGCTTTGGATTATTTCCCGTGTAGCTTTGCAGTGCAATCGCCGTTGGATGGGCAGCTCTGGATTGGATGGCGCACATGCATATCGCGTCGGGTTTTTTGCCGAACAATAACGTGTGATGGGGGGGTGGTTTTCAAATAGTGCACGTGACACGTGTCAGGTGGTGAGTGGAATCGCTGTCGAATGGAAAAATACTGCCAGCCCTCAGAAAGCGGTGTGATAGATACAGGCGGTTTTTGAACAGGGCGCGTTGGCGTGGGGACCACCGAGGCAGGTAAATGAACGGTGGAGATGCGATGAACGGGCGGTGAAAGAGTTGAGTGATGAATGTTGTGGGGATCGCGACGACCGTCCGATCTACACAAATCGATGGTTTAAAATATTCCTGAAATACCCAACGCGCTAAGCGATTTTTGGGCTAGCGCTCGGTTTCGGCGCTCGGGTCACGTGGGGGGAAAAAGCTAAGGGGCTAGGGCTGAAAGGTGCTAAGCCCACATATATGGAAAACATGGTTTTTTGGCCCATTTTAATGCAATTTGAGGGTGGGAAAGGGTAACGATAGAGGAAAAAAGGGGAAAATAGGCCAAACAAGGGGTGTGTGTAGGGTGTAAAGGGGATTTTGGGAGGATTTAGAGGGTAAGAGGAGAAATTTGACTAGGGAAAAAGGGTTAAAATGGGCATTCTGCAGGTATACAAGGGGAAAATTTAGGCCTTTTGGAGCACAATTTTTTGCAATCAGTGAGACTTTTTGGATGGATACAGCAGTAGAAATAAATCATAGGGTAGAGGGCATGAAGAGGCTTTCAAGGATGATGTGTCTTCAGGGGAGATGCATTCCTTGAAGGCTCAAAAACAATTTAGCCCCCTGCTTTCTTGTCAAAAATTTATAGGGGGCTAACAAGATGTTTGGAAACTATGGTTAATTTCTTATGGAGAAATTATGTCTAGATATGCAGATTTTTTTTTGGGACTTTATCATGTTGAGGGTAGAATGATACTTGTTTTGGAACTTTTAGTGGATGTAGTGGTGTGTGGTTTACACAATACCTGCAAAATAATACCCCAAGTGAAAGCATCTTCTTTATTCAAATATTATTGAAAGACATGCTTAAAAGAGAAGATGAGAGAGGGCATACCTGTCGGCATCGAAAAATTATTTTTTTAAAGGTGCGAATGTGTGGCACCGCCCTTGGGCATTATGGAGTGCTGATCATAGTGTTACAAATTACTATTTCCTAGGTGACCTTGGGCCAAAGACTTGATCAAAACTTTTGTAGTAATCAATGCGTGTGGTAACTCAAGAGGATGAGGCAACCAGGTTCCCATGTCCCTGGTATATGTATGGTGGCTTGGGGGGAGGAGGGATAAATGGATGTCTTTCTGGTGACTTATCTTCCTCTTGTAGGTATAGAATGACGCGAGGTTCATCTCCAGCTGACTGGATGGAGGGATCCTCTTGATAGGATTTTTCGATGGCACGTAAGGTGTCCCTATATTGTGGAATCTCTTGGAAATGATGGGTATAGTGTCCATAATTTCTACAGATAGTGCATGTGTGATTTGTACGCAATGCCTTGCCTTGAATTTTGGTGTTAGGCTCATTTTTATGGGAAGTTGGTGTCACGATGTCTACTGCAGAGCTAAGTAGCGGTTTTAATTTGTCCAGTTCTGGGCAGATGTGGGTAGGGTGGAATACTACGTCACATATGGTGCAGTGTGGTGATTCCCATGGCGTGATGGGATTCTCCACCTTCTTTCCTCTTCTATTGGTTTTCTTGGTCGTAACCATCAGTTTTGCAATGGGAATTTCCTTCGAAGGTATGTTTGCGACAATCTCCTGAATAGCTGGGGCATGCTTAGGATTGAGGGGGATTAAACCTATAGAGGTGATGTGCGTGACCCCCATTGTGGTACGTGAGACTAGGTACTGAACTAGGATTGCGAATGATAAGTTTGGTAGGACCACCGTGGCCATGACCTGCTGCGACGAAAAACCGGCTGGGGGGAAGAGGAAAGGAGTTTGGAAGGCAGCGTAGGCTAGAGAGGTTGTCGTGGCCAAGGACTCGGTGTCATTACTGCTCATCTTCGTGTCTTGACTGGATTCGATGCTTAATGAGGACATCATGCACCCCAGAGCCCTTGTGACATCAAGTGATGACTCAGGTATAATAGGGGGATCTCCTAGGAATGAACCTAGGATGGATGACAGTTTGAACTGGCCTGGGCCATATTCCTGGTACCGTGTAAGCGTCTCGGCAGATGTGTCTACATAGGGTAAAATGACGTTGGTATTTTTTAGGGGTCACTTTTTGCTGTGTGTCAACTGGTCCATAGTAATGATGCGGTCCTCACGGGGGAACATCATAGTTTGGAAGATGGAGGAGGCTATGGCGGATATGGCGTACATATAACTACGGCCAAGGAGTGTATTGTAATCCAATTGAGCATCCAAGACTTCAATTTCTATAAGGACCGTCTTGCCGGCTAAGCAGACCAGAACATTTTGGTAGAGGCCAATAGGAGTTGAACTGCGTCCATCGTATGCTCTAAGCGTGATGTCTGATGGCTTTAGTTCGGGAGACCCTAACTTCTGCCAGACTTTCTTTGACATGATGCATGTGGATGCACCCTCGTTAATGATACATCGGTGAATGGTGATGTTTTATAATAACACCGGTATCTGAAAGGCGAGCATCGAGTGAAGCCCAGGGGTGGCTTTATCTAAATAAAAATCCATCAGGAGCGAATCGATAGGGTCGATGGCACCTAATGTAGAAAGTAGGGCTTTCCTTTGCTTTGGGCATGATTGTAATACCTCCAAATCTGACATAGCAGTAGGATATTGAGCTAGATCATCGAAAATGCTATAGTTATGGGTTGCTTTGGAATGGTTTCCTGCCTGCCTAGTTGGTCCCTTAGCCATTTTTGGCAAAGGTTAAATAGGCATCTTTGATATGGTCAAAGGTTTTGTTGGTGCACTTGTACTAGCCCCTGACGAAATGGTGTCTGGTGGGGTATCGTAATTTCGGTTCCGTGTGTGAAAAAAAATTTCTTCTCTAGTCATGCAGATTTCATGGCTGGTTTTTCTAGAATTGTCGGGAGTTTTTTTCTTTTTCTGAGTGATCATTGTCCCTTGATGGGGGAAAGGCTCCTGCATGACTAATTTCTACTATGAGGATCCCCCTTTCCCACAGTTACCCTGTATATTTTTCAGCTCAGGGAGGTCAGAGAGTGGTGAGTGTAATGGCCGTACTCACCACATATTGAACAAGAGTGGTTCGTCCAAAGATTTTCCCTCTTGTTCTGCCTTTGGGGGTTGCTTGGCTCTTGGTTTTGATTTCGGTTAGAGTTGCCTCCAACCTGAGATCAGAGAGGGTGTTGTTGATTGTTGCCCCCTTGTCCAGGATTTCCTTTAGGCTTATTTTTTCCTTTTTTCTTAGCCACGTTAGGAGGATAATTTGGATTTTCCTGATTGTATGGTTGGCACGGTTGGACTTGGGAAGGTTGTACAAAGTTCACTCGTGCATTGTTTTGCATGGGCGAGTTTTGTGCTGGGGACTGGGAATATTGCGGTCCTTGTCCTTATTTTATGAATGGCCATTAGGGGGGAGCTCTTCCGTCAGCATGTATATATGTGTACTGGGTCCCTTGAGCCAGAGGATATGGACCTCCCTACTAATGGTGGTACGATGACGCCTTATTAGTCACATTTTCTGAAGGTGCATGATGACTTTGGTGGTTGGGTTGCGGTATGTTCTGGGTAGAATCATATGTGTACCCGAGGTATGGAACGCTACTTCTTAGGTGATTTTGGGTAAATGACCCAATCAAACCATTTGTGGAGTTCGATGTGCCTGAAAATTCTTTGTAAGTTTGTAGGCGCGGGGCATTAGGCAGGATATTGTAAATATGCCATGACTGCTTATAGATCAGTTTGAGCTGTTGGGCCTTACTAATGGCATATTCTTCGGATATGGGCTTTTGTTGCGCCACATCCTTCAAAATCTCTACGGTGAGAGTTTTAAGGAATAGGTCTAACAAAATTCGATCATCGAGTTTGGCTTTGCACAAACTATGACGTCGCCGCCATTCGTGGAGATGGTCTGAGATATGGACGACAGGTGTTTGCCTAAAGTATGTCAGTGATTCCATTCTAGAATCGTGGTGGATGGGTAGCTGAAAATAGGTCAGGAATGCAGTAGCAAGGGCGCTAAAGGTTTCATGTGTCACAGATGGCTTCTCCAAATACCATTTCGTGGCTATTCTGGTTAGGGTGCATTGAAATAGTCTTAGTCGAATAGTATCGTCAATGATGTTGTTCGACGAACACCACTGGTGGAAATTCATAACATGATTTCTGGGTTCTTCTGCTTGCTTTCCTTCGAAATTGGGAATGTTCGAAGGGAGCTTCGTGGGCATGGGAGGCCATGTAGGGTTGTGTGCAATGGGGTTGTTTTTCAACTTGGTTAAATCTGGTAAATTTAACGAAGCTAAGAAAGGTAAATGGGAGTTTGTAGTCATTGCCACTTGTGAAAACAAAGAGTTCTGGTTAGGTATAGGGTTTGTCTGCGACGTACCCTTTTGTGAGTTCACCTAGCTTCCCGAATGGGTATTATTCCTTTGTCCCCTAGGGGTTGTGGGAGGGGTGGTATGCAGTGACCCTGTGGGGGTGTTCACGGGTGTGGCGTTGGGTGACCGACGAGGGTTCACAACTAATGATGCCCCAATAAAGGATGAACCAATAAGGGTGGCAGTGTTCCGTCTTTGAAGCCTAAATGGTGAAAGACCTAGAAACCCTCTCGGTAATGGGGGGAGGTCCAAAATATGTCTAGATCGACGAGGTCCCATTGGGTTTATTCTGGCATTGAATAGGTATGGTTTTGGAAATATTTGAGAGGATAGAGATTATAATCAAAGAAAAAATCTGATCACATACATAAAACAAAGCAAAAATAAAATATGAATTTTCCCTTTAGATTAATCATATGTGACCAGTCAATAAAAAAATATGGTTTTTTGTTGTTTGCGCATGATACTCAAATCCTAGAATACCTACTCGTCCTCACGTGATCAAATGTAACTGGGCCTTGAGAAGATATCTTGTGAATGCTGGCACAATGTCCCAAAATAATTGGCAACGCCCCTAGTCAACTGAAGAAAATCGACCAAGGTTAGGGTAGAGGATCTAGTGCTGCCGGCACCGTCACCTATAGGGAAATATGCCCTAGTTTTGGACACTAAGTACCATTGTCCCACGTGAGCATTCGAGTCTTGAGCTTCTTGGTAATTCAGCTACAAGTAACAAGTATTAGAGGGGTCAGGTAGCCTTGAATAATACTGCATGCAATGGCCCTAAGCTTAACCCCCTCTGAATCGAGTCTCTGTGGCGCTACGATTTTCTTTTCCGTGGGTGGATAGACGGATTTAAAAGTTTCCTAAACAATCAAATTATATGTTTCAAGATGTAAAATGACCAAGGCAGCTTATTGGATGCCTACCCCCTTGGTCATAACTTAAACTATACATTATCTTGTGGCCCCTGTGGGAGAGTTTAGTGAGTTTAGTTAAGTTAGTTTTAGGTAGCTTTGATTTACTTAGGGTGTGAATGTGTGTGAGAAAGAGGTAAACAAGCGCATAGTTTTAACATTTGGATATGCGGTGATCCTTTTAAAAATCCCCTATTTAAACTATGTTTTGTTGTTCATTGCTCAAAAGAAAAACATGTGCGAATATGGGTCACTTACAATGTTTCCTAGTTAATGTAAATGATAAAATATAGGAAGATGGTGAATTATCAGCAGAGAATGTTCATATGCTTGCCTAGGATCACCCAAGGGTGCAAAGGCAGCAGATATTACTTGCTCTCTAGGGATAATTCGATCCTGATCCTGTATCCTAGTGCCAAAATTTGAACTAAAAGGAATGACTTTTAAACTAGGAAAATGAAAAAAGATTTAGCTAAGCAGGTGTGGACTGGGGCCACTTAATTTTTCTAATTACCGAAGTGTTTTTTGGTGCCTAAATTCAAAAAACATAAATTATTTCAGGATGCAGGTTAATTTCCCCCTACTTAAACTATGTGTTCACTTTGCGAAAATCAACTTGAAATTTTTTAAAACTAGCACCTAAACTACTAAAACGTAGCCAAGAGTGAGCTTTCAAATTAGGGGAATTTTGAGGTCTAAAATGGGCCTCCAAAGGAAAATGTACAATCAAAATTCACTTTATGAGAACCAATCACATTTTAGGGGATGACATCATCCCTAATGGTTGAGGTGGCATTGCTTGAGTTAAAGGTAATTACTTGTCACATTCTCAATGGTGGATAAAAACTCATGGTTAACCATGGTAGTGCTCTAAGTACTTTTAAAGTCAAAGTAACGTACTCATAATAAATGTCATTTCACACTTTTTGAATAAAATAATATTATTGTCATTTCATATTTCTTGAAAGAAACAATGCATATCCCTATACATTTATAATATTATATTACATTATTTTTATATAGTATATTAATTACATGTTATTATACAATTTAAATAATATAAATTTTAATTAATAACATATAATATAATTAAGAATTTATAAATTTATATTTATATTTTATTTTAAGTTATTTAAGTACAAAGGACAAATGTATAAGTTGTTCAATGATAATAACTTTTTCTTGAAAATCTCATTCTTATTTATAGTCACATCAATACAATTTTTTTATTAATTTTATTTTGGTACAACTTTTGAATTGAATTTAACTATGGTTACATGGATTTTGGTGAAAAAAGTGAATTTCCAATTCATAAATATTATTTTATTGATTTAGCTATTATTTTATTATTTCCTTAGGAGGCCTATTTTATACCTCAAAATTCCCCTAATTGAACAAGTTGTGGGACACTTCAAACAGTGTTGGCAGTTTTCTAATGGGATGCTAGTCACTTTACAAGCAAGAAATGAAGGGAAATAGAAAAAAATTACTACTTCTGGTTTCTGCACACAAAAGGCTCAGATAAGCGCGAAGGCTGCACGCTGGTCACTACTTAATGCACGTGGTCGGGCGTGTCTGTTTGTGAAAAAGCCGCACGATTTTCCTGCAAAGAAATTTTGGGAGCTCTTGAGCTTCAGCCTCTCACCGAGGGTGAATCAAGCAGTGAAGGAGAGAAAAGGGGTAGTTCCAGCCCAAATCCACAATAAAGGAAGAGGTCTCTGCAAAAAATCACAACCACATAAACTTGGAAATAAAATTAGTGGAGTCGCCAATCTTGTGTAGGTGGATTTGGCGCATGAATGTACCAAATCGAACCTGCTTAAGAGGAGTGGTTTTTGCCTCTTAAGTTCTTGGTCACAGGAAGAAAATCAAGGGATTCAAGCAAGTTAATTAACATGCTAAGAAATAAACATACTAAATAGTGAAATAGCATGCATATTCAAAAATAAAAACTAAACCAAAACACATAATAAAAAATCTCTAAACAGAGTCAAACAACTTCAATAATCCAAATGGTGGCTCTTACGTCCCCTGTTATTGAGTGTTGGTAGGAATAAAGGATGAAATGTTTACCCACTTGCCAAGGAGCCCTTAGGACTAGGGAGTTCTAAGACCCGATGCAGGGATGTCTTTACTTCCGAGCTACTTTGGCGCAAAGTCCCTCTCTCTACTCTGAAGGATTGGAGTTGTTGGATGGATGACAACTGACTCCCCTCTATCTCTGCTCCAGATTACACACTACTAGATTGCTTGGGGAAATTCTGGCCATCGTAACAATGTGTTCACCCTTTTTTCATCTCTTGGTGGTCGTTTATAGGAGAATTCAAGATCTCCTTCCCTCTCTTGGTACATTGATGAATGGTGACCCAAGAGAGGAGGGTGATTCCATTGTGTGCCACATTGTAATGTTTCGAAATGGAAATCAACAACTTTTACACCACTGAAGATCTTCTTTGTCAGAAATATGAACAAGGCTATCTCAGAGTTGGAATGAGAGGGATTTTACTGGTTATGTCACCTATAAAGAGAGGATGAGAACCGGAGGCTATCTGGCCTTTTCTCAGGCTTTGCCTATAGCTATGTAAATACTTATTCCTTAGGAAGATCTTGCTCAAAAGGATGAGCTACAACAACATCTGAACTTTAAAAAGCAGCAGCAACAATGAAATATATTTACTCATAAAATGTGAGAAGAGTGAAAAACTGATATATAATCTGTAGTAGCAAATGATATACAAAATCCTTGAGGAAAAGACCTCTCAAGGTGGGCTCAAATCAGCCTTAAAGGAAAATGTACATGCAATGGAGAAAAAACTCTGCTACATAATCCAACAACACTATAACTGCGCAGTCTATAAGGGAAAATGACTGCAAACTGATATAAATACAAGGATATAACAATATCAGCTCAAATAAAGATAGGGGAGCAAGATCTCAACCCTAGAAAACAATACAACAACAATCCTCTAAGGGATTGGCTAAAATACATAAAACAGAAAAATTCTGGAGTTGCAGTGTAGCAGCTGCAACTCAAATAAAATACAACATGGGAGAAGGATGTATATGCTGCAAAAAATGTAGAAACCTCCTCCAATGATCTCCAATGTGAAAGGATGCTCCCTCCACTAAAGACTACACTCCCCTAGTTCACTAGGTGAAATACTCCTGCAAACCCCCTCTGAAAATAACACTGTAAGAGGAAGGGACTGCGCTGGGAATGAGATGAAACAATGGCCCAATGCCAAAATATGCAATATAAGCTTCAGTATCTCCTTCACTGATCTCCTAGAGAAAGAGTGAGCTCCTCCTCTACAAAATAGCTCCGGAAATGGGTGATGGAAAATCCTCACTGCTACCCCCAGCAACTCCAATGTTTCTGCCCAAAAAAAACACTGTAGTTGAAAGAGATGGCTTTGGCCACAAATTTGGATGTGAGGAAGATGAAGAAAAGCTCCTCCAAGGCCTCCCAAGGAAGAGAAGGGCCTTCCTAAACAGGAATCCCTCTTGTGCTAAGCAGCACAAGCTATCTCAGTTCAACAACTGAAGAGAGATGCAATTCGAAATTCTCAAGCATGAATGATAAATGGCTCTCCTTCACATTTTTATGCAAGGAATTCTTCCTTGCCATGGACCCCACCCATTAGGTTTTCTCTCATCTTCTAATTTCCCTCCTTTCCATAACTGCGCAGACTTCTTGAGCAAGCTTCTCCTCTTAGCCACGTTGTTGACTTGGTCAATCATGGTCTAGTTTACTTGCTTTTGGCCCTTTTCACACTAGGGAATGCAAAATTTAGCCACTTAAGTGACTCTTTGCACCTTAGGAGAGTTTATTTTGCTGCTACATGGGCTCCCTTACCCATTTTATTTCTTTTATTAAAATAAAAGCAAAGTTAATGTTCCAATTAACATCGTGAAAAATTTGGAACATTACAGTCCTTCCCTCCCAAAGATTGCTTGTCCTCAAGCAAGTGCAAGGGTGGGACAAAAAAAAAAATCCTCCACTCAAGGCATGGAGTCTGAAATATCCTCATGTAGATCCTCCTTCCCCCAAGCAATCAACCAAGAAAAATGAGTTACTCTCCAACTGAGCAACTCCTGAAAATCATCCTCCACCTTGGGCTCCTAGAGAATAGGTGGGCTGAAATACTGAACATGGTAAGCTTCATAGCCTACCCCATGCTGTCCTCTTCTCCACTTATGATAAGTGTGTAGTGAAAGCTGAACTTGGGCTGTAATAGTGTTGCCTTCAAGAGGCAAGATGAAGTCTAGATCCCCAAGGATCTCTCCTCCAACGCTGCAAATCAAGCTGGCCCAAATCATCTGATATGTGATGAGTTGGAGTTCATCATCATATGGAATCCAAACAATCATATGGTTCACCTCATGGAAAAACAAATGGCTGAACATGGTGACCATATCATCTCCCATACTCCCCTTGGAGCATGTGCTGCAAAAAGAATGGAGGTCTTCTCTCCCAAAGGGCACTTCCACCCAATGAGTCTCTCCCTCCTCATGATACATATGGGGTTGTTGCTAATATATGGCTGAAACATAGCGGTCTTCAAGAGAGACCCAAGCCACCCCATCAAACATGTAAACCATGAAATGCCTCCTCCAAAAATTCAGACTCTCTAGATAGCTCCTCCCACATGAAGGAAAGAGGTGAAGCTTGGAAATCATGGGCTACAAATTGTTTCCCCCGAAACATACACCATGAAAAGTGGGGAGAATCATACTCCCAATGGGCATCTTAAATTCATTTCCGCCCTTCAAAACAATGCTTCCTCTGAACAACATTCCATTAGCAAAATATGGAAGCATAAGCTTATGAGAGCAAGGAGGTGAAATATAGTTCCATGCATGGAACTAGTGCAGGGCATCATTGGCCTACCTCAATATATGATGCAACAAGTTTATTTTCAGCCAATTTTCCGCTGCCACATTCATCCTGCCAGATGTGATCATTAAAACAAAATTTGGTGCCAATGGTGTACACCAAAACCCATGTGGCTTTCCCCCACAATCCACTGCTAAAATAGCCATCATATTTGCTGCAATAGACCATGAGCATAACCAAACATAGTGTATAAGAAGGAAAGATCCTCCTTGATATAATATGCTGCTCATAAAAATAAGAGAGTGCCAAACATAAATAAAATGATTACCTCTCTCATCATGTGCTTGGGTCTTTGAGCTGAAATGGCTCAAGTGAAAACTCACTGCAACAGAGTAGGGAAGTGGTTGTGCCAACCATCTCATCATCTCTTGAGCTATGCATCTAGCCATATGCTGATATACATCCATTAGGATTCCCTCCCAAGTGGACTCCTCTATCAATAGATAGTATGCATGAGAATGCATGGAAGAAGAATCCAAAGTTGCTGCATGTAGGTGTCTCCTCTTGTGCTTATGAGCCCAAGCTAAGAAGATCAAAACATAGCAAGGGATGCTACCATCCATTAATTCCTCGTCCTCATCTCCTACATGCCTCCAAGATACATCACTTGTGAAGTGGTTTGAGGGACACTCCAACAAGTAATTTAAGCTCTCAAGTGACAACGTTGTTGGCCTTTGGAGTAGGGCCACTGTCATCTCAAAGCTCCCCTCTTTGACATTAATCTTGCAAAAGACTCCTCCCATCATGCTGCTGCAAATGTAGAGCCCCTCTCATGAATAAGGTGCTGCTTGGGCATCCAAGATCAAAGAGAAATCCCCTTGCACCATGCTAGTGCCTCCTCTTGCTCCCGCAACATCCAAACAAAATATGAGAAACAAGAATGTTTGCTGCTCCTCCATACTCCCACCATACCAAATGTGATATGGGAACATGATGAATGGTAAGAAGAATGCCATCCCATCATAACGCACCCATACTCCTTTCTACTCCATGGTGTAAGTATCCTGCCATCTCCTCTTCCCTTTCAAAGCCCATGAAAAGGAATAGGTCACATGTTGGCCAAACTCTCTCAAGAGCAACCAATGTATCATGGCTTCTTGCTACCCTATATCATAGATTTGCAAGAGGCTCACCATCCTCTTACCTCCCATCCACATCCACTCAGCTCCTAGTGGATGCTTCCCATCATTCTGCAACTTGGCACCTCCCCAACAAGAGCTGCCATCATCCCAAAACAGATTATCACCTTTGCATTTCATGGGACATTGAAATGTAATCCTCTCTATGGTCCATTTCTCAAACCCCAACCTCATGTGTTGTGCATGACTCATCAAGGGTGAATGAGAATGGTGGCACAACGCAGTGTAGGTTCCCTTCTCAAAACAATCAGCATGCAATGATGTGAAATCCTCCATGATAGCTAAAAACTTAGGCATACCTTGAAGAGATTTGGAAGAATCTTGTGTTGCTGCAAGAGCTTCTTCCTCAAGTGTGTTGGCTGCCTCCATTACTGAAGGTGAAGGGTGTTATTCCATGATTATGACAGCACTGGTATGTGCCTCTTCAACTGGTGGTGAGGGCTCCTCCCTTCTTTGGCCAAATCTTCTGATCAAGATCTAAGAAAAATCAGCAAGAGTAGAAACCCTTGTATGCATCCCATGGCTGACCCACCAAATCTTTTCTTCTCCCTCAAGATGCAGCACTACAATTGCTACATTCTCTATCTATTATAGGATGTAGCAGGAAGAAAGCCTCTAGCTTCTTTACCCAAGCCTCTGCTGCAAATGTGGGTGACCCATCAAAAGTAGACAATAGAAATATATTTCCTTTCATCCTCCCAAGACTGTAGGGTCTTCTTTCCTCTTTCTGCTAAAAAAAGTGTGAAAAAGATAGAGTCTCTTGGAATACTCTAGGGTTTGCTCTATATTCAGCATAATATTCACTTAGAATTTTGAATTCCATGTGCTCTTCATGCTTCCGCTTTGCTTCTCTATGAGAATAGGAAGTGCATGGTCCTTCCTCTTCTCCTTTTTTTGTCTCCTCAACCTCCTTGGAGAGGTTCTTGCTGGATCTGAACACTGATGAGATCAATCTCATCCTCTACATCATCTTGACCTCTTCTTCTCTGAAATTCAAACTTCACAGGCTGAGCCAAGTTCGAAGATCTGATACCACTGTAATGTTCCGAAATGGAAATTAGCAGCTTTTACACCACTAAAGAGATCCTTTGTCAGAAATATGAACAAGGCTATGTCAGAGATGTACTGAGAGGGATTTTACCGGTTATGTCACCTCTAAAGAGAGGATGAGAACCGGAAACTATTTGGCCTTTTCTTCGGGTCTGCCTATAGCTATGTAAATGATTCTTCCTTAGGAAGATCTTTCTCAAAAGGATGAGATAAAGCAACATATGAACTTTAACAAGCAGCAAAAACAATGAAATATATTTAATCATAAAATATGAGAAGAGTGCAACACTCCCCTAGTTCACTAGGTGAACTCTTCCTGCAGACCCCCTCTGAAAATAACGCTGCAAGAGGAAGGGATTGCGCTGGGAATGAGATGAAACAATGGCCCAATGCAAAAATATGCAATAGAAGCTCCAGGATATCCTTCACTGATCTTCTAGAGAAAGAGTGAGCTCCTCCTCTACAAAATAGCTCCAAAAATGGGTGATGGTGAATCCTCATTGCTACCCCCAACAACTCCAATGTTTCTGCCCAAAAAAAAAGCTGTTGCTGAAAGATATGGCCTTGGAAACAAGCCTGGATGTGAGGAAGATGAAGAACAGCTCCTCCAAGGCCTCCCAAGGAAGAGAAGGGCATTCCTAAATAGGAATCCCTCTTGTGATAAGCAGCACAAGCTATCTCAGTTCAACAACTGAAGAGAGCTGCAATTCGAAATTCTCAAGCATTAATGATCAATGGCTCTCCTTCACCTTTTTATGCAAGGAATACTTCCTTGCCATGGACCCCACCCATTAGGGTTTCTCTCATCTTCTAATTTCCCTCCTTGCCAAACTGCACAGTCTTCTTGAGCAAGCTTCTCCTCTTAGGCACGTTGTTGACTTGGTCAACCATGGTCTAGTTTACTTGCTTTTGGCCCTTTTCACACTAGGGACTGCCAAATTTAGCCACTTAAGTGACTCTTTGCACCTTAGGAGAGTTTATTTTGCTGCTACACGGGATCCCTTAACCATTTTATTTCTTTTATTAAAATAAAAGAAAAATTAATGTTCCAATTAACATAGTGAAAAATTTGGAGCATTACACACATTATTCAATTATGTGCTCCCTTGAGGTCCTAAGGAGGCTTGGGCGGCTGTCCTTAGGTGGTGTGGGATCAATTTCTTGGAGTTTTCCTTGTGGTCCCGGAAGTGACTTCCGCCACTCTGAGGTCTGCATGAATTTTTGAGGAAAATTTGCACAAAGGCGCACTTATCAAAGAAAAATGCACGCAGAGGCACATTTTGCTATGGTATTGAGTGCGCAATTTGATTTTTCTCTGGACCTTAGAGATTTTTTAAATTCTCCAGATCCTCTAATGTGCCTTAGCCCTGTAAATCATTTTTTTCTGACATTTAATAAAGTCATGTTTTTAGAGGAGAGGAATAACCTGTTTCTGAGTTAAATAAACTTAGAAACAGGTTATTCCTCTCCTCTAAAAACTATTTTCACCTGCATGGATTCTCTATTCAAAAGTCATGTTTTCTTGTTCGATTTTCCAGTGAAAACACCAATGATGAAATATTTTCTTAGTACCTCTAGCCAATTGCACTAACCAATACTTTGCGTGCACTTCTTTATTCAAACCAAACTTATCCACCAGGTCAGGACTTATATAAATATACTTAGATCCATGATAAATCAAAATAGAAACAACTTGATCACAAATATTACCTTCCATCCCGATAATAGATGCATGGTTATCAACTTTCCTATTATACAATCCTGCATAAATATGAGGAATAAACTGTCCAACATACCCAACTGTCTATGCCTCCCTAACACTGTATATTTGCGGTATGCTAGCCTGATGTTGTGGAAAATCTCTCGTGCGATGATCCTTGCCACAAGTACAACACTGTAAATGCTTCCTTCCATCACCCTTGTCTTGATCCTTAGACTAAAATCTTTGTTCTATGTCAGATGCATTGAAATTTTTGTGCAGTGTTGCATTCTCCTTTCATATGTATCCTATGGTTTTCCTCTCTTCTTAAACCACTTTCCCTTATTTTTATCATTACTCTTCGAATCCTGCTTAGAATCAGTCTTATGCTTCAATTACTCATAACAATGCTTCAACTTTCTGATGGCTTCCTTCAATGATGTAGGCTCATTAAACTCAATCCTATCCTTGAATGATACCAAAAACCCACTAATGAATCTCTAATATTTTCTTTCTAATACTTAAGATAATGTACATATCTCAACAACTCTAAATACCTACTAGCGTACTCCTCATCAGTCATAGATCCCATATTCAGCTCATTGAAATCCTTTTCCCTGACATCTTAGTATCTTTCAGATAGATACTTCTTCCTAAAAAGTCTCTCAAATTCACTCCAAGTCAACTCCTCTTCTCGAATGTCTATGAAATTCTTTACATCTTCCCACCAAATGAAAGCTTTCCCTTTAAGGCGGAGTGTAACTATCATACTTTCATATTCTATGAGTAGTCATGTAACCTAAAGAACTTATTCATCCAAAGAAACTAGTATTTTTCATCTTGTGACTTATTATTTCTCCATCAAATGTAGGATGATTTTCTTTCTTGAACTCATATGGAAAGTATTGCTTATCACTCCTCATATATGGATGGTGACCGTGATGATGTTGTTATGTCTCTGAACTATAACTAGAATGAAATCCACAGTCATTACCCCTCCTGTTAGGTGTATTCAAGAACCTACCATTTGTATTCGTGTCATCCCTGCCAAAGCTGTATCCCAAATGAGACTTGCTATCATTGTTGAAATGTGCAACAAGAAGCAATGAAATTGGCATCCAGAAAGAAATTCCATAAAATGGCACCTAGAAATGGCTATCATGTGAGGCTTTTGACTTAATTATCCCTTAATTAAATTAAAATAAAATTGTAATTTGATCTCATAACAACTTGTATTAGTTAACTAAGTGAGTTATCTCAAGAATTTTGAGTTGAGGGTCAAAGCCTAAAGGTGAGCCATGTAGAGTGATTCTATTATTTTAGGGACCAGTTGTAGTTAATGCATTAGTTTGGTGCATGTGTAATCCATTAACTCAAATTAATTGAGTTAAAGTCAGTTTAACTAGTTCTAACTTATTTATGATCTAGTGAGAGGTCAAGTGAATTAATTTAGATTTAATTGACAAGTAGTGATCTACCAACTATCAGTTGTATTATTAGCGAATTGCTCGGGCACAATTATAAAGTCAGAGGAAGCCTCATGAATGATTGCGTAATCAAGGAAGGTTTATTATCCTATTTAATAGGGATTAATTGGCTATGGATTGCATGAGAAAGGTTGGGATAAGAATGGGATGAGAATTGACTAATTGTTGGTCAATTTTTCCCGAGAATCGCTAGTTAGTTTTGAGCAGGATCAAGGTGAGACGATCGGTAGAGTGTAGGATTTTTTCAGTGTGAGAAAGCATTATATTGTTTCATGATTCTTTGAATATTTAAAATATATGATAGAGGGGTTTTGAGAAGGTTTTTTTCCCTAGATACATCTTGTGTTGTGTGATTGATAATTCCTTTCTCTTACTTGCATGTGATTGAGCGATCGTGTTTTATATTCTGCAAATATAGTAGAAGGATTCGGTATCTTGTTTTAGTAAATTACATGATCGGATTGGATCCAATGGTATAGATTTTTTATATAATTTCTACATGGTATCAAAGTGCCAGGAATCACAATAGAAGAGAAGAAATTGAGTTTTTCTTGAACAGGTTCAAATTTGCAGATTTACTCTTCAGGATCCAGTAGCAGACCAAGATGTCTTTCAATGGCTTGGGACTCGAATATGCACTCGAGGGACATTAGAGTTATATTGAATGGAAGGATAGGATGGAGGAAGTGTTGGAGGACAACAGGTTGAAGGAATTCATAGATATTGATATTCCCAAGCTTGCAGCAGCAGATGCCCAACTTCTTGATGCATGGAAAAAGAAGGTAGCAAAGGCGAGAAGGATCTTGTTAGAGGGTGTTCAAGATCAAATTGTCTCGAGTTTCCATGGGAAGGAGACTCCATATGATATGTGGAAGGCCTTGATAGATATGTTTCAGAATAAAAATGACCAAAGGAAGTTAGTGCTGAAGGAAAAGCTCATAAATATCAAGAAGGAGGAGGGCGAGATGGTACCAACATACTTGGCGAAGTTCACTCAATGTCGAGATGAGATTGGAAGTGTTGGTGTGACCGTAGCCAATGATGACTTGGTGAGCCTAACACTTCAAGGCCTTCCCAAGAGCTGGAATAGTTACCAGGACTCTATGCATGGGAGGGAGAAGTTACCAGACTTAGAGCGTTTGTGGTTCGACTTGGTAATAGAAAAGATAAGGCAGAGCACTAGAGACGAGACCTTAAACACCAAAAAATAAGAATATTGTGCATTAGTGGGAAAAGGAAATAAGGAAAAGGGAAATAAATCCCAAGGTGAAGAGGGAAAGAGAGACTTGTCCAAGATTAGATGTTTTCACTATTACGAGCATGGGCACTATGCTTCGAATTTTCCACAGAAGAAGGCAAGCAAGAAGGAGCCTGCACTTGCAGCGGGTGAAGCATTAGATTCACAGTTCGAGCTTGATTTTACTCTCATTTCATGCATGTCCAATACTGTAATGGGATGCAAGTGGTATCTAGACAGTGGTTCCTCGTTCCATATGACAGGGAATAAAGATCTCTTCAGTGAATTGGAGGAGAAGGACCTCCAGCAGAACAATGAGTTTGGAGATGACGGGAGGTATAGTGCAACCGTCATAGGTACAATTACCTTTCAGAAGGATTCTAGCTCCCCTCTCAGACTAGCAGATGTTTTGTATGTTCCAGGCCTAAGGAAGAATCTTGTCTCCGTAGCAGTATTGGAAGACAGTGGTAATGAGGTGATGTTTAGAATAGGAAAGGTGTTTCTTAAAAACATATCCACAAGACAGGTGAAGCAGATCAGTTCAAGAGTCAAGAACCTGTATGCTCTCTAGGTTGAGGATGCATGCAAGAATTTGAGGAGCAAAGAAGTGGTTAATGACTTGGTGGTTGAGAGGGAGAAATTATCTCTCAACATGCAGTATAAGAAGAAATCTCAGAAGATTGTGGAGCAACCACAATTGGAGAAGGAGAGAGGAGACTCAGTGGAGCAATCCACTCAATCAGAGACCTCCAGGAGGGGAAAATTTCAAGATATATGGGTAGAGGGAGTACATGCAACTATACCTCTAGGTGTGAGGTGGGGCGATGTGCAGTTTTAATTCGAAGAATAAATTTGGGTAGGGTTCATTGAGATGGTGTGTCTCATGGATCAAACCTAGCTATGATGAGCCTAGAGTACAATAGTAGCAGGAAGGATCAGTTAGATTGATGCAGTCAGATGTCAGGAGGACATAAATCAGAGTGACAGATGTTGGATAGTGGAGCGCAGATTAGAGTTGGCAGCAGTGCAGAGGCCACAGATGCATATGTCAGCAACAACACAAAGAGTCTAGTATAAATGTGTAGTAGCTAGTAGCAGTTAGAAGAATCTAATGAAAGATGCATTATACTAATTTAGTTGTTTGGAGGCTATTTAGTTTCAGGAGAGTTGCATGTGCAAACAACACTAGAGAAGTGTTGCATGCAAGAACATTCCAAAGGTATCGGATCGTGATATATTGATTCCTTTCTTGTTGAGAGGGAGCGTTGAAATTTGCAACTAGAAACAGTGAAATTGGCATCCAAAAAGAAAATACAGAAAATGGCACCCAAAAATGGATACCATGTGAGGCTTTTGATTTAATTATCCCTTAATTAAATTGAAAGAAAATTGTAATTTCATCTCATAACAACTTGATTCAGTTAACTAAGTGAGATAGACTTAGTTAGCTCAAGAATTTCGAGTTGAGGGTCAAAGGTGAGGCATGTAGAGTAATTTTATTATTTTCATGGACCAGTTACAGTTAATGCATTAGTTTGTTGCATGTGTAATAAGTTAACTCAAATAAATTGAGTTAAAATAAGTATAACTAGTTCTAACTGAGTGATGAGCTAGTGAGAGGTCAAGTGAATTAAATTAGATTTAATTCACGAGTAGTGATCAACCAAGTTACTGATGATTCACTCTTAATAACAGCATGCATGTCAATTCTGATGATGACCCAGTTGAGACAGAGGTTAAGGGGAAGTTAAATATCAGTTGTATTATTAGCGAATTTTCCGGGTGCAATTATAAAGTCAGAGGAAGCCTCATGAAGGATTGATCAGTCAAGGAAGGTTGATTATGCTATTTAATAGGGATTAATTTCCTAGGTATTGTGTGAGCAAGGCTAGGCTAAGCAGGGGCTGAGAATTGGCTAAGTGTTGGTCAATTTTTCTTGAGAATTATTAGTCAGTTTTGAGCAGGATCAGGGTGAGACGATCGGTAGAGTGCAGGATTTTCCCGGTGTGAGAAATAATTGTATTGTTTCATGATTCATTAAATAAATTTCTTAGGTGGTTTGATTAGTTTTCCCTTTAGATTGATTGTTAACCGAAGAAATATTTTAAGTGAAAGACGACTTAAACCAGCAACAAATAAATGAGTAAATCACAGCATAAAACAAAGAGAAGAAGAAGCAAACAGTTGATTACGGAGTTCATCCCTAGTGGACTACATCTCCGGGTCCGCTTTCAAGTGGGCGTCAGCTTTATTAGGATTGATTGTGAGGAATTTATTTACACAGAAATGAATCAGAATGACTGTGCTCGCAGGCAATTCTATAATCTGTAAACAAAAATTACTCTCTCTCGCCTTTCTGATGACTGTCTCTGTGCTCAATTCCGACACCCGACGGCTGAGCAATGCTGCAAACAAAACTGCCTCTATCTTGATAAAAACTGAAGTTCAAAACATTCCTGTCCTCAATCGAAACTTTGTCATGGTTTTTATAAGCTAAAATCGAACCTCTGAATACCAGATTTAGAATATGGTTGAGAAAAATTTGTGATAAGGGTCTCGAACCCTATCTCCATATTCAATACCTAGGATAAAGGTGTTGACCTTAGCGTTGAATTAAAATAAAAAAAATCCAAAATAAACTATATGATAAAATATTTAACTAGGCGGCTTGCTAACCGGGCAGAAAAGATTTACATGGCATGTGAATAGCATGGGCGGACAGGGATAGCACCGACAATTACGATTTCCACTGGTGGCTTTGGAAATAACTGTCACATAACAACAATCCCGACGTGGTTTTGTAACTGCGGTCAATGCAACTTTTTTATCTGCTGCAGTTTCTGATAAACATGTTACATGGCAACCATTCTTGACACGGCATAACTGGCAGACATATCCAAACAACTCCCACCGCGTTCAGACATGTCACATACTTCGACATGATCTATTAACCACACGGTTAGCTGTTAAGCGTTGTGGGTTTAATAATGTTTATTATAATGTTTCAAACTTATATCACCCGAACCTTATTACAAGGTCTTTATAACATAGCACTTAGGTTTAATGTTTAGGTTTTAACATAATTTAATATGCGCTTTAGGACTTAGGAATAGGTTTATGTGTATAGGGTTTAAATCTAGGTTAGATTTTTAACCTTAGACTTTTACATGTATAAGGTATTTCACCATTTTAACCCAAATTAGAAACATATAATAACCATAACACTGAATAACCTTTCACTGGAGAAACTGACAGAACTAGAGGATTGAAGACTAAACTAGATTGGTTGTAATTGGAACTCTGTCAATTTGCACTAATCAAGATCCTCCTGGATCAATCCTCTCCACCTGAAAGCTTTTGGACTATAAAAGATTGATTTTAAGTAGAAAATAAGTGAGGATACAACTCCCTCACTTTTCTGATTTCTATCCTCTTTGCCTTATTTAGATTTATGCCCTTGAGTCTCACTTGAAGATATTCCACATCTCGTCGCCTGGAAGTATGAAATCTTCTGTCCAAGATGGTGTCTTCCTACAACTCTGTCATGTACTCAGGTGATTAATCGTCAATAGAAGGGATCTGTATATCATCCCGAGAATCAAAAATCATCGGAGGTTCATACAACTTTAGACTTTCAACATTCACAACTGAGTAAATATGCATATAAGGCAGTAAATCTAATTGGAATGCATTATTGCCAATATTCTCAACAAATTTGAAGGGACCATGCCTGATTAACTTCAGTTTCTTACCTTCCCCTTTCAACCTGACTTTGCTGATATACAACCATACCTGATCATTGACCTGAAAATGATGATCGACTTGATGCTTGTCGTGGCGCTATTTGAACTTGTCTTGACTCTCTTTCAATTGATTCCATACTGCCCTATGTATCTGTTGAGAAGAATGATCTCTCTTAATAACTTGCGATTTTCCATTCCGCGGTATGCACAACTTACCCAAATAATATAAGAACCTATCATCAATATGATAATTGTTTTCTTCTATCTGAGTACCACGAGTTAGCGATTCATAACTTTCTTTGAAATTATTATCAGTATTATACCGTTCTACATAGATTTCATGTTTCAATGAACTATTCTGCAGAACTAATGAATTATTCAAAGACAGTCTATTCATCATATCACCTACTTTATTTATCACACCCTTCTTGTTCTCAATTTCTAAGTGAATTTGCTGAATAAATCCCATCCAACTATAGTGAGATTGTTGCAACTTAGTATATGACTGAAAGTATTGAATCATCTGATAATCTATGTGAATCACTGTTTCCATTGCATTATTACTAACATGTGTTTTAACTTCAAATGGATGTTGATGATCTAATAATTTTGTGAAGTTTTTTTGCTTAAATGAATCAACAGATTTAAAATCGACACTTATTCCCCATGTACTGTTTTTCTTATGAGCCAAAATTATGGGTGAACTGTATGGAGATGAACTGGGTTGCATGAATTTCATCCTTGAAATTTTTTGATTTATTTCTTTACACTCTATAACTGAATTGTGACACATTCCATTATTAGGGGCATCAGACATCAATTGCATCTCATGTGATATTTCATTTTTATGAAGTAGATGTTTTGGTTCTTTAACTAGATCTTGAAATGAATCTACCTTTTTAACCAAATTACCTTCATACTGAAATTCACAACTTGAAAAAATATCATTAAGATCCTTATGTTGCTCTTTTATCGACATGAGTATGTATCTCTTAGTTGAACTAATTAAGCACTTCATCTGATTAGCATTTATTAAATTCAGGTGATTTTTAGTTTTATGTGCCCGAACGATGTACTTAATCCCATATTTCTTGAGATGATACATATGTTCCTTCCTAAAAAATACTACATCACGGCCATAGAGATAAGGGCTACCTAAGACAATTCCACATATGTCTAACGATATCACATCTAGATCCACTTCGTCAATATAGTTAGCTGTGATTGCAAATTTTAACCGACACTGTTTGGTAACATGAATTTGAGATTGTTCCTTTAACCATACTAAAGGATATGGTTTTGGATGATTATGTGTTTTCAAACCCAATTGTTTAACCAGTGACTCAAAAATCAAATTTGCTTGTGATCCCATATCGAACAATGTATCTATCTTAGTATGCTTTGAAGTTACCCTTATATGAAATAACTTGATTCTTTTTCCTTCATTGAACTGTGTGATATTTGAAGAAGCATAAGTAATAGCTTCAGAAATTTTACCTGTTGTAACCATAGCAGTGATTTTTCCTTCATCACCTAAATCAGATCCTAAGTCCAACCCTTGTTGGATTGTTGTTTCAACCTTCTTTTCACCTTTCTTTGTTTGGAACTTCTTTGGCTTTAGTTCCGGATGAAGTTTCCAACACCTAGCTTCATCATGGCCGATCCTTTGGAAATGTGTACAGGTAGGTATTTCATCTTCCTTCTGAGTTGTAGAAATCTTCTTTCCCTTTAAATTGCCATTATTTTTGCTATCTTCAATTTCCATCTACTTGGATGTCTTTGGTGTAAAATTCAAAGTTCTACCACATGATTCGACATGAATAGCTTGAGAAAAAACTTCATCAAAATCATTAGGATTGACCATTAATAATGTATGCTGCACTATGAATGAAAAATGCCAATACAATTCAACAAAGTTTCTTTTGTGTCCAAAGAAATACCAAGTGCTAACACTTTCTTTCTGAATTCCTGTGTGAACTCTTGAACATTCTGTCCCTTACCTTGTCACAAGTGCTGCCAATCAATTACAGCTTGCTGTGTGTAACCTAACGGATAGAATCGTTTCTTTAGAGCTTTTAATAACTTCGTCCATGAGTCGATAACTTTTCCTTTACGCTTTAAATCTATCTGTGTCTTACTTTCCCAACAGATCAAATTATTACCCCCTATTCTAAGAGTAGCTAATTGGATCTTTGTCTTATCATCAGTAATATTTTGAATACGACAACAGACTTCTAACTGTTTTACCCAATTATCTAGTTTCTCATGTTTTATTTCACCATCATACACAGGAAATTCGAGCTTAACATCAAGTTTCAAAAGTGGACTGTTAGGTTTCTTTTCTTTTCCTGATTCAAAATTAGAAGTAGAAGATGAAGAAGAAGATGATGGAGATGATGGAGGAGAAGGAGATTTATTTGCCTTGCATTTACCCTTGTCTTTCTTTGATGCCTTTGATGATGAGGCTGCATCTATCGTCTTCTTGTCTTCATATAATTATTCCAACATCTACTGCATATTTAGAAACATCTGCTGGATTTGATTCTCATACATGGGTTTCTTTTCAGTAGCTTCAGGAGTCTCAACGGTCTTAGTCCCTGTCATCATTGATTGATGAACGACTTTCTGCTTTCTGATCTCTGGATTGAATTCCTCAAGCTCGCCTTTTCCACATTGCACTCCCAACCTGGTTAACATCCACTAAAAAAAATTACAAATCACAACCTGCTCTGATACCAAATATGATCTGAATGTGATCGAATAAAGTGCTTAGGTAGTTTGATTAGTTTGTCCATTATATTGATTGTTAAATAAAGAAATATTTTAAGTGAAAGACGACATTAACCAGCAGCAAATAAATGAGTAAATAACAACATAAAATAGAGAGAAGAATAAGCAAAAATTTGATTACGGAGTTCGTCCCTGGTGGACTACATCTCCGGGTCTGCTTTCAAGTGGGCGTCTGCTTTATTAGGATTGATCGTGAGGAATTTATTTACACATAAATGAATCAAAATGACTATGCTTGTAGGCACTTCTGGACTCTGTAAACATAAATTAATCTCTCTCTCCTTTCCGAATCCTATCTTTGTGCTCAATTCTGACACCCGATGACTGAGAAATGCTGCAAACAAAAATGCCTCTAACTTGTTGAAAACTGAAGTTAAAAACATCCCTATCCTCAATCAAAATTTTTTCATGGTTTTTATAAGCTGAACTCGAACCTATGAATACCAAATAATTTGTGATAAGGATCTCGAACCCAATCTCCATATTCAATACCTAGGATAAAGGTGTTGACCTTAGCGCTGAATTAACATTAAAAAACCCAAAATAAACTATATGATAATCTTTAGCTGGGCGGCTTTCTAACTGGGTGGAAAAAGATTTACATGGCATGTGAACAGCGTGGGCAGATAGGAATAGCACTGGTGGTTACAGTTTCCACTGGCGGATTTGGCAACAATTGTCATATAACAACAATCCTGACGTGGTTTTGTAACTGCGGTCAATACAACTGTGTTGTGTGATTGATAATTCATTTCTCTTACTTACATGTGATTGAGCGATCGTGTTTTATATTCCGCAAATATAGTAGAAGGATTCAATATCTTGTTTTAGTAAATTACATGATTGGATTGAATCCATTGGGATAGTTTTTTTATATAATTTCTACAATCCTGTTTCCCATTAGTTATTTCCTCCCATCCATGACTGGTCCTAAGTGGTCCCTGCCTTTGCAAATTTGACAAACTCTAAGGAATCACCACATTAAACTACACTTGTTTCTCCTATGACCTAGCAAGTATTTCCCGTGACTGAATTATTTTGTTCTTATCTATCTTACAACTTCTAATCTCTACTTTCAAACTTCTTGATGTATCTGCTAGGTCATGGGATTACTCATCACCATGCTACTCATATAATATATAGGGAGAATCACGTGAACTGTAATCCACCATTTTTCTTGTCATATTTTATCCTCTAATTCATGAAAATATACCGTGTCAGATAAGCCAAACATAACATAATCAACATATCTCAGTGAAGTTTAGGGGAGGCTATCTCATCTACAAGATGAATCCAGATTAGAACAACATTTCATCAAACTCTACATGACAACAATACTGAAACAATCACTATCACAATGCATGAATAACAAACACATATACAATTTACATGGATGCATGACAAACACATTCCACCTATCCAGTCAAAGTGTTTGAACTTGAGAGCTCTGATACCATTTTGTAACCACCCCTCCCACATTTATCCAATTTCAGGAGCCTGCCCAGGTAAACATGATATGGAAATATACTATGACATGACCTAAGCTCATAGCTTCATTAAGGAAGTGGAGTCAAAAAAATGAAAGATTACTAACCTTCCTCAGGAGCTACAAGACCCCTAGGAGCTAAAAAACCTCTCTAGGTGCCCAAATCCCGAGTTGGATTTATTTTTCACTAACCTGGACTTCTAATAGCATGCAAAAGCATGCAAAAAAATGTTTATAACCCTCCAGTAGCATGCATAACACTTCCTCCATGTGACTGCAACCCAAATTTTCCAGTTCTGAGGGTGCGGTTCCAGAATCTGAGCCACCTTTTCGGGGCTAGTATCCATACCACTCCCAGATCTTGATGAGAATTTCTATAACAATAAATGACACAAGGAAAAAGACTCTAACACAAAAATTGAGCAAGGAATTTACCTAACCAGACCTAACCATGACAAAAATTTCGTTAAACATATGGTGAACATGTAATCTACATGTCATGAATGCATATTTAAACATAGGGGCCTGATTCTTATTTGAGAGTCGTCAAGGAGGTCTAATTCCCTCTCATAATAAATGTAATAACATCTATTAACTCATTCATTCATTAACCATTCATCAAGAAATCAAAACACATCAAGAGCCATATCCCATATACATATTATAACCAACAAATTCACAACATATATACCATGATAAAAAAACCATCAAATCCACATAATAACAAGTAAAATTACTCATGGAAATAAAAGAGGAAAATAGATCGTATTAACATACGAAAATCCAACCAAGTCAGGTACTTGTTGAAATGGCACCCCGAGGGGGCTTCTAGTTTAATTCTCCCTTAATTAAATTGGAAGATAAATTGTAATTTCATATTATGACAACCTGTATTAGTTAACTAAGTCAGAATGATTGAGTTAGCTTAGGAAATTCAAGTTGAGGGTCTAAGAGGATGCATGTAGAGTTCTCCCATGATTTAAGGGGGTCCAGTTACAATTATTTGTGAGTTTTAATTAGTTAACTCAAGAAATTGACTTAAAATATGATTTAATTCACAAGTAGTGATCAAACCGTTAATTGATAATTCGTTATAAATAGTTGTTGCATGTTAGTTCTAAGATATACCCAGTTGAGAGTGAGGTTAAAGGGATGATAAATATCAGTTTTATATTTAGAAAATTGTACAGGTTAGTTATAGAGTCAGTTGGAGGCCCAAGAAGGATTGCACAATAAAGGCAAGGGATTTTACTATTTAACAGGGATTGAATTCCTTAAGGAATGCATAAGAAAGGCAGGTGGTGAGCCCTGGTATTTCACCAAGAGTGCTGCAACTCCCAGGGGTTTCCCTACTTTACTTTATCAACTTGGGGTTCATACAAAATCTGAGGTGACAATGCTATATATGCAGCAGATGCATTCTGTTCATGTCATCCTCTTCTAATTTAAGAAAGGGTGTTATTCCTTAAATTATGAGAAAAAATTGAAAGTAAATTACTGGAAGGAAATGAAAGAAAGGAAATTAAACTAAAGTGATGAAAATAAATTACAAGAATGAAACTAATTTAATTGGTAGAAAGGGAAATGACTAAAAAGAAACTAAGCTAACTTGCTGAAAATAAATGGAAGAAAGGAAACTAATTCTAAACGACACTTAACTTGGCCAAATGGCTAAATGCATTCCACTTATCCTATGATCTATATACCATACTCTTATCCATGCAACTAAACTATCCATGACTTAATTGTAACTAAAAAGAGTGAATTTGGAGCTTGGAGGAAGAAAAAGGGCTAAAAGAGCGAATTGAGGGCACATGAAATAGGGCTTAGAAATGGAAAGCGGGAGTTAAAACCTTATAAAACTTTATTATAACATGAGAAATGACTTTGGAGCAGAAAAAACTCAAAAGTGCAATGGCAGAGTGCAATGAAGGACAAAATTTGCGATTTGCGATGTCGCAATCGCAACTTTGCAAGTTTAAAAGGATAGTAGTAAGGATTTAATGGGAATAAAATAAAATGTGCGAAGTGCGATTTGCGATGCAGTAAAGGTTGCGTGCTGCGATTTGCGATGTGGTAAGTTCAACGAAGTGCGATTTGCAATACGGTAAAGTTTGTAGGATGTGATCTGCGATGTGGTAAGTTCAGCGAAGTGCGATGGGGATGACGTGGCGGTGAAAAGAAGAAAGGGAAAAGTTGCAATTTTCAATATGTGATATCACAATCAAAACGAACGAATGGTCAGTGCTAAAGTAAATGTTAAATATTGCGATTTTCAAAGTGCGACGTACGATGGAGGGAGTCTCGAGCAGGAAGGCGGAGGTCGGGGTTTCGATGGTTTTCGAGCGTTTTTGCGTTAAAACGAGTCTGACGACAGTGACCAGCAGAATGAAGGAATAAGGTAGGAAATCAACGAAGGATAGCGTTAAGTCTTCAAGGCAAAAGGTAAGCGGTGCGAAGTGTGATTTGAAATTTCAAAATATCGTAATCATAAGGAACGAGCGGTAAGTGTTAAAGGTAAACGTTAAATGTTGTGATTGTGAAGTGTGATGTACGGTGGTGGGAGTCTCGAGGATCAAAGGTAGAGGTTGGGTTTGCGGTGGTTCTGTATGGTTCTTCATGTGTTTTTCGTAAAAAGGGTAAGGTTGCTGTGAACGGAGAAAAACAAAGAAGTAAGGCTGAAGAGCTTAAGGGTGTTCGAAAGAAGGTAAGTGTAGTGATAAGGTGAGAAGTAAAGGAGGTGTTGCACTGAAAATTGTCATCCTGATATTCTTCTATGTGTATGAGCTCATTATCACTCATACTTCCTCCTTTGCAAGTCTAGCATACCAGTTCTTCATGTCAAACCTTGAAAATAAGAGAAAAGTTCTTAAAAATCTCCTTAACTCTGGTATCGCACTTTCTCTTTATCTTGCCTGCGGTCCTGCACCTAATGTTCATGACTCCTGCGTATCTGAACGCACTTTCTCTATGTTATGGGTGCCGACCCCTGTAAAATATTAAAAGGGCACAAGTAAACTCAAAAATATCACTTTCAGTAAATTCTAGAAGCCTCTAGAAAGAATCTTGCGGTGGCAGAACCGCTCTTTTGAGGTTTCTGTGTCCCTTACCTTATGGAGATAACCCCTTGATGTGAGGAGCTTATCCCTTTGAAGGAGGATTCTATCCCTTCATGGTTGGAACTGAAACCTCCTCTTTTCCACTATAAAAAGAGGCATTGGGTAGCCTCAAGGGGAGTTCAAGCTTTATAATTATTTGAGGTTAAGTGCTGTTGGGATTCAGACTCATTTAACTGAGTTTTTTGTGAGGAGAGATCACATACCTCTATCTGTCTCAGTTGGAAGAGTGCAAGGCTTGTTAGAGTAGAGGAGATTCCTGCTTCGGACCTCGAGAAGGTTTTTTCAACATCAAGGCTAAGGTTGTAAGGTTTTCCTTCTTTCAAAGTTAATACAAATGAATTCATTTTTCTCAATAAGCTGTTAATTAACTGTTTATTTCATGGATTCCTTGATCACCATGGTAAGCATGATTTATGATGTTTAATATACAGGTTTTATTTAATGTTTGCTTTTTTTTGACTGCAGGTTTATGAAGATAACTCCTTCAAGTGCACGAGGGACAAAAACTTCGAACAAGCATTGGATCTACGGTAAGTCCTTAACACCCTTATAGTATTCTTTTGTAAATCGCATATGTTTAGAGAAAGATAGGTTTATTTGGATGTTTGTTGCTATATTACCTTTTGGTACTAGGGATATCGATCTTGTCTGCAAGATTGATTAATCCGCCCAACAAATTGGCGACTCCGCTAGGGATGCATCTTGTTGTTTTTGGTTCTCTTTTATTTTGATTTGAGGAAAAATTTTTCCTGGTTTTTGATTGATGGATATTTGCCTCGGTAGCTTAGGTTTCCTCTATTTTTGAAATTTTAGAAATATTTTATGTTTTTCTTGAACTTTTCTGGGGACCGCACTTTGTTCTTTTGCACAGTGCAGGCAGTTTCACACTTTCCTTAAGTAACCAGTGCGGGACCGCACCTGTTACTTCTGGGAGCATGCAGACCCTATTAAAATTTTGGAAAAACTCCAGATTTCTTTTTTCAGTTTATCTTTAATTTTATTTAGATTTTTTAGTATCTTCCCAGATTGGCGTTTCTGTCAAAAGCCTTTTGTGAATGAGTTCCAGCAGTATTTATGTTTTTGATGATTTTCTAGAAGTTTTGCAAGTTGGATTGTTTTTCGTTTGGTCTATGTAGTGACTCAAAGCATTGGAAGTTTGAAATACCTCAGATTACATTGGTATTTTTTCCTTCTTGCTAAGTCTGACCTAATTGTGAAATCCATCCTTTATTGAGAAATAGATCTAGTTGTTTCTTTGCAAATCTTCGAAAAAACTTTGTTATAGGTTTTGAATTTCATTTTTATAAAAGAAAACATATCTGGATGTTTTTTGATTTGTTTGTTATTCTAGACAAATAGATCCTTAGTTTACTGAAAAAATAAGTAAAACATTCTTCAAAAAAATATTAAAGCTTTTATTCAATTAGATTTTCAAAGTTTGTAGATCTCAAGATTAGTTTTTGTAGTTTTGATTGTTTTTAAAATTTGTAGATCTCTTTTGAAGGAAAGTTGTTTTTGTAGTTTTGATTCTTGAAAGTGAAAGGGTTTTATTGTGAGATTTGATTATTTGTCTTGTTTTGAGTTCTTATTGAAAAGGAAAAAATATTTTCTTCCATTTATTCTTCATGTTCAAAGAGAGAATTGTTTCTTAAAAGAATTGCATTCTAGAACTCTTTCTTTAGCTAGAATTTCATTGAAATAAAAACCAATTGATTATCATTTTTAGGTGCATTTTTAGTGTTTTTGGAAGTCGAGTCTTCACACCATAAAAGTTTCATTTCCATACCTACTGACTTAAAGAACAACCCATAAAAGTAACGCTTAATTAAAATTCATCTAGTAATCTTTTTATTTCTAGGGCTCTTACCACTAATATAGCTTAGGCTAGTATCTTGGAGTAGGGAGTAATTAACTCTCCAAGATAGTAAAAAAAAACAAGTTAGATAAATATTGCGGTAGGAAATAAATCCAATTGTAATTGGTACAATCTGGGAAGCTTCTCTTAAAGGAGTTAATCACGAGATCATATCCGAACCTTTGAAACAATCAATTCTGTTTCATTGGGAAAGATAGAAGATCTGTGCGCGTTACAAACGGTAAACCTCAGATTAACCATTTTCGAGGAGCCTGGGGTCACTTGTCGGCAAACCTCGGATTAACCATGTCGAGGAGCCTTCAAGGGGATTGAGCTTTGTTACTCTACCCTTGCGCATGGAATCGGATCGTAGACTGTTCCCCCAGTTGTATTTGTTACTGTTGGTAACCTAAGTGTCCATAAGCTTAAGATTATTTCCTAAGGTGATGGTGAAGGAAAGATATCATTGTACCTGGAGCAGACGTTGACTAGACTCACTTGGACTCTCTGGGGGGTTCTCTTCACATGAGATGGTTTTGTGAAGAAACTTGTGCCAGTCTGTTTCATTAAGCAGGTTGTCGAGGTAACTGTTCCAACCGCCCTTTTTGTATTAAATTTCTACTAAGTTGGATTTCATCACCAACTAGTGTTTTTAGTACGGGAAGTTACTGTTTATGTGTGGCCCTGAACTCTTAGATTTTTAGGCGTGTGATTCAACTGTTTGTTTCTTTAGAGACTTTAGGTGTTTTTATTGAGATTTTCTTTGTTTGCGTGTGATTGGTTAATACTTAATCATGGTAGAATTACCGAGACAATCCCGGAGACTTCAGGGGAAGCCCCCTGAATATACATCAAGTCAAATTGAAGGGTTGCATGCTCTAGTATCATCTAGTAGTGGTAGAATTGGATCAACAGAAATTGGAAGTTCATCTATAGTTGTTCATCCTGATCATCAAATACCCACAACAGAACACATTCAAGAACCGATTTCAGTTTCGGAAGTCACTGGTAGTATTTCTCCTTCCAGTGAACTAGCTGACGAACCTGAAATTTCTAAGCCTAAAACTGAACATTCTGTTTTGGAAACATCCTCAGGATATATTACACCAACTTCTAGCAATCTTGGTTCACCTAGGGTAAGAAATATTGTTACTGAAGGTCTTCCATCTGGCCTTATTTCTATTGAAGAACTTTCTAGTCCAGACGAAGAGATATCTCTTCCCGAATCCCCCCAGTCTTTAAATCTTAGGGAGCGTGAATCCATTTTCTACAGCCCTATTCGGACTGACGCTTGGTATCTATCTTTGACAAAAATTTTAGAAAACTCGGGTCTTGATTTTTCTCCACCTCGAATTCCATTTCATCCTACGCCCAGAGGTTACTATCCTTCATCCATTATGGCAGGAGAGTCATCTATATTTTCCCAGACACCGGAAGCATTTTTACACGGTAGTCCTTTTGTTCCTTCGGGATATTAGGCTCTGTCTGGTAATTTCTCTGGAGCAGCTCCTCGATCGATTGAACAAGTATTATCATATGATATTAATGGAATTAAAACTGAAATGTCAAATGTAGAGAAAATCTTTATGATGTCTGGTAATATTTTGAATCCTCAACCTCAAGGTAGTCAGTTACTTCCTGGAGGACAATTTCAGGAAAGTTAGTTACTGCCTGGGGGGCAACCTCAGGGTAGTCAATTACTGCCTGGGGGGCAACCTTTAGGCAATCAGTTACCACCTAGGGGGCAACCTCAAGGTATCTTTTTCCCAAGACAAACTGTGGGACAATATTATTTTTGAGAACAACCTCAAGGATAGTACATACCTCAAGGTTATCAACCTTCAGGACAATACATACCCCAAGGTCAACCCGAAACTCAATATGTTCCTCAAGGTCCTTATCAACCCCAGTTTCAGTACGCACCTCAGGGTTATCAACCTCAAGGTCAGTACCCAATTCAAGGTTTTCGACTGCCTTCTGGTCAATCATCTGTACAAGGAACCAAAAATTTACCACTTACTTATCAACCCTACGTTCAACCAGGCTATGATCCTTACGTTCAACCTTCTACGGGACAATACCCCAGAAAAAAAATGGTGTGGGATCCATCCCAATTTCAACAGCCTATGCAACCTAATGTGCAGTTGTCTTCTCAACCTAGACAACCTTTGGTTTCTGGTCCAACCCAGCAACCTGTTCAGTCTACTATTCAAACCCCTGCACCTGGTTCTGTTCAGCAGTCTGGGCCTAGTACACCTCAGACTCTGCCTCAAACTGCTGCAACATTTGTTCAACCTATAACACCTATCTCTGGAGTATCTGTAACTCCAGTTTCTACTATCCCTGCATCCGTGCAAATCCATCAAGTCTCTGTACCCCAGTTAGGACCTACAGTTCAGACTTTGGTCCAGATACCTACGGGACAAGCTAGTACAAGTACAATTGTCACAAGTCAACCGCAATTCACGTATCAACCGTACTAAGGATAGTCTCAATTCTGTCTCGTTTCAAAAAACCCAGCTTATCAATATCAACCATACCCTGGCTATACTTATCAACAGCCTCAACAACCCCAGTTTGGTCTAGTTAATCTTGGTTTCTCGGGAGGTTACACAATTCCTAATGCAACTCCGATTCCCAGTTATCCTGGGTATCCTCCTCCTGGAACTACTTTTGCTACTCAAGGTTTTCGTGACCCTAACCGTCAGTTACCATTTATTGCAACTTTGGAGTTACTTGATTTGACATGCCTTACGAATGATACAATTTTCTATTATCCGTACTGGCCGCCAATGCCGCATAAGTTGCCTAGTGATATACTGAAATTAGAGGGTAAGTCAGGAGAGGATCCATCAAATCATGTTATGAATTATCACCTCTGGTGTGCATCTAATTCAATAGTTGATGATTCAATTCTCTTACGTCTTTTCCAAAGAACTCTTATTGCTCTTGCCGCCAAATGGTACATTGAGTTACCATGAGGCTCTTTTAATAATTTCAGTCAGTTAGAAACTACCTTCTTGTCTCATTTTCAATTTCCTGTCAGATATGACAATGGCATGGAACTATTGACTTCACTAAATAAATCCACTTCCACGTATATTTCTGATCATATTCATGAATGGCGACGTAGAAGGTGTTTGGTGAAAGTTTACATTCCGGATCAAATTTTGGTGGAATGGTTTGTTAAATCATTGTTACCCAAAATCACTGAAGATGTAGCTAAGGTCGGAGTTGTTACTGAGGAGCAAGTCATTCATCAAGCTCAGTACCTTGACCTCGTCTATATGCAGTCAGGTACTTTACATGAAAAAATCCCCGATCTTCCAAAACAAGGTCAAATAACTGCAGCTCCTTCAGGGTCTCATGTCGCTGATGGTATGATTGGTATGGTTAATACTAAAAGAAAGAAGAAATATTCAAAGAATTCTTCTCCTATTATAACTTTACCTGATTCCCCGAAAGGAGAGTCTTCCCCCGAAATTTCTGTTGACATTCATGTCATAGAGACATCTACGTCCAAATCTAAATCTGGTGGTAAAAAGAGAGGGAAGAATAAAAACCAAAAAAATTCAAAAGAGAAAACTGATAAAAATGAATCCAATGACGAGAAATGCAAGCCTCGCTATCCTTGTTACATTTGCGACGAGGATAATTTTACTAAAGAATGCCCACATCGAGCAGAGGTTTCGAAATTCGTTAAAAGTTCATAACAACCTGCTGTCTTGAAGGATCCTTTTCCCACTCAAGATAGTAAGATGGTTGGTTCTACCTCGAATGCCTCAGAGGAAACTATTCTGATGATGTCTCATGTCATGATTGCGATGTGATCGCAAGATTATGGTAGTAAGAATCCTGTTGATGGTAAAGAAGCAGAATATTCTAGTACAAACACATTAACTACACCTCCTCCTGTTTCTGGTTCGCTACAGATCGAGAAACCCAATCCAGACTAAGTAATCAAACCACCTGCTAAAGGTGTTCTTCGTAAATCAGCTTTCAATCCACATGCGAGAGCTGCTCATAATTACAACATTGTTGAGGACTTAGTTATTTCCCCTTCAGTAATGTCGGCTTTGGAAGTGTTGCAATCATGCCCAGCACAATGTAAATTACCTTTTTCTGCCATAGGAGCTGTCGATATTCAAGACTCAAACCTAATAATCTTCGATTTAGAGAATAGTACACCTCGCCTACCTCACGAAATGGCTTTCCAAATTCTAGTATTAGTAAAAAACAGACCGATCTTTCGAACTGTAATTGATGAGGGAGATTCAACGTGTATTATGTCGATCTAGTGTTGGAAATCACTTGGTTCTCCTACACTCAATCAGTCTCCGACAATTATAAAGGATTTTGATGGCTGAGGTTTTCATCCTTTTGGTATTTTGCAGGATTTACCCATAGGGGTCGAAGGTAAAACCGTAAATCTAGATGTGGAAGTGGTTGATGCCCCTCTAGATTACAACCTTCTCCTGGGTGGTAGTTGGTCTTATGCTATGACTGCTGTTGTTTCTTCAGTCTTTCGGCTTATAAAATTTCCACATCAAGGAAATATCATTACAATAGATTAGTTAACATATTTTTCTTCCGATCCAGCCTCTACAGAAACAATCTAGCACGTCGGTAAAACAACTATCCCTTACAAGGATGTTGGAGTAGGTTTGATTAAAGATTCTAGTTTGATAGGAACTTTTTCCTTTCCTCCTCCTAACATATCACCTTCTATCGTAGCTATTCATAAGATTTCATCAAATCCTATTATGTTTTATGATCCTTGGATCGTACCTTTCGATTCCGAATTAGATTCATTTGATGGCACGATGCCTTTGAGTCCATTTGACATTGCATATCAGGCTGTACAGTCACTTTCCGACCCTTCTTCAACTGAAACTGATCCAATGAATGGGATCCATGAGGAATCACTTTCTATATCTAGTTCAGCCACAACGACATTTCCCGATCTTGTTCATACTGATGAGAAAATTCGTGAACTTTTGTCTGTTGACGATTTACCATGGGAAGATATGCATCACCGATCTTCATTTTTACCTGAACTTGATCATTTTCAAGATGATTTCGCTTCTATTTTTACTGATGAATATGTCAAAGAACTACAGAATCCATTGCAAAATCCTGATTCTGAGTTAAATTTGGAAAATATCTCTCGAACGATTCCAATTGACATTTCAATAAAGCCAGGAATAATTGAAAACATTCATATAGGTGCTTGCTGTATGGAAGATGAAATTCAAACTTATAAAGCCCTATTTCAAGAATTTAGTGACGTGTTTTCCTGGTCATATGAAGAAATGCCAGGAATCGATCCATCAATTTTCATACATGAAATCAAGACTTACCCGGATGCCAAACCTGTCCGTCAATGTTTACGTCAAATACATCCAAGAAAAGCTACTGCAATCAAAGCTGAAGTTGAGAAATTACTTCGTGTAGGTTTCATTTATCCAATTCCTTTAACCGATTGGGTATCAAATATTGTTCCTTTTAACAAAAAACAAGGAACGATAAGAGTATGTATCGACTATAGGGATATTAATCGAGCTTGTCATAAAGAAAATTATCCAACCCCCTATATCAATCAAATTATTGATGATTGTGCCGGTAGTGAAATGTTTTCCTTTATCGATGGTTTTTCTGGTTACAATCAAATAAACATACTCCCTGCTGATCAGCCAAAAACAACTTTCATTTGTCCATGGGGGACATTTTCTTATTGCAAACTACCTTTTGGATTAAAGAACATTGGAGCAATTTTTCAAAGGGCCATGTATTACGCATTTCATGACATTAAGCACATTGTGCAGCCTTATCTCGATGATTTACCTGCTCATTCATCACGTAGGGCCGAACATCTTACTCATTTACGAGCAATCTTTATGAGATGTAGGCATTATTGAATTCGACTGAATCCACACAAATGTGTTTTTTGTGTAGAATCGGGTCGCTTACTGGGATTTATTGTTTCAAAAGAAGGCATTCGTGTTGATCCATCGAAGGTCGAAGCTATTGTTAATATGCCTCCCCCTTCGACTTTGCGCCAACTCATAAGTTTGCAGGGGAAAGAATTTTTTTTATGTCGGTTCATTCCTAACTACGCCGAGCTAACAAAGGGTTTTACCAGGTTGTTAAAACATAACATTCCATTCTTTTTGGATGAGATCGCTAATCGATATTTTGATGCACTCAAACACGCGTTGACCCATGCACCATTATTGCATCCTCCCAATTACAATCGGGACTATTTTTTGTACCTCGCCGCCTCTCATTCCATCATTGGAATGGTTTTAGATCAGGAAGATGAATTCAACAATGAACATGTGATTTACTATCTTAGTCGAAATCTGCATCCGATTGAGATCAAATACACACATGTGGAGAAATTGGCCTTGGCAGCTGTTCAAGTTGTCCAAAGATTTCAACACTACATCTTATTACGCAAAACCACAGTAATTTATGACTGTAACCCTATGATGTACATATTGACCAAAAAATTTCTAGGGGGAAAGTATTCGAAATGGATAGTTATCCTGTAGGAATTTGACTTGGAATTTGAAAAATCCAAGGCAAAGAAATCTTTGGTTTTTTTCTGAACTGATGTGTGATTTCCCCTCTACTGATACTGAAACTGTGGCAGAGTAGCCCATTGCGGACGAATCCTTGTTTCTTATCAGTACACTTGATCCTTGGTATGGGGATATTATAGTTTATCTCCAAACCCAATCTTTTCAGCCTAACATCTCATGATCTCAGTGACGGAAAATACGTTTCCAATCCCAACAATACAATGTTATTGGTGATACACTCTGTCGTTGTGGAGCAGATTCTGTTTTCCGACGCTGTCTTATTCATGAAGAAGCTGATAAGGTTTTAAATGAATGTCATTCTGGAGCATGTGGTGGTCATATGTCTGGGTATGCCACAACCCAAAAGATATTGCGTGCTGGTTATTTCTAGCTGTCGTTATTTAAAGATTGTTTATATGCAGTCCGGAAATGCCACAATTGTTAGATTTTTGATCATAAAATGCGTGCACCACCCGCTCCTCTTCACCCTATAATTGCTGTTGGTCCTTTCGCAAAGTGGGGTATTGACTTTATTACATGTAACCCTCACTCGGCCGGGGGGCATGTGTATATTATCTTAGCGGTAGATTATTTTACTAAGTGGGCCGAGGTGATGCCTACATTTTCGGTAGACGGCGAGACTGCTGCAAATTTCGTATTCAATCATATAATTGCTAGATTCGGTGTTCCTCAAGCCATTATTACTGATCATGGAAGTCATTTTCAAAATATCATGATGACTGAACTGACAGATCAACTTGGCCTACGCCATGATAGTTCCACTCCATATTATCCGCAGGCTAATGGTCTGGTTGAAGCTATCAATAAAGTTTAAGTCACTATGATTAAACGAATTATTGGTATTCATAAGTTGAATTGGTATTCCATGTTATTTTAAGAACTTTGGGCATATTGGACCTTAGTAAAAACATCAACTGGTTTCACTCCCTTTCAACTGGTTTACGGTTTGGAAGCTGTGTTGCCGATTGAATGCGAAATTTTGTCATTAAAATTATCCATAGAATTACTCCTAGCTACGTCTGAAGAGGAGAAACGTTTTTTGTACTTGGCTCAGCTAGATGAGAATCGATGAAATGCTGCAATAGAAAATGAGGCTCATGTCAAACGAATAAAAGCTCAGTACGATAGAAGTGTTACCCCTCGTAATTTTTCAGAAGGAGACCTAGTCTTAGTGTACGATCAAGCCAACGATAAGCTAGGAGCTGGAAAAAGGGGCCTATGAGCTGATAGATTTCGACGGTGTCTCTTTAGATAAACCCAAAAATGGAATTTATCTGAAGAGATATTATGCTTAAATTTGGTGTGGAGATTTATTAGATTATATTTCTTTACTACTGGTGTGTCTTAGATTAGAAAAGCGTGCCTAGTTTAGAGTGTGTTGTTATCACTATTCCTGCTTGTCTGATTTTTACTCTTGATATTGCATATGTCAACGTCTCTTCAAACCTACATTTGTTTTGCTGATGGTGCTTGTCGTAGTACATGGAACATTTCTTCCGCAGCTTGGGTTATCTATTCACCCTCTGACGAGTTAGTATCCATGCATGGGGTAAGCCTCGGTCAAACAACAAATAACATTGCAGAGTATAGTGCAGTGATTGAGTTATTATCTGAATCCATATAGTTTGGAATTCGGAGTTTGATTGTTAGGTTGGATTCTAAACTTGTTGTATTACAGCTTAATAGGGTTTATGCCATTAGAAATCTAGTGTTATTACGATTATTTTTAAGAGTTTGTCTCTTGGAACTTGAATTTGATTACATTGAATATCAACATATTCCAAGACATTTAAATACATTAGCAGATGCAGTTGCTTCTAGTATGATAAATCGACATTTGCAATAATCAAAACAGTAAATTAAACAACATTCAATAACATGTACACAGATAGCCGGTAATAGTGATATATCATAGTATAGAAGTGTTTCAAAAAATATACATCGTCTTCGATCATAGGTTGGAAACACCTTATGATCGGCAAAAATGATATACGAAATATCAAAAATATGAGTCTACGACATGATCATCCTATCACTGATGATGATCACGATAAGAGACCACTGCCTGGGCCACCCTACATAGGAACCTCCTAAAAGGTCTTGGGACACCAATCACATATCTCTGTAATATGAGCGGAATATCATCTATGTCGGTCTCTGGAATGTCCAGAGTCAGGCGCTCTAGGTGATGCTCTAAATCAGACAGGATATCGGCTGATTGGCCCTCTGGGGTTGGTGCTGCGACAGTTGGATGCCTCCTCTCATAAGGCTAGAGATGGGCTGGTCGCCGTGGGCCCACATCTGCATTTAAAACTTTTGATTATTGGTTTTGAGACGATTAAAATACAAAAAAAAATTAGAACTTTGAAATTGTTGAAAATGATTTTTACCTGATTCATCCCACTGTTCCCCTACTGTTATAACCATCTCTCGGTCGCCGCAGAAATCTATCCCGGCGTATGGAAAGTCCTCTATAACAAAAAGTTGGCGTTCTAGCCGACAAAAATATGAAGGAGGAAATCAAACAATCTCGACGCCCTGAGCAGCGTGACGGGCCATCAAAGCAACCCAACAAACCATCCTAGGTTCTCGAGGTCGTCCATCATCAACATGAATGTTCTGCGGAGCTAACATGGGGATTCTCTCTAGAGAAAAGGTGACTAAAATGGATCCATATCCAAATTTATTTAGCTTTCCGTTCTTTGCTTTGGTTAGTTGGCCTTTTACATTGGCCAACACAACTTCGCACTAGTTGAAAATGGTTTCTCAAAAACAGTCTACAACAACGCGCATCTGCGAACCAGTAGCCACATGCAACGCTGAGCTCCCACATAGTCTGGTGACAGTAAATGCAATAAATTTAAGCTCAGGACGGATGATAGTTTTTATGTCAATCCGTCTGTCCCTGGGGTCTGCCTGATCATCACAGAACTCTAGTCGAAGACTACCGACAGACTGGCCACCTGGCCTAGTCGCAAACAAAGAAATTTTTTCACCCCTCTTGGACAAACCAGTCAAAAAATAGATATCCTCCAGCTCAATTTCAAGCCGGTGGCCGCTAATAATGAAACACTGGTCCTGTACATTCCACCTGTTCACCAGCAACGTCAGGAGGTCTACCTGTGCCCTCATGCCCTGAATGGCCCAGAATTTATACAAACCACATGCTCTTAATGCCTGCATTGTAGGAAAATGATTCATTGTGGCATCATCTACATCTTCATGCTCGCGTTCTCTCCAAATAATCATCTTGTATGTCCTACAATGCATAAAAAGACATATTAGAACAATATTTTTTGAAAATTTTTAAGCGGGAATTGAGAAAATTTAGTTTGAAATTTCATTGTGCAGGGTCTGCACAAGAATTTCATACACAGTGCATAGATACACACGGGAACTGTGGAATAGGTGCGGACCCAGGAATTTTTCCCGTGTAGAAAAAATTTGGGGTCTGCAGGGCCCACGTGTTGCACCCGCGGACCCCCGCGGGCGATTTTTTCAACATTTTTTTGCTTAAAAAATGAAATCTAAAACCTAAAAATGAAATATAAACAGATGAAATGAAAGATAAGGAGGTCGTTGATTACATGGAACTGACAGTTCTCGATTTCGCCAGACAGATTTTCCAGAATATTTGTAGGAACGTTTTTACCCAAAGCTCTTACTTTTCACTCTGAACACAAATGGTAAAAATGAAGTTAGAAAAGTCCTTTTTATAAGTTTTTTCGAATAAATAAATTTTTAATTTGTTTATTGTTCACTTTGAAAAGGTTATTTTTGAAAGAATTTTTATTTTTCTTAAACAGGTATGTGTAATGTTTCGAGTTTTTGTGCAGAAATTGGATTTTTCAGGAAAATTGATCGTTTTCAACAAAGAGCATACTTTTATCACTTTTTTGGACTCTTTCAAAAATTTACGAAAAAGCGAAAACTTGGAGTCCTCTTTTAAGCTCTTTTCAGACTCTTGAAAATTGAAAATATTGCCGAGTACTTGATTATTTTAACTCGTTAAAATAAATGAATGATCGTCCCTTCAGTATAAGTTTACCCCTTTTACGGACTGAAATGGACTATTTACGAAAAAGGTATACGTTGACTAAATACGATCGATAGAGTTCTCTCTCACATTATTTTATCCTTTTTCGGGCCCAAGAGACTAAATTTAGGAAAAAGTACCCCCATGGAGTCTTCTTAAGTTTTTTCTTCTGACTCCCTAAAAATTGAAAAAACACCGAGTTTCTCCTATACTGGACTCGTTAAAATGTAACAGTAAAGGACATGTTCGATTTTAAACAGGAACGAACCACTCCTTCTTAGGGTTCGAATATTAAACTAAGTTGGACTCATCCGAAGGATGAGCTTATAAACAAGCAACTGTTATCCTCCTCAAGCTTGTCAAAAATAAAGAGGTACTTGCCAGAAATGGTGGGGGAAAAGAGAGAAAAATGGCCCTGTTTGTTGTATTTTGATTTTTTCGAAAAGCTAGTTAACCACTCTTGAACACGACACTTTTGTTCACCTGGGTTGGGAAATCCTTTACCTAACAGTTAGTCAAACCAAATTGAAAGTCTTCAGCTGGTTTCTGGGTATTAGCTTTGGGTAATTGTCACCAGGCCATCTGCAGTGTCATTATGTGTTCAAGAGGACAGTTCAAATAAACCATTCATCTGCAAAATATCTGTCATCCATTTTGACCATCCCTGAGTCAATCCTTGCCAATATATTTCTTCAAAACTTGATCTATGATTTCGTGTTGTGGGCTTCCCTACAACATATCACTTTCTATCGACGGCAACTCATTATCTAGTAAGTTGATCCAGAAATCATCAGTACCTTGAAATCTGCATGCCTCAATGGCAGGTTTCTCGCCTTCGATGATAGTTTGCATCAATGACCTTCGATCGAAAGATTCTGTGACATGTTTGACTTCAGTTCATTCATTCACATTTCATGGATTGTACTGAGTACTTTGAGAGCCATTGAAATTACTGGTGGTTAATTTCACACTTGTTAAAATTTTACATCATTGACTGGTAATCAAGTGGTTTCTACGATGTTTGACTTCGACACATTCATGCACATGGATAGAATCGTACTAGTTTGAGAAGCAGAAATCAAGACCCTGGATCTAGTTTCTACCATCCAGGCTACGAGGAATTTTGTTATCATTTATATAGTGGAATATTCATAAACAGATGGTTGCATCCATACTGTGTCTACACATGTCTATAATGTTGATGTATTCAAAATCATTCTTGTATCAGAACAGTTTAAATCAATTTCTAATTAGTTTTGATCTGAGTATGGGAATGCCTACCTCGGCGATGATATGTACACATATATATGTTGCATTGAATGTTTTTACAGGTTACGAATGGGGTGTCCACAGGATGATCCTTGAAATGATAAAGTATTGCACTCTTCATATATGATAGACTTCAACTTCATCTATTCCAGACTTTGCACTTTAGGGGGCAATCTGTTGCACTGAAAATTGTCATCCTGATATTCTGCTATGTGTATGAGCTCATTATCACTCATAATTCCTCCTTTGCAAGTCTAACATATCAGTTCTTCATGTCAAGCCTTGAAAATAAGAGAAAAGTTCTTACAAATCTCCTTAACTTTGGTATCGCACTTTCTCTTTATCTTGCCTGTGGTCCCGCACCTAATGTTCATGACTCCTGCATACCTGAACGCACTTTCTCTGTGTTATGGGTGAGGACCCCTGTAAAAGATTAAAAGTGCACAAGTAAACTCAAAAATCTCACTTTCAGTAAATTCTAGAACCCTCTAGAAATAATCTTGCAGTGGCAGAACCGCTCTTTTGAGGTTCATGTATCCCTTACCTTATGGAGCTAACCCCTTGATGTGAGGAGCTTATCCCTTTGAAGGAGGATTCTATCCCTTCATATTTGGAACTGAAACCTTCTCTTTTCCACTATAAAAAGAGGCATTGGTTAGCCTCAAGGGGAGTTCAAGCTTTAGAATTATTTGAGGTTAAGTGTTGTTGGGATTCAAACTCATTTAACTAAGATTTTTGTGAGGAGAGATCACATACCTCTATCTATCTCGGTTGGAAGAGTGAAAGGCTTGTCAGAGTAGAGGAGATTCCTTCTTCGGACCTCAATAAGGCCTATTCAACATCAAGGCTAAGGTTGTAAGGTTTTCCTTCTTTCAAAGTTAATACAAATGAATTCATTTTTCTCAATAAGCTGTTAATTAACTGTTTATTTCATGGATTCCTTTATCACCATGATAAGCATGATTTATGATGTTTACTATACAGGTGCTATTTAATTTTTTTTTGTTTGTGATTGCAGGTTTACGAAGATAACTCCTTCAAGTGCATGAGGGACAACACTTCGAACAAGCATTGGATCTACGGTAAGTCCTTAACACCCTTATAGTATTCTTTTGTAAATCGCATATGTTTATAGAAAGATAGGTTTATTTGGCTGTTTGTTGCTAGATTACCTTTTGGTACTAGGGAGATCGATCTTGTCCGCAAGATTGATTAATCCACCCAACAGGAGGGGAATAGAAGTGTAAGAGTAGTGCTCAGAAGTGAAGCACACTGTGGATTTATGCATGGGAAACAAACAAAAATGTGGGGTGAAACAACGAAGGAAAGCCTTGGACTTGGTAAATACAAATTCTTCCTCGAACTCGAACAAAAAGTAATTTTGGCCTGTGGGAAGGTCTGCCCTACTCGAACTCTATTGACAGAGATGAGAGGGGGGAGACATGACCACAATTTTGGATTTTTTCCTCTATTTCATTATGCGTAAGAAATTAAAACTACAACAAAACAAAAACTAAATAGAAATGAAACTCATCAGAAGCAGATCTAACTTTAATGGCAGAAGAAAAATAGCTAAATGACAAAAAGGAAAAGATAATAACAACAGAGAAGCTAAGGCACATGGATTGGGCCCTAACCCACGAGCCTAACCCTCTGAAATTAAACCAATCAAATGAAACCAGTCTGCTCAATTCTTAAATTTTCGATCCCTGAATAAAACAAAAATCTTCAATAGTTCACAAAAATAATTCTGAATGGAATTGAGACTAGGATATACTAACTCTTCCTACCTCTAACTCTTCTCTATTTATTCTATAGGGAAACTACCAACAGCTCCCTAGAAACTGGTGATTGAGTCCACTGGACTCCAAGTAAACCAATATTGAGTGCTCTCCTCTTTGAGTTGCTCGACTGCCTCTGAAATTCGAATTGCTGGAGAGAATCCTTGGGGATCCTTTGGCTGCTTGTGGAATTCGAATTGCTTGGATAAAATATTTGGGGTCCTTCACACACCTTTGAGGGTGGAAAATCCTCATATAATTTCTCCTTCCTATCTCCTCCAAGTATTTGTGATAAAATATTTATAAAAGTTCTTATTAAATCATGATTTTTTGCACTCAACCTTATATTAGGCACTCATAGTATGTTAGCCTTAATCACCACCTATACTAGCATCATAAACCCAAATAATAATAAAAATGCAAGAAAAATAGATCTAAGAAGGAAAAAAGGTGACTATTAACCCCTCTAAATATGTCTAATGATGGAGCTCATCATCACCCCCCCCACTGATTGGTTTCTCATCCTCTAAGAAACTAATCCTCCCCCTTCATTTCCTTCAAATTTTTGACAAACCCCCTGATTTACTGATGAAGAAGTGTGGAATTTTCCCCAAGTGGGTTAAATCCATCATTATTTTCTGCATTCTCCCATTCTCTATCTTGTGCATATGTGTCCTCTTCATCAGTCAACCCCAAAAACAAAGGTGGGCTGAGCTTTAGTCCCAACCATAGAATCTTTTTGGCCTGCATGGCTGTCTTGTATAATGGTGCCCTTTCCAATGGAACCCTCAGTATTTCTGGAGTATGATACTCCCTGTTCTTTAGGCTATGTGGGAGGTTGTTCCATCTCCTTTGGCTGGCCATAATGAACTCCTCTTCTATATGCCTAGAAACATCATCAAAGTGGCCTATCACCTGGTTTTGAGTCTGAAGGCAACTTTCAACTAGTGTAGGGTCCTTTTCAATCTCTCAATGGTTAAGGATGAATCCTTTTGGACTGAACACTTCTGGTCTGAGATACAAAGGTTATCTATTTCTTCTTCCCATGACATTCCATATCTCTTTGGCTCTATTTTCCTCATTCACCATCCAAGATGCTAGAACCATTAACTGCATATCCCCCATTGTAGGATTGGGGTCCCAAATCTCCAGATTTTTCAGCACAAATTTATGCATATAAAACTCTGCCATCTTTGCCTGATCATCTATGTTGGCTTGCTTGTAGAACTTCATGAATTGCCAACAATCTTGGAAAGTGAGTGATACATGTAGAAATTTAATACAATATGCATGTATATTACCGAACTCCCTTGATATAACAATTAAATCCACTGTTAAATACATAATCCTTCTAAACAATTCTTTGTGGAAATTAATTCGCCAATTGCAAAACACATATGAAGAAAAATCAAGCGCACATAACAAGATGTTTTACCGGGAAAGATTAAAGTACAATATGCTTGTAGAACTTCATGCATTGCCGACAATCTTGGAAAGGGAGTGATACATGTAGAAATTTAATACAATATGCATGTATATTACCGAAATCCCTTGATATAACAATTAAATCCACTGTTAAATACATAATCCTTCTACTCAATTCTTTGTGGAAATTAAATCACCAATTGCAAAACACATATGAAGAAAAATCAAGCGCATATAACAAGATGTTTTATCGGGAAAGATTAAAGCTAAAATTCCCCAACTATCATATCTTATGTATATCATGGAATCATGAGACAATCTCATACAAATATCAACTCATGGAGCTCTCGGTACAATATACAATCATCTCAAACTTTCATACAAAAATTGGTTCACACATGCACCAATTTACTGCCTCTTGACAACCTTCCTCCACTGCGCAATCCTTGCGAAAGAAGATCCATGAATGAATTCGATCTTTCCTTGCTTTTACTGTGCAATCCTCATTGGAAACTCCAATGTGTGTGTAGATGCATTGAATGCATCACTATAGTGACAACAGATAGTCAAACACACCCTTTCACCTATCTCTCCACTAGGTCTCCACTGGATCTGACATGCAAGTAGTTAAATGTTGTATTTATTCAGTTTCAAGTAAGACACCAGTTGTGAATTATTTAAATAATTAATTCACTCATATTTCACTAGTGCATCTTTAGTTACAACTAGAAAAACTGAGTTTAACTCACTTAACTGAGTTAAACTAAATAACAACTCCCATAACTACTCTTCCAACTCTGTTACAACTCTGCCAAAATCAGTTACAACGAAGTATGATCATGCATGAGTCACCAACCAACCTTGGAATGCATAATTCCTTCAGCTAACTGGTTTTCCACATTCGTTAACTGAAATCAAGTGATCCAAGAGAATAAGTTATTACTTATTGTCTGATTATCATTAAGGGCTAATAATAATTGACATGCATTCTATTTTTAGATATGCAATATATACATAGACTTTGCCCATCTTATAAAAATAGAAACTCATGTAAAGATAGAATTTGCTCAACCATCTAGAATCAGCATCCTGCTAATTTTAGAATATTCTCACCATTATAAAAATAGACATACACCTAAAAATATCGTGCGGGCCCCACCTAGTGAAGGTGCTTAATTTTCACTAGGATCATCATCTTGTTGAATCTCAACAATCAATGGGAGGCTAGAGTGTTGATGTGAAATAGAATCCATTGTTATTTGAGGTACACATCATATGAGTCGGAGGGGAATCTGTGCTGAAGGGATTTTATGCATAAGTCCGACATGGTGGCTACTTGCTCCTCTTTTGCTGCAATTTCTCCTTTAGTGCTACATTCTCTGCATGTGCGTTCTACAGCTGCTCCTTCAGAAATATTTCTTTGATTCTTTCCTCCCCCCTTGGTGATTCTTCAATGATGATCGGGCTTAGGGGAGAAGTTTTTGGCTTTCTCTGATTCTTGTCAGCTCCAAAATACCTAGATGTCTACGATTTTGTTTTTGTGCTCAGAGGAGCCATGGTGGCAGTTATCTTTTTGTAGTGAGGGGATGTGACGCTCGATTGTGAATCTGTGTCTCGCCCACTTTTTTATATCTCTATGACCTCTACGACCATCTCTTCTATTTTACTTTGGACCTTTGTCTCTCTCTCTCTTCTTGTTCTGGTTCTTTTTGTTTCTTCTAGTTCTTCCTCTTCTTATTTTTGGTTCTTCTTCGTATTCTTCAAGCACTGCGTGCTTCCGTAAGTCCTCTCCCTCTAAAAATTGTCAATTCACTGGTTTGGATGAGACGACATCTCCTTTTATTAGATGACACAGGTAAATTTGGAGTGCCAGTATAACTCCGCTCAACTCCAGTTCTGTCATAGACAATTGGTTCCTCCTCCCTGTTAATTCAATATGGATTGTGTGTTTCCCTCCCCTCGTTCTCCTCTAATCCACTGATTTAAAGTTTTTCTTTTGCATGCCCAGGTGGCGTTTACTCCTAGTTTTATTCCAGCCATACCTCTTGGTGGTGGTCGAGTTAACTAGCCACCTTTCTGCCCCTCAAAATCTAAGTTTTCAAATTAATGAATGCGTAGCAAGGGGTGAGAGCTTATACCTGAGTTTACCTATTATTTACAAGGCAGTTGCAAGAGCTAGAGGTTTGAGACAAGACTTTTTAGATGCTACGTGTTTCACCATATTCGTATTCTCTGAGTGAGCAGCTTGCTGAAGGAGCAGCGTCCTGCATGAGCTGATAATCTTTGTTCGTTGTTTGTCTCTGTTGTAGATGTCCCATGGGGTGCTTGAGATGCCATGGGTGTAATTATTGTTCTCCTAAAGTATGTTATGTAGCTGCCCTTGTTTTTCTTCTTGGAAACTTTTTTTTTGAAGTAGCTTCCTGATGTTTGTAGCAGTCTGTGTGTGTGTTGCTTCTCTTGCTACATTGTGCTCAGGAATGGAGGAGTGTGGTGTATGGAGGTGATGGAGGAATTTATGCAGATGAATGGATTGAATGATGGTATGGACAATAAGATATAAGAAGGGAAACAAAGATGAATGCTTCCATGTTTTTTCCAGAAACCATTAACAACCTGCAAACTAGCAAACACAAAAAAACATAGTGATGCAGATGCATTTTTTGGTTTTGTTCTTTTTCTTTTTTTTTTCCTTTTTTTTAAGAAAGAAATTGGGTTGCATCCATGGAGTTTTTCAACCCACCACCTTTCCTTGGGCACCTCAGAGAGGTTTTCACCCATGGATCTTTATTTTTTTTTGAGCTAGTGAGCTGCCTCCATTGAGGTTTTCAACCCACAATATTATTCTTTTTTCTTTTTTCTTTCAGGAGTTGTGGGAAACAATGGAGTTTCCCATCACATACACCTCTCTTATTATTTAATTGATGAATTATTCCCTTGACAAAGGCTTCTTGTAAATTTTAAGTCTCTGACCATTGAAAAGCAAGGGGATTCCTTCCTCATCTATGGTCGTGATTTGAACTGTGCCATTATCAAAGCATTTATCCACTGTGTAAGGCCACAATAATCTTGTCATCAACTTGCCTTTGAATTATTTAAACCTTGAATCACATATTAGTTCCCAATATCCTTCTTGGAAGGTCTTTTATTTGATATTATTGTCATGCCATACCTTCCTTTGCAGCTGAACTACCTCTATGTGAAGAAGTTCTTGCATTCTGAACTCATCCAATCCATTTAGTTGCAACAACCTCTCTTTTTGTGCATTTTTTGGATCTATATTTAATTCAGCTTCCATTCTTAAAGTATTGAATTCAAACTAAACTAAAAGTAGATATTTCTTACCATATAATACTTCATAAGGAGTGAATCCTTTTGTTGTCTTCCAAGTGGTGTTGTTGGCCCAAGTAGCTTCTACCAATCTATCTGCCCAATATTTTCTGCTGCTACTCACAACCTTGGTGAGGATGCTCTCTAAAGCTCTGTTAGTTACTTCCACTTGGCCATTCACCTAAGGTTGATAGGTAGTAGAAGTTTTATGCTTAATCTTGTGCTTCGTCAAAATATTCTCAATGAGGTGAGAGGTGAACTATGATCCCTGATCAGTGACTATTTCTCTGGGATATCCAAATTTGTAAAACACATTCTCCCTCAGAAAATCTGCTACCTTTTCTTCGGTTGCTACCTTCACTGATTTTGCTTCAACCCACTTTGTCAGGTAATCAGTGCAGACTATGATATTTTTCTTTTTTTCCAGATGGTGGATTGATGGGTCCAACAAAGTCCATGCCCCACTTTTCAAATGGCTCAAGAGCCACGTGAGGGTGTAAAGGAATTTCATCCTTTTGTGTGGGTTTCCCCATCCTTTGGCACTGGTCACACCTGCTGGTGTATCTTCTGGAATCTTGGTGAAGGGTAGGCCAATAGTAACCTGCCTGCAAAAATTTGTAAGCAGTTATCTTTGTAGCAAAGTGGCCTCCACATGGGCTATCATGACATTCATAGAGGATGTCAAAAAATTCTTCCTCCCTCACACATCTTCTTAGGATTTGATCAGGGCCTAGCTTGAAGATATTCCCCCCAATCCATGTGAAAGGGGCGCCTTTTCTGTTGATTCTTCTCCTCTCCCTGAATGAATATTAGGAGGGAGTCTTTCAACAACCAAGTAGTTGGCTATATCAGAAAACCATGATGAAAGTGCTGATATGGTAGAGAGGTGTTCATCTAGAAGTTGGTAATCCACCATTGATTCTTCACCTACAGGGAGAACTAACCTGGGAAAAAAATCTATAACAACATTTTCCTTTCCAGGTTTATCAACAATAGTCAAATCAAATTGCTGCAAAAGTAACAACCATATAATTATTCTAGCATTAACATCCAGTTTATTCATTAAATACTTTATGGTTGCATGGTCAGTGTGAAAAAAGGTCTGATATCCAGTGACATAATTCCTAAAATTTTTCAATGCATGGACAATGGCCAACATCTCCTTCTCAGTAACAGTATAATTTAGCTCAGCTTTGAACAAATTCTTGCTGATGAAATAAATGGCATAAGGGATTTCGTCCTCTAATTTTCCTAATGCTTCCCCTACAACGTTTTCAGATGCATCAGTGTGGATGTGGAAAGGTAGAGTCCAATTTAGACCTCGGAGGATGGGGGCAATAGTCAATTGCTTCTTGATGAGCTCAAAAGCCTCTTGACAAGGACTAGACCAAATAAACTCAAAATCTTTGGCCAATAACCCAAATAATGGCGAAGCCATCTTGCTGAAATCTTTGATGAACCTTCTATAGTAACCAAATAAGCCTAATAAACTCCTGGCATATTTTTGCTTTTGAGGAGTAGGTACCCTTTTTATGATAGTGATTTTGTTCTGGTCTACCTATATTCCTGGTTGGGATATTGAGTGTCCTAATAAAACCCCTGCTTTCTTCAGGAATTCTCACTTTTCTAGGCTCAAGGAGAGATGCATATCAATGCACCTTCTTAGTACTTTACCCAAATTGGAGAGAGCTTCCTGGAAGTCATCCCCACATGGTGTGAAATCATCCATGTAAATTTCAACAGACTCATGGACTAACTCAGAAAATATGCCCAGGACAGCTCTCTGGAAGGTGCTTGGGGCATTGCATTACCCAAAGGGTAGGACTCTATAAGCAAAGGTACCCTAAGGGCAGGTGAAATTAGTATTATCCTGGTCTTCAGGACTGATTTGAATCTGATTGTACCCACTGAACCCATCTAAGAAGGAAAATAACTTCTTCCCTGTGAGGCCATCCAGGACTTAGTCTATAAAGGGAAAATGGAAATGGTATTTCTTGGTGGCTTTCTTAAGTTCTTGATAATCAACATAAATTCGCCACTTCCCATTCTTCTTTGGGATTAGGACAAGAGGAGATACCCACTCACTATCGGATATAGGATATATGAACCCCGCATCTAATAGTTTCTGCAGCTCTTCTTTGACTATGTCCTTTAGAGCCAGGTTCATTCTTCTTTGGGGTTGTCTCACAGGCTTGCATCCTTCTTTGATGTAAATGTGATGTCTGCATACTGAAGGATGCACCCCTTTCATGTCCTTGTAATCCCAAGAAAATGCTTCAAGATTTTCTTTCAAAATATGGCATAACTACTTCTCTTCTTCATTTTAGAGGTTTGGGTTGATTTTCAGAGATTTGGATGGGACAAAATCACTAGCCTTGGTGGTTTCAGAGGTTGTATCAACTGATTGCACTTCCATCCAAGGTTGGCTTTTAGACTCTTTGACTAGGGTTTTGAGAGGTCGATGAGTTCATCTTCATCAAGTTGCCCCCCTCTAAGGATAACATCTATGGTACACATAAGGGCAGTGTTATATAACTCATCTTCTTCATCCTCCAACCACATAGGGAGATCATGATTAATGGAAGTCTGGGCTGGAGGATATAACACTAGTTTTTTAGAAAAAGGCCCATTTTTTATAGTTGTGTTTTCGGCTCGAAAACTAGTATAAGCATCTGCAGTGGCTAACCAAGGCCTCCCTAAGATGAGATGATAACCATTAAAATTGGTTTTTGGTTGTAGGACCAGGAAATATATAGGATACTCCCAAGAGTCGATGGTAACCATAACATCCTCAACAATTCCTTCCAGAGTTACTGTAGACCGATCTACAAGTTTCCCTTGGAGATTAAGTTTCAACATAGTTTCCTTGGTCATGATATTGATGGCATCCTCAATTAGAGTGTTGGGGACTATGACACCATCTATATGTACATCAACAACTGGACTACCAGGGTCCAGGTATTTTGGAAATATCACCTTCCCCAACATTAGGTCAGATAGTTGTCCTACCACATTTGTTATAGGTCAATTTGGGCACCATTCCCAATTACCTGGTTAAACTGGAAATCATCCCTAGAACTGATGAATAGGCTCTATCATCCCCTATCATTTTAGTTGCTACATGCCCTAAGACAAAGAACAAATACAAATCATCCCTGGCTTCCATTGCAAGGTTTCCAATATTTGAAGTATATGTTATAACACCTATGATCTCACCAACGTAGTTTATCAAGGGGTTAAGTGTGTTGCATATCTAGGAAAATCCACTCAAGAGTGCACTGCAAAGCACTTCTCGACACTCAGGGGTGCGTTGGTCAATTCGGAGCAAAATTCTCATTGTTCCAGAATCTCCACTTGGCCAATGGCTTCAAGAAGAGTGCATATGTGTCAAACTCTGAATCCATGTGTCCATTTGATACCTATGATCTTGGGAACATGTCTTGCATATTATTATAAAGTCATTGATTGTAAAACTACCTTCAGCTCATCTATAAATTGAGCACAGATCCTAGTGCTTAAGAAGGAAGAATTTGATTAGAGAAATGCTGGTGGAATTTCAATTGAGGAATTGATTTAAGTGATATGCTGCTGGAGAGATGTTCATTGTGATGAGGCTGGGGTGATGCTGGAGATGGTGACATCAAATAAATCGCAGGTTTTAACCTCCCCTTCTATCCATTAATAAAAATTGATGTTTACTTTCCCACAAATATATCTATATAAGCTTCTGTCTTTCAAATTATGAATTCTTATCTGATGTATATGGTTCATATTTCATTGATTTAACTGAATAACTTGAATAGGCATCTGTATATTTCTATCTCTTTGTTGTTTAGTGTTCATTCTTGTAGGAAATATTTTGGTGATCTAGCTTGGATTTGAAGCTACAAAAAGAGCGACAGAAGGAGAATTGGAAGCACTTGGACTCCAAGTAAGTTTCTTGATCTGTTCTGTGTGTCTATTTACTGTTACGAAAAGTATTTACAAAGTATTTAGCCTGTTGTTCTAAATGCATAACACCACATTTAGGGAAGAAGGTTTTATCCGTAATTCATAAATTCGCGTAAAAAATTGGTGACTCCACTGGGGATTTTACCCTTCATCCTTGGTGTATTTTTCCTCTGTTATCAACCCAGTAGCATTTACTCTAAAATATTAGGCTTTTTGAATTCAAATTTGCATTAGAAGTGTGTTAAAAAACTTGAGTTTTTGTTCTCTGCTGTGCTCAATGCACTGTTGAACATGACACAGTGCTTTGCAAAGCATTGTCTCCCACTCAGGGGTGCATTGCAACGCACTATATCCCCTTAGAGACTGTGTTGCCCCCTAAAGCCAATAAAATTCCAATTTAATTTTTCATTGCATTTTCTTTCAGTTTTGTTTGCTTTGTTTTCAAAGAGGCTGATGCCTCATAGAGGCGAGTGACTTTACGTACCTCTTCCTCCTTTGAAAGAAAAGTTTGTTCCATGTTTATTTAAAGTGTTTTTGTTTATCATTGACGAATTAATTTCAAAGTATTTTCATTACTGCATTAGATCCATTTTCTTTTGAAAATGAAATTATCGTTAAATTCTTCGTTTCCTATAGGAGAAATTGTAGTTAAAACCTTCATTTTTACTAAAAAGAGAAATCCTTGTGCAATTCCTCATTTCTCAAAGTAAAAGGTATTTGTTTTTATTGATTTGATGCATTTAGTTTCCTTTTCTACATTCACATTAAAGGGATTGAAAATAAAAATCTGAATTTTCATGTAGTGGATTGTGTGTTTTGCATAGGAACAATTAGAAAGATGCATTTTAGTTTGTGCTCTTTGATTGTTTGCTCGCAAATTGATTGCTCTTTCCCTCTAGTAGCTAGGATTTTCATTGAAAAAACTAAAAGTGTAAAGATTTCTTATCATTTTAGTTTGCATTTTAGGAATTTACAATACATCATCACAGTGAACCTTGAAAGGAAAATTGATAAACAAGATCAGCTTAAAATTTACATCAATTTACCTAACAAAGAATTGGAACCATAACGATAACATTTAGAAGGTCTAGGCTAGAGACATGTTCCGGTGTCGTAAAACATAGCATACATCATTAATTTTTTGCGATACATTCCGAGTGTGATACCTCACTTGACGTATGTAAGTATATCGTAGCTTGTCCACATAATTTCATGTATATCAGGTGGTGTTACAATACAAAAATTATAAAGGGGTGCTCTCAATGTGCAGTTTCACATTAGATAGCGCTAATACGGACATGGGCCTCCATGTACCTTTGGATATATTTGGGAGGAAAACATTAGGTTGCTATCCATCCATAGTGAAATGAGTCGCTGCCTTGTAAATTGTGATACAACGAACACAACATTCGAGGAGATTGCCTTCCTATACTTCTTGGTTCGCTAGGAGGTATTTTGTAGTTCATAGTTACTTGGTAAATTTTTTTCCTAGAATTACCCTTTTATTTTGTTTATTTGTTTTTGGTTAAAATAAATCAGTCATCGTGGAAGGAAAAAATCCTTTTCCCCATCGTTCGTGTAGATTAGCATTGAAACCACCTTTACCACCATAATTTACTCCTGGTCAGCGAAGGAGACATCACTCTACCGAAGCAAGTACTATTGGTACCTCTGCTGAAGCATCATCTTCCCATATACCAGAGTCGACACAAGTTATTTCTACACATCCTAGTTTGTCTAGTGTTGTCGAGACGGAGTCCTCACAGCTACCTGTGGTCACGATCCATTTAATCAGTGAGACCATACCTCTTGAACCCAACGTTTTTCAACCAGAATTTGATCCATATCTTGTCCCTTCTTTTCTAGAAAATCTAAATCTTGAAGTTGAACAACCGGAAGTTGTTCTTCCATTGGTCATCCCATAATTTTCTGTAGCCATTGAGTCTCCCATATCACACAGTCAACCTCCTGAAATATACTTTGGACCTGATGGTGAAATAATTCCATCCGGTTTGATTTCGATTAAAGAAATCCCACAAGATGAGACACCTTTAACTCCAACCCATTTTGGAGAGGATCTTTACCTGTATGAGTCTTTTCCTCTATCACCACCCTCTGCTTTTGTTGATCCTGTTTCACTTCGAGTTCTTGTAGATTCTATAGGGTATACATTGGTTCATTTGACCATGGCTGAGATAACATCCTAGACTTAACCATCTATTTCTGTTGCGACAACATCTACTGTTGCTTCATCTTCGATGTTCTGTCCATTGAATTCACCCATGTCATCATTTGGAATCCTATTTGGTTCCTCCCTTATGAGTACTAAATGAATTGATCCTTTATTCACATCTTCAGTGCAATATCAAGTTGGTCCCATAAGTTATTCCCCTTGGTGGCCAGTGATTTCACATAAATTACCATCTAAAATTCCAAAATTCAATGAAAACCCTGGACAAGACCCGTCAACGCATGTTATAACTTATCATTTGTGGTGCTCATAAAGTTCCTTAAATGATGACGCCATTAGACTACGTCTTTTCTAGCGCACACTCACTAGTCCAACTACACAATGAGGATGGTTCTTTTCTTGTGTCAACCTCTTTAAAAAATGAATCATGTTATGAGGATGGTTCTTTTACTGTGTCAACCTCGTTTAAAAATGAAACATGTTATGCAGATGGTTCTTTTACTGTGTCAACCTTGTTAAAAAATGAAACAGGACTTGAGAAAAGTTATTTTAATGTGTCAACCTCGTTAAAAAATGAAACAGGTCATGAGAATAATTATTTTCCTGTGTCAAGCTCGTTAAAAAATGAAACAAATCCTCCCCTATAATGAACCTTCATCCCATCCAGCTATTAGTAACTAGTAATATACTTAGGTGAATGAAATTAAGCTTGGGGGACATCTTCTCTTGCAGGGGGCATTTTACATGTGCTCTTGCAGGGGGCAGTCAAAACATTCTTGCCAATTGCATGCAATCAACAACTGAAGTTTGGGGGTAACAACAGGTTCACAACTCCAAAATGCAAATGGTAATTTTCAAATGGTAAAATGAATGGTAAATCTCTTCTAATTAGTCATTTGATTATTTGCAATGAATATTTAATGCTGTGGCTATGGTTTTATTCATTTTTTTTATCATGAAACAAGTATTTTTAATCCATTTGATGTTGTTCTGAACAGGTTTTTCAAGCTTTGTTAAAAATGAAAAAGGACTTGAAGCGCACTTTTATCTCTTTTTCGAGCTCCGATAATAGCGAAAAAGGAACCCTTGGAGTCTTCTTTTAGCTCTTTTTCAGACTCCAATAATGTGAAAATATCGCCGAGCACTTGTCTTTTCGAGCTCGTAAAAGTAAATGAATTGATATCTACTCATTATAAGTTTAACTCTTTTCCGTACTGAGATAGATTATTCACGAAAAAGGAATGCCTTGGTAAAACATGACTAAAGAGGTTCTCTCAGATATTATTTTACACTTTTTCAGATTTGAGTGACAACTTTACAAAAAAGTTCTTATGGAGTTTTCTTTTCGTCCTCTTTTTAAAACTCTCTAAATATGAAAAAGGATTGGGCTGTCACTATCGTTAGGTTCGTTAAAACATAAAATAGCGATGGTCTTGTCGATCATGGCAAGAATTGAGTTTCATTCATCGCTAGACTCGTTAAATTATTAAATAGTGATACATTTTTCGCTTGAAGGGTTGAATTCTATATCAAGCATATGTTATCCTCCTCAAGCTTGTTAAAAACTAAAGAGGTATTGGTCGAAAAATGACCGGGGAAAATTTGGGAGAGTGAACAAAACTTTTTACGGTAGCAGGTCGCTCTTGAACATGACACTTCAATCCATCACCATGACTATTTAGGTCGGGTAATATTCTTGACGGTTCATTCATACCTATGGTTCATCATACCTTCACTTCGGTTTTGGGTCAATGATGCCAACTCATCTGAGTGTCGTTGATATGTTCAAGAGAAGTCATCCACTGAATACTCATCCTTCTACAATACTCATAAACCTTCATTCTCATGAAAGTCATCCCTAAACATTGCTATATCAAGTCATCCTTTGTCTCCAAAATCAGTAACTCCTGTTTCGCAATAAAGTGGCTTCCTGTTGACGAAAAATCATCATCCAAGAAGTTTACTTAGAAACATCATATTCTAGTACCATTAGGCTTGTTACAACATCGACAAGATCCTCGCTTCTGGATTTTTGACCGAAAGTTTGTTTGGCGTTCGACATCAAATCATCTATTCACGCCTTACGAAATGTACTGCAGTACCTTGAGGGCCATTAACATCAATGGTGGTTCTCTCTCATTTTTTAACAACTCACATCATTGGCTGGTAATCAAGCGATGTCTTCCCATGTTCGACTACAAATCATATATTCGCATGGCTAGACTTGTACTCGAATGATCGAGTGAACAAGATAAGAAGAGCCTGAATCTAGCTTCAACCATCCGAGCTATGATTTCAGGATTGTTGTACACATCATCTGTATGGTGACCTTACATACAGATCATCATCCAAACATGGGCCTATATCTGTAGGCATGTCTATATTGAGAAATATTCCAATGTAGATGACTTTCTGCACTATGTACATGTTATTAGATGGTTTATGTGCTGAGTATGGGAATACGTTCCCTCTGAAATTCATGATCAAGAGGATATATCATGATGTAATGTATTGTAAGATTGATGCAGGTCACCACTCTGCTTCAGCTCCAACCCATCATAGTGTAAAGCATCTAATTCAAAAAATATTTTTATTATTATTCTTACTTCATGCTTTAGGGGGAAATCTGTTATAGGTCAATTTGGGTACCATACCAAATGACCTGGTTAAACTGGACATCATCCCCAGAATGAATGAATAGGCTATATCATCCCCTATCATTTCAGTTGCTACATGCCCTAAGACAAAGAACAAAGAAAAATCATCCCTGGCTTCCATTGTAAGGTTTCCAAGATTTGAAGTATATGTTATAACACCTATGAGCTCACCAACGCAGTCTCTCAAGGGGCTAAGTGCATTGCATATCCAGGAAAATCCACTCAAGGGTGCTCTGCAAGGAAATTCCTGACACTAAAGGGTGCGTTGGTCAATTGGGAGTGAAATTCTTATTGTTCAAGAATAACCACTTAGCCAGTGCCTTCTAGAAGAGTGCATATGTGTGAAACTTAGAATCCATCTGTCCATTTGATACCTATGATTTTTGGAACATGTCTTGCCTATTATTAGAATGTAATTTATTGTAAAAATACTTCAGCTCATCTATAAATTGAGCACAGATCCTAGTGCTTAAGAAGGAAGAATTTGAGTAGAGAAATGCTGGTGGAATTTCAATTGAGGAATTGATTTGAGTGATATGCTACTGGAGAGATGTTCCTTGTGATGAGGTTGGGATGATGCTGGAGATGGTGACATAAAATCCATCGCTGGTTGTAACCTCCCCTTTTATCCATTAATAAAAATTGATGTTTACTTTCCCACATATATATCTGTATAAGCTTCTGTCTTTCATATTATGAATTCTTATCTGATGTATATGGTTCATATTTCATTGATTTAACTGAATAAATTGAATAGGCATCTACATATTGCTATATTTTTGTTGTTTAGTGTTCATTCTTGCAAGAAATATTTTGGCGATCTAGCTTGGATTTGAAGCTATAGCAAGAGCGACAAAAGGAGAATTGGAAGCACTTGGACTCCAAGTAAGTTTCTTGATCTATTATTTGTGTCTGTTTACTATTAGGAAAAATATATGCAAAGTATTTAACATGTTGTTCTAAATGCATAGCACCACATTTAGGGAAGAACATTTTATCCGTAATTCATAATTCCACATAACAACATTGATGGTGGGGGTATCTCTCTTCCTCCTTCTAGGTTTCTTGAAGCAATTTTCTTTGATGATCCTATTGTAAATAGGGACATCCTTAATGGCCTGGAGAAGTGGTATATTTACACACAAATTTTCCAATTCTCCCAGGATTTCAGTCTCCTATGGGGTGTGCTGACTAGGGTAGATCAAGCACTCGGGAAAACGAGGTTGTTGGATATGAGCGTTATCTTCTTCCTCAACCTCTACAGGTGGAGATGGGGGATGGTTTTCTGGGAGTAATCTTCCTGACCTGAGATTAACCTCCTGTATCTCCACAACATAAGCTGGATGGGATGTGTTATCACTATCAAAATTTTATAAACTTGGTCAGTTCATACTTGCTCCTAAGTCATGGTATTACATAGGGTTAGAGTCATTTTTATGTTTTATAGGGTCTAAGCCATAGGTTACAAGTTTCATTTCATCACCAAATAAAGTGCATAAACCTTGATTTACTCTTTAGAAGTCGCATACCACGTTTTGAAAACCATAGTTTAAGTCTTTTTCAAAAAAAAATTTGAATAAGCCACGAAACCACGTTTTCGTAGTGCGCTCAGTGTAAAAAACTGCTTCCGCACTATGAAAACACCGGTCTTTTCGTAGCGCAAAAGCTCGAAATCACATTAAAAACTCTACGAAATTGGGGATTCAATTTTTTTCGGTTTAGCTGTCACATCCATTAGTTTGGGTTAAATTTTCATGATTATGGTGTCAGTCCACGATTCCTCCCTCACGCATGCAACCATCCAAAGAAGTTATGAAGTCATTATGGGATCCGTTAGGGGTCATTTGTCATTGGTCCTATGCAAATTTGAAAAGGGGTTGGTTATCATTGATTTAATCACATGCAAAGAAAGCACTGCATGCATATCTATTGTCGAAAGAGAAGCTCATGATAAGAAACCAAAGCTCTCATTAAGTTTTCAAGCAAGGTAGAGTTTTCAATCAAGCGAGGCAGAATCCACTTGATGTTATGTCAGCAGGTTAGATACTTTCTAATCTAGTGAGTTTGAAAATAATTGCTGATTGAAACAAGGTTTCTAATCAAGCGAGGCAAAGTTTTCCATCAAGCGAGGTTGAACCAAATTCTCAAGCAAGCCAGTTCATCCAATAAGGAGTTCTATTATAGGTTTGCTAAAGACAAAGGGTTTTTAGGTGGAAGATGACAGAAGAAAAGAGAAATCATAGGTCTGGTCACTATCTGAGAACAAAACCTGAAGGTTTAGAAACTCTCACAAGAGACAAATCTTTTGAAAAAGCCTTCAAGAAGGTAGGGTGTTGGAGGTTCTGTGAAAAACTTCAAGAAAGGCATAATCAGGTTACCAAATAATTTTCCATGAACTTCACAGGGTCAAATACAAAGGTTGGTTTTCTCAATTTACCAATTTCTCCTAAATTTATATCAGAAGTCATAGAAATTCTAAGAGGGAGGAGAGATGGTTCAAGAATTTTAGGTTTGAAATGCAACCCTGCAAAATATTTTTGAACCAGAGTTTATGGATACTGATTTGAACAAAGCTGTGCCAAGAAGTTATGTCAAGGATGCATTTTTCAATCTACTCTACAATATCCAAAGGTACTTCACCTGCGAAGGGAGATACCACAAGGTGTACACTTATCAATTTAAAATCTTATTGCATTTCATAGGAATAATCTCTCTAGACTTACCTTTATTTCTATTTCGAAGTTTGGCCAAGATGACAGACAGAGTTCAGATGAAAACTCAGGCATGTGAAACCTCATTATTTCATCATGGTCTAGTCAAGTTAATAGTTTTTCATGAGCTTCAGAGAGTGAATAGAGAATGGTTTTCATTTCTCTTTTTGAGTGGAATAGGAGTTGAAGGAACAGGTGCCAGCCCTCAAGTCAAAGAAACATCTCCATCAAAGACTACTGAACCTGGAAAAACAAAATCAAGGAGGTTTGTCAAGCTTAAGCCCAGGAAACAGGTTAAGGAACCAATGATAAACACATCACTGAATATTCAAAAGAATCATCAATCTGCACAGAAGAAGAGAACTCATGTCAAAGAGACAATTCAGAGACAGTCAACTAGTAAAACAAATAAGAAGAAGTTGACTAGGAGTCAGAGGTCAAAGGATAAGGGTAAGGCTGTGGTCACAAATGAAAAATTGGAATTAATAGGTGATTTGAATGACATATTACAAGCTATTGAAATTGAAGAGTCTCCCCTGGTTCAAGCAGATTTTATCAAACTGGATACAGGTGGCAAATCGAAGAAATTGAAAACATCCAAAAAATTAAATTTTGAGGATGAAGTGTTAGAGTTTGTCTTTAAGCCTAGAAAACCCTTGATTAGGTAGTCTAAGAAATTGTAGTAGCCAGACATGGAGATAGAACAAACAGGAGGTGAAGATGCAAATGTTTTTGAGGAACCCATAAATATATCATCTCAAATACTTGAAGAAGATAGAAACAAAGTTTTTAATACTCAGAGAGAAAAGAGTAGTTATGAGGAGGTTAAAGACAAACTCAGACTTGCAAACATTGAAATTGATAAATTTAAGAAGAAAGTGAGAATGAATGCTATAGGAAGGTCAAAATTTGAGAGGTTGAAAGGTCTGTGGGAGTTAGAAAAGGTTTCAAATATTGAGTCAATCAACAGTCAAGATCAATTCTTCATATGGACCGTCCCTGCAATCAAGGAAGAAAAGTTCATAAGGATGGCTAATACCAAATTAAGGGCTAACAATAGAAGGCTTAAAAGTCACGTTGAAGATCTTGAGATACAGCTAGAAAATCTTGAAGATCAACCACAGCCAAAATAAGTGTAAACAGTAAGTGACATATCCTAAGACATTTTTGAAGTTATATGGAAATATTTCATTTTTGAAAGCAGTTCAGAGTTGGTGTTTGTTGATTATGAGAGCTTATATATAAATGAGAGGATGGCAGTAAATGTTGGAAACTCAAATTTTTGGAAAAAATCTGTGAAAAGATAGACACAACAGTTTCGTAGCGCGCTATGAAACTGCTGTAGGTGTCATGCACAACAGTTTCGTAATGCAACAATGTTAACAGTTTTTGGCACTTCTTCAAAGGTTTGGTTTGGTCACAGCTGGAAGGACGAAGTCACAAGAGCTTATTAAGACTTTGCCACATGTTTTGAGCACAAGTTGGTCAGCAATTGGTTTGAAGAAACATAAATGAAGCATTATAGCTATTTTGCAGGGAGCATGTTCCTATATTTCAGGGCAAATAAGGGGCAAATCAATACATTCACACAACAAGGAAATGGCCATCATCAAGGTCAAAGTTTAGGAGGAGCAGCTTTCAGATAAAATATTTAATATTTGGATAAGGTTGTTAAGTTATAATAAAGAGTTTTAATCCTAGTTGTATTAGGACTCTAGAATAGACAATTTAAACTATCAGATGTAATTAAAGTTTGTTTTAGCAGTTGATAGGTGTCAAGCTAGAAAATCCGATTTTTTCTCAAGTGATTGGAGAGAATCCAAGAATGTAATGATGACTTTATAAAAAAGAAGAAGTCAAATTGCATAGGGTTGGAAATTTTCATTAACAAGCATTCTATTTTGTTGTAGAAAAGATTGTGTTTTTATTATTAATATAGAGATATTGGTTTCATTACTTAGGATTCAGAAAGGATTATTGATGTTTGATATTCTCATGGATTTCCTCTTTCAATTACTTGCAGTGGCATGAATGTATGTTACTTAGAATTCATTGAAGGTGCTCTAACTTCCTTCATATGTTCATGAACTGTGTTTATTTTCTGTCCTACTGTTCTATTGATGCATCTAAACCATGAAATGCCTTGACTTCCATATGAAGCTAATATTCATGTTTTGTGAAAACACATTTGACTCCATAAGCCCAATAGATTTTTTTTGATTAGTAGTACAACCAATTATACATTTTTATCCATTTTACTCATAGAGTTAGCCATATAATCTTTATTTGAAAATCATAAACCTATTGAGAGAGCCCTCTCAGGTTGAGGAGGCTAAGCCTTAACTAAAAGTCTGGTTTGAAATAGTTACACTGAGGTAGCATGACCAGCAGCCTATCAAGACCTATTTTGGTGATAACATGATGTTTCTCCACTAGGAGCCTGTTGTGGCTTTCTATTGTTTGGGTTCATATTGGGTTGCGCAGGTATAGGTAGCCTAGGTGGAGCAGCATGAGTAAGCTAAGGTTGAGGTTGGGGTGGATGCGTTAGAGCAGGTAGTTGATTTTTTGAAGGCCTCCACACTTGGGATGGGTTGTTACACTGAGGTTATTGTGGAGCATACTACTGAAATGGTTGGTTTACTGGTTGAGGATGATATGAAGGGTTGGAAGGCCAAGTAGGAGGTGTAGACCAGGATGGAGGAATGGGGGTGTACCAAGGCTACAAGGGTGCACTTTAATTGTTATAAAATTAAGAGTGAGGTGCACCTTGCATACCTTGTTGATATGGCCAAGGGTCCTGAGGCCTTCTCTGGTCGATGAAACAGAGTTGATTTGGCATTGTTTCCCCACCTTGATATACAAATTTAAGTCCAGGTAAGGAGGGAAACTTGTCTATGGCATGATTCTCTTCACAAACTAAGAAAACCTCTATGACATTCAATGGACATTAATTTCTTGGGTGTTTCCTAGTACATCTAGGACAAAATATGTCTAGGGCTCTCTCTACTTCCTCTTGCTTCCTTTTGACCTACATTCTGTCCATTTTCAAAGAAAAGGTGTGCAACATTTCACTCTTTAAGTCCTCTAGAATATTTTCAATCCCATGTTTTATGAAGGCGAAAGAGGAATGGGTATTGGATGTACTTTGGCTAGCTCTTCCCTTTGTCTTAAATTCTCTAGAATGGATCTAGAAGATAGTTTTGATTGTTTCATAGGGTTGTTGGTAGACATCTCCTCTTGATAACATATTCAAGGTTTCTATCATCTCTATCTAATCCCTTGAAGAAGTACAAGTTTGAGTAAGTGAGGATCAAGAGTATAGTTGGCTCTCTTATAGTTTAATTGAAACCTCTCTTCATAATCCTCTAGGGATTCATCAGGCCCTAGATTCATCCTAAATATCTCATCCTTAGTTTCCTTGGACCTATAGTAGTATTTTTACTTGCTGTTGAAGGTATCTTCCATATGTTCCCAGGTAGTGATGCTATCCCCAAGCAGACCCATGAACTAGTGCAAGGCTCAATCCTTATGGGTGGATGGGAATAGCTTCAAATTTTGATCATCAGAGGTGTAGTCATAAGTCCTACAGACAACAAAAAATTCAAACATGAATGTGTCAGGGTCCTTAGAGGTAAAATTGAAGTGTGGAAGAGTTGAGGGGCTAATGTTTTTCATCTTAGTGTCCCCATCTATCTCTCTTATGGGAAAGGTTCTCTGGGTCCCAGCCATGGTTAAGATAGGTGAAGTAGGTCCCTCAGTTGAAAGAAGGTCTTCTTCTTCTTCCCTAATAAGATTTTCAAAATGTTCAGAGGGATCTCCTATAGGGGGTTCAATCTCACTGCCACTGAAGAAGAGTGAAGGGTGGCTAGGAGGTGATGTGGGAGTTTTAGGTAAGGTTTGTCTTTGAGTATTCCTAGTCCTACGAGGCATCAAAATCAGATCTTTTTTGTACTTTTTTATAATATTCCCAAATGGGAAAACTTAGAAATACATGCACAGAAAATGCATCTTTAAGAAATATAAGCATTAAAAAAAAATGCAGCCCATGGATCCATTAGATCTAACATTATAGCAACTATATCTGAGAAGAAATCAGAAACAAATGACTTTTTCCTAGTTAAACAGGCCTCCCATGCTCAAATCAGCCCCAAAAACACTAAAAACCCAGGATTTACTGCAACACAAATTACTGCATAAAGTGACAGAAAAATTTATAGAGGGTTTATGCTTAGAAATATAGAGTCAAATCAGATCTGCTATTATATTTATCAATGAGGCATAAAAACAGAGATCTAGTCTCTTTTACATAGATCCAAGAAAAAAACGACAAGGGTTTCTTGACAAACATGATATACATGAAATATTTGCTACGGATCTATGGATGAATCATGCTGTATAGCTGAAGCTCTGCATATAAATGAATGAACATGAAAAGAAATGGCTGTAGATCCTCCTACTAGCTTTTCGGGAAAAATAATGAACCTCCTTCAAGGAAACTAGCTCAAAATACAAGAGATTAAACCCCTCCATTGCAATACCTCAAGAAATAATGCAATTTATGAAGGATATTGTTCTATTTCTAAAGGTGAATTCTTGGCCTAACACCGGGTAGTGGGAAATATATCCCAAAATGCTCTCCTCATAATTCTTAAACAAGATCTCCAAGCAAGAGTTGGTAATTCCCGCATGAGAAAACGCTTTCACTAAACAGTGCAACAAACTTAGCAAAATAGTCAAAGGATGCAAAGAATTCTAAACAGACCACATGAAAAATATAATCTTCAATCATGCCCATATGGCTGCCATTCCCTCCATTATATAGTTTATGAGCTTCCTCACCAAGGGTCCCAAAAAATTATGAGGTTGCTTCCATGCAAAGGCTCCTCCACCAAAATTACACTGTCTCCATTAGTCCCACTCATATTTTTACAATGTTGTTTGATTTATTCAACCTTGACTTGATCTTCATGCATTGTCTCTTTTCACACCCAAGGTTTCTTCATTATGACTAGCTAGATTGATCTTCATTCACACTAAGCTGTCTTTATTTATGATCGACTCATATAAAAATGTTGTTGAATTGGTCAAAATTGACTTTGTCTACACATTTTAGATCCTATTCACACATGAGGATGTTTTATCTAGTTATTAAATGATCCCTTTTCACATTATGAGGGATTTTATGCCTACTTAAGCAACTTATGAGCCTCCTTGCCCATTTATTCATCTCACTAGATATTAAAAGAAAAATTAATATTCCTATTAGCTGCATGCTAATTTAGGAATATTATAGTCTTCCCCTCCCAAATTTTTCTTGTCCTCAAGCAACTGCAAGGGTGCTACAAAATCTCCCCTCCTCTTCTTGGGCCTCCATATCCAATAGTCTCCACCATTTCTTAAGATATTCTGCAACAATTCTGTCTCCCAATGGTTCCTCCCAAGTGTGTAAGTTGGCCTTTGCTGGATGAAAAAAATGGCTCTCATCATGAAATAATGGAAGGTCTATATGGAAACCTTCTTGTTTATCAATGGCCTCCTCAAGATAGAAGTGATGAAAATCACGGGGAACTTATTTATCATTGAAGGACTCCCATCTCCATGCTATCATCCAAATGAAATGAATCACCTCCCAGCTTGGTAATTCAAAGAAAATATCCTCCCAAATTCTCATGAGAGGCATTTCCCAAGTGCTCTAAGCAATCATATGGCCCACCTCATAAAGAAACAAGTGATCTACTACAGTGGCCATATAGTCTCCGATGCTCCCCTTGAAACATGTAGTGCAAAAAGTGTGGAAAATTTCCTCCCCTGAGGACACATCCAACCAATGTATCTCTCCTCCAATCATGTTTCCAACAAACATAAGAACATCTTCATCACATGGAATCATAATTAAAGTCACGCTAGCTTCCATATGTAGTAAAGAAGAAGGACAATGGTCCCTCATGTGAAACTAGCGTAGTTTTACTCCTAACTGCCATAGAATATGATATAACAAGTGTTTTTCCCTACACTTGTTTGTTGTCCCATCCTTCTTGTATGCTTGGAGAAGGTGTATGATAGTTGGTGCTAATGAAGCACAACATGAAGAATAAAACATCTCCCCAAAATATCTTAGGGAATGGTCAACATCTCCATTGCTCATGGCTCCAAGTAGTCCATGAAGCCCATAAGAAAAAGTGCCCCCTCTTGGAGAAAAGCCATGTACATGAGTGTTAAGAAAATAAAATCATATAGTAGATACATCATGATGTTTAGAAATACAAGTCTTACCATACACTTGATTCAAATCAGTGAGGTAACTAATAGATGATCTCCCTCTCATACCCAATGAATAAGGAGGTAGTGATGATAACTCTTCACAGGAGCTATGTTCCTCCTCAACCAATAAATGATCTATGCAATTCCTCATATGAGAGTGCATATCCTTTTTAAAATTTACCCACATGAATCCATCTAAGATAGTATGGTATTCTCTAATGAAACTAGTGGGTTTAGAAAGCAAGATCTCATAGGCTGCATTAAGTAGTTTTTCCTTGAGCTTGGAGTCTCTATTCAAATAAATCTAATCATAAGATTAAATGACTCCATCAACCACTTTATAGCTCCTATCCATCACTTTCCCATCAATAACCTTACATGTGAAGAGGTTCTTGGAATATTCCATCAAAAGTTGGGACTCCCAATAAGGATCTAGGCTCCCCAACAATGACAGTGTTGTAGAAATCTGAAATGCAGCTCCTCTCATAACATGGCTCTCCTCTTTGACATGCTTGATGCCCAAGTCACATGCTGGAGTACTATCAACTTCCTTTTTCTGCCTTTCTTGCAGTTGATCATGATCAAGACAAGATTTAAGTAGATGGAAGTCAACTTCTCCTTGAAAATTTTTTGCCTTCCAAAACTTCCTTAATTTGGCCCATGCATGCAAGAGTGATGATATCATCTTGTCATGTTCAGAAATCTTATTTGTGTGTGATAATATCATTGGCTGCCCCAAAGATATGGAGTGGTCCTTTGACATCATATTCATGTCATTACAGATTTCTGAATCCTCCTTTTCCAGTGCAAATAGCTGAGTGGGAGATAGCAATGTCCATTTCAGAAAATTGTTTACCTCTCCTTTGAACCCAAAAAATATTCTCTGTGCTGTGCTAGCTTCTCCCAAGGCTCCCTTCTTAACAAAATATGTAAATGCTGCCCATAGTTGAGAGAACACTTTATTCTTCTTCCAATCAAGGGGTCTCCTTGGTGGAATGCCTCCATGCAAAGAGACATAAAGATATAGAGCAGGATGCATATGTGTGTGGACTGATTTGTCCTTACCTTCACTACAAAAATCCTCCTACCTCCTTTGTGTATCAATATTCTAAAATAAAGAGGGGTGTATGCTCCTCATCATATGATGCTTGCCCTCCCCTTTTCCTTCTTCTATCTTCAAGATCTCACCATTTGAAAATGATGGCACATGCTGCACATGGATTGGGCCATGATCTCCATATGTGAGATTCTTTGGAACTCCTTGCAAGAGTGCAAGAGTTTCTCTCCTTGGAGCAAGTGCTCCATCTTCCTCTTCATGATGTACTGGATGTGCTCTTGATATGACTGCGTTGTTATCTCCAGCCTTCTCTTCCTCCTCATCAATAGTTGAAAATGCCTCATCATCAATAAGAGACCTTAGATATTGGTCTTCCATTGAAAGAGGAATCTCCATGTATTTCTCTTGAGAATAAATCTCATAATGAAATGGGTATCTTGCCCTTGGAAAAGGATCAAACAAGTTTTCATCCCCTTCAATGATTTTCTGAAATGGATTTGGATTTGTGGATCCTTCCAATCCATGCAAAGGTTTTGTTTGTTTTGGTTTGATTTTCTCCAGCAAAGATGTTTCATGAAGTTTTTCATCAAATCTTTCCACTACTCTTCTAATAAACCTTGCATAAGTAGATGTATTTGCATTCTTTAAGGAAAAATTTCAAAAAACCACCAAGCATAAGCCTTACCCTCAAGATGCAGCGCTTCTACTTTGATGGCTTCATTTTCTGAAACTTGATGATGTTGCACATAGGTGTATAGCTCCTTCACCCAAACCCTATCTGGACATTTAGGTGATCCATCAAAAGTAGATAGAAATAATTTACCCACACCATGTTGCTTGAACCTTGTGCTTCTTTCCTCTTTTATCTTTCAAAACCATTGGAAGTTCAAGTGATCTTTGAACCCCTTAGATTGAGCTTCATACTCTTGCAAATAATCACCAAGATTTTCCTTCTTTGCCCCTTCTTCTTTCTCCATCTCATTTGTCTTAAACATATGGCTGGTAGAGCATTTTAAATCTAATGGTGTAGCTGAATACTCACACCCATAATATGAGGAATTAGAGCTTTCATCATGTATATATCTTGTAGATCTTGTTGAGGGATCTCCATGTTTTTCCATCCTCATTTCTTTGATGTCCTTTCTGATGCCATGCAAAGTGTGTCGAAGAAGCTTTGAGAACTTCTTCCCTCCAGACAATAAGGGTTTGCCTTAATCCCTTCTGTAGATCCTCTCCTTCTCATCAAAAGAATCCATCATGGTTGTAGTACACAAGCTTAGCCAAGATTAGAGCTATGATACCACTGTAATATTCCCAAATGAGAAAAATCTGCAATACATGCACATAAAACAAAATTTTCAGAAATATAAGCATTAACAGAAAAATGCAGCACATGGATCCGTTAGATCTGACATTATAGCAACTAGATCTGAGAGGAAATCAGAAACAAATGACTTTTGCCTAGTTTAACATGCCTTCCATGCTCAAAACAACCCCAAAAACAATGAAAACCCAATATTTATTGCAACAAAAATTATTGCATAAAGTGAAAACGTAGTTTATAGAGATTTTATGCTTAGAAATATAGAGAAAAATCAGATCTGATATTATATTAATCAATGAGGAATAAAAACAGAGATCTAGTCTCTTTTACATATATCCAAGATGACCCGGCAAGGGTTTCTTGACAAACATGATATACATGAAATATTTGCTGCAGATCTATGGATGAATCATGTTGTATAGCTAAAGATTTGCATATAAATGCCTGAACATGCAAATAAATTGTTGTAACTCCTCCTACTAGCTTTCTGGGAAGAAGAATGAACCACCTTCAGAGAAACTAGCTCAAAATACAAGGGATTAAACCCCTCCATTGCAATACCTTAAAAAATAATGTAGTTTCTGAAAGGGACTATGCTATTGCTGAAGGTGACTGCTTCACCTAACACCAGGTAGTGGGAAATATAGCCCAAAATTCTCTCCTCAGAATTCTTAAACAAGATTCCCAAGCAAGAGTTGGGAATTCCTGCATGAGAAAACCCTTGCACTAAACAGTGCAGAAAACTTAGCTAAATAGCCAAAGGATGCAGAGAAGTCTAAACAGACCACATACAAAATATAATCTTCAATCATGCCCATATGGATTCCATTCCCTCCATTATATAGTTGATGAGCTTCCACACCAAGGGTCCCACCCAATTATGAGGTTGCTTCCACGTAAAGGCTTCTCCACCAAAATTACACTGTCTCCGTTAGTCCCACTCATATTTTTACAATGTTGTTTGATCTAGTCAACCTTGACTTGATCTTCATGCATTTTCTCTTTTCACACCCAAGGTGTCTTCATTTTGACCAGCTAGATTGATCTTCATTCACACTGAGTTGTCTTTATTTATGATCCACTCCTCATATAAAAATGTTGTTGACTTGGTCAAAATTGACTTTGTCTACACATTTTAGATTTTTTTCACACATGACGATGTTTGATCTAGTTATTACATGATCCCTTTTCACATTATGAGGGATTTTATGCCTACTTAAGAAACTTATGAGCCTCCTTGCCCATTTATTAATCTAACTAGATATTAAAATAAAAATTAATATTCCTATTAGCTGCATGCTAATTTAGGAATATTACATTTTTCAATATTTATGAAGTGGCATGGAAAGAAAGGAAAGCAGAAAAGAATGCTAAAACAAAATCAAAATATCTACTAGACACCTCCCCGACAGCGGTGCCAAAAAGTGGTGAGCCTTGGTATTGCACCAAGAGTGTTGCAACTCCCAGGGGCTGCCCTAATTTACTTTATCAACCTAGGGTTCGTACAAAATTTGAGGTGACAGTGCTATATACACAGCAGATGCATTGTATTCATGTCATCCTCTTCTGCTTTACGAAAGGGTATTATTAATTAAATTATGATAACAACTGAAAAGTAAATTACTGGAAGGAAATGACAGAAAGGAAATTAAACTAAAGTGCTGAAAAGAAATGACAAGAATGAAACTTATTTAATTGGCAGAAAGGGAAATGACTGAAAAGAAACTAAGCTAACTTGCTAAAAATAAATGGCATAAAGCAAACTAATTCTTAACCACACTTAACTTAGCCAAATGGCTAAATGCATTCTACTTATCCTATGATCTATCTACCTTTCTTTTATCCATGCAACTAAACTGTCCATGACTTAATTCTAACTAAAAGGAGTGAATTTGTAGCTTGGAGGAAGAAAAAGGGCTAAAAGAGAGAATTAAGAGCTTAGCGCATGAAACAGGGCTTAGAAATGGAAAGTGGGGGTTAAAACCTTATAAAATTTTATTATAAAGTGAGAAATGAATTTGGAGTGGAAAGAACTCAAAAGTGCAATGGAGGACAAAAGTTGCGATGTGCGATATCCCAATCGCAACTTCACAAGTTTAAATGGATAGCAGTAAGGATTTAATGGGAATAAACTAAAATGTGCGAAGTGCGATTTGTGATGAGGTAAAGGTTGCGGGCTGCGATCTGCGGTGTGGTAAGTTCAACAAAGTGTGGTTTGTGATACGGTAAAGGCTGCGAGTTGCGATCTATGATGTGGTAAGTTCAACGAAGTGTGATTTGCGATAGGATAAAATATACGGGATGCGATTTGTGATGGGGATGATGTGGCGGTGAAAAGAAGAAAGGGAAAATTTGTGATTTGGGATATGCGATGCCACAATATCGCAATCACAACGAACGAACGATAAGTGTTAAAGTAAATGTTAAATGTTGTGATTTGTGAAGTCTGACGTACGATGGCAAGAGTCTTGAGAAGGAAGGTGGAGGTCGGGTTTTCAATGGTTTTCAATCGTTTTTGCATTAAAATGAGTCTGACGATAGTGACTGATAGAGCGAAGGAATAGTGTAGGTTATCAAAAAAGGAGAGTGGTAAGTCTTCAAGGAAAAAGGTAAGCGGTGCGATTTGCAATTTCGCAATATCGCAATTGCAAGGAACGAGCGGTAAGTGTTAAAGTTAAACGTTAAATGTTGCGATTGAAAAGTGCGATGTACAGTGGAAGGAGTATCAAGGAGAAAAGGTGGAGGTTGGGTTTGTGGTGGTTCTGTGTGGTTCTTCACGTGTTTTTTGTAAAAAGGGTAAGGCAGCTGTGAATGGAGAAAAATAGAGAAGTAAGGCTTAAGAGCTTAAGGGTGTTCGAAAGAAGGTAAGTGCAACGCTAAGGTGAGAAGTAAAGGAGGGGAATGGAAGCGTGAGAGAAGTGCTCATAAGTGAAGCACACCTGCAGATTTATGTATGGGAAACAAAAAGAAATGCAGGGTGAAATAGTGAAGGAAAGGCTTGGACTTGGTAAATACAAATTCTTCCCCGAACTCAAACAGAAAGCAATTTTGTCCTGCTGGAAGGTCTGCCCTACTCGAACTCTATTGATAGAGATGAGAGGGGGGAGACTTGACCACAGTTTTGGAGTTTTTCCTCTATTTCGCTATTCATAAGCAATTAAAACTACAACAACACAAAAACTAAATAGAAATGAAACTCATCAGAAGTAGATCTAACTTTAATGGTAGAAGAAAAACTAGCTAAATGACAGAAAGGAAAAGATAATAACATCAGGGAAGTTGAGGCACATCAATTGGGCCCTAACCCATGAGCCTAGCCCTCTGAACTTAAATCAATCAAATGAAATTAGTTTTCTCATTTCATAAAATAATAATTGCATACATCTTTGAAATTTTCGATCCTTGAATTAAACAAAAATATTTAATAGTTCACAACAATAATTCTGAATGGAATCAAAACTAGGATAGACTAAATCTTCCTACCTCTAGCTCTAATCTATTTATTCTATAAATAATCTACCAACAGCTCCCTAGAAAATGTTGATTGAGTCCATTGGACTCCAAGTAAACCAAGATTGAGTGCTCTCCTCTTTGAATTGCTCGACTGCCTCTGGAATTCGAATTGTTGGAGAGAATACTTGGGGATCCTTTGGCTGCTTATGGAATCTGAATTTCTTGGAGAGAATATTTTGGATCCTTCGGATGCCTTTGAGGGTGGAAAATCCTCCTATAATTTCTCCTTGCTGTCTCCTCCAAGTCTTTGTGATAAAATCTTTATAAAAGTGCTTAATAAAACATGATTCTCAGAACTAAACCTTATATTAGGCAAGCAGAGTATGTTAGCCTTAAGCACCACCTGTACTAGCATCATAAACCCAAATAATAATAAAAATTTAAGAAAAATAGATCTAAGAAGGAAAAAAGGTGACTATTAACCCCTCCAAATATGTCTAATGATGGAGCTCATCAGCAAGCTGAGTAGAGGCAAAGAATTGGATAAGTATTTGTCCTATTTTGCATAGATTAGAGTGAGACAGTTGGTAAAGTGCAGGAATTTCTCTGAGAGAAAAAGAATTGTATTGTTTCATCATTTTTGAATTTATACAATATACAAATAGCGAGGTTTTAGGCATTTTTTTCCCCAGATACATCTTGTGTTGTGCGATTGATTATTTCTTTCTCTTACTTGTTATGTGATTGTACGATCATGTTTTATTTATAAAAATTGTAGAAGGATTAAATATCTTGTTTTAGTACATTATAAGCTCAGATTGAATCCCATTGCTCAACATGGTATCAAAGTAATAGGAATCAAAATAAGAAGAGAAGAACAAAGTTTGTTTTGATCAGGTTCAAATTTGCATATTTATTCTTCGGTATCCAACAGTAGATCAAGATGTATTTCAATGGATTGAGACTCGAATATGCACTCAAGGGAAATTTGAATTATATTGAATGGAAGGATAGGATGGAGGCAATGCTTGAGGACAAAAGGCTAAAGGCTTTAATAGATATTGATGTCCCACAGTAGTAGATGATCAACTTCTTGATGCATGGAAGAAGAATGTAGTAAAGGCGAGAAGGATCTTGTTAGTGGGAGTTCAAGACCATATTGTCTCGAGCCTCCATGGTAATTTGAATCCATATGCGATGTGGAAAGACTTGATAGATCTGTATCAAAATAGTAGTGACCACAGGAAGCTGTCCCTGAAAGACAAGCTCAAGAAGATCAAAATGGAGAAGGGTGACATGATCCAAAAATAATTGACAAAGTTCACTCCGTGTCGAGATGAGCTTGGAAGTGTTGGGATCACTGTTGCCTCGGATGATTTGATGAGCCTAGCTCTTCTAGGCCTTCCCAAGAGCTGGTGTAGCTACCAGAAATCTATTAATGGGAGGGAGGAGTTGCCAGATTGGGAGTGACTATGGTCTGATTTGGCACAAGAGTAAATTCGACAGAGCACCAGAGATGGATCCTCATCAAAGACTTATGGTGAGGAGAACTGTGCATTGGCTGGAAAGGTGAAGAGATCAAAAGGGAAGGCGTACCATTCCAAATTTGAGACCAAAAAGGAAGGCATGAAGTGATACTTTTCAAAGGTGAAAATTTTCAACTATCATGAGCATGGACACTATGCCACACATTTTCCACAAACGAAGAACAAAAAGAAGGCCTAAGGAGGAGTAACAGGTGAAGCATTGCCTTCAAAATTTGATTTGGAATTCACCCTCATCGCATGCATGGTGTCATCAATGATGGGATTTGTGTGGTACTTGGATAGTGGAGGTTCATTCCACATGACCAACAACAGATAATTCTTCAACAACTTGGAATAGAAGGATCTCGAAATGCACATTGAGATGGGTGATGACGAGAGGTATAGAGCTACTGGTATTGGTACAATTACCTTTCTGAGAGAGTCAGGTAAACCCCTCATACTAAAAGATTTCATGCATGTATCTGGTTTAAAGAAGAATTTTGTTTCCATCGCTATGTTGGAAGATCGTGGCTATGATGTGATCTTTAGTGAAGGAAAGTCGTTCCTTTGTCACAAAGCCATGAGATAAGTTAAAAATATAGGGGTTCGAGTGAAGAACCTCTACAAAATTGATATAGATGACTGTGCAACATTGAGCAGTAAAGCAGAGAAGGTGGAGAGCCGAGACATCAGTGAGTTATGGCATAGGAGGTTGGGTCATCTACACCACAAAGCTTTGTGGATCATGCAATAGATTTCTATAGGACTTCCATAGGGTGCATTTGTGCAGAGATACACATGAAAAGGGTATACATTGGGGAAGTATACAAAGGCCACATTTCATGATAAGAAAAGTCAAGCACCGGAAATCCTTGAGAGATTTCACTCAGACGTGTGTGGACCGTTATCTAAAGCTTCCACAACAAAGCATGAGTATTATGTGATTTTTGTTGAATATTTTTCAAGAAAGTGTTGGATTTTATTCATGTAGAATAAATATCAAATGTTCTCCATGTTTTGTGAATTCAAAGCACTTGTCGAGAAACATATAGGGAAGAAGGTGAAGGATATGAGGAGCGACAATGGTGGAGAATACATCTCTAACGAATTCAAGAACTTTTGTGCCTTGGAATTCAAAGAGAATTTATTGCACCTCATAACCCACAACAGAATGGGGTTGTACAGAGAAAGAATAGAACTATTGCGGGAGCAACACAAACTATGTTTCCTGATCAGGGCCTACCATTGCATATGTGGGTGGAAGCATGAAATATAGTAGTATTTGTGAAAAATAAAATTCCTCATCAGATACTTGGGATGAGTACACTAGAGGAGGATTTTTTTCAAGTAAGACACCAGATGTGATATTTTAAAATTTCTGGTTCATTTGTTTATTTCCATGTGACTAAATATTCCATGAAGAAGGTAGAGCCAACAATAGAGTTGGGGATATTCATGGGGTACATTGATACACCTCACAACTATCAGGTGTACTTTCTAGTATGCAAGACGATAATGGTCAGAAGAGATGTGGAGTTGGATGACGACAAATCCATGTGATTGTCCCTTGAGAGGGAGCTTGATTTTCATGCAGTTGATGAGATCTTAGACTCAAAGGATGAACCTCAGGATGTGAAGAAACCACAAGTAGAGGAACAAAGAGTAGTAGAAACCACTCATGTAGAGCCATCCACCAGATATGGAAGGAAACACACCAGCAAGGCTGACAGATTATGCTAGATGCGAGAGATAATGTGGGAGCATCTGCATCAAAATGCAGGCAGAGAAGGTCCCAAAAGAGATACAGGATACATGGCTCTTATAAGCGGAGGTATTGATATAGAACCATCCTATTTTGAGGAAGCAGTTCAATATCCAGTGTAGGTTGATGCCATGGTTGAGGAGCATGAATCCATTAACAAAAACAATGCATGGGAAGTTATCCCAAGACCAATGGGGAAGTGAATTGTAAGATCCAGGTGGGTCTACAAGGTGAAGCAAGAAAAAAATGGGAGTGTGGAGAAGCACAAGGCTAGATTTATGGCCAGAGGGTTCTCTCAGGTGGAGGGGATTGACTATGATGAGACTTTTTCTCCAGTCATAAGGTACTCTTCTATTAGATCCATCCTTGAACTCTCAGCGCAGATGAGATGGTAGATACATAAGATAGATGTAAATAAAACCTTTCTCAATTGAGTTATTGAGGAAGAAGTGTACATTGAAGCTAGAAGGTTTTGAGACCTTAAATAGGGAGTCACATGTGTGCAGAATCAAGAGAGCATTGTATGGGATGAAGCTTGCACCCCATGGTTGGTACACTAGGATTGATAGTTATTTGACTGAGTTGGGCTTCACCAAGAGTGATGTGGATGCAAACCTATATCATATTGTGGTTGATGGTAAGATTTTTATTATTGTACTTTATGTCGATGAAATTATACTGGCAAATGATGAGAAACTCATAAATTCTTGCAAAGATTACCTTGGAAGAGAATTTGAGATGAAGGATTGATGCAGGAGCATCACGGCCATTTTTCATTTGTAAATATGTAATAAAGGGGGGTGTGACATTTTTATTATTTTATTAATTAATTTGTTATTTTTAATAAAAATAAGAGATAAATTATATAAGTGAGGATTTTGTAAATATTCTTTTATTAATTAAAAGGATATGAGAGAATTAGATTAGGAGCAAAATTAGAGAGTAGGTATTCTATGTATGGGACTTTGTTGAGTCCACACCTAAAATATAGATTTAGTTGAGGATTAGGTGGAGGGATTTTTGGAGTGAATTAAATGCATTATTTATGTATAAATATGAGTGGTTTTTGTGAGGAAAATACACTTGAATAGTTGAAGAGCTGAGGGGAGTGAGTGAGGAGTGGTTTAACGGGCAAAGAGCCAAGAGGCCGCCCAATGTAATATCCGGCCACAGAATTTTAATGTAGTTATGTTGAGTTGATTTGTATGGCTCTTTTTCGCTTTAATGTTAATGAAGTTAGATGTTTTCTACGATTTTATTGAAGAAACTTTGAGTATTTTTCAGCCAATTGAAGGAGTTGTGTTCTTATATGCGGAATCTGCTTTCTAGCAGAATTCCTGCATCATTTTTGGTATCAGAGCGGGAAAAGATACCTGTTGTGAATTTGCATGAAATATGTATAGTATAAACTGTGGATGCAGAGAAAGTGAGGTTAAAATCACATGGAGGAATCTATTAAGTGAAGCGGCTTTATGAATCGATTTTTATCTGTTTACAAATCTAATTGTTGGGATGGTGTTTATTTGTTGAGTTGGGTAGTGAGGTAAATTCGACTTCATCATAATGGAGGTCGATTCCCAGTTTTAGCACAGGGTGAGGTGTGCTTTAGAAAAGAGATGTAAATCAGAACCAAATTGTTGAAACCCAGTGTCAAGGTAATCCGAAATCGAAGTGCTTTTGATAAATGGTTTTGTGTGATTGGCAATCTGTATCGTTGAGAAAACGAACTCTGGAAATGTAGCGAGTTCAAGTCATATGGGAAAAACGCTATGGTTCCAAGAGTTGTATGAAAGTCACATAGTTCTGTTTTAAACTCTGTTGATTTAAATCGATTGTAACAGATTGTAATTGCAGTACAGAGACGAGGAGGGGCCGGTCATCCTAACGACTGGTGAATTGAAGAATTAAATCACAACATTGCAACAAATTCTGAATATGACGGAATTAATAACCTGCGTTTTGAAATGTAGCATTTCAGATGGGTAAGTGTCTGGTTATCATATTGGTATATGTATATTTAAAACGCTGTTTGGCATGAATTAAGGATGCAGGTGTAAGCAGTCAATAGGTAACTCGTTGCCATCGCAGAGACGCCATGAACATTGGAAGGCGTGAACAGTTGCTTTGCAATTGGACTGTCTGAAACATCGTAAGGAATAATTCTGAGTTAAACCATGTTTAGAATTCGAACGAAGTGGTCGATGGTGCAGGCGTTTATGGAGAAGCAGATGTGCGTTGAATGGCGGCATCACGCTGCTTAAAACTGGTATTGATCGAGCTTTGGAGAATGCGAGATTTCATCCAAGGTATGGGCAGAATGTTTAAATGATGCATTTAACATTTAACTGTTAAAAAGTTTCAATATTTAAAGAATTAACAGTTCTGTGAAGATGGGTTCGAAGTTGGAGAAGGGAGCTTCGATTAGGATTGAATCGAATTTCAATTCAAAATTGGTATTGGCATCTTGAAGGTCGATTTCAGTTAAAATCGATATATGCATTAAATAGAATTAAATCTGCGCTGTTATGGATGGTGCAATTGCATGTATGTAGAGTTGTTAGCATTGAACTGCAAGCTGATTGATATCAATGCTGGCCATCTGTAGAACACATTCATTTGGTTATAATGATGTTCGCCAGAATAAACACTGTTATTTAACTGAAGGATGGTTTAAAATTGTTGTGAGAACATGGGTGTGAAAATTTGCAGATAGTGCATGCTCTTTTGAATAGTATACAATCGAATTCCATTCGATTGGGCAGGAAGCTAACCCAGGCTTCGATAAGAGACAGAGGTGCTCAAGAAAACCACAGTCGAATCAAATTCTATGAGACGATGCTATGGAAAAAATGTTGCATTATATTGTAGAACAACCAACAGAGGATGCAGAGAATAGACGAACATTCAAGTTTCCATTTATTGCTTGTGAAATATTTGCCTATGAAATTGATGCTATATTCAAGACACTTGTAGAGGATGAGGAGTTGATGGACCTGCGGTTTTCTTTCTTTCGAACATGATCTTCTCACAGTACATTATTAGTTGGATACTTTAACAAGGTTGTCGTATGTTTGATGCAGCGAAAGATGGACTCTCTTATGCACTATATTCAAGCACACCAAGAGATATTTCGTAAATTGGTTGACTTAATTGGTATCACATCCATCACTGAGATTTTAATTCGTCTAGTTGAGTAGATGATCATATGTATACTGATGATACTACGCAATGGCTAGCTGACACTGAATTGCTTGAAATGATTGTAGACAAGTTGAGTTCACCTAATTCCCCTGAAGTGCATACCAATGCCGCAGAAACACTTTGTACGATAACCCATTTAGCTCCTTCTACCTTGGCTTCAAGCTTTCAAGCCCAAGTTTTGTGGGAAGGATTTTCCATCATGCGTTAGAAGATTCACAGTCAAAATCTACTCTAGTGCATTCATTGTTTGTCTGTATCTCAGTGTTGATCCAAAGAAAGTAGAAATAGTGGCAGCAGCTGATGTATCCCGAGCTAGTGTGGATTGCAAATCCTGAGACTGTGGATGGCATGCTACAGAGACTCGGTGACTTGTTGAAGCTGTTGGACGTATCTTCTGAGGGAAACAAATTTCCAAGTCCACATGCAGTGTAGAGGGGAATGGTAAGTACGTTTGTATTTATCGTAGCAAACTTTTATTACATTGAATGAATTGGGCATAGATCGAGGACGTAAAATTGTGTGTGGGCTAATGTTATTTTAAAGGATTTGTGACATTGGAATGTGAAATTCCATACGGGTTGGTTGATTAAACAATGACAAGTTTGTTGGAGGAAAAAAACAAGGGCGCACCTAAATAATGGAAACAAAGTCGATTGTTGAATTTTGGCATTTGGGCTTTACACAGTTTGAGCTTATGAATAAAGCAAATGGTTAGTTGACTAAAGGCTTCTATAAGACCTTTTTTTTTTTTTTTAAGTTGTCCATAAAGTTTGAAGATTTCATGAAGCATGGTTATTAGCCAAACTGTAAAAGAAAGTGGAGCTTCCGCATATGAGAATGGGGTTAGAGCTAGATTTTTGGGATTGGATTGAAATTTGGGTTTAATGCATGGAAAAAGTGATTATTGGTTCATAACCATAAAGTAAAAATTGAAGGAGGAAGCTTCCAATATGAAATGGCTTATTAAATTATGGTCTAATGATTTGATTATTTAAAAAGAAGCTTCCGCACGTATTGTTGTAAATTGCCCAGATTGAAGTTTATGAAATTGTATGAAATTGCCTGAATTGAAGCTTTATTTGCGCAAAATTTTCGAGACGCATTTTGTATGCTAAGGTGTTGTTTGCAGCAATTTGTAGCAAGAGGTTGCCAAGGATTGGTCCCAAGACAAAGAGAAGCCAAGCGCGATAGGAAAGTTGCACGACAAGTGCGAAGAATTGCAGGGGAAGTGGCTTAAATGAAGTCCACACGTGAACAGATGCAGTTCACAAAGGAGGGGAAGATGACTGTTGATAGTCATTTTCGGAGATCTGATGAAGGGTATGAGTGGGAGAAGGCTGAGATAACAATTCGCCTTGAATTGTTAATGAAGTTGTTGCAGGAAAATATGAGAAACCAGACACATGGTTGGACCATGAAAAGGAAGGTGAAGTGGCAGAAGCTACACGTAAGAAGGGAAAAGTAGGTAAACATACAGTTGATGGAGGAGCTGAGGAAGCTCCAACAGATGCTGAGTTGTGAAGAACTCAGAGAGGCTGAGTTAGAAATGGATGTTTCCATTTGTAGCCCAGAACATGGCGAAATTCTGGGTGAAGAGATCAGTGAAGAAGATCTCATGAACTATTGGGATAGTTCAGAAGCATCTGAAGAAGTGATGGCGAGAGAAACAGATAAGGCTATGAAGCCTCGCAATTTTTCTCACAGTTTATGTATGTTTGCAGGATGTGCGAAAGGCGGTGAATAGTCTGATAGAACTGTCACGAAGAGGAATGAAGTTCTTGAGGTAAAGTCTGGTAGAGAATTCCTTTTAGAGAAGGAATGTGGTGATTGGTTACAACAGGAAGAAATCACAAATGACTTCTTGGTTGGGATAAGACAGCAAGTCGACGCTGTTATGGAACCGAAAGAAAGTGGAAATGCTGAAGGAAAATTCCAAGGAGGTAAACAAGTGTATTTGTTTGATGAGATTGCTGGCAAAATTTTACAATGTAATGATGTTGAAACTAGTAAATTTCATGAGGATTTCCAGAGGGAGAATGGAAATAGTGATGAGACAGAAGGGAAATCTACAGAAGAACTGAATCAAATGAAGGATTCAGAACAGCAAAGGGAGATGTCGACTGAAGCATTCAGTGAGATCACAAGGTATTATGTGTTTAAGACTAATTATTGGGGTGTGATTATAGGTACATCACAGAGTGTCGAACAAACTTTGAAGTTTTTTAAGGAAGAAGAGTTGAATCTGAAACTTGTTCAGAATGATGCTGAGGTATCAAGATCTCAGACAGAGGAGTCTTATGAAAATATTTGGCAGAATATTGAAGCGGGGAAAGAAGGACCATCTGATGATTGGTCAATAGCAAGTGAAGATATGGAAAGTTGTGTAAAATTTCCGAGTTTTATTCCAGTTGAGATTGTTCAGTTATATCGGAAGTTAGATCTTCAGAGGAGAGAGTTGGAAAAGCAGAGGATCTATTTACAGGGAAAGTTGCTGAAAGACACAGAACGGGGGAAATTTTTTCAAAAAGATGATGTGGAGGAGGGACTAACTGATAGTCTCACAGAGGAATTGAATCAGCATACTGATGTGCTGATAAATGAAGGAATTTCAGAGCAGCATACTGAAATGTTGCCAGTAGCAGAAGGGGCAATGAAGCCATATGTTTTTTATTCTAACAATTGTTTTGTGAGTATAGGTTTTATTGCAGATGCTGGAGAAAATCTATTAGACAGAGAAATTGAGCTGATGAGGCGGATGATGATGAAAGTATCCAGGAAGAGGCCAGCTGCAGTAAAACAAAGAAGAAGTAGCAAGAGAAAGACAACAAAATATTGCGAGAGCACAGCCAGTGGGGCAATGCAACATAAAGTGTGGAAACCTGGAGAAGAACAACAGACAGAAGCAGCGACAAGTGGGAAATTGCAGCACAAGATATGGGATCCAGAAATACACAGATCCAAACACATGATCAGGCGATCATGTTTAATTTCAAGCTTGGGAGTCTGATGCAGGAGAATCAAGGCCATTTTTCATTTGTAAATATGTAATAAAGGGGGGTGTGACATTTTTATTATTTTTAATAAAAATAGGAGATAAATTATATAAGTGAGGATTTTGTAAATATTCTTTTATTAATTAAAAGGATATGAGAGAATTAGATTAGGAGAAAAATTAGAGAGTAGGTATTCTATGTATGGGACTTTGTTGAGTCCACACCTAAAATATAGATTTAGTTGAGGATTAGGTGGAGGGATTTTTGGAGTGAATTAAATGCATTATTTATGTATAAATATGAGTGGTTTTTGTGAGGAAAATACACTTGAATAGTTGAAGACCTGAAGGGAGTGAGTGAGGAGTGGTTTAACGGGCAAAGAGCCAAGAGGCCGCCCAATGTAATATCTGGCCACAGAATTTTAATGTAGTTATGTTGAGTTGATTTGTATGGCTCTTTTTTGCTTTCATGTTAATGAAGTTAGATGTTTTCTACGATTTTATTGAAGAAACTTTGAGTATTTTTCAGCCAATTGAAGGAGTTGTGTTCTTATATGCGGGATCTGCTTTCTAGCAGAATTCCTGCATCAAGGACATCGGGCTCTTGCACTATTTCATTGTCTTGGAAATATGGAAAAGAGATGGAGAGCTATTTTTATCTCAGGGAAAGTATGGTAAGGAAATTCTGAGGAAGTTCCACATGGAGGGTGTTAGCCCCCTATAAATTTCTTGACAAGCAAGCAAGGGGCTAAATTGTTTTTGAGCCTTCAAGGAATGCATCTCCCGTGAAGACACATCATCCTTGAAAGCTCTTTCGTACCTTCTGCCATTTGGTGTTTCTCCTCTGCTGTTCCATCCAAAAGGCTTCACTAATTGCGAAAAGATGTGCTCCAAAAAGTCTACATTTTCCCCTTGTTCCCTGTAGAATGCCCCATTTTAGCCTTCTTTTCCCTCTGTCGAAGTTCCCCTCTTATCCCCTAAATTCCCCCAAAATCCCCTTTACGATCCCTCACACACCCCTTGTTTGGCCTAATTTCTCCTTTTCCCTCTATCGTTACCTTTTCCTACCCTCAAATCACATCAAAACGGGCCAAATTGCCATATTTTTCATGTCTATGGGTTTAGCACCTTTCGGCCCTAGCCCCAGATCCGTTTCCGTCCACATGACCCAGCGCCAAGACTGGGCGCCAAGGTAGAAGGCACTTATCGCGTATATATCGGGATCATTTTAAAACCATCGATCTGTATAGATCGGATGGTCGTCGCATTCCCCACAGCATCCACCGTTCACCCTGTTCACCACTTAGATCGCGTCACAATCGTCTGTTTAAACCACAGATCAACGGTCCACAGTGCATCTCACTTGGTGGTCCCCGCAGCCGCGCCTGTCCAAAAACCGCTGGTATCTATCACATCGTCATTGGGTTGTGGGCGGTATTTTTATTTTCGGATCGATTCCACTCACTGCCCGACACGTGGCTCCGTCAGTGTTTAAAAATTGCCCCCCCATCGCGCGTTAATGTTTGGAAATTGACCCGACGCGATATGCATATCAACCATCCGATCTGAGGCTCTCCATCCAACAGTCATCGCACCACGAAGTTGCGCGGGATATAGCCAAGGAAAACAATACCTCTGGCCCACTATCCAACACCCTCCACTGCGTTTTCAGCTGTCGATCTCCTCTTGAGATTGGACGGTCCAGATTTAACACGCGCCCACCGTTAAACTACATGTTCCGCCACGTCACCATTCCACGTGTTTTTGTCGCATCATTGTCCTTTTCCTGTATAATTCATTCCAAGGTCAAAGTCTTAATGTTTACATTGAAATTTCTATCTCAACGTCTTCTAGTGCATTTCTCACTGTTCCACGGTTTTCCTCCACAGTATCCTCCGCATACATTGTCGTCAACCGTGCCACGTCACCGTTTTCACAGTCATCCACAACATCCCACCCCATACATGGTATTCTTAATATGTTTTTGTGTTTTGTAGGGTTAGAGGCAGGTGGACAATCGCCATGATTCATGTGCGCTATTGTAGTGGCACAGTGCACAACGAAGCTGAATTTAGAGCCTGATATTACAAGAAAATGTCCGGAAAAGTGTCTGCAACATAAATTTCATCAAAGGACAGAGTTCAAACTCTGCAAAACCTCTCCGGTGCCATTAAAGCTCAGATTTCATAAACAAATATAGTACTGGAGCTGCAGAGAGTTCAAGGTACGTAATAGAAGATTTTGAGCCTTTTTCAGGGATTTAGAAGGCAAAGGCACTAGTTCAAATACATCGTGGATTGCATGGAAGGCCTAGCACGTAGGAAACAATACCATCAGGGTTTCACATCAACAGTATGTCCTTTCCACAAAGGACAAAGCGCCCATACCATCTGTATTCTATACCGTGTTCCTGAGGAAATTCCATCCCTTACAACAGTCCTATGCTATTAGAAGCATTTGTTTCACAGTATGGCAGACCTTAGCATCATTATTCTACCTTTTTGTTTAGTTCACCAAAGTGTTGCAGCAAGTACACCAGAGACATACCTGGAGTAAATGGAAGCCTGACGAAGACCACTCATTCATCCAAAGAGTACCAGATATAAATTCTCAGAATCTAAAACAGAACGAGGCCTTGGCCCTTTTCCTCTTCTGAGTTTTAATGCTGCATTTAGTTTTCACCTACCTTCTTTTCTCCTCTTAAGTTATAAATTCATGAAGGAACTAATTGTAAGGTTGTTGATTGGTTATCAGAGAATTTCAAGCTGTTTCTTTTCAGACATAGTCTCTGTGTAAAAGTTGTAAGATAGGTTGAGGAAGATGTTTTCAAACTGAATATCCGGCTACTGGTAATGTTGTACTTGACTGGTGTTGCTCTTTAATATGACAAGCACATTTATTTGGATCCTGATCTAAAGCAGCGATGATGTTTTCCTGTCTCTGTATTTGTTTTTAACTTGCAGTTCATTTCATTTCATTTCTACTGGCTTGCATCAGAAAGCTGGCATAGGATTTACCCTTGTTAGGTACCCTATGTTTCTGCTCTCCTTGCCTTTGATGTTTTCTACTAAATGTGTTATATAAGGGTTGATTTCAGTGAATTTAACCAGTGTAGTGGATGTCATTGCCTGCTAGCTAATGTATGAATTCAATGAATCTGTTTCTTAGATGTTCTTGTTAGGATTTAATTGAAAGAATTGGGAACACTGGGAGGTCTAGAACTCTGTCTCTATCTCACTAGGATCCTTTTCAATTAATTGAAACTTTCTAAGATCCCTCAATTTGGAGGCTGAAGCATTGAGAGTTCAAAGTCTCTCTCTGATCTCAGGTCTTTAGCTTTGTGTGCAAAATCTTTGTTGTTTCCTCCTCTCTTACATTTCATGCCACACTATCATCTTTAAGATCCAACGCTTTAGATGACTAGCCCAAGTGAAAGCCTGCATATTGAATGGCAAGTAAACCCTTTCCTAACTCCATTTCCCAATGGTCTTGAATGTTCCCTGAATTATCTCTCCTTTGCCTAAAATCCACTTTGCTCACCCTTGTATTATATTGAACCCTTCTTTCCTGATTCCCAACAACCAAACAAACAATCAAACAAACAAACGCTGACCCTTATAGCTAGCCTAATATCTTAACCTTTGAACTTCCAAGACATATACCTTTGACAATCATAGAGAGATCCCTCTCTGGACCCAGGAGGGCTAGATCCCGAGGTCTGAAAGTGGTTTGATGTTGTCTCATCTTTTGATATTACCAACCTTGACAAAACATGGGAACCCCAACATAATGGCGACTCCACTGGGGAACTTCTGAGTATTTTCACCTTACTACATCATAAGAGCCTCAGAAACCCAGAATATCTGGTTAGTTTGGCAGTTAAACACTCCTATTCACAGATCAACCTCTATACCTTTGTTGTGTTCTCCCACACTCTTAGACAGAGTCTGGAAAGGGCCAGGTAGCCTCCGGATCTCACACTCTTTCAGAGGTGACATATCTGGTAAACGCCCTCCCAGTCAATCTCTGGTTAGAGTTTGCTATGTTTTGAAAATATCCTTGGAAAGGGATATCTCATAAGCACTGTGACGGACAATGTACCCTCCAAAAACATCCTAAACCCTCCACCTGACGACTCCATAATTCCTAAATGATTCAAAGACTCCACTGGTGATCAGTAGGCCTGCTGATTATCTTGGTTCACATAAGACTCCACTGGGAGACCAGAGCCCATTACAACATTAGCCATAATAGAAGTAACAAGTAAGGTTAAGCTGCTTGGTTGGAAAACAACATTCTGGCTTCAAGAACCATCCACACAAGAGCTTATCCCAATCCAAAACCACCTGAAATAGTTGATAACCTCGAGAGAATCCTTAAGAGATCTCCTGCACCTATAAGACCAACTATTTCCAGCCACATCCATAGATATAACTCTACACCAGAAGACTTTGCAGCTCTATCAGACCCATTTTTTGACCTAGGTTCTCAAAACAGTTTACCAAGAACTAGGTCATTCAGTGTTCTAGACCAGCCAGACCTTGAGCTTCCATGTTCACCATCTCGTAGTGGTAAACACATTAGGAATAGAGAGACCCATCCATCTACACCTCCTGAAATTCACCTCATTCAAAACTTGGGGCTTTTCCACCTTAAATCTGCTCATCAGTTTTCTGCTGGTCATAATATCCCTGTCATCCATATACCAGCTGCTCAAGTTAACCCTTTACCTCATCAAAACATCATCATGGCAGCCTAGTATGCACCTTTGGTTTTACCTCAGCCTCTAGTACCCTTACCCAATGATTATCAATCAAATATCCCACACTTTATTGCAAAAGAGTCCACCATAGCTCAACACCATGTGGATAGGATGGAAGATTCTTTTCACTAAATGGAAATAGATGATGATACAGTCAAAATGAGAATCTTTGCCTAGAGCTTAGGAGGTGATGTTAAGAAATGGTTCAAAATCCTACCTCCTAATAGTATCCAAGACCTTCCTACTTTATATCAAACCTTCATAAACAAATGGGAGGTTAGCAGAATACAAGAAACTGAAAATAAACGTAGGAGAGAATGTCCAGGACTACTCTACAAGGTTTAACAACATTTATAATGCTCTTCCACCACACACGAAACCTCCGCAAGGTATGGTTCTAGTGAAATACCCTGAAGGCTTGGATGCTGACATGGCCTACTAGCTTAGGGAGAGGGATTACAACACATTGGAAGACATGCAAAAGGGAGCGGTGAGTGTAGAGGAAAATCTAATTGAGAAGAAAGCAAGATTGAGGGTTGAGAAAAGGGTAACATATAGAGATGACAATGTAGCTTCCACATTTGACCCCAATTATGACTGCATATCCAAAAACATGGAAAATCTACAACAAATGATGGAAAAAATGGTTGTCACAGTTAGTAACCAAAACAAGAACCAGAATCATAACCAAAACTAGAATTTTATAAGAAACAACACCACTCCCAACAGACAAAGAGAATCAGATCAGCAAGTTATTCCCCCATTCCAAGAGAATTTTCTTGATGAAGATGAGGGGATCATAGAAGAGTTTGAGGGGAACACAATAAACATGTTTGAAGTAGAAAACTCAATCCACAACTGTTCCACAGAAGAAGATCAACCCTCACCCTCATATTGGGATGAGGAAAGGTTGGAATCTGAGGATTACAGATTGGGATTCAAAAATTCCATCATGCAGGTCAGAGAGCAGTATGAACTTAGGAGAAAAAAGAGCATAGACACTGTCAAACCAAAAGCTTCTGAGGTTACCATCAAGAAAAGCCCTGAGAAAACTTCTAAAGTAACTGCTGAAAGTAACAAATCAGCAGCTGAGAGTCCTGGAAAAAACAAAGAAAAAGACAACCAAAACACGGATAAACGAAACCAACCAACTAGTAGCACTAGAACTGCAGTTAGTGCTCCTGATAAAAAATCTTCAAACACTGTACATAGCGAGAATCAACACACTGATTCAGCCACTAAGGTAGTGGTTAACAAAACAGAGTTGAACATTCCAAACAGTTAGTCCACTTTCAATTTGGAGAGTGAGATTGCAAAAATTAAAATCAGTGTCCCTCTCTTTGAGCTGGCCACTCAGGATGTATATAAAGGCCAGATTTCGAAAGCATTAAATTTAGGTGAGAACAGTGACACTGTAAATCTGAGTGATGATCAACCAGCCCTTCTATTTGGTCCAAAGATAGAGGGAAATTTTCAGGAAGGGGTAGTGCCCCCTTTTTATATCAGTCTTAATATCCATGATAATATCCTTCACAATGAAATGCATGACTTTGGGGCTTCACACAACCTGATGCCTAAGATAGTTATGGAAAGATTAGGCCTAGAGATAACCCGTCCATATAAAGACCTATATTCATTTGAATCTAGCAGAGTAAAGTGTCTTGGCCTGATCAAAGATTTATGTGTAAGCCTAACCTAGATTCCAGAAAAATGTATGGTCATGGATGTTGTGGTGGCAGATGTGCCACCTAAGTATGATATGTTGCTGTCAAGATCATGGGGAGCCAAACTGCAAGGAACAATGCAGATGGATGGGGCCTATGCCACAATCCCAATCTTTGGCCAACTTAGAAGACTGTACAGAGAGGCACAAATGAAATTTCTGGTCAGTAGCCCTGAAAAGCCTGAAAACTCACCTTTATACTCTGTACATACAGACCTCGACTCCTTCATCCTTTGTAATGATGAATCGTTAGAGGGGTCAGAGTCCAAAAACATAGATACAAACAAGGAAAAAGAGCCCATGGACTTTAACATAATGGCTACTCTAGACTCGGAGGAGAATGATATAGAAAAATTTGAAAAGTGCACTGAAACAAAAACTCAAATTAAACCAGAAGCAGAATGCAGTCAGCTGATTAGGCACCCTTCACAAACACATACACCACACCAAGAACGAAATGATGATAAACCCGAGAATGAAACCTTATGAGAAATTAATTTCGATGGGTCATGCACCAAGAGAACTGCTGGAGCAGGAGTGTGGATACATAACACAGAGAGTGACTACGCAAAAAGCCATGCATATAACTTGCACTTCAAATGTACAAAAAATATCGCAGAATATGAGGCTCTGATCATGGGCTTAACTCCGTTGAAGAAATTAGGAGCCTGTAGGATAACTGTGCATGGAGACTCTGAGCTGATCATTAAACAGGTGAATGGTGAATACAAAGAAAAACATCCCAGGCTGAGAGCAGACATGAATGACACTATGGATCTATTGAAAACCTTTGTAGAATACGATCTGGTGTTTGTCCCTAGGAGTCAAAATGAAATTTCAAATGGATTAGCCTACGTGGCTAGTGCATATCACAAGCCTCCCAATGACCAACAGATCATCATTTAGACCAAATTTAGAACTGCAGTGCTGGACAATGAAAAATATTGGCAGGTCTTTGAGGGCGATAAACAGATTGAAGATTTCCTAGTAGGCAGAAACGAGTTTGAATTTTCTGATTCAGACTCTAAATCTAACAATAGCTGCCTAAATGAAGAGTCCTCAGATGAGGAAGAGACACCCTATAACATAGAAATAAACACTTTAAACGAACAGATTGGAAATCCAAACGAAAAGGGTGAAAACGCAGATAGTGAAGAAGTAGAGGTGCTGCAGGCCAAAGATAAGAACATACCTCGAGGTCTGGCACCTTTAGAGGACCTTTTTGACTTTGATGATGTAGCTAAAAATCCCACTATAGAACACTCAGATTCTGAGATGGAGGAATGCAACATAGGCACTGAAGATAAACCCAAGGTGATCAAATTGGCTAAGCCCCTGCCTGCAAACATGAAAAAGAAATACATTGACCTATTCAAGTAATTCATTGATGTGTTTGCTTGGAGTTATGAGGAATTAAGGGCCTATGAAACATACATCATACAACATAAAATACCTTTGAAATAGAATCATAAACCCTTCAGACAAAAACTTCGCAGAATAAACCCAAAACAATTGCCTGCAGTGGAAAAAGAGATTAAGAAGATGTATGAGGCAGGCATAATTGTGCCTGTGAGGTTCTCTGATTGGGTATAAAACCTAGTGGTTGTGAGAAAGAAAACAGGGGAGATCATGCTGTGTATTGATTTCAGGAATCTTAATAGAGCCTCACTCAAAGAAGATTACCCTTTTCCAAAAATGGAACACATCCTTCAGAGGGTAGTAGGCTCAAAAAGGATCTCCCTGCTAGATGGTTTTTCAGGTTACAACCAAGTTTTAGTAATCCCAGAAGACCAACTCAAGACAACCTTTACCACTCCATGGGGCACTTTTATGTATGTAAAGATTCCCTTTGGACTGATGAACACTGGTGCAACCTTCCAAAGAGCAATGGACATAGCTTTTTCAGATGAAATAGGACACTTCATTGTCATCTATCTGATGGCATAATAGTCTATTTGAAGACTGAGGAAGAACACCTGGAGCACCTGAGAAGAGTGTTTGAAAAATGTAGGAGGTTCGATCTGTCATTGAATCCTAAAAAGACCGTAGTTGGGCTACAAGAAGGAAAACTTCTTGGCCACATCATATCTGAGAAGGGGATTAGGATAGAACCACAGAGAGTTGAGGGAATAATACAAATCACACACCCGAGAAATATCAAGGAGTTACAGTCCTTCATTGGGAAAATCAATTTCCTTAGGATGTTTATTCCCAACTTAGTTGAACACCTTAGGAATATGACTAACATGTTAAGGAAAGGTGTAGGATTTAAGTGGACTGTTGAGGCCAAGAAATATTTTGAATCAGTTAAAATTTCTCTCACACAGGCTCCTGTCCTAATAAACCCAGATTTCTCAAAATATTTCCTGATTTTTTCATTTGCCTCCAAGCGCACAATAGTTGCAGTTCTACTGCAGAAAAACCCAGAGGGAATGGAACAACCCATTTCTTTCTTCAGCAAAGCACTCAGAGATGCACCCTTGAAATACAACATAATGGAAAAATAAGCCTATGCTTTGGTTAAGGCCTTGAAAGACTTTAGGGTGTACATTATGCATTCCCACACCATACCCTTTGTACCAAATATAGTGGTTAAAGACATTTTGTCCCAAGACCCAGATGGGAAAAGGGGAAAATGGATTGCTGTAATCTTAGAATATGAAATTGAGATAAAAACCACAAAACTGATTAAAGGTCAGGGCTTAGCTCAACTGATGGCTGAATCAAATCTACAAGCCCTTGACATTAACATGATAGATGCCTTGGATGAGTAGGAGGGATTACCTGATCTCGCTACTGAGGAGAAGTTTCAGAGCTCTCCTTGGTATTCTGACGTTCTGTATGTGCTTACACACCTCAATGCCCCTCCCAAACTATCAAAGACCAAGGCCAGATTCCTCAAACTAAAGGCCAGAAACTATTTCATAATGAATGAATGCTTATACTGGAAAAGTGTAAATGGCCTATTGCTCGAATGTTTGCCTGAATATGAAGCATACATGATTAAACAAGAGTTCCATGCAGGAGAATGTGGGGGCCACCTGAACTGGAAAGCCACTACAAACAAAATACTGAGAGCTGGCTACTATTTGCCTACACTCTTCAATGACATCCATAAGATGATAATTTCTTGCCACAAATGCCAGATTTTTGAAGGCAAAAGAAAGCTCCTCCCCTTACCTCTACAACCCATCACCGTTGAAAGTCCCTTTATGCAATGGGGCCTAGACTTCATAGGAGAAATTCACCCCGCTTCTTCCGCACAACACAAATGGATCTTAACAACCACAGACTACTTCACTAAGTGGATAGAGGCCATACCTACTAGGAATGCCACAGATTCAGTCATCATTAGGTTCCTAGAAGGTCATATCCTCTTTCGGTTTGGCTGCCCAAGGAAAATAATCACGGATAATGCTGCTACTTTTGGATCCAAGAAAATGGTTGATTTTTGTCACAGGTATCAAATAGAACTCGGTCATTCAACTGCCTATTACCAACAAGGTAATGGCTTAGCTGAATCATCAAACAAGATCCTAGTGGCCATCAACAAAAAGCTGCTAGAAGAGAAAAAAAAGTCATGGCACAACAAGTTAGTGCATGCCCTATCGGCTGACAGGCTTACAACAAAGAAATCCATTGGCATGTCTCCATATCAGCTTGTCTATGGAACAGAAGAAGTTTTCCCTACCAGCCTTGGAATAGCAGTGATTAAACTTGTCCAAGAGATTCAGACAGAAGAAGATAGCATGGTGAGGAGAATAAACCAAAAAATTCATCTCCAGTAAACAAGGGAAGAAGTCTATAACAGAGCTCTAAAGGTTCAAGAGAATATAAATAAGTTATTTGACAAAAGAACCAAAGCTTCTGATTTCAAAATTGGAGATAAAGTTCTGAGGTGAGACTCAAGGAGAGAGGACAAAGGAAAGCACGGAAAGTTTGACAGTTTGTGGCAAGGTCCCTGCATCATCCAGGCCACTGTGGGTCCAAATGCCTTTTTTCTACAAGAAATGGATGGTACAGAGCTGTTTGGGGGTCCCGTCAATGGCATGATGCTCAAAAACTACTTCTACTGATTTCCAATTTCCATTTTCCATTTCCATTGTACATACCATTACAGTGTTTTATTTTCAAGAAAAAGAGAAAATTTTTCAAAAAATAGAGAGAAAGGAGGGGTTCAGACATGCTCAAAACATGAACCTCAGAAGTGCAAAATAATTGCTCTAATATGATCAAAACTTGAGCCAAAGAAAGTAAATATAGTTGGTCCAAACATGCCCAAAACCTGGACCAGCAAAGAAGGAAAAAGAATCAGCTCTAACAAGCCCAAAACCAGAGTTGAAATGAAGAGAGGAAAGTGACTCTAACAAGCTCAAAACTTGAGTCACAAAGGAAGGAAGGATGCTTCAAACTTCAGATTTCAAGCCTTCAAGATTTCGTTTTCAATTTTATGCAAAATTCTGTCCATGTGCAACTGTCTTTATGCCTTGGATCCACAACAAACTAGACTGTCTAATCCTAGTTTGACTGTTTTTAAATTTCTATTGTAGAATATAAAGAAGAAATATGCTGGACAGTTTAATCCCAACAGATGTTAGATTAGGTAGAGAAACATATGAGACCAACAGCTTAATCTGGTCTCATGGAGCAATAAGGGTAGAAATATAATAGGTTTATTTTCTTGTTTGTAAAAAAAAAAAAAAAAGATGTAAAGGGTTTGCTAGTTCAAATGCACCCTAAAAGAAAAAATGCTAGGATTGTAGGATGGGTAGGTAGTTTGTTTGGGCGAATTTTTCTACTAAATTTATGTCTTCACTATTGTGGCAGCTGAAATCAAAGAAGAAAGGTGGCTCAAGCAGCAGGCATCTGGCCACACCAAAGATCATTTTCTGAATCCTTGACTCCTTCAAGAAGAAGCCATCCCCATGTGGAGCCACTGTTAGCCCCTTATAAATTTCTTGACAAGCAAGCAGGGGGCTAAATTTTTTTTGAGCCTTCAAGGAATGCATCTCCCCTAAAGACACATCATCCTTGAAATCTCTTTCATACCCTCTTCCCTTTGGTGTTTCTCCTCTGCTGTTCCATCCAAAAAGCCTCACTGATTGCGAAAAGCTGTGCTCCAAAAGGTCTACATTTGCCCCTTTTTCCCTGCAGAATGCCCCATTTTAGCCTTCTTTTCCCTCTGTTGAAGTTCCCCTCTTATCCCCTAAATTCCCCCAAAATCCCCTTTACAATCCCTCACACACCCCTTGTTTGGCCTAATTTCTCCTTTTCCCTCTATTGTTACCTTTTCCTACCCTCAAATCACATAAAAACGGGCCAAATTGCCATATTTTTCATGTCTATGGGTTTAGCACCTTTTAGCCCTAGCCCCAGATCCATTTCCCTCCACATGACCCAGCGCCAAGAACAGGCGCCAAGGTATAAGGCGCTTATCGCGTATATATCAGGAGCATTTTAAAACCGTCGATCTGTATAGATCAGATGGTCATCACATTCCCCACAGCGTCCACCGTTCACCCTATTCACCGATCAGATCGCGTCGCAACCCTCCGTTTAAACCACAGATCAACGGTCCATGGTGCATCTCGCCTGGTGGTCCCCATAGCCGCGCCTATCTGAAAACCGCTGGTATCTATCACATCGTCGTTGGGTTGTGGGCGGTATTTTTATTTTCGAAGCGATTCCACTCATTGCCCGACACGTGGCTCCGTCAATGTTTAAAAACCGCCCCCCCATCGTGCGTTAATGTTTGGAAATTGACCCAGCGCGATATGCATATCAACTGTCCGATCTGAGGCTCTCCATCCAACGGTCATCGAACCATGAAGTTGCACGGGCGATAGCCAAGGAAAAAAAATACCTTTGGCCCACTTTCCATCGCCCTCCGCTGCATTTTCAGCCGTCGATCTCCTCTTGAGATCAAACGGTCCAGATTTAACAAGCGCCCACCGTTAAACTACATGTTCTACCACATCACCATTCCACGTGTTTTCGTTGCATCTTCGTCCTTTTCTTGTATAATTCATTCCAAGGTCAAAGTCTTAATGTTTACATTGAAATTTCTATCTCGACGTCTTCCAGTGCATTTCTCACTATTCCACGGTTTTCCTCCACAGTATCGTTTGCATGCATCGTCATTAACCATGCCACGTCACCATTTTCACAGTTATCCATAGCATCCCACCCCATACATTGTTTTCTTAATATGTTTTTGTGTTTTGCAGGGTTACAGGCAGGTGGAAAACCGTCATGATTCATGTGCGCTATTGTAGTGGCACAGTGCACAACGAAGCTGAATTTAGAGCCCGATATTACAAGAAAATGTCTGGAAAAGTGTCTGCAACATAAATTTCATCAAAGGACAGAGTTCAAACTCTGCAAAACCTCTCCAGCACCATTAAAGCTCAGATTGCATAAACAAAGATAGTACTGGAGCTGCAGAGAGTTCAAGGCACGTAATAGAAGAGTTTGAGCCTTTTTCAGGGATTTAGAAGGCAAAGGCACCAGTTCAAAGACATCGTGGATCACATGGAAGGCCCAGCACGCAGGAAAAAATACCATCAGGGTTTCACATCAGCAGTATGTCCTTTCCACAAAGGACAAAACGCCCATACCGTTTGTATTCTATACCGTGTTCCTGAGGAAATTCCAGCCCTGACTACAATCCTATGCTATCAGAAGCATTTGTTTCACAGTATGGTAGACCTTAGCATCATTATTCTACCTTTTTGTTTAGTTCACCAAAGTGTTGCAGCAAGTACACCAGAGACATACCTGGAGTAAATGGAAGCCTGATGAAGACCACTCTTTCATCCAAAGAGTACCAGAGATAAATGCTCAAAATCTAAAATAGAACGAGGCCTCGGCCCTTTTCCTCTTCTGAGTTTTAATGTTGCATTTAGTTTTCACCTACCTTCTTTGCTCCTCTTAAGCTATAAATTCATGAAGGAACTAATTGTAAGGTTGTTGATCGGTTATCAAAGAATTGCAAGCTGTTTCTTTTCAGACATAGTCTCTGTGTAAAAGTTGTAATATAGGCTGAAGAATATGTTTTCAAACTGAATATCCGGCTATTGGTAATGTTGTACTTGACTGGTGTTGCTCTTTAATATTACAAGAAAATTTCTTTGGATCCTGATCTAAAGCAGCGGTGATGTTTTCCTGTCTCTGTATTTTTTTTTAACTTGCAGTTCATTTCATTTCATTTCTACTGGCTTGCATCAGAAAGCTGGCATAGGATTTACCCTTGTTAGGTACCCTATGTTTCTGCTCTCCTTGCCTTTGATGTTTTCTACTAAATGTGTTATATAAGGGTTGATTTTAGTTAATTTAACCAGTGTAGTGGATGTCATTGCATGCTAGCTGATGTATGAATTCAATGAATCTGTTTCTTAGATGTTCTTGTTAGGATTTAATTGAAAGAATTGGGAACACTGGGAGGTCTAGAACTCTGTCTCTATCTCACTAGGATCCTTTTCAATTATTTTAACCTTTCTAAGATCCCTCAAGCTGGAGACCGAAGCATTGAGAGTTCAAAGTCTCTCTCTGATCTCAGGTCTTTGGCTTTGTGTTCAAAATCTTTGTTGTTTCCTCTCTTACATTTCACGCCACACTATCATGTTTAAGATCCTACGCTTTAGATGACTAGCCCAACTGAAAGCCTGCATATTGAATGGCAAGTAAACCCTTTCCTGACTCCATTGCCCAATGGTCTTGAATGTTCCCTGAATTATCTCTCCTTTTGCTAAAATCCACTTTGCTCACCCTTGTCTTATATTGAACCTTTCTTTCTTGATTCCCAACAACCAAACAAACAATCAAACAAACAAACCCCAACCCTTATAGCTAGCCTAATATCTTAACCTTTGAGCTTCCAAGACATATACCTTTGAAAATCATAGAGAGATCCCTCTCTAGACCCAGGAGGGCTAGATCCTGAGGTCTGAAAGTGGTTTGATGTTGTCTCATATTTTGGTATTACCAACCTTGCCAAAACATGGGAACCCCAACAGAGGGTAGAAAACCCATGGAGTCTCCTCTTGCAGGAAACTAGAGGAAGGAGGATGCTACTTCAGGCGAAGTAGTGGATGCTACTATTTACAAGTAGCTTATGGGTTCACTCATGTATTTGGTGAACACACGACCTGACATATTCTACGCAGTTAACCAACTCATCCAAGCTATGGTTAAGCTGACCAACCTCTTTTGGAAGGCAGGGAAGTATGTGCTATGATATCTCAGGTGTTACAGGATGAATTACCCTAGGGTCTGGGTTGATAACCCCAACATAGCAAGAGGCATACAACAACAAGAAGAAATAAAATTAACAGTCCTAATGCTTAAAATAGTAAAATTGGGAGAAGAGGCCTTACCTGTAGGTCCTACGTTTGATGGCGATCCCACAAGTTTCAAACCCTCTGCTCCTCCATGTGCTTCAAAACCCGCAACTTATTCAAGAAAAGCACATAGAGTAGTTGTAATTGAAAGCATGATCTAGATGTCATTGGTTAGATCATATAAGCTTATAAACAAAATAACGTGAAATCAACCATAGCAAGATCATAACATGTATAAAATATTAAAATATCACGACATCGGGAACATGACAGAGCTTCTTTATTGATGTATGTAAAAGTATGTGGTGGAATACCACCTGATTCAGCCACGACTCCAAGCGAAACCGTCCTCCAGATTCATCCAACCCAAGCCTCAACAATCTTCTTCCATAAGCATACAAAAGGATGTCACATAAGAGAGGTGAAAATATCTAAGAGGGAAACAAGGGTTTCCACAACTTGGGAAGTGCAGGAAGCACAAGGATAATCATACTTTATTAGGGACTAAATGGCTATAGTATTAATACCTATCTCTCTCTCCCCTTTAGGCCTTCCCACGAGGTATATTTATACTTCCTCAAAATAGTTTTTTTAGTTGGGAATTTTTTTTTCCATGAGCTCCTGTAGGTAGGCTTCTAATGTAACCCATGAACCATGCCCAAAAAATAGGGAATTTTATATTTTTTCATATTTTAAATTATATACACGGGTTGGGTATAATTGGACCCACGTGTGCATGTGCTTTTGAGAGGGAAGAGTCGCGTATGGAATTCAAAATAATGTTTTTTAGGTAAAGGACCAAGTATGAAGGGAAAGGGTTGCCCAAGGCCATAACATAGAGCATCAAGTATATAGAGGTGAGAAATGATGCTATAACATATGCCCCCTAATATATGAGGTCAGAAGGAGTACATGATTACTGAAACGTATTATGTGTATAAGAAGAATCTTGTGAGGACTTGAGAGGACTTCACCAGATTTCAGCTTGCCAAAACCAATGGAAGAGATAAAAAAGCAAGCTCATGTCTGAGGCGGGCATACCCATGCTCAGTGAAAGTAAATCATGTTCGCATATCAAGTATGGAGCTGATCCAATATGTATACAAGTACAATAGAAACAAAAAAGTACATAGTGGATCATCTGATCACAACCTCAAAAAGGACATATCAAGGTCATGTCGTAGTATCACATATAGAAGAACTGATCAATGATGCTAAGAAATATATCTGATCATTGAAGTCATAGAACTGAATCTCCAAGTGTTGAATCATAAAGAGTGGAATAATGGTATTGCATGCAACTCGGGTGCCAACATATAAGATGTTGTTGTGATAAACTACAACATATAAGGTGGATGGTGTCACTAGCAGAAAACCAAAGGAGTTGTCAAATGAACCAAAGCATGTTAATACAAACCCGATGTATTCACCAACCACCATGGTACAATTCTACACTATGGGAATAAATGAGTTGAAGTCGACCATGTGATAAATCATTTTATTACCAGTCATTGATGTATATCATTAAAAAATGCGAGACAACTCACCGATAATGATGATGAGAGTCAAGGTACCCCAGTACAATATAACAAGTGTGAATGAATGAGTTGAAGTCGAACACTTGAGAAAATCTACCAATTATGAGAAATTGATGTATTCTCACTGTCGATAGTGAATGATTCTACCACTAATGACTGCAAACCCTAAGGTACTAAGAAAGGACTCTAGACCTTGTTCCCAGAGCAATGAGTTAGATTCGATGGGAAAAGATCCACTAGAAGGAAGGAATTAAGGAATCCCACATCAATCCAACACGATTGCAACCCGCAAGCCAATAATTTGGAATGAATCCAATGAAGAAAGATGAATTAACCAACCCAAAGCACATTTTTAGTGTACAAAAAATGTAGCTAGCACACGATAGAAACCCTTTGAACCAACCAATAATGAAATATGACACAGAGGCGAGGAATCCACCAATAGGGTCAAATGGAAACTAAGGTACTGAACGAATCCCAATGTCTGATAATGAAATCTGACGTCGAACACAAGTGAAACCACTCAATCAAAGACCCATGATGTTGATAAAATGATGAGCACAAGGCCACCTATCAATGATGGAAATAGGGCCAGGGTGTGGCTCTAGGTTTACTCTCAGAGAAATTTGTCGAAGTCAATAAGAATGGACCTGCTAGAAAGAATTCAATGGAGACCTTCTTAAATAGCACAAGAAAAGGACCAAATAGTTGATGTGATAGAACATAACTCTTACAGACTGGGGATGGCCGACTAAAAAATGAGTCAAAAGACACCGTAGAAATGCCGACTCAGGTTTACTTCACTTGAAAAAAAGCACGACTCAAATGTGACTATATGGAAGCATATGATAACTTTGTATAAGCTTGTCATGCAGGAGGCATGAACAAACCCTCCATATGATTGGAAGAGATAACCAAACGGGGGATTAATGACTAAATAACAAGGTTATGGGTCTTCTAAGTCAAACTAAATCCCATCCCAATGGAGAAAAAGTCTTTTATTTTTGTGATTTGTTCAAGGGTGGTACAATTGACTTTAGATGCCATCAAACATGAAAGTAATGTCCGATTCCCACTCTTTTTTGGATATTTAGTTTTTTTTTTGTTTTCATATTGAAAGCCTAAAAAAGAATAAAAGAATGGATATAGTACAGTGGAAAGAACGAGTGTAGGGAGACAGATGCACTAGTTCCTAGGATTGGAACAATCTTATGCTCAAATGAAAGGTGGCGAAACTAGTAAATGACACTTAGAGGAATTTTTTGTCCACGGGAAAAGGTTGTCAAGTTCCAGATGCTAAGTGATTGCAAGGATGATTTTGCAGAAAGACATGGTAAAAAATTTGGCTTATACACGAGTCTAAGAGAAGCCGGCTTAAGGCCAAGAGATACAAACAATCAGCATGAAATGTAGCAGAAAAAATCAACAATAGGGAGATTCTAGGGTATAAAGCCAGAAAGTTAGCGAAGAAGAAGAAGAATGAAGCTTCATCACACAGGTCATGGCCGGACTGAAGAGGACTCTCGAGCCTACACAATTTTTGCAGCATGGGCAACATATGCTAGTGAGGATCTAACTAGGAATCCCATGTAAAGGATGGATCTACCATCATATCATGATTTTATAAATCAGCGAGTGAAAATGGTTTCAATAATCATAACATGATGGGGTCGACCCTATGGAAAGATATTACAGTATGGAAGCTAGAATGCAGAATGCAACAGAAAGTGGATTTCCCTAAGCTATATGCCAGTGTTCAAAAAAATACCTGCCATGATGGGTCAGCAGTCATGGAATTGAAGTGGTAAAAATCATCTAAAAATATTCAATTGGTCCTAAAAACAACTTATCCCAGCACTTGAAAGCCAAAAGGTCATAAAGTTTAAAAAACTTCAAAAAATAGACACAAAATTTATGAAAGTGGGTTTTGAATTTTTTTGAAATTTTGGTATAAATAGACCTTTTTGACTTACATTTGTCATTTTTTCATTTGGAATTTGGAGAAAAAGGCTTTGGAGCAAAAAACCACCAACTTCAATCTGCCTAATTTCTCAGCTGGATCACTGCGAATCTTCCAGGTAATCCCCTCAAACTCATTCCTCGTGATTTTCTTTATAAATTCAAGCTATTTTCATATGATTTGACCATAGAAGTATTATTTTTGGATTAACCCTCTACGTATACACGAGTTGAATATACTGAAGTTTCATATATACACGGCCATGTATAAAAGAAACCCACGTATGCACAACACAATTTTTGAAATCAAATACTTAATGGATGAAAAACTTGATTGATGTAGGATGACTATTAGTTGGAGAGAGAGGGAACACAATTCCATTGATAATGAGGTAATGTAAGATCGTTTGTCACTGGATGTGCTTTGAGGATGTGGTTTGTTAAAATTCTTCAAAATTCAAAATATGAATACAAACACAAGATTGCTTAAAATGATTGTGGATTATTTTGAGCGAGAAGAGGATGCATTTATGATTGAGAATATACCTCTGAGGATTGAGATAGAATACATATACTTCATCATTGGACTTTTCCGAAGAGGAGAGCCAGTAAAATTGCAGGGGAAGGCCCCAGGAGGACTCAATGTAGAGGACTGCATATGACTATAATGATCAGAAGGTACTTAGAAGGTTGGGACTCAGATCCGAATCATAGATGTAGAGAGATTACACATGAAAATACTTCTTTTCATTTTGTTTGAGTAGCTGGATTAGCATCACTACACCAAGCCTCATGAGCTAAAATTATTTTTTTAATTGCTTTCCTAACTATACTATATGATTGGTGCAAAAAATTACTGATCAATTTGAAAATTCAGTTGACTTCTATTCGGAAGGGCAAAACAAAACACTTTGGATATGGCGCTATCCTTTGCACTTTATTTTTAAAGAGATTACTTGGGCTTTGACCCAAAGTGATTTAAATAATCAACAACCCAAGAGATGCATGCATAACATGGTGGGCTAATCTGATGAAGAGACTAGGGGCTGGTGAGGTCCCTAGGACTACCTTTGATGATGAGTTCTTCCTGTGGTGGGGAGAATAAGTGATCACCATTTAGGATTACCCCTATGCAGGTATGGACTTTAGAGCAGACCTAGATCTGCCCCTTCCACTTGGAGCTGCATGGGGAGAAATTGGTAAGATTTATTTTAATGATTTTTTATTTATTTGATTTTTTGGATTTTCAAAGATATGAAATGAGAAAGATCTTTGACAGGACAAAATACTTACAAAAATTATTGATCATTACATAGATGTTGGACTAGTAAGACCTGAGGGTCTATCGAGGTACATGCACTGCGGAATAGAGGTTGAAAATGTCGCAAATGATCCTGAGAGAGTCCTTCCCTCCATACAGAGTAACTTGGAGGGTTTAACCTGCCAAGTGCCTATGGCTATAGTGTAGGATATACTAGAAGCTATTCAGAGATGCATGGTTGGTGTACCATGGGATTGGGTGTGACTGTTCTGAAATGTGGCAACTGCCATAGTCTTCTTCCTAGATGCTCAACTAGGGCAGGGCCCTCAGACATAGATTTTAGGATTATGATGAGTTGATATTTTTGTGATAGACACGATCAGGCATAATTCCTAATTTTTTAGGACATTTTTTTCCAATTTTGTATAACATTTTGAACACATGACTCTTATTTATATACAGGAAATTTCGTGATGTGAATTTCTCATATATACAATTATTATTGATGATTTTTATGTTTTTAATGTGATGAATGAATTATATGCCAATCTATTGCTTGATTAGCTAATGAATCAACAAATGTGTTTTCTGATCGTGCGGTATGGATATATGTAATGAAAATAAATGATCTCTGTAATAAACACACTCTCAGAAATAGGCGATATAAATAAGGATCTTTGACTCGATAGATGTTATTCAATTGAGACACCACCAGTTGTGAGTCCAAGTACACTACTAACAAATCAACACCAAGAGATATTGCTTCAGACATTATATTGAACACAACAATATATTTTGCAACATTATTCGAAGCAGGACCAATACATATGCCCCTTGAGACTAACAACTGACCGGATGGATAGTAAATTACCCAACCTGCGGAAGCCAAATTCCGGGTATGTTGACTAGCACCATCTGTTATTGCCTAAATCTACCTTAGGCTGAAGGAAGGCAGAGTTTAGGGTAACATCAAACCACGCTCAGTCTGGTAGCTAGCCCTACCAGAACAGGAGAGGGCTCTCTCCGGGTCAATCTCAATGAAAAGTAATCAATAGGGCTTGAGATTACTGAAATAAAAGCTAATTTTATGCTAGGTATAATAATAAAGGAGTTTTATTTTGATTTAGGGGGTTTTTGTTGGATCAAAGGGAAAGGTAGTTTTGGGTGTGGGGATTAGGCCTAGTTTTTGCAGGATTCTGATTGGGGAGAGGAAAGCAAGTGTTTCGATGCTTTAGATTGATCGCATGGATGAATCAGACTGGTGGGGAGCTGAAGAGGGCAAGAGGGTCTCAATGTCCTCCTCAAACAGATGAAAACATGTAAAATTAAACAAAACTAAAGGCAGAGCAAGCTACTGAATTCTACCTTTAACACTGATTTGCTTAATTTAAGAAGAAAGGAGAATGAGAATGGTACACATAACATCAGTGAAATTACAAATACATGGAGGAAAACACCATCAAAACACAGAGCCATAAGGATCCCAAAGAGGGCTGCAAACCCTGGTCTATTCCTTTGCCAAAATTGCAGAATGAATGTACAATGAAGTGCTATGCAATCCCAAATGTCCAACCCTGAAAATGACTGAGAACATACATCATATAGACAAGCCTAACCCATTCCCATGCCTCTAGGGGTCGAGCTCATCATTCTAGGAACTGTTTCAACCATATCTAAACTAGGAACTAGAAAATAGGCCATGAAACAACTTGCCTATATATGCTAGGAAACTGATCCATTCACTCACATTTCACCTTTTGGTGAATGAATCTTCTAGAACAAGTAAAAATGTGCCAAAATTACATCATGGTTATGAAATTACATCAAGATAGATCAATAGTTACATGAAAAAGTAAAACTGGCCAAAACTAGGCGAAATTCTGAGCTGTGGAGTGAAAAATAAGCCAAAATCCTCTATGCGCCGTGCCCAAAATCTCCATGCATAGCACAAATTTGGAGATGTTTTTGAGGCACTTCCTGAAGTCAAAATTGAGCTCATGATAGCTTGTTGGAAAGCCCTACCTATCTACTTTCCAACCCAAGTGGAATTTCTAGATTTGGTGTCCATTTTCCCCTCCAAAAGTTCAATCTCCCAAGACTGGTTCCTATGTGTGCAAAAAGTGGCAGAAAGGCCATTTTCAAGGTGTTTTTTACCTTTTAGGCAACCCAGAACTTGATGAAATTCTTAGGCCATTCCTGAGCATGAATAAATTTTCATAAAAAATCCAGAAATGCAAAGTTTTCCCTCTGAAGAGCTGCCAATCATAAGCGCGCGCAAGGTGGTGCTACGCGTCGGGCAGAAAAACCTGTTTTGTGACCAAAAAATTCAAAAATGACAAAATTTTCTCCCAATTCCTTGAAATTTGGACTGAAGGTCCCTCATAAAGTACCATGCTTAGCCAAAGAATCTTCGACCAATATTTGGAGCCTATCATGCACTTTACGCCTCCTCAGTGCCCTTCTTAGCCTTGCTTTCAGGATATTGATCTTCGCTTTGCAAACATGTGTGCGTGCCCAATAGTGGTTCTTCATGTGTCGGAGCATGTTCTTCTCTTTTTTTGCTTTCTCCAACAGCTTTTCAAGATGCATGTTGACCCTCTCGAGCCAAGTCTCTCTATCGGCCTCAATCTCCCGCTCAATAGGTGTCATCTCGAATGGGCTTCTTCGAGCAGCTTGTTGGTTTTCACGGATGTTTTGCAACTCCATGATCATCTGCTGATCCTCCAGCTGCTTATTCCACTACTCCAGATAGTTAATGATCCATTTTTATCTCTGCAACTTGTCATTCAATGTGCTGATCTCATTTTTCTGCTCCTGAATGATCTCTCTCAGTTTTGAGCTTGGAGAGCTCACGTCCACGTCAATCAATGTAAAATCAGTATCCTGACCTCCTGAAGGGCCTTCCTCCTGCATAGGCCTCCTTCCTCTATCCTGTACCTGTACCTTTACTGATGATGATGACAATGATACCCCTTCCACCCCGGGTGGAGATAGTACTCGTCGGGCTGCTGCAAATAATGATCTCGTGCCTCTCTGATAAGTAACAAATACTGGCACACCGATAGGCTCTGTCTCGGGACCTTCAAACTGATGTGAAGGCTCACTTGCATCATGAACAATCTCTGGAGGAGGCTGAGGGGCTGTGAAGAACTCACGGGAAATGAAATCTTCCCATGCAATGCCCTGCAATCCAAGCTGATGTACTACAATCATCTTGATGAGCGCATAATGATAAATGTTGTTGTACTGCTGCTCTAGAGTCTTCTTCTGCAAAAGAGTAGTCATCCTCTCTATGTTTCGGTACATGAAATATGGAATATTCATCATCCTTACTCTCATGAAATGCATCAATAGTCTGATGTGGTATGCATAAAGGCGTGAGAATTGGCCCTCACAACTGAAGTACCTGATAATGAGTCTCATCAATGATGCATAAGACTCCTTCAAGAACCGGAATGGGAATACCCTGCTGAGCTGCCTCACATAGCCAGGCCTGATGTATGGCTTGTAATGTACTTTATCCATTTGCTTTATTTTGTTCCACTCCTCACCTACATTCGGTATTCCTGTTGCCTGAGAAATGGTTTCTGGTGTCAAGGTGAAATTTACACCAGCGAGTGTAATCTGACCATCTCGCAAATGTAAAAAAAACAACCGGGCCAACTCCTGATGATGTCGAATCTGAGCAATCCTCTCACAATACTGATAGCATGACTGCTCTTGGAAACATGCCATGGCAAGTGGGCAGGCCTCCAACTGAGTCAATGAGGTGGGCTCCTCCCTCACATGTTTGCCTCCTTTTTGAGGCCTTCTCGGTGCATGAAGCTCTGTGGTAGAATCAATGTCTTTCTCATATGATGATTCGGTATCCGTCATGGTGTCACAAGTTTATGCCAAGTGTATGCTGATTTTTATGAGGTGAAAATAGGAGTTTGGTTTCCTTTGTATGCAATTACCAAATGTATGCCAAGTAGGAAGGGACTGTGGGAAATAGTACATTGGTAAAAATATGGTTTAGTCAAGTGAATTTTACAATGTGGGGACAGTCACTTGACTATGTTTGGGAATTGGGAATTTTGCAAATGACATGGGAGATGGTAAGGTTTAGGGAAAATAGGATTTAGGAACAAGTGATATGAGTGATTTTATAAGGGAACATGAAAAAAGGGGAGGCACATTATAATGATATGACAGTGATGGGAACATAGGTGAAAAATGGAATGGGAGGGTTTTGGCACCAAAGTCATGTTTTAACACCCAAATTTTAAACCCTAAGAGAAGTTTTTGACAAATATAGGGTTTATATTCTCAACCTCCAAAATTTCAAATTCCTCCCTCCAAACAACACCCAACACAAGCTAAAATCAATGGCAAGAGTTTTCAAACTTACTTGGAGCAAAAGAGATTGAGTTGTTTTGGTTTTTGATGTAGCAGTGACGAAATTCTGCTTGGAGGCTCTGTGCGCCGCGCACAAAACCCAGTGCGCCGCACACAAAACCCAGTGCACCGTGCGCGTTCAAAAACACACTGCAGTGGTCAGATATATGCGCCGCGACCTCCCGGTGCGTTGCGCCTACCTCCCAACGCGCCGCGCACTGATCTTCAACACACAGTCTGGATTTAACTAATGATTTCGCCTCTCCACAATTGAACTCGATTTCTCTGATGTCTTCTTGAGTGAAAATGAATTCATAAATGTGGGAAATATCTTATATAGTCATGGATTTGATTTTTGTTTCTTACAAACCCACCTTTGTAATGTTTCAATTTTGGCACTTTCACATTTTTAATACAAACTCTTTTTTTTGTTTCCACTTTGAATTTTTGACTTGAATGATGAAACTCTTGTCAATTTTTGGCAGGGATGACTGGCATGTTTTGGCAAAGGCGACCAGGGCTACGCCTGGAGATTTTGACAACTCAAAAACCTTGAAAATATACATGGAAATTTATTACAAAGAACAAAATGACGATTTTTCTTCAAAACAGAGTTTTGAAGAAAAGTCAAGATCTTACATTATAACGATGAAATTTCTTGAGATGAAAACTTATTTTGATCCTCCCTCTGGCCTGCTGGAATTATTGGACACTTTGAAGACAAAATTTGCGACACCCTAGACCTAATGACTGAAATGATTCTTTGCCCACCAAAAGACCAAACATTTACTGTAAAATGATTTTGATGGACTTTGATGAACAGACCTGAGTTAGTAGGTACATGACACAAGGGACATGAGCGATAAGACCCTTCCGTCAGAAAACCGATGCTTCTAATGGAATGCAGATGATCGAACTGAATGAGACACCTAAAAATGAAATGCAACGAAAGAGAATTTTGATCTCTGACGGAGGGATGAATAGACCGACTCTAACACCATCGAAAAAGCCTAAATAGATCATATCATCCATAGATACTTGCGAAGGTAGATCAAAAATATCAATGTCACAACGAAATCGATGGATAGATATGCACAAAAAATACAATATGTAAAAACCAAAGAAAATGCTAGGCACAAGCCTAGGCATAAAACTTCTTAAGACAAAGCCCATTTATGGGCTCTACTATCTCATTTCCATTAAAATCAACCAAATCATAAGCTCCCTTTTTGAGGAATATTTTTACGATGAAAGGACCTCACCACGTGGATTTCAACCTACCTGCCCCTAAGGCATCCTTGGCTTGATCATAGACCAGGACGAGGTCACCTTCAGAGAAACCGATAGGTCGCACAATCTTATCATATTGAACCTTCACCCTTTTCTTATGAGCCTCATTAATATTGGTTGCATCTTGACGTTGCTCATCAAGATGTTCCAGATAGACGAGGCATTCTTCAAGACTTCTAGTGTCTGGAAGAAGTTAAACAACTAGCTTAAGGAAGGAATTTCACATTCCACATGGAAGATTGATTCCAATCTGTAAACTAGTTGGAAAGGAGTGAAACCAGTTGCAATATTAACTGACATCCGGTATGCCCAAATCACAGGATACAACATGACGTGCCAATTGGATCGAGCTTTTTTAATCACCCTTTGTAGGATAACCTTCAAGGTTTTATTCATGGCTTCCACTTTCCCATTAGCCTTAGGATAATAAGAAGATGAATTCTCCTGCCGAAAACCTAACTTGAGAGCCAATTCAGCCATCATGGAGTTTTGAAAATGGCTGCCATGGTCAGTGACAATATCTTTAGGAATACCAAAACGAGATATGACTTAGTTGAAAAGAAGCAGGGTTGTTGTTTTACCATCGTTCAAAAAAGTAGGCATATCCTTGACCCACTTCATGAAGTAGTCCACTGCTACAATGATCTACTTATGACCCTTTTCTGAAGGTGGGTTACAAGTTGTAAAATCTATTCCCCACTTTATGAATGGACTGATGATAATAACAGGAAATATCGAAGCTGGATGAGCATGCATTTTCCGAGTATAAACTTGACAAGGATGATATTTTTTGACTGCTTCAACAAAATATTTGAAAATCAAAAGCAAAAAATATCTGGCATGCATAATTTTTTTGGTTATATCAAACCCAGATAAATGAACACCAAAAGCTCCACTGTGGCAATGATTTATCACAATCTCAGAGTCTTCTAGGGTTAAGCAACGTCTAAGCATTGAATCAACCCCGCAACGATATAAAGTGTCACCAATGATAAGATATTTTTTCGCCAAGTGACACAATTTTCTATGCTCATCCTTCGAAAAAGAGAGGGGAAACTTCGAAGTGTGGAGATATACAATAATATCCCCATACCAAGGATCTTGTGAAGAAATAAGGAAAATATGTTCATCAAGGAACGATTCCTCATAAACTATTTCTTCTCCAGAAGGCAACTCAGAGATTAATTATGAAAATATCAATGATTTCTTCGATTTAACAGACAAGAAATCGATATCGAATTCTTGTAAAATAAAAATCCATCTATTATATTTTCCCCCAATCACTCGCCTACTGAGAATGAATTGAAAGGGATTGAAAAATGCCAAAACATAAGTTTTGCGAAGCAGAATATAATTTCTAATTCACTGGACAACATGGAATGCTACCAAAGCTAACTTCTCAATGGGAGAAAATTGCGATTCAGGACCTACCAAGCCTCGGCTTAGATAAGCAATCACATGCTCATAGAGAGCGTCATCCTCTTGAACTAGAACCATACCTATGATTGATTCTATTGCGACGAGATACAAAAGGAAACCCCTACTATAAGAAGGTGGAATCAATAAAGGAGAAGAGGTTAATGAATTTTTCAAAGAATCAAATGAGCATTGAGCAAATTCATCCCGCAGGAATGGAATTCCATTTTTGAACAATCTCATAAATTCTTTCGTAATCTCAGTATAGTTAACGATAAATATCCTCAAGAAATTGGCTTTTCCTTGGAGACTTTGAAGTTGACGAATGGTAGACGGGGGAGGAAACTAAAGTATTGCCGCAACCTTGAATGATCTACATGAATCCCTTCATTAGACACAAAGAATCCCAATAACCAACTAGATGTGACTATAAAAATGCACTTATTGAGATCCAACCATGTTGTGTAGGTAAATCCTCTCTATGGACAGAGACGATCCCTCTAGCCCTAGAGTGGGTCTAGAAACAAGGGAACAATATAATGTGTAGGTTCCTAGTTAACAAATGAAATAGGTTGGGATATATTGTCCTACCTAGAGTCCAATGTGATTGTCATAGCTGTAGTAGTGGTGACCTCTTGATCTTTGTCTCGACAGGTTGCGGTCCTTCAACAATGGTACTCAGATTCCTGCACAAAGATCAAAGAAAAAAGCAGCATAAAAGACAATAATTGCATTCGTAACTAGCTAATCAGTCAAGGAAGATTAAACATATTGCGTAAAATAAACCATATTAATGCAAGATGGGAACTAGACATTAGTCATGTATATCTAAATAGAAGAAAGAGATTACAGCTAGAGCCTTGACGTCGCAGCCTCCTTCAGCGGGTTCAGTCGAAGTGCATCTTGAAGGATCGTCGGGGAATTGGGATGAGGCGAGGACACAAGCCTAAGCTCTCTCTTGAAAAAGATCTCTTCCTGCTCTATCTCACCAATAATATGTTCACCAATTCTCTTCAACTATTCAGCTATAATTGTTTAACTAGTGTATCAATGGGAGATAGATTTATTTATAGAGAGAGAGGAGGAGGTTGGGATCCCTAGAATGGTGGAAGGGAGGCCTTATCCTTTGGGAGGTCTTCCCAAAAGGTGGAAACAAGAGGCCAAAGGAGGGTGGTTGTGGTTATTCAGTCGAACCACCCAGGCTTACTCGCCCATGAAGTTGTTAACATGGAAACTTCGCCTCTATTTAAAAAAAAAACATTCCAAAAACATCTTGGCGCGAGTATCTCACTAGGACAGAGCACCAATGAGCACAGGGCTCAATGCTAGTCTTCCTCATTGGCACAAGGGCATAACGGTCTACCAGTTCCAACCCAAAATCATGTGTTTCTGATGGTATACTCAAGGAATTTTCAATAGAAGGAATGTTGTCCTCATGGAAAGGGATGAAATGATGGTCTTTGTGAGGCATGAAACTTCTTATTAGTCACAAAAATGGTCCTCCAATGTGCGAGATGGGGATTGCAGGGACGGTGAAAAAATTCTGTGTAACAGATGCCCCTTAAAGCATGAGGTCCGAGAGAGAGGGAGGGGTGAAATGCTTTACGAGAACACATTCGAAAAAAGCACTGATGTCGGAAGACCTGCAAGTAAAAATACAAATTATATCTCTGATACATTATCATGTGGCATGGGTGCAGCCATCCATAATAGAGTACTAAAAAACTGAGATCCGAGGTATGGACACAGCCATCTAGCAATAAGGATCAACAAATAGACTCAGGTATCGTCGCAGCCATCCAATCAAAAGAGTCGTGCAATAAGTCATGATAAAACAAAATATCCTGCAGCCTAGATCTTATCAGAAAAAACCCAAGGTCTTGTGCTCCATCTTGACCCAAACAAGTACAAATTCAAGCATGCAAATATGTGAGTTGGAGTCGAACATGCAAGAAAGTCACCTGATTACCAGCCAGTGATGAAAGTTGTTAACAGGCACGAGAGAAACCACCAATAATGATAATGGCTCTCAAGGTAAAAAAGGTACAATCCACAGAATGTGAACAGTGATCAAGCGTTGAACACCTGCAGAATCATTCGATCGAAGGCCAATGATGTGGACCTATCGTCGAATGTGAAAAACTTGCCATTGAGGCATGCAAGCTCCAAGGTACCAAAAGGGAGTCTCTAGGTCAACTTCCTAGATAATGAGCTGAAGTCGACAGGAAGTGACCCAGTCGAAGGAGGGCCATAATTTTTTCCACATCATTGATGCGAGACAGAGGAACATGATGATAGTGGATCAGGACCAAACAAAGGATTAGAGGGAATTTGAAAATTGCAAAGGCAAACTTCTCTTGAACATATCAGTGACATGACTCTAGATTTGGAAGTATTTGACATAAAGGGATCTGAGGTCATGATGATGTGGCAAAGAGCAGATGAGAGGCCAAAACAGATTACCCAAACCCATGTAGGAAAAAATGAATGACGAAATGATATGTCCCCACCCGACACGAATGCATATGAGTGTCATGTTCAAGAGCGACATACTGCTAACACAACTAAAAATTGGTTCCATTTTCCCCAACCATTTCTAGCAAGTACCCAAAATTATTTTTGAAAAACAAGCTTGAAGGGGATAGCATATGCTTATGATGTAAGTTTTCCCTTTGGACAAATCCATCCTAGTACATTTTACGAGCCCTAGGAAGGAGGAACTCGGGAAACTTCATGGTGACGATTTCTGATGACATAAGGGTTTAACGAGTTTGACAAAGGAAGAACTCGGCATATTTTCATGTTTAGAGAGCTTGAAAAGAAGTGGAAAAGAAAACTCCAGCAGGTCCCTTTTCGTAAATAGTCCCTCAAATACAAAAAGGTAGAAAATTGTATCTGAGAGAACCTCTTAGTCGCGATAGGCTAAGGTATTTATTTTTCGTCAATAATCTATCCGAGCCCGAAAAAGGGGTAAACATATACTGGGAAGATATAGTTTTGCAACCATTAAACAAGTTCAAAACAACAAGAGTCTCGGCAATATTTTCAGTTTTAGAGAGTCAGAAAAGAGCTGAAAGATGACTCCAATAGTGAATTTTTCGTGTTTTTACCGAGTTCGAAAAAATTATAAAATAGAACTTGTTACTTCATCTATGTTACATTAAAAACCTGTCGCTGCACAAGAGACACACGTAAAACCCATTTCTCGAAATAACATAGTGAAATAATTGAAAAACATGTCTTAAGACCTAATTAGGGTTTCAAAAAGTTATAAAATGCCAAAAATGGTAAAAAATAATTACTTTTTACCTCTTGTGGAGCAATAGTTACCCTTTTTAGACTATGATTTTGCGGCGGCGATAGCAAGCAATCCGGCAGACCAATCTCGAATTTTTCAGTTCCAGGTAAGAGATAACATCCTTCCCTGCATTTTGATTATAATTTCATTGCCTACAACCCCAAATTTGGAAATATAGGGGGGGGGGGGGGGAATTGCAAAAAATAGGGCACGGTGGTTGGCGCAGGTATTGGGCACGGACTCGCGCCAATAGCCCAAAATTTTGAACTAGGTCGCGCCAATTGGAGCGACTATTTCAAAAATAGTCATGCCAACTGCGACGACCATTTTCTTAAAAATGCTAGCAAATAGGCCCATTTTCAACAATCAGAAGCTTTGAATTTGGCTAATGACATTCCCATGAACGTGTTTGCAGGGTGAAGCAGTAAAATGGTGATCGAATGGAAAGAACGAGAACACAATGAAGAAGATGAACTTGCCATGGAAAAAAAAATATGCATGGAAGCTCTTAGAGATTGTGGGCTCAAAAAATTCTTCATGACACCATGCCTCAGAGCTCAACCGGAGCTGTTATAATACTTGATCAATTTCTGAGACGTTGATCAGGAAAAGTTCATCATTCATGATCAAGAACTTAAGATCAAAGTTTCTGACGTTTATTTCATAATAGGGCTGTCGTGGAGGGGGCAGTACCAATCCTGACCGGCACCTGGACCACAATGGAGAACATGAGTATGGTGATAAACAAGGTGTGTCCAGAGCCAAGGAAAGGATCGGGAAGCGGAAAAGTGGATATCCAGACTATTCCGGACTTGGTACTAAAGGTAGTGCTACACACCATCACACGAGCTACAGGATCACGAGCACTGCACGAATCTAGAAAGACACAACTACTTTTTATTGTATATTGTCTGACACCGATCCTCTACAACTAGGCAGAGGTAGTGAAAATTAACATGAAGCGCCAACTGACAAAGTGCAAGAAAAGAAAACTAAAGAAGTTTGGCTATGGGTCTATTATGGTATCGTTCATCCTGGAACGATTACCAATCTTTCAATGATAGGAGGTTATAGTCTTGACACTACCAGCACAGGAACCACGGATGGCCCGTTGGGAAACTCTGATGCCAAGGTCAGGGGGTGATCAATAGATGTCCTGGAGACCGGAGTTCTTTGAGTGGCTCCATCGACAGCTGATCGTTGTGGAGGATTGGCCCTACTCTGGCATAGATTTTACTAGTGATGCATATCTCCCACTCCTAGAAGGAGAGGATTGGGATGAAGTACTTGGTAAGACTCATTTTATGTTTTCATGAGTATTATGATTTTTTTGTGTTATGCATGTTCTGACATTAAATCCATATGTTTGCAGATGTTGGCCTAGATAAACCTATAGGTATTTCCTCGATAGTGAGGCGGATCCCTCTCGACTTTGATGTTTCCCCTCATGGCGAGGGAGGAAAGGAGGAGGAAATCATATGTAACTTGGAGGGAATCTCCCGTGGGATCCCAGATTATGCGCGATTTAATGACGTTCCTTGTGCATACCAGAGACACACTACAGAGGTGTCAAACTGAGTTCACTACTTGTTGAGGCGGCTTGTACGGGCAGTGACATGCTATCATGAGAGTCATGCCAAGTAGACACCTAGGTTTTATTTCCACATATTTTTTGAGAGATATGATGTCTCAAGATGTAACTAAAACACACATATTTTTTGAAATTTATGATGCGCACTTATGAAAAAATTCGATATATATACACCTATTTTCCTATATGGATCTTTTTCATTTGATGATGATTTTTACAAATTGTGAAAATTTCTATCTAATATAATGTTAGCAACTATATCAATTAATGCATTCATTTGCCTAGGAATATGTTGATATGTGATGTAATCAAAATTTCTTTCCAGCAAATGAACACGTAAATACAACCTTAAGATGTGAGGGTTTCTAACAGAATAATGTCCATTAAGTTGAAGAACGACAAGCTGTGAGTCTAGATTTACAACCAATGCATGAATGCCGAGGGTAATCGCCTCGGTTAATAGTTCAATAATAGCACTATACTCAGCGACATTGTTTTTATTTCGTCCTAGATAGATGCCTTGAAGATCTATCAACTCACCAACAGGACCATAAATCACCCAGGCTGCCGAAGACAGGTTCTGGGTACTGCGAGAAGCACCATCTGCGAAACCAACATAAGGGGTAATAGACATCTACACAATAAGGAACGACCCAATAAGCAGGAAAATTCTCACAAAGCACACCAAGCCAAGAATTTACAAAAATGAAAAAAACACCTATGTAAACAAAACATGCACGAATGACTCATGCATAATATTTCTTAAGATAAAACCCATTTCTGGGTTGATCCAGAGGATGACCTTCGTAGTCAATAAGCTCATAGGCCCCATTCTGTAAAACAAATTTAACAATGTAGTGGCCATGCCACATGGGTTGAAATTTTCCTGCCCCCAGCTTATCATGAGCTTGGTCATACAGGAGGACGAGGTCTCCTTCTATGAAGGAACAGGGGAAACCAACTGGTCAAAGTGAGCTTTGATCTAATTCTTTTGTGCTTCAATGACCAAAGCAGCAAAGCGACGATTTTCATACAACCTTTCTAAGTAGAGAAGACACTCTTCTTCAGGTGAAGTGTTTGGTAGCAATTCAACATCTAACTTGAGCGAAGGTATCTCACACTCAATCGGAAGGGTAGCTTCCAAATCGTAAACAAGTTGAAAAGGATTGAATCCGGTCACTGCATCCTTAATTGAGGTTCGATATACCCAAAGAGCTGAAAATAACATGAGATGCCAGTTTGATTTGTGCATCCCAATCGTACGTTGAAGCATGGTGACAGGAACTTTATTCACGACTTCAACCTAGCCATTGGCCTGAGGATAGTACGACGTTGAGCTGTTGTAATGCAAACCCAAATTGGAAGTCAACTTCGCCACCATATAATGCCGAAAATGGGAACCATGATCAGTAAATATGGCTTGAGGGACACCAAACCTATAAATGATGTGATTGAATATGAACTGAGATGTTGTCTTACCATCATCCATAAGTGTAGGCATTTCTTCGACCCATTTGGTGAAGTAGTCAACGACTACGATGATATAAGCATGTCCCCCGTCAAGTGAGGGTTACACGTCATAAAATTGATGCCCCACTTCGCAAAGGGACCAACAGTAATGACAAGGTGGAGATGGGAAGGTGGCGCGTGTAGCTTGCGCTGATAGATCTGGTAGTCATGGAATTTACGAACAACGACAATGCATTACTTGAAGATGGTGAGCCAGAAATACCTAGCACGAAGAATTTTCTGTGTAGTAGCATAACCAGACATGTGACTGGTACAGGCACCACTGTGATAGTCATTCAGGGCTTACTCAGCCTCCTCGAGAATCAAACACCGACAGAGAATGGAATCAACACCGATGCGGTAGAGTGTATCTCCAACTATACGATAAGGTTGCGATTGATGACGAATGCGTCGGTGAACATCCTTCATCAACTCATATCTAAAGGTAGAAGTCTGAATATATACGATGATATCACCGTACCAAGGATCGAAGGTGCTAATCAGGAAAAGTGTATTGTCTGAAATGCGTTCCTTGGAACCAGACGAAGTGGACTCGGAAGGGAGAGAGAATATTAGATCGAAAAAGACTAATTATTTCTTCGACTTGGTAGTGGTGAACTCCAAATCGAACTCTTGGAGGATGAAAATCCACTTAGAGTACTTCCCCCCAGAAATTGACGAGACAATATGTAGGTCATAGGGTTGCAGTCAGAAATCACAGTCACTGTACGTAGTAGAATCTAGTGATGAAAACGTTGAACTGCTTGAACAACAGCCAATGCCAACTTCTTGACATGTGCATATCGCATTTTAGTATCAAAAAGGTTATGAGACAGATAATAAATGACATGTTCATCACCAGCATCATCATCTTGTACCAAAACCATGGCAATCATGTTGAAAGCGACGACCAAATAGATGGAATAATCACGATGATAGTTCGAAGGACACAACAGAGGATTTTTGACAAGAAATGTCTTCAATGAATCGAAAGACTTCTGGGTGATCTCATCCCAAAGGAATGGGATGCCCTGCTCTAGTAACTGCGTGAATCCTTTAGCCACTTCGGTATAGTTAGGTATAAAACGACATAAAAAGTCACCCATCCCCTGTAGACTCTTTAACTGATGTAATGAGGATAGAGAGGGGAGATTAATGATAGCCTCAAATTTGAGCGGATCAAGGTGAATTTCATCTTTGGAAATGATAAACCCTAAGAGTCTACCAGAATCAATGCAGAAGACGCACTGATGCAGATTCAACCAGAAGTTATAGCGTCGACAGCGAAGAAAAATCTGATGGAGATGGTTAGGATGGTTTTGACGTTTAGCTGAATGAGTTGGAAGGTCATCTAGATAATACTGGATGATGTGTTTAATATCATGGAAAGCATACGACATCGCTCGCTGAAATGTAGCCCCAACATTTTTCAAACCGAAAGGGAGCTTTTTGTATGCAAAATTACCCTAGGGACAGATAAAGGTAGTCTTATGTTGATTGGTCGAGAGAATGTTAATCTGGTTGTAGCTAGAGAATTTGTCCATAAGGGAAAAAAAACTCACTCCCCACACAGTCATCAATGATTTGATCAATAAAGGGAGTATGATAATTGTCCTTAGGGCAGGCCCCATTAATTTCACGATAATCAACACAGACTCGAATGGTGCCTTGTTTCTTATCTACAGGGACAATATTGGACACCCATTCTGTCAAGGGAATCAGATAGGTAAAACCAACTTTTAGAAGTTTTTAAACTTCACCCTTAATAGCGGCAACCTTTCTAGGGTGCACAGGACGAAGACGCTGACGAACAGGCTTGACACTAGGATATGTAGGAATCTCATGCACCACTATAATGGGATCGATGCCGGGAATCTCTTCGTAAGACCATGCAAAGACATCGCGGAACTCGTGGAAAAGGCTAGTGTAAACCTGGACTTCATCTGAAGAACATGTGACACCAATATGGATGTTCTTGAAAATTCCCGGTTTCACGGAAATGTCGATAGGAATCGTTTGTGTGATATTACTCAAGTTACCCTCCACAAAAACTTCATGTGTCAAAAAGGCATTTTAAGTGGAGGAGAAGGAACCTAAGAAGAAAACCTCTCGAGACAGGTAGACATGGCCCCAAGGCCAGGAATGAATGAAGAACGATGATGATTATCGTCCCATGGAGGATCCTCGAGAGATGTAGTTTCCAAAATGGCTTCATCAGAAGGAAATATCTCTTTCAAGGGATCGAGCGAATCTGAATCACTGAGCCAAGGGGATTTAGAATAAGTGTCGAGAGACATGCTCAAAGGAGCATGATCAGGAGGCAAAGGCTTTGAAGTCGAAATAAGTTCATAATAGTCATTATCGATCGGAATTAATGGCATAGAATCTCCAAAAGAATCAATCTGCTCAAGCGAAGGGATGATCCGTGGGTCGTCAGACCGAGAGATCATATTAATCTGAATAGTGTTGGGTGGAGGAAGAGGAAAAATACCCATGAGGGCAGGATCTTTGAAAATACCTGGGCCTACGCTCTTGTACGGCGTAGGAATTTGAGCCACGTACGGAACATTGTTCTTGGAAGAAGAAGTGAAGAACGACAACTGATTAATAGTAACAATATTTCCTTCGTGTAGAAATTTCAAAACATGAAAGAGAGTGGATGGAACACACAACATGTCATGAGTCCAACTGCGACTGAGGAGAAGATTGTAATTGAGCTTGGTGTAAACTACTTCAACCTCGACATTGACCATCTTCCCTTCTAGAGTAATTGGTAAACTAGCGAGAACACCAAGAGGTTTAGATTCCCTTCCATCAAATTCTTCTAGAGCGTTTGGAGATGAATTCAAAGCTGGAGAACCAATGGATTTCCAGTAGGAAGATGAAATGATGCATGCAGACACACCCTCGTCCACAACCACTCGATGGATATTTAGTCCATTAATGCCAACTTGGATGATGAGTGCAAGCTGGTGTGGGAGACGTGAGACGAAATTATCGAAGTCGAAAGCAATAAGGCTTGAATCAAAAGGATCAACCCCGCCGGTCGCAGATAGAAAATCCTTCCATTGAGATGGAAAACTTTGAAGTACTTCTAATAAATACATTGCAGATGGCGCCTGAGCCAAATCCTCAATAATACTGTAATGTTGAGCAACACGGGCGTTGGGATTGTAAGAAGACTTACGAAATACACCTTTGGAAGGTGGTCACACAACAGGCTAAGTATTGGGCCTTTCAATCTGAAGAGGGCCAGAAATAGGTGGAGGAGGAGGACCATCAACGATCTCTTTCCCCGTTTCCTAACGCGATTTGGTATAATCTTTCGACTGGGTAGCGATAGAAACAGATGCAGAACCATTCATCATGAAAAATTGAGAGCCAAATGGGACAGAGGACTGAGGTTTCTCTACAATTCGAGTCTGATGTGATGGAAAAGGTTCTTTGAGAACAACTGAAGTTCCTTGGGTTCCTTTGATCAATCTACTTACTTCGGCCCGCCGAGGATATTCCTTGGTGTAGTGCTCTTCATCACAAGTCAAACAAGGGTACTTCGGTTTTCACTGTGAACCATCATCAACATGAGATTTATGAGAATCCTATTTGGGGGTATCGAATTTGGCCTTACCTTTACCCTTATTTTTTCCCTTGGAAGTTTTATTCATTGGATTGGCTTGAAAAACATTGACTTCTACGGTTTTACTATAATTCGGGGTAGACTAAGAAGCAATATCATTGGAAGGATTAGATTTTTTCTTCCCAGGGTTCGAAGGAGAAGACTTTTGAGAAGTCTGTGATATGGAACCAATGATACCATCGACAGATAGTGTCACTGGTGCTTTAGAATTTCTAGGTCAAGGAGCATCAGGCAATATATCATACAACATGCTAGATTGGGAGTACACAAGATCAAGGTACTGGGCATGAGCAATGGCCTAATCTTTGGTTACACATGCCCCCATAGCTATGTCTTTAGAAATTTGATTGACAAACGAGGTAGTGAACCAATTAGTTAGAAGCTGATCAGGAATATCAAACTTGATCAAGCGATGACGACACCTCCATTCACGAATATGATCCGAGATATGAGTAGCTCAATCTTGCTTCAAGGATGTGAGGAGGTGTGTCCCGATCTCATACTGGACCAATAACTGAAAATGTGTGAGAAACACCATGGCTAAAGAGTTGAAATCTTGGAAGATACCTTAAGACAATTCAATGTACCACTTTGCAGCAGCACCAGTAAGATTTCATTGGAAAAGACGGAGTCAAATAGAATCGTCAACCCAAGAGTTTGAGGAACGCCAAAGATGGTATGTCATAACATGTGCTTAGGGGTCTTCTCTAGACTTGCCCTCAAACTTAAGAAATCACCAGGAATTTTGGTTGGAATTGGAGGCCAATAATGATTATGAAGAATTGGATCATTTGTCAGTTTTGACACATCACGCAGTTCCAAAGTCACGAGAAACGACAATTGAGGATTAAAAGGCATTGGAGGTCATTGATAAGGACTAGTGTTAACATTCCACCCAGGATGAGAGAAATTCTGCCCCCATATGTTTTGTCTCGGAGGATTCTGGCCATAGGGGTTATAAGCTTCATAGTTCTGCCCATACTGGGGTTGAGGTTCGGGATACTGATTCTGAGCATACCATTGAGGTCCTTGCTGAGAAACATATGGATTATGTTGCAGAATGTAAGAATTGGCTTGAGGTGGATTATACACCATCTAGGATTGATTTGAGGGTAATAAGTAGAACCTTGGGGCGCACTATATACAGCCTCAAATTGACCTTGAGGATGGTAAGTAGCGCCTTGGGCTTGAGCAGGTGGTACCTGTTGAGTAGGTTGAACGGATTGCTAAGTTGGTTGAATAGGTTGAACCAGCTACTGAGCAGGTTGAACAGGTTGAACCGACTGCTGAGTAGGTTGAGAAAGTTGAATCATCTTCTGAGTCTGGGCAGGCTATCCCTACGGACTAGGTTGGCCTGGATACTAAGGGCCACTGTAATATCCCAAAATGGGAACAACTACACTATTGGGAATAATATGAGTTATTACCAATGTGGAACTTCAGAAAATCATGAGCTTGGAAATGTAGAGTAGCTCAATAGATGTAAAATAACATCACACCAGCAGATGAAAGAACCTCAACAATAAGATGGCCTATATTCTCTTTCCTGGGTAGGGAAATGCAGCAATACAGGGAAAAAAATAGTTGTATTCATAAAATAACGCTATAAAAGTGAGAAATGGGACTTGGATCCCTTAGAATACATTATATACAACTCACATGTAGAATTAGAGGTGAAACAAATCACTCTAGCTCATATAAACAAATCTACCAAAATCTATGCAGCTCCAATAAGCCCAAACCCCTCTACCTAGCTCATGCAACAATTACTGAAGCAAGGAATGTGTTATTCTCATGAGGATTTATGTAGAAAATAATGGAAGAAGACTTATATGGAGCTTACATTAATCATAAATCAAATAAATGGAGGTTTAACCCCTTATACAGAAGAAACAAGACACCTGGTAAAGGTTTCTGGAAAAATGCATGAATAACAAGCAGCACTGCAGCAAATAATGCAGTTACTGCATATCTATATTATAAATGGCTGAATATGACATGAGATAACATAATAATACAACAAAATGGCCCTAGGCCTCTTATTAGCACTCCCAGAGGGAAATAAGTACCTCCTCCTCAAAGACTAGCATAAAATCAAAGGGTGCAACCCTGCTGCTGCTGCCCTTGCATAAAAGACGCAGTTTACTGAATGAAACTGTGATGTGGCTGACTGTATATGAATTTCCCCAAGAAAAATACTAAAATGAAGCTCAAATCCTTCCCTCTTGATCCCTTAAGCAAGCTGATCCAAGGAGAGGATGGAATTCCCGCACGAGAATTCTTTGCACTAAGCAGTGCAGCAACTCCGGTTAAACAACTGAAGATTGCAAGTAGTCACAAGACCAAAATAGATGAATACATGAATGAATCCATTTGATGCTCTGCCTTCATTTTATCTTTGGTGAGCTTCCTCACCCTAGACCCCACACAATGTTGAGGTGACTTCCTAGCGAAGCTTCCTCTTTCAAAACTGTGCTGCCTTAGCTAGTTTCCCTCCTCTTTGTAACAACGTTGTTGACTTGGTCAACTGGAACTAATCGACCTAAAATGCCTCTTTTCACACTAAGGGATTTTCAATCCGGTTCTCATATGTGTGTCTAGGCTGATCCTTGTTCACATTGAGCTAGTTTACTTGAGTGTTTCTTCCTCCTCAAGAATGGATGTTGACTTAGTCAAACTTGACTATGTCTCCATCTAATTTGCCCTTGTTCACACTTGGAAGTGTAAAACCAGCTCCTAAGGTGATATCCTTCTTTATTAAGGTGGAATTATTCATGGGCCTCCTTTCCCATTTATTCCTCACCTAGGTGAAAGCATCAAAATCTAATATTCCAATTTGCTTGTTTGCAAATTTTGGAATATTACAGTCCTCCCCTCCCAAATGTTGCTTTTCCTCAAGAAAATGCAAGGATAAGACTGAAGAGAATCCTCTTATCCCCTATAGCAACCTCATAAGATGAAAGCCTCCAAAGATCAAGGTGCTGCATCATCAACATATCTCCAAGTTGCCCCTCCCAAGTGTGTAAGCTATCCAAATGGCTGGCATTATGTGACAGTGGATCATCCATGGAGGCAAAAATGGGCTTGTTCAAAGGTCCTCTTGGGGCATGAAGGATGTTATATATTGGGATTCATCATCCCCATTTGAATCTCTAATCCCAAAGCTATCAACCAAGCAAAATGAGTCACCCTCCATATTGGTAACTCATGCAAATCATCCTCCGCCTGAAGCTCTGACAAAGTAGGAGGGCTGAAATTATGGTCATGGTAGACATAGTAGCATACCCCACACTACCTTCCTCTCCACTTAAGACAAGTGTAGAGTATTTGCTAATCGTGGGCTGCAATAATGTTGCCCTCCAATGGCAAGAAGGAAACTAGACCTCTAAAGGTCCCTTTCCCAGCGCTGTGAATCAAGCTGGCCCAAATCATCTCATACATGATGGATAAGAAATCACCATCATATGGTACCCCATCCATCTCATGGCCAGCCTCATAAAGAAATAAATATTTTTCTGTAGAGGCCATGTTTCTTCCCATGTTCCCCTTATAACATGTAATGCATAAAGTGTGGGGATCTTCCTCCCAAGAGAACACACCCACTCCATGTGTTCCTCCTCCAATCATGCTCCTCATATAGGCAAGAATAATATCAGAAAATAGGATCATGATCAACATCATAATGAGATAAATACTGAAGGTTCTATGTGGTGCTAGAAGGTACCAATAATCTCCCAAGTGGTCACAGCGCAATCTTCCCCACTGCAGCTTCAGACAATGGTATGGAAAGTGGTCTCTTGACAAATGGCTTGTTGTATAAGTCATCACACCCACTAGTAAATAGTATATGGTTGAATATGTCAATTGATCACACAAGTAACCACATACTTTCCCCCGATCATAAAGTGGATGGATGTCTCCATCATGATAGTTGGCCAAAAATAGACCATGGAGCCTAAAGAAAAACTTGCCCCTTTGTAGAGAAATGCACTGCAATGAAAAGGTAAGAGCATGAAAATATTGTATTGAACAATCAATAAATGCATAAATAGAATTCTTACCATGTAAGGAAAGTAAGAAGGTGACAGGATCCATAAATGAGCTCTCCATAGTGATAGGACATACTCCTATGAAGAGGAATAAACCATATGTTGCCTGAAGATATTTATCCTCATGCTTGGAAGTCCAAGCCAATAAGGACACCCCACAACAACAGAGGAATCCATCCACTCCTCTATCATACTCACCTCCTCCATGTCCACCAAGTGCATCAGATGTGAAGTGATCCTGGGAACACTCCATCAACAAACTCCTGCTCCAAAGTGACAACGTTATTGGCCTATACAGATAGACTCCTGCCAACTCATAAATCCATTCTCTGACATGCCCAATGTCAAAGACTCCTCCCATAATGTTTCTATCTCCTCCTATTGCAACATCATGCAAAATGTGAGAACAACTCCGCCCTTTCTCTCTCTTAATCCTCCAAAGCAAAAAATGTCTTTGCTGCCCCGACGTACCTCCATCATATAACTCATGTGGTGAAAACATAATAATTATATCATCATAATGCATCCACACTCCTTGCTACCCCATGATGCAAGTACTCCGCCCATTATTCTCCTTTCACATACCCTTGGGAAAAGGATATGTCTCATGATGGCCAAACTCTCTCAAGAGTAGCCAATGCCATTTTTCCTCTTGCTACCCAGTATCATAGAGTTGCAAGTAAGTTTCTAGCTTCTTTCTCTCCATCCACATCCACTTAACCACTGATGGATGCCTCCTACCAATCTCCACCTTGGTACTCCTCCAAAGAAGATTACCATCCTCCCATATCAGATTTTTCTTCTTGCATTTCATGGGATGCTGAAATTCAACTCCTTGGAGACCTCCTAGAGAAGATATCTCACCGAAGATCATCTTGAACCCATAAGAATACAAGTGGGCTGAAGGAAAATCCTCCTTATTTCTACTTCTTGACAGCGTTGTAACCCTCCTCCAGGGTGTTTTGGCTATCTCATGCATCAACTCCTGGATGAACATTTGATTCTGTATGAATTTGTTTGGAGAAAGGTTCATTCCATCCTCTAAGTTCATGACTCCCAAAATATCACACTCCAACCTCAAGGGTTGTGTGCAACTCAACATGGGCCCATGAGAATGATGGTTCATCTGCTTCTTGAACCATTCAAGTTTGCACAGCACAGTGCAATCCTGGTGCTCTATCTCAGCAATAATATTTGATCCTAGGCCATATGGAGACATATTTCCACAATCTTTAGAAAGATTTGCTGCAACAAGTAAAAGTGAAAATATTCCCATACCTCAGTGAGATGCGGGAACCTCTTGTAGTGCTACAAGGGCTCCTTCCTCCAATGTAATGGCTGCCCCAGCTGCTGATGTAGAAGGTTGCTCTTCGAAGGTTGTGACAGTGCTGGTACATGTATCTTCCCATGGTGGTGTGGACCCTCTCTCCTTTGATCTCTCTCCATCAAAAGTTTTGATCATCTCTTGAGTGAACTCAGAAAAAGAAGTCACTTTTGTGTGGCTTAAGTGATTGCACCACCAAGCATTGGCTTCACCCTCTAGGTGCAGCGCTGCAACTTCTGCTGCCTCCCTCTCTACCACTGGATGAAGTAGGAAAAATTCCTGAATATTTCTTGCCAAATCTCTTGCTGTAGTTGACCCATCAAATTTAGACAATAGGAATATATTGCCTTTGATCTCTCCCTTGTTGCAGGGTCTTCTTTCCTCTCTCAGTTGAATAAAATGAGGAAAATATAGGGTCTCTTTGGAAGCCCTAGGTTGGCACTTGTATTCTGCCAAATACCCACTCATAATTTAATGATCTAAGTGGTATCCTTGCTCTCCAATTCCTCTATGAGAACAGGAAGTGCATGCATCTTCTTCTGCTTCTTGAAACCTCCTAGAGGTCTCACTGCAACTCTCTCCTCCTTGAAACCCTCTTGGAGTTTCAATGCATTTCTCTTCTCCTTTCTTCTTAGATCTGAAAATGGATGAGAGTAAGCTCATACTCTCCATAATTTTGTTCTCCTCTTCTTCTTATCTTCTGATTGGATCTGAAATCCACAAGCTGAGCCAAGATAGCAGCTTTGATACCACAGTAATATCCCAGAATGGGAACAACTACACTATTGGGAATAATATGAGTTATTATCAATGTGGAGCTTTAGCAAAATCATGAGCTTCGCAATGTAGAGCATCTCAATAGATTTAAATAACATCACACTAGCAGATGAAAGAACCTCAGCAACAAGATGGCCTATATTCTCTTTCCCAGGTGGGGAAATGTAGAAATATAGGGCATAAAATAGTTGTCTTCAGAAAATAACGCTATGCAAGTGAGAAATGGGACTTGGATCCCTTATAATACCTTATATAAAACTCACATGCAGAATTACAGGTGAAAAAAATTACTCTAGCTCATATAAACAAATCTACCCAAATCTATGCAGCTCCAATAAGCCCAAACCCCTCTACCTAGCTCATGCAGAAATTACTGAAGCAAGGAATGCGTTATTCTCATGAGGGGTTATGAAAAAAATAATGGAAGAAGACTGATATGGAGCTTACATTAATCATAAAGCAAAGAAATGGAGGTTTAACCCCTTATACAACAGAAACAAGACACCTGGCAAAGGTTTCCGGAAAAATGCATAAATAACAAGAAGCACTGCATAAAATAACGTAGTTACTACATATTTGTATTATAAATGGATGAATATGACATGAGATAACATAATAATACAATAAAATGGCCCTAGGCCTCTTATTATCACTCCTAGAGGAAAATAAGCACCTCCTCCTCAAAGACTAGCATAAAATCAAAGGGTGCAACCCTGCTGCTGCTACCCCTGCATAAAAGACACAGTTTACTGAATGAAACTACGTTGTGGATGAATGTAGATGAATGGCCCCAAGCCAAATACTAAAATGAAGCTCAAATCCTTCCCTCTTGATCCCTTAAGAAAGCTGAACCAAGGAGAGGATGGAATTCCCGCACGGGAATTCTTTGCACTAAGCAGTGCAGCAACTCCGGCTAAATAGTTGAAGCTTGCAAGTAGTCACAAGAAAAAAATAGATGAATACATGAATGAATCCATTTGATGCTCTTCCTTCCTTTTATCTTTGGTGAGCTTCCTCACCCCGGACCCCACATAATGTTGAGGTGACTTCCTAGTGAAGCTTCCTCTTTCAAAACTGCGCTGTCCTAGCTAGTTTCCCTCCTCTTTGTAACAATGTTGTTGACTTGGTCAACTAGAACTAATCCACCTGCAACGCCTCTTTTCACACTAAGGGATATTCAATACGGTTCTCACATGTGTGTCTAGGCTGATCCTTGTTCACATTGAGCTAGTTTACATGAGTGTTTCTTCCTCCTCAAGAATGGATGTTGACTTAGTCAAAATTGACTATGTCTCCATATAATTTTCCCTTGTTCACACTTGGAAGTGTAAAAACAGCTCCTAAGGTGATCTCCTTCCTTACTAAGGTGGAATTTATTCATGTTTTATTATTCATGGGCCTTCTTTCCCATTTATTCCTCTCCTAGGTGAAAGCATCAAAATCTAATATTCCAATTTGCTTGTTTGCAAATTTTGGAATATTACAGCCACCGGGGTCCCCTTATGGAAGAGGTTGGTCCAATGGTTGTGATGGACCAGGTTGCCCCTGATAACCAGGTTGACCCAGAGCAGGACCATAGGGTTTTCCTTGATGTACAAAAGCTTAACCTTGTGGAACGTAAGGTTGCTGCTGTTGCACAAAAGGTTGTCCCTGTGGTGGATACATTCCCCCCCCAGGAACATAAGACACTCCTGGTTGAAACTGAGGTTGACCGGAAGGATCGTAGGGTTGTCTTTGTTGGACTGAAGGTTGACCCTGTAAGGGTTTTCCTTATAGACTGTAAGGTTGTCCCTAAAGGACCAAAGGTTTTTCCCTGTTGGACCAAAGGTTGTCCCTATAAGGGTTGTCCTTGTAGGCCCGAGGGTTGCGCCTATATCAGCGACCCTTGATGAGGAACGGTCCGATAAGGATCAAATAGAGGCAGATAAACAACTTGAGTAGGATCGATGGGAGGCAAATAAACGAGGTTACCGTAGACATCATAATGATGTCGAGGATTGACAGAAGCTTGGGGCTGCTGAGAACCCTAAGAGTTTTGCTGCTAAACAACCAATAGATACTCATCGAAAGTAAGGCCTCTAGGAATAGAAGTAGAAGTTGTAGCTGCCCTAGAAAAAAGTGTGGCTTCCACAACACGATCTTGTGATCTACTCATGGTGGGTCTGACAGGCCATGTGGGATTAAGAAAAATAGACCTGCGAGTGTGAAAATATACTGATGACTGAGTCATAACAACCGGTGCAGATCAAGCCACATAAATGGTATGTTGTACCAGGGCATATGTAACAATGACCAATGAGCTAGGTGTTGAAGGTGACATTCCTAATGAAGGAAGGACCAAAATCCTTGGAGGATTTGATGTACTACACTGTGCTATGTACACAACACCAGAAATAATCTAACTCGAAGTACGATAACCGGGTGGAAGAGACACCAATTGAGGAGAAGGTTGACTGGAGACACGCGGGAGATATTCTGGGAAAATCTGATATTCCCCTGTAGAAACATGCATTTCTTCACTTCCGATAGGACTTGAAGAATCCATGTCTGATGAAGCTGTAAGATCATCGAAAAGACGACGAGGACTAGGAGGTAAAGCAACAGCTAAAAATGGTGATCCTGAGGTAAGAGTATGGAATTCTTCCTCGCTCCCAAAACTAGACCAAGCACCCTGGGGTGTCATATTGAACTCAACTGACTCTTTAAGAGGAGACTGGGTAGCGAGAGGTTGAACACTTGGGAGAATAGGCTGCACAAACTCGACAGACCTAGTGGACTAAGGTGTTTCCAAAGAAAATTCAGGAAAAGGACTACCACTAGGAGGCAGTGAAGAAGATGACAAAACTGGTGGTTCCGCCACTGTGACAATATTTAAATACAGGAAGAAAACGAGATAGCAAATTCAAGGCTTCAAGATCAAACTCTAAGGAAATACGAAAAACAAGCCAAGCATACAAATTTTAACGGGTATGTGATCGTAGGTAGTTAATTTTACGACATTGGAACGAAACTTTGTTGTTTCATGTTTTAAGAGTCGAGAAACAAACAAAATATGACTCTAGTCACATTCAATATTAAACGAGCGTGAAAGGACAAGTGCTCAATGATCTCTTCACTTTTTAAGGAGTCATGAAAATATTGAAATGACTACTCAGGTAATCTAAGCAAGAGGGTGTACCAAGTTTCCGTGAACTGTCATATACACCTTGGTGATCAAATGAAAGAGAAATGACCAAGGACTTAATGTACGTGCAGGTAGTCTCCCCAAATGCTGTGTTCAGTGTATCACGGTTACAGGGTAGTAGACTCGGCTTCCTATGGATAAAGGATTTGAGCTTATGAGGGTCTCCCTTTATATACATGATGGTACAGGGAGCACAAGTCCATACTAGTGTTGTATAAAGCCAGGTGGCGAATGACGACTACTAGGTTTAACAACGCCGGAACACGTCACTAGCCTAGACCTATAAAAATGTTTATGTTAGGTTCCAATGCTTCCTTAGATTGATTGAATTAATTTTAAATTTGATCTTGAATTAATGTTTCAATTTCAAGGTCCTACTGAATGGGATCTCGAATTCCTAATGCACACTACATGCAAAATAACATAATTTTCTGTTCGATGAATGCTAACTAAGAGAAGGATAGAGATATTTCAGAAAGTAGAAAACAATTAAATCATAAGAATAAATCCACTAATGCATCTAATACAACCACACGAGAAATGAAAAACTCTTTCCTAGTTCACCAAGAGCTAGTTATGAAAAAAAAAATTAATTTCCGATGCAAATGAAAGAATGCATTTTTGTTTTTGTTTTTTGAATGAATGAAGCACACGATGCACTATTACGTTAAAAATAAAAGAGAACACTAGTTTAGATCACTGCGAATGTAGAGATCTTAAAATGAATAATTCAAAAGAAATACAGACATAAAAACGTACTCAAACCAATGATTCACTCTTTCAAGCAAACAAAAATCTTTCAAAATGAACCAAACGAGCAATATGATCTATGCTCGAAGTGAAAAAATGGAGAGTCAAATAAAAATGAAGGTAATCACTCAAAAAACCAAAACAAAAAGGATCAAGAAAGACCAACACAATTGATCAGGGAATCAAACTCAAAAAAATAAAAAATACTCGAACTTCGACCAGAAGGCTCAGTGAGCAAAAGACACCTAGAAACCCTAGGGATGTGAATTTCACCGATGAGATAATGGACAAACAACTGAGAAGGACAAGCTTAAAGTAGTCAGAACAATCCCGAAAGACCAATTTCAAATCAAATAAACAACCCAGAGTCAAGCACAACTGACCAAAAAATCAGAAAGAAGGTCAAACCAAATCCTACAGGATTTGACGCGACTGTCAGGCGGTAATCTGCGCCAAACAGGGGTTGGCACTACTACAAAAAAATTAACAAGTTCCAATCTGCATGACTGTTTAAATAAAACCCGCACCAAGCCGAAAAACTATGGGAAAAGGGAAAAACCAGTGAGAATAGGTCAATCTTGACACTCTGGAGCTAAAGAGGAGGATTCCAAATAGTCAAGCAAGCCAAAAAGACATATAAGCAATCAAATGACCGAAGTCGACTCGACAAGGAAAATTCCCAATGAGAAATGAGACGACAAAGTCACGCTGATCCCCAATGGAATCGCCAACTTGCTGTGTAGGTAAATCCTCTCTGCGGACAAATGAAATAGGTTAGGATATATTTTCCTACTTGGAGTCCAACACAATGGTCACAGATGTAGCAGTGTCGCCTCTTGATCTCTGTCCCGAAATTTCGCGGTCCTTCAGCAATGGTACTCGGATTCTTGCACAAATATCAAAGGAAAAAATCAGCATACAAGACAATAATTGCATTCGTAAATAGCTAATCATTCAAGGAAGATTAAACATATTGCGTAAAATAAACCGTATTAACACAAGATGGGAACCAGACATTATTCATGTATATATAAATAGAAGAAAGAGATTACAACCAGATCCTTGATGTCATAGTCTCCTTTAGTGGGTTCAGTCGAAGTGCATCTCGCGGGATCATTGGGGAATTTGGACGAGGTGATGGCACAAGCCTAATCTCTCTCTCGACAAAGGTCTCTTTCTACTCTATCTCGCCAAAAAGTTGTTCAACAATTATATTCAGCTATATTTTTTCAGCTAGTGTATTAATGGGAGATGGCTTTATTTATAGAGGGAGAGGAGGAGGTTTGGATCCCTACAATGGTGGAAGGGAGGCCTTATCCTTTGGGAGGTTTTCCCAAAAGGTGGAAACAAGAGGCCAAATGAGGGTGGTCGTGGTTATTTAGTCGAACCACTGAGGCCGACTCGCCCACGAAGTTATTAACATGAAAATTTCACCTCTATTTTTAAAAAACATTCCAAAAACATCTTGGCATGGGTAGCTCACTGGGATAGAGCACCAATGGGCATGGGGCCCAGTGTTAATCTTCCTCATTGGTGTGAGGGCATAACGGTCTACCAGCGCCAACCCAAAAACATGTGTTTCTGATGGTCTGCTCAAGGAATTGTCAATAAAAGGAATGTTGTCCTCATGGAAAGGGATGAAATGATGTTCTTTTCAAGGCATGACACTTGTTATTAGTCACAAAAATGGTCCTCCAATGTGTGGGACAAGGATTGCAAGGATGTGACAAAATTTTGTGTAACAAACCATATTTTATAATGATGACATCTCTTGAAAATCAATCAGAGATGATGAGGATGATCAATTCTCTTTCGAGAATGAGCAGCTAACTCATCCAAATAAGCTTTGATGATGTGCTTGATATCGTGAAAATCATAAGACATGGCCTGTTGGAAAGTGGCTCCAGTATTTTTAAGACCAAAAGGAATTTTCTTATATGCAAAGGTACCCCAGAGGCAAATAAAAGCAGTCTTACGTTGATCTTCAAGACGGATAGTATTTTGATTATAACCCAAGAAACCATCCATGAAGGGTGTGGGGTAATTATCTTTAGGACATGCCTTATTGAAATATTTTAATTCTATGCACACATGAATCGTTCCTTATTTCTTGTCCATAAGGACTGGATTTGAAACCCATTCAGTTAAAGGAACGGGGTATATAAAACCCGCCTTAAGAAACTTCTCAACCTCAGCCTTGATAGTTGCGGCTTTCCTAGGATTGATCGGTCGAAGATTTTTCCATACAGGCTTAGCATTCTCATAAGTCTTTATCTCATGCTCGATAATTTATGGAGCAATTCCAAGCATTTCCTCCTAATACCAAGCAAACACATTAGGAAATTCTTTAAAAATATCGGTATAGATTTGAATCTCTTTAGGGGAAGACTCAACGTTGATGAAAACATTCTCTATTACATTGGGGTCCCTAGAAATGTTCACTGGAATCGTTTTCGAAATGATAGGCATATAACCTTTGGAAAAAATAGGTTCTGGAGCCAAAGGGTTTAGGATTGGGAGAACATGACCAGTTGACACAAGGGTAGAGAATCTTGACTCAACTTCATGAAAATCGGGTAGAAAATATGACGGATGATGCAAATCATCCCACAATATTTCCACAACTATCATTGATTATAGGATTGCTTCTTCATATGTTAAGATAGTATCAAGGCAATCCAAAGAAGAAGTCAAGTTAAGGGTACAAGTTGGAGCCACATCTCCATCCAAATCCGTCGGTGAAAGAGGAACCAGATTAGAATCTGCAGAGTTAACAATAGATTGATAAGAAATTTTTGCTGTAGACATAGGATATGCCATTCCACCTGCTTTCCCTTATTCTAATGTGGTCGTAGAAGAGGGTAAGGGCCAAGGATCCGAAAAAATAATGAGTTATAAAGAACTCTCTTCGAGTAGGAGCCTTGGAAGATGAAATAGCATTGATATGAACAACAGGAGACAGAAGATCAAAGGTACCCATCAACAATGCATACATACTGACTCCTAGATTCTCAACAGGGTGCTTGGTATTCTTCAGCAAGGGAACAGTAGAATCAGAGGATGCATTGGAATCTATGGGATAATAATCTATCTGATCAACAGTAACGATTTTCCCTTCATGGGGAAAACATAGGATGCGAAATAATTATGATATAATGGCATCCATCTCATAAATCCAATTTCGTCCCGATAGAAGATTATAGTCCAAATTAGCATCAACTATTTCTACTTTGATATTGACTACCTTTCCCCCAAAACATATGGGAAAGGGAAGAACAATTCCATGTGGCATGTGAGAATGACCATCAAATGCATTCAAGAGAGTAGGTGAAGAAACAGCTTGAGGATATCCAATAACTTTCCAACATGATATAGACATGACACATGTGGAAGCTCCTTCATCAACTACAATTCAAAAAATATTGATCTTTCGATATGTAGATTTAATTTGAAAATAAATATGATGAGGAAGCCTCTTCTTAAGATTTGACATAGCGAATGTAATCATAAGAGATTTTTTTGGATCTACCGACCCGATTGCAGTGAGTAACACACTCCTTTGTGTCGGGCATGACTGGAGTACCTCCAACGCAGACATAGCAGAAGGACTTTGGGCCAGATCTTCTACAATGGAGTAGTTATGTGCCGCCTTGGCATTAGGGTTAATCGTCAAATTTTAAGCAAAACCTTTCGGAATGCGAGGTATAGGCTCAACTGTGGGCCTCTCAATATGGAGTGGCTCAAAATTATCAAGAGCATGCTTAGCCTTAGAATATTTGGATTCACCATAATCACGTGATCTCATGGAAACATCAACATGAGCACTCATCATGTATACATTTGAAGAATTTCCCCCCTCCTGGCTGCCCCCTGTGGGAGCTCCAGTGTTTTCATTCGTGCCCACAAGAATTTGTTGCCCTTGGGGAAAGGGTTAGTCAGGATAGCCTGGGAACTAGAGGAACCTTGCTGAGCTAACAAGCACCGAGCATCCTTAATCTTAGGGCAGAGATGAGTGAGATGGTCTCGAGTGCACAATTTGCAAGGAAACTTGAATTTATTTTTCGACTCTCTCTTACCCTCTCCAAAATTATTGTTGGGTTTGATCAAATTATCCTTCCCATCCTTATCCTTTTTCTTATTCTTCCCATCATATTGTTGATTTCCTTTAGGGTTAGAGGATTGGACAACATTAATCGTTAAACGCTAGAAGGCATAGACACTGCCAGCAGAGCCTGAATAGAAGGAGCAGTTTGTAGATACAACTGTTGCAATTGATTAAAAGGTTAGTCATATTAATATTGATCGAACCAACTAGCCCGTTAGCATAGGGACCTGGCTTCAGCTTGGCTAAATCTATCTTGGAATGAGGAGCATCTAGAAAAATATTATTAAGAATCCCAGACTGAGAATATATAAGTTCTAATTTCTGGGCTCTAAAGATAGCCTGCTCCTCAGTGAATACCCCAGAGAGAGATACATCCTTTGATATTTCTAGCTGTAAGGATTTTAAGAACCATTCAAGAAGGAATTCATTGGGAATATAGGCTTTAATGAGCCTCTTCCTTCTCCTCCATTCCTGAATATGATAAAAAAATTTAGTTGCCTTATCTTGTTGGAAGTTGACCAAAATCTTAGTTCCAGTATCATAACAAATGAGAAACTGAAAATGATTCAAAAACATAGTAGCCAATTCACCAAACGATGCAAAGGTGTTCCCAGTAAGCTCATTGTACCATTTAGCATAATTTCCAGTCAAGGTGCACTGAAACAATCTTAACCTAATTGAATCATCAATAAGGGAGTTCGATGAGCACCATAAGTGGAAAGGGGTGACATGGTCAGCTAAATCCTCACCAATCTTCCCTTCAAATTTTGGAGTATCTGAAGAAATCTTGGTAGGAACTGGAGGTCAATCTAGGCTATATTGGATAGGATCATTAGTCAACTTCTATAGATATGGAAAATTTAGGGTTGTCAGGAATGGTAAGCATGAAGGACCTTGAGAATTCCATCCACCATGAGAAGGATTCCCAACATTCTGAAAAGAATAACCTGGATTTTCTGAGGCACTAGGCTATCAAGAATTGTTCTTAGAAGATAATGAACCATAAGGAAAACCATGTGCTCCAGAGAAATTCATAGTAGGACCTCCTCCTGCAGAAGGGTTACCATAAACATGAATGTTCCCCCCAATCGAAGTATTAAAAGAAGATGAGACCCCTTGGTAAGGGTTCCATGCGTTAGCGAAAGGAGAAAAACCATGAGAGATTCATATGAAGCAGAAAGGAAAGTTCCCCTATTGAGCATACATGAATTGATTCCCAGTTCCTAAGCCACTGAAAGAATGGTTCTAGCCTTGAAAAGTATTAAAACCTTTACCTCCTAGAAAAGGATTGAAACATTGAATTTGTGTGGAGAAAGGAAAATAACCTAAGGAAGATTTAGAATGATGAATATGACCACTTCCAAAGGGAAAACCCTAAAAAGAGGCTGATCCACTAACCATAGAAGACATGGATGTGGAGACAGTATATGAAATGGTGAAATAAACTGAGGGAATTGCACTAGAAGGCATCCCAAATGAAAACAAAATGGCGTGGGAAGAAAAATCTTGGGTGCCCCCAATTGAATATGGAATGAAGGTAGAGACAAAAATTGCAGTACTAGGAGTGATAGTCGATATAGCAATGGTACCTCCTCCCTCTACTGAAAGAGGAGCATGCATGCTAGAAGTACGCATAGCTGAAGTTGTTTTCCTAGCAGTGGCCATAGAAAGAAAATAATGAGAAATATGAGGGCTTGTCGGCCCATGGGTCGGGGGCCCAACGTACAATAAAACATCTAGACAACTGGAAATAAGAGGAGAGGAAGGAGTAACTGGAGGTTCAGGAATTTATTCCACTTGAAATTCTTCCGCCAGAAAAAGGACCCTAAAAGGAGTGGAGTACTCCTCTCTAAATCATGACTAACACTAGGCTCACCTTCATAAATAATAGCCCCAAGAGGAGGATCACTCTTTGATGAGTTCATTGTTAATGATTGGAAGTCACCAACAGATTTTTTCCTATGCCTTCTAGAAGAAGGTTCGACACTCGCAGGAGAAAGCCCACGAAGCTACCTAGATCAATGAACTGATCGATCAACCACTTTTAATTATTATGAGAACTTATACAGACTCAAAAAATTACAAATATATGGCAGTCTAAGAGCAAAGAGAACTATCTAAAAATGTCCCTAAAGATTCAGCCAATCAATCAGCTCTCAGATATTTCCAGTCTAAGTGATTAGGACCAGACACAAAAATAAAATAAATTGAAAATAAGGACCTCCCAAAAATATTCTGGAGTAATTACGCCCCAGGCCTACTATCGAAGGTAACAGAAACAACTACGATGATCTCCAGACAAAATCCTTTGCTGGTGCAAGTACCTAAGCTTTGCAAGGGCACCCTCCAGAAGTAAAAATGAACATGATGCAATGTCTGCCTCAGGTACCATGGGTATTTCCCCACGTAGTCACCTATGTGATACCTAGGAATGGAAACTAAGGTCACCAATTCGTATTGGTAGCCAGGCGGAACAGCCTTTGGTCAGGATTCGACAAGTAGGAGAGTGTTGAGGAGGTAAATCCCCTCTGCGGATAGAGGCGATCCCTACTAGCCTAGATTGGGTCTAGCAACAATCAAACACGCTACAGTGCAGGTTCCTAATCGTAAATAAACCGACTTGCGAGGAAGGCTTACCTGGAATCCAACGTTGTCGTTTGTAGAAGAGGTGGTGCTCCCGTTCCTTTGCCCTGGCAGATCACAATCCTCACGATCTCCATGATCGGACACCTGCACATGCAAGAAACAACACAAACGCAAGCATAAAATCCAATATATACAACTATATGTCAGTCGAAGAGGACATAACTCATGAACATAATCAAGAACAAGAGTGGAACCATAACCAATAGTCGCTTATCATTAATGAGTCAAAAGAAGAATACAACCATAGCTTTGACGCAACACTCTCCTTTGGCGGGTCGTCAGCAAAACATGTCTCGATAAAGCCTGTCAAGGATGGGACAAGCCTCTCTCTCCGGATACTCGGCAATAGTCTCCTTGCTTGGATTTGGCCTTAAGGGAATCAAGAAGGCTCTTGCAGCATAAGGATGTGAAAGCTCTTGGGAACTTGGAGATTAGCTTGCCATGGAAATGAGCAAGCTTTTATAGAAGGAGGAAGGGGAGTTGGGATCCCTATAATTATGGGATTGGCCCTATCATCAAGGAAGCTTCCATGAGAGGTGGCAAACCACTTCCTCTCTATGGAAATCCGTAGCCAAACCTCCCAACTCAAGATAGAAATCAGTCCAGGAATTTGTTAGGATGAAACTTCTGCCTTTTATTTTTAAAAAACACCTCTTAATATGGTTGGCATGGGTGCAGCTCTATGAAAGAGCGCCAATTGGCGCACCCTCTTTGGAGGATTTTCCCTCTTGGCGCGAGGGTTGAACTGTGTAACCGCGCCAATGGAAAAAGTGCGATTTTTAGGGTTTTTTGTAGGGAGATGTCTTCAGGGCAATTAAAGCTCATCTTCAGAGGGATGCAATGAAAGTATTTTCAAGTCTTAACTCTACCCACAGGTCACAGAATGAGCCCTCCAATGTGTGGGATAGGGATTGTAGGGACGGTGACAAATTGCTGTGTAACAGACGCCCCCTAAAGCATGAGGCGCGAAAGAGAGAGAGGGGTGAAATGCTTTACGAGAACATGCAGACTGAAAACACCACTATCAGAAAACCTGCGGAGCAAAGTACAACTGATGTCTCAGATACATGATATATATGCGTGGTATGGGCGTAGCCATCCATAACAGAGTGTACAATAATCTAGATCCAAGGCATGGACGCAGCCATCCAGTGAAGATCGATAAATAGACTCAGGTATGGTCGCAGCCATCCAATCAGTGAGTCATGTAAGTAATCATAATAATCCACAATATCGCATCCTGGATTACAACAGACACAATCCAGGGTCTTGCGCTCCATCTCAATCCGAACAAAGTACAAGTTCAAGTATGCGAATATGTGAGCTGAAGTCGAACATGAAAGAACATCGTCTGATTACCAGCCAATGATGAAAGCTGTTAACAGATGCGAGAGGAACGACCAATAATGACAATGGCCCTCAAGGTACTATAGGTACAATCTACGAACCTGCCATTGAGGCATGCAGGCTCCAAGGTACCATAAAAGAGTCTCTAGACCATCTTCCTGGATAATGAGTTGAAGTCGACAGGAAGTGACCTTGATTGAAGGTGGGCCATAATGTTTCCCACATCATCGACATGAGACAGAGGAACATAATGTTTTTGTGAATCAGGATCATATGAGAATCAGAGGAAGGTTGATACTTGCAGAGGTCAATTTCTCTTGAACATGTAAACGGCATGACAGTGGACTTGGTAGTATTTGACATCAATGGATCAGAGGTCATGGTGACGAGGCAATGAGCAGATGAGAGGTCAAAAGGGATTATCCAAACCCATGGAGGCAAAGTGAAGAACGAGATGAGATGTCCCCAACCCGACACGAATGCTGACAAGTGCCATGTTCAAGAGCGACATACTGTCGACACGACAACGATACTGGTTCCATTTTCCCCCACCATTTATGGCGAGTACCCCAATTATTTTTGATAACAAGCTTGAGGGGGATAGCATATGCTTGTAATATAAGTCTGCCCTTCGGGCGAATCCATCCTAGTACATTTAACGAGCCCTAGGAAGGAGTGACTTGAATAACATCATTTCGACTGAATCCAATGTCATCAGGGTTTAACGAGTCTGAAAAAGGAAGAACTCGGTGTCTTTTCATATTTAGAGAGTTTGAAAAGACAGCAGAAAAGTAAACTCCAGCGGTCCCTTTTCGTAGATAGTTCCTTGGACCCGAAAAGGTAGAAAACAATATCCGAGAAAACCTCCTAGTCGCGATAGGCTAGGGTATTCCTTTTTCGTAAATAATCCATCCCAGCCCGAAAAAGGGGTAAACATATACTGGGTAGATGTCGATTCGTGTTCACTTTAACGAGATCAAAACGACAAGGGCCTCGACAATCTTTTCATGTTTAGAGAGTGAGAAAAAAGCTGAAAGATGACTCCAGAGTGAATTTTTCGTGTATTTACTGAGTCCGAAAAAGTATAAAATACAACTCGTTTCACCGTCTAAGTTGCGTAAAAGACCTGTTGCTGCACAAAAAGGCAAGTGTAAAACCCATTTTCGACACAAATACATAAAAATATTCAGAAAAATAAATTTCAAAACCTACTTTGAGTTCAAAAATTTATAAATCTGTCAAATGGTAAAAATAGAATTACTTTTTACTATTTACCTTACCGAAGAGCAGCAGTGGTCCATTTTGGTGTGCAAACTTCTGACAGTGATTACGACTGATCCGGGCTACCATTTAGAGTTCCGTCAGTTCCAGGTAAGAGGCACTTCTTTGTACTCCATTTCAATCCATTTTTTAATAGTTTTCCATCATGCATTAGATTTTTGTGGCAACTTTTTAAATTTTTAGGGCTTCGCTCATTGGCGCGGGTATCGGGCACGGACCCGCGCCAATGGGCTTTTATATGCAAAGGGCTCACGCCAGCTGGCGCGACTGTTCAGGAAACAGCCGCGCCAGCGGCAGAACCTCAATTTCCGCCTAAAAATTCAAGATTTTAATCAATTTGGATGAATTTTGAAGCTCATCAGAGATCTAATTAAGGGTTTGTGACCATGTTGATGCAGGAAACCGAGAAAAATGGTGATTGAGTGGAAAGAGAGGGAGCACGGTGAAGAGGATGAACAAGCCATGGAAAATGAAATTTTCATGAATTCCCTCAGGAACTGTGGGCTAAAAAAGTTCTTCCTAACACCTTGTTTACGTGCTCAGCCTGAGCTCCTACAGTACTTGATCAATATGTGGGACGCAGATTAACAAGTATTCAAGCTGCAGGATCAAGTATTAGAACTGGAGGTTGCTGACGTGTACTTCATAACCGGATTATCGCGCAGAGGTCCGGTGCCCATATTGACAAGGAGCAGACCGTCTGGTGAGAAAATGGAGCAAGTGATGGCACGAGTGTGTCGGGGGGCACACCTGGGATCTGGAAGTGGAAAGGTGGACATTCATACCATTCCTGATCTGGCACTGAGAGTAGTGTTGCATACCATCACATGGGCTACGGGGTCGTAGGCACCGCACGAGGCCACAAAGGCCCAACTTTTGTTAGCCTCAGAGTGTATGACTCCTCTATTGTTTGACTGGGCCACAGTAGTGATGATAAACATAAAGAGGCAACTGACCAAATGTAAACAAGCCAAGATGAAATAGTTTGGCTATGGTTCTATCTTGATATCGTTTATTCTGGAATGATTACCAATATTCCAGGGCCAAGGGGCCATAGTAGCTAAGCCAATTCCACGAGAGCCAAGAATGGCTCGCTGGGCAGCACTGATGCCTACAGCTGGAGGGGGCCAACAGATGTCCTGGAGGCCGGAGTTTTTTGGGTGGTTGTGGCGTTAGTTGATTGTAGTGGAAGACTGGCCATAGGACGGTACCAATTTCACTGGTGATCCAGATCTCCCACTGCTGGAGGGAGATGATTGGGACGAGGAGTTGGGTATGACCCCTTCTCTTTTTGATTTTATGTTTTATGATTTTTTGTTAATACATGTTCTTCCTGACACATTTTTATATGTATGCAGACGTGGGTCCAGAGAGACCAGCCGGTATGTCTCCTATCACACGGAGGACTCTTCCCGCACCTGATCCTCAGGCAGAGGGTGCAGAGGGGGGAGAGTTAATCCAGAATCTCGAGGGCATCACCCGAGGGATCCCAGACTATGCCCGGCTGGCGGATGTACCGATGGCGTACCAGCGACATACGGTGTGAGTGCCTAGTCGCCTCCACCGAATTCTGAGACGCTTAGTGCGTGCAGTCACTTGTTATCATGAGCACCATGCGGATTAGACTCCTAGGACTTTTATCATGTATATTTTTGAGAGACATGTCGTCTCTGGATGTATTAAGATGAACATATATATTTTTTGATTTAATGTGATGCACACTATGCAAACATTTTGATATATATATATACACATATCTATTTCTGGATGGATCTTTCTTTTTCATGTGATGTTGTTTTACAAATTGCGCAAATGTATATCTAAAACCAAATTAGCTACTGCAACAGTTAACGCATTCATACGCCTGGGAATATGTTGGTATGTAATATAGTCAAAATTTCTTTCCAGTAAATGAATACGCAGATACAGACGTAAAATGGATGGGTTTCTGATCGAATAATGACCGTTCAGTTGTAATACTACAAGTTGCGAGTCTAGATACACAAGTAATTCACGGATACCAAGGTTTACATCCTCGGTTAACAATTCTAATACAGCACTATATTCCGCGATGTTATTTGTAGTACGTCCCAGACACACACCTTGCAGGTTGACCAACTCACCAGCAGGATCGTAGATTACCCAGGCTGCTGAAGACAGATTCCTGGTACTACGGGAGGCACCACCCGCGAAACCAACAAACGGGTGAATGGAAATCTACACAATCAGGAAGACCCGATCAGCAGAAAGATGTTTACATTGCAAACCACACCACACATGCACACAAATGAAAAACACACACTTATGTACACACACCACACCAAAAATCACTTCAGGCATAGTATTTTTTGAGGTACATCCCATTTCTGGGCTGTGCTAGCAGAACTCCTTCATAATCTATAAGCTCATAAGCCCCGTTCTTCAAAGTGCATTTTACTATGTAGGGCCCATGCCACATAGGTTGGAACTTGCTAGCCCCAAGCTTGTCATGTGCTTGATCGTACAGGAGGACGAGGTCTCCTTCGATAAAGGAACGTGGAGAAACGGATTGATCAAAGTGAGCTTTGACCCGCTTCTTTTGTGCTTCAATGACTAAAGCAGCTAAGCGGTGGGTTTCATCTAACCGTTCTAGATACAACAGACTCTCTTCCTCAGCAGAAGTGTCGGGTAGAAGTTCTACAGCTAATTTCAACGAAGGAATCTCGCATTCAACCGGAAGAGTTGCTTCCAGACCATACACCAATTCAAATGGTGTGAATCTAGTTGCACTCTTTGCAGATGTCTGGTATGCCCATAGAGCTGAGAACAATTGGAGGTGCTAATTGGATTTGTGGATACCAACTATTCGTTGAAGCATAGTGACCAGAACCTTGTTCACTGCTTCAACCTGGCCGTTCGCTTGAGGGTAATACGGCGTTGAGCTATCGTGATGTAAGCCCAACTTTGAAGTCAGCTCGGCCATCATATAATCTCGGAAATGAGTACCGTGGTCAGTAACGATGGCTTGCGGGGCCCCAAAACGTGCAATGATATGGTTGAATATGAATTGGGCAGCTGTCTTACCGTCGACAGCTAGTGTAGCCATCGCTTCGACCCACTTGGTGAAGTAGTCGACAGCGACAATAATATATGCATGCCCCCCGGGCCGAGTGAGGGTTACACGTCATAAAATCCATGCCCCATTTTGCGAAAGGGCCGACAATAATAACAAGATGCAAAGGGAGAGGCAGCGTGCGCATCTTGCGCTGAAAAACCTGGCACGCATGACATTTACGGACTGCAATGATACAGTCTTTGAATATGGACGGCCAGAAGTAACCTGCTCGCAGAATTTTCTGGGCAGTAGCATATCCGGACATATGTCCACCAAAGTTGCCACTGTGGCAGTCATTTATAACCCTTTCAGCCTCTTCCAAGGTTAGGCACCGACGGAGCACCGAATCTACTCCAACATGGTATAAGGTATCTCCTACGATGCGGTAGGGTTGAGCCTGATGCCGAATCCGACGTCGGGCATCTTTAGTCAACTTAGACCGAAATGTGGAGGACTGAAGATACACGATTATGTCGTCATACCAAGGGTCGTGAGTACTGATAAGGAAAAGAGTTTCGTCCAGGATATGATCCTCGGAGTGTGAAGGAGTGGAGTCTGTCGGGAGTGAGCATATAAGATCCGCGAAAACAAGTGATTTCGTTGACTTAGCGGTAGTGAACTCTAAGTCAAACTCCTGCAGGATAATGATCCATTTGGAGTATTTCCCCCCTAGCAATTGTCTAGAGAGAATATATTTCATGGGGTTGTAATCCGAAACCACTGTTATCGTATGCAACAGGATGTAATGGCGAAAACGTTGCACGACGTGTACTGCGGCTAGCGCCAACTTCTCGACATGAGCATAACGCATTTCTGTATCGAGAAGGTTTTGTGATAGATAATAAATGACATGTTCATTACCATCATCATCATCCTGCACCAGAACCATAGCAATGGTGCGAAACGCGACGACGAGATACAAAGTGAAATCATGATGATAGTCCAGAGGACGAAGCAAAGGAGCATTAACCAATAACGTCTTTAGCTTCTCAAAGGATTGCTGAGCAATTTCGTCCCAATGGAAGGGAACATTCTTCTTTAATAGGCGCGTAAATCCTTTGGCCACCTCAGCGTAGTTCGAGATAAAGCGTCGAAGGAAGTTCGCTTTTCCCTGCAGACTCTGCAACTGATATAACGAGGAGGGTGATGGGAGGTTGATGATAGCCTCGACTTTTAAAGGGTCAAGGTGAATTCCGTCTTTGGAGACTATGAATCCCAAAAGACGGCCAGAATCCACGCCGAAGATGCACTTATGAGGATTGAGCCTAATATTGTAGTGCCTACAGCGAAGGAAAATCTGGCGGAGGTGTTCAGGGTGATCCTCTCGCCTAGCTGAATGAGTTGGCAAGTCATCCAGATAAGGCTGAACGATGTGGCGAATGTCATGGAAAGCGTAATACATTGCACGCTGAAACGTGGCTCCAGCGTTCTTCAAGCCGAACGGGAGCTTTTTATATGCGAAAGTACCCCACGGAGATATGAACATAGTCTTGTGTTGATCCTCAGGTGCGATATTAATCTGATTATACCCTGAGAAACTGTCCATCAAGGAATAAATCTCACTTCCGGAACATTCATCGATAATCTGGTCTATGAACGGAGTGGGATAGTTATCTTTTGGACAGGCGCGATCGATGTCGCGGTAATCAACACAGACCCTAATAGTACCCTGCTTTTTATCAACAGGACAATGTTAGAAACCCATTCTGTGAGGGGGATAGGATAAATAAAACCCGCGTTCAGAAGTTTTTCAACTTCTGCCTTAATTGCAGCGGCTTTCCGAGGATGCATGGGGCGTAAGCGTTGGCGCACGGGCTTCACACCAGGGTAGGTTGGAATTTCATGCACTACGATACTGGGATCAATCCCTGACATTTCCTCGTAGGACCAGGTGAAAACATCTCTGAATCCTTTAAAAAGATCAGTATAGACTTGAATCTCATCGGGAGAACAAGTCACTCCCACGTGTATATTCTCAACGATCCCCGGTTTAACGGAGATGTTGATCGGGATGGTTTGAGTGATATTACTCAGGTTTCCCTCTGAAAAAACCTCGTGCGTCAAGATGGGCATTTGGAGAGGAGGAGTAGGAACCTGAGATGCATAACGCTCCAGACAATCAGTCATTGCCCCCAAGCTAGGCATAAAAGAGGAGCGATGATGTCCATCGCCCCAAGGCAACTCCTCAAGAGACATAGTTTCAATGATGGCTTCATCAAAAGGAAAAGTCTCTTTGAGAGGATCAGGTGAATCAGCCTGACCAAGCCAGGGGGATTGAGAGTAAACATCTAGAGCCATGCTCAAAGGAGCATGCTGAGGAGGTGGAGGATCAGATGCAGCAACAATTTCACAGTAGCTAATCTCTACTAGAGTCAAGGGCATTGATTCTCCAAACTCAAACACCTGCTCAGGCGTAGGAATAAGCCAGGGGTCATCAGACCTGGAAATCATGTTAACTTGAGCGGTGTGCGGTGGTGGTGCGGGAAAGATACCCATGAGGACGGGGTCTTTGAAGAGACCGGGTCCTACACTGTCAGGGGGATTTGGGATTTTATCCACGTATGGTACGTTGTTCTTAGAGGTGGAGGTGAAGAAGGACAACTGATCCACTATGACGATTTTGCCCTCATGAGGGAACTTAAGGAGTCGAAAGAAGGTGGATGGCACGCATAGCATGGCATGAGTCTAGCTACGGCCGAGAAGTATATTGTAGTTGAGCCTGGCGTCGACTACTTCTACTTCTACGTTGACAGTCTTCCCCTGTAAAGTGATCGCTAAACTCTCGAGAACACCCAGGGGTTTGGATTCCCAACCATCAAATGCCTCGAGGGCATTGGGAGAGGACGAAAGGGCTGGAGAGCCAATGGCCTTCCAACAAGTGGATGACATGACGCAGGTAGAATCACCTTCATCCACAATGGCCCTATGAATGTTCAGACCGTTAATCCTGACTTGAATAACAAGAGCGATCTGATGTGGAAGTCGGGGGGTGAAATTCTCTAAATCGAAGGTGAGAAGACTCGAATCGGTGGGATCAATGCCACTGATTGCAGACAATAAAGCCTTCCATTGCGAAGGACAAATTTGAAGAAATTCTAGTGCAGACATAGAAGAAGGTGCTTGTGCCAAATACTCAACAATGATGTAGTGTTGAGCAGCACGAGCATTCGGATTATAAGAAGATCTTTGAAGAACACCTTTAGAGGGTGGCTTCACAACAGGTTCAGGAGTAGGCTTCTCGATTTCCAGTGAATCGGAGATAGGTTGGGGAGGTGGTCCATCCGCAACTGCCTTCCCGGGTGCTTGCCGTGATTCGTTGTAATCCTTTGAATGCGTAGCGACAGAGATAGGTGCAGCACCGTTCATCATAAAAACTTGGGACCCAAATGGCACAGATGGTGACGGCTGTTCAACCATCTGGGTCTGCTGAGATGGGAATGGCTCTTTAAGAACTGCTGAAGTCCCTTTTGAGCCCTTGAGAAGTTGACTAACTTCGGATCCTCGTGGAAAATCCTTAGTATAATGGTCTCCTTCACAAATGAGGCAGGGGTACTTCAGTTTACGCTGAGAACCATCCTCAGTGCGAGATTTGGATTCTGGCCTCAGGGCGTCGGATTTGGATTTAAATTTGCCCTTCTTTTTCCCCTTGGTGGCTTTCTCCGTAGGATTGGCCTGAACAACGTTCACCTCCGTGGTTTTTCCAGAATCTGATGGGGCGGGATTAGCAGGAGTATGGTTGGAAGAATTAGACTTCTGCTTCCCATTCGAAGATTTCTTCGAATTCTGAGATACAGAACCAATGACACCATCCACTGCAGGGGTAGGTGGAGCCTTAGAGGTTTTGCACCATGGGGCATTAGGCAAGATATCATAAAGCGTGTCGGACTGAGAATATACAAGATCCAGATATTGGGCACGCACAATGGCTTGTTCCTCCGTCACACACGCTCCCATCGCAATATCTTGGGCAATTTTATTCACAAAGGAGGTGGTGAACCAGTGAGTTAGTATCTGATCAGGTATATGAAACTTGATCAGTCTACGACGGCGCCGCCACTCATGAATGTGATCAGAAATGTGAGTGGCTTTATCCTGCTTCAGAGAAGTTAGGAAGTGTGTCCCGGCTTCGTAACGAACCGGTAACTGAAAGTGCGTGAGGAAAGCCATGGCTAAGGAATTGAAATCTTGGAAGATACCAAGGGATAACTCGATGTACCACTTAGTAGCAGCTCCAGTTAAAGTGCGCTGGAAGAGGCGCAGACGAATCGAATCATCGACCTAGGAGTTAGACGAACACCAAAGATGATACATCATCACATGCGCTTGGGGGTCCTCTCCAGCTTTTCCCTCAAACTTGGGGCAATCACTTGGTATATTGGTAGGAACCGGAGGCCAATACGGATTATGTAAAATCGGATCATTGGTCAGTTTTGAAACATCCGGAAACTCCAAGGTGGCCAGGAACGACAATGGCAGATTAACCGGCATGCCAGGCCCGGGATGAGGACCGGTACTCATACTCCACAGTGGTTGTGAATATCCTTGCCCCCATGGGTTCTGTCCCGTAGGATTCTAACCGTAGGGGGCGTAGGTCATATAACCAGATTGATTTGGATGCTGGTAACCAGTGTGTGGGGCTTGATAACCAGAGTACGGACCTTGATTATGTGTCGGCCCAGTGTAAGTAGCATTTGGATTTGGCTGCTGAGTATAGGCAGAACTGGGTGGAGGAGGATAATACTGAGAGCCTCGGGGTTGATTATAATTCGGTTGAGATTGACCATGAGGATAATAACCGCCCTGAGGATGAGTTGGCTGTTGATAAGTGAAACCCTACGGAGCCTGATAACTAGGGCGCAGCTGTTGATTTGGTTGCGGCATCGAATGAATCGGCTGTTGGGAAGGGTTAATGGAATGAGTGGGCTGCCCTGAGTGAACAGGTTGACTCGACTGAGAGGGCTACCCTGAATGAACAGGTTAACCTGGATAGATAGGCTACATCTGTTGCGCAGGTTGACCTGGCTGCGAAGGAGCCCCAGGTTGTACCGGATGGACCGGTTGGCCTGGAAACAGAACACCAGGTTGTACCGGATGGACCGGTTGGCCTGGTGGAGGAACAGAGCTAGGTGGTTGCTGGTAACCGGTTTGACCTAGAGTAGAACCATAGGATGGTCCCGGCTGATATGAAACGTTAGAAACAACAGGATACTGCAGTTGCATTGGTTGAGAAGGCTGGATTTGCCCCCCAGGACAATAGACCGGTCCCGGTTACACCCCTGCCCAGTCGACAAAGCTGACCCTATGGGTTGTAATACCGGCTCTCGGTGACCGCACGATGGCCCCTAAGGGCCCGCAAGATGCCTCGCACGCAAGCGTTCCCCGTGGGTTTTAAGTGATGGCCGTGTTCACTCAATATTGATAAGGTTGGCTCTGGAAAGGTTGCCCTCGCGGGTTACAAGCTCCGGTTATAAAGTAACCTTGGAGCATGAGGTAAGCCTCGTGAGCAGTAGACGCAAAATGTTCGTGCTCATCATACCGACTGAAAAGCATGAAGGACGGTACCATCCTTGTTAGCAAGCGGCACAAGAGCGGTTGGGATCTTGGGAGGATGGTCCAACCCTAGGTTCAGCTTGAGTTGGCAGACAACCAAAAGATTCTTCGGAGAGACACCTCTTTTTCGGCATAACAACAAGCAACAAATGTCTTCAGAGACGACACCGCGCAGGGTGCCGTGACAACAGGTGTAGAGGCGGCCACACAAAAAGTGGGCCGAACGGGTACAGAAGTAACGGGCATCTGAGGAGACACCCCTGGTGTAGGAGCAGCTGGCCTCGAAGAAGGAGCTGACACTCCCATAGAAGCAGCGGCAGAAATGATCTGACCCAAATACCTGTACCCCAATGGTAATGAGGGACTGGCTGTTGACATAATAGCTGATTCAGAGTTGTCTCCCAGAAATAATATTCATGGGAAGAGCTGATAGTCTTCACCAGACGTTGGGATTTCCTCACCAGAATCACTCATGGTTGAGCCTGCCGCTAGATCTCAACAGACGCAAGCAGGGACCAGAGGAAAAATAGCAGCCTATAAAAGCAACCCGATGTAAGAGAAAGGAAATCAACCCTTGAATCTCAATTCGGTATATACAGGGTCCTAAAAGGGCCAATCGAACTCAACCGGTCCCCCAAAGGGTTGCTCGTAAAGAAATCGTCCGTCGTGAAACCTTAAACAACGGGCCGTCGTGGTTCAAATAGAGGATTGGGACATTCCGATGAATCGTCCGCAAGGACTACCAAGAGATGAAACCGAAGGCTCGCCACCGTGGTAGCAATGACAAGAGAAAATATCAAACACACACATGCTGAAAAAGAGTCAAAGACACATGATCAAACCGTCAACAAGAAAAAATTCAAGAGGGCGTGTAATCGGGTGATTAATTTTTACCACATTGAAAAATAAGAAACTTCAATCGTTTCATGTTTTAAGAGCTTCAGGAAACGGTTGAAAAGGTGACTCTATCTCTTTCAAATTTGACACAAGCGTGAAAGGACAAGCGCTTGGTGATCCTTTCAAATTTAGGGAGTCAGATAGGATCAAAATGACTGCTCAGGAATACTAGGCAAAAGGGTGTACCAAATAACCGTGAACTGCAATATACACCTTGGTTTCAATAATGAAAGAGAAATCAACCAAGGACTTTCCGTACGTGCAGGCAATCTCCTCGAATGCTGTGTCCAGTGTATCACGGGTATAGAGCGGCAGAATCGGCTTCCTATGGATAAAGGATTGAAACCTAGAGGGGTCTCCCTTTATATACACGACGGTACAGGGAGCACAAGTCCGTACTAGCGCTGTCTAAAGCCAAAAGGTGAACAACAGCTACTAGGTTTAAAGACGTCGGAACACGTCTCTAGCCTAGACCTCTAAATGTGTTTCGTTAGATTTCAATGCTGCCTTCGTGTAAATTGAGTAGATTTTAAAGTTGATCTTCAATTACGTTTCAATTTTCAGGCTCTAACGAATGTGCTGTCTCAAAAAATCTCCTAAATGCAAAACTACATGCCACAGTACACCATTTTGTTCGATGAAAACTAGCTACAGAAGAGTTGAGAGTTTTTTACACAAACAAAATGATTAGAAGACAATCAGTGATATCTCTAATGCAACTAATGAAATCAAAAACTTTTCATTCAAATCACTAAATACTAGTAAAATCGAAAAGATTTCAATTTGCACTAATCAACCAAAAGCAAAAGAGATTTTTTTAATTTTCAATGTTTGATAGCTAGATGCACTAAACAAACCGAAAACAAATAAGAAGCAATTCGAGAAATGATATTAAGAGAGAAAAACAAACAAATTTCACTCAATGGCATAAACAATCAGATCTCAAATCGACCAAAAAGTCTCTCAAAACCAAGAAAAGTCCGAAAGACACCAATGAGCCGTGTGATCTAGGCCCAAAATGAAGCAAAGAGAAATTCGAATGAAAACGAAATTAGTCACTCAAACAATGCAACAATATGATAGACAACTATCAAACGAATGCAAGGAAGCAATCCCAAAGTTGACCGAACGAACGAAAACCCAAAACTCCCAAGGGAGGCTCGACTCACAAAGGCACCTAGATGCCCTAGGGCTCGTATGTAAAATCGAAATAAATAGGCAAAAAACCAAAGGAAGGAGGCTCCAACCAGTCAAACTAGGCTCCAGTGCACTCAAACATCCAAAAAAACAAGATCAAAATCACAAGTCAGCCTCAAAAATCATGAAACACAGAAAACACTAATAGCTCACAGGATTGGCGCGACTGTGAGCTTGAAATTAGTGCCAGAAAGGCAATGGCGTGGGTGATACACAGGCAACCTGTGCCAATGGGCGTGACTGTTACGCTAAAAAGTGCGCCAGCCGAGTTTACTATGAAAAAATAAAAACAAGCAATCTCAGACACAGAAAAGTGATGACAAGGCTAAAACAAAGCCAAATAAACAGGAAAAACAGTCCAAAAAGCTGACCAGGCAAGCAAGACCAAGAATTTGACCGGAAAGAGAAAACAAAACTAGAATTTGTTCAGTTCGTAAACCAAACTGGAGATTGACTGAAGCAGCGTTGATCTACTCCGCTAATGCAGAGCAAAAGCATTTCGAAGGCTATTTGGCTGTGCTTCAGACTCTGTCTATAGTTTACAAATCAAACAACAAGATGAATACCCAGTGGAGTCGCCAAATTTTTGAGGAGGTAAATCCCCTCTACGGACAGAGGCAATCCCTACTAGCCCAGATCGGGTCTAGCAACAATCAAACACGCTATAGTGCAGGTTCCTAATCGTAAATAAACCGACTTGCGAGGAAGGCTTACCTGGAATCCAACGCTGTCGTTTGTAGAAGAGGTGGTGCTCCCGTTCCTTTGCCCTGGCAGATCACAATCCTCATGATCTCCGTGATCGGACATCTGCACATGCAAGAAACAACACAAATGCAAGCATAAAATCTAGTACATACAACTATATGTCAGTCAAAGAGGACATAAATCATGAACATGATCAAGAACAAGAGTGGAACCATAACCGATAGTCGCTTATCATTAAAGAGTCAAAAGAAGAATACAACCATAGCTTCGATGCAGCACTCTCCTTTAGCGGGTCATCAGCACAACATGTCTCGATAAAGCCTGTCAGGGATGGGACAAGCCTCTCTCTCCGGATACTTGGCAATAGTCTCCTTGCTTGGATTTGGCCTTAAGGGAATCAAGAAGGCTCTTGGGAACTCGGAGATTCTGCAACTCATTGGAACTAGCTTGCAAATGGAAATGGGCAAGATTTTATAGAAGGAGGAAGGGGAGTTGGGATCCCTATAATTATGGGATTGGCCCTATCATCAAGGAAGCTTCCATGAGAGGTGGCAAACCACTTCCTCTCTATGGAAATCCGTAGCCAAACCTCCCAACTCAAGATAGAAATCAGTCCAGAAATTTGTTAGGATGAAACTTCCGCATTTTATTTTTAAAAAACACCTCTTAATATGGTTGGCGTGGGTGCATCTCTATGACAGAGCGCCAATTGGCGCGCCCTCTTTGGAGGATTTTCCCTCTTGGCGCGAGGGCTGTACTGTGTAACCGCGCCAATGGAAAAAGATCTATTTTTAGGGTTTTTTGCAGGGAGATGTCTTCAGGGAAATTAAAGCTCATCTTCAGAGGGATGCAATAAAAGTATTTTCAAGTCTTAACTCTGCCCACAGGTCACGGAATGAGCCCTCCAATGTGCGGGATGGGGATGTAAGGATTCTGGACACCACATATCTCCACAATGGTATGATATTGTCCACTTTGGGCCTAAGCCCTCATGGCTTTGCTTATGGGCTTTACCCCAAAAGGCCTCACACCAATGGAGATATTTGTCCATCCTTATATACCCATGATCCTCCACTTTGGGCCTAAGCCCTCATGGCTTTGCTTATGGGCTTTACCCCAAAAGGCCTCACACCAATGGAGATATTTGTCCATCCTTATATACCCATGATCCTCCCCACTTCTAGTCAATGTGGGACTTTGGTCGTATACCCAACAGGGGATTGTAGGGACGGTGACAAATTGCTGTGTAACAGAGAGGGAGTATCTCTCTTCCCTAATTTCAATCGTCGTCGTGCTTGACTCCATTTTTAGAAGATATTTCCTAGACAACTTAAAGAGACTAAGTTTCACTCTTTAATCAACTTCTAAGTTTAAAATTTATAGTAACCTTGGAGATTTAACTCTCCATGCACCTATTTCAAGGCCATAATGACCTAGACTAGTTGATGTAATTAAAGACAATTCAAAAACAAAGTTCTAGTTCATTTTAAATTATATCTCTTGATTTTAAAGGTTTTTCTTTTAAGTCAGGGGTGAAATGGAGGTGCAAATTGTGATGTTATGGATGCAAGAAGAAATCAATAGAAACCTGGTACATGCAAATGCAAATTTTTCTTCAATGAAAATGGAATTCTACAAAGGGAACTATGAACAACAAATGAAAGAAAAAGCAAATATTTTATTTTTCAAGAGACACACTCACACACTCAATCTATAAAAGACTAATAATGCTTACAGCGCAATTACTCTAATGCAAACTACCAATGCCAAATGCAAGATTCTATGACTACTCTAATAGAACAAGAAAATGAGTTTCTCAACAGAGATATCTGAAAACTTGACACAAAATAAAATACAAGTTCAAACAAGAACTTCCTTCAACAAAAAATCCAAAAAACAACTTGATACAAGAAGAGACAAATTCAACCAAGAAATTCAACCAAAATGAAAAACTTTACACTTGCTCAAAAATGATGGAAAGCCTTACAACAATCCTAATTCTTAAACTAGTAAAATTGGGAGAAGAGGCCTTACCCATAGGTCTTGCGTTTGAAGGTGATCCTGGAAGGTTCAAACCGTCTACTTCTCCACGTGCTTAAAAACCTATAACTCATTCAAGAAAAGCACATAGACTACTAGTAATTGGAAGCATGTTCTAGATGTCATTGGTTAGATCATATAAGCTTATAAACAAAATAACATGAAATCAACCATAACAAGATCATAACATGTATAAAATCATTAAATATCACGACATCAGGAATGGGACAAAGCTTCTTTATTGATGTACGTAAAAGTATTTGGAGGAATACCACCTAATTCATCCATGACTCCAAGTGAAACCGTCCTCTGGATCCGTCCAGCCTAGGCCTCAACAATCTTCTTCCATAAGCACACACAAAGATGTCACATAATAGAGGTGAACATATCTAAGAGGGAAACAAGGGTTTCTACAACTTGGGAAGTGTAGGAGGCACAAGGATAATTAGACTTGATTAGGGACTAAATGACTATAGTATCAATACCTATCTCTCTCTCCCCTTTAGGCCTTCCCATGTGGTGTATTTATACTTCTTCAAAATAGTTTTTTTTTCAGATGGGAAACAGTTTGGCCACGGGCTCTTGTAGATAGGCTTCCGGTGTAACCCGTGAACCCTACCCAGAAAATAGGGAATTTATATTTTTTTCATATTTTAACAATCCTAATTCTTAAACTAGTAAAATTGGGAGAAGAGGCCTTACCCATAGGCCTTGAATTTGAAGGCGATCCTGGAAGGTTCAAACCCTCTGCTTCTCCACGTGCTTCAAAACCTACAAATCATTCAAGAAAAGTACATAGACTACTAGTAATTGGAAGCATGTTCTAGATGTCAGTGGTTAGATAATATAAGATTATAAAAAAAATAACATGAAATCAACCATAACAAGATCATAACATGTATAAAATCATTAAATATCACGACATCGGGAATGGGACAAAGCTTCTTTATTGATGTATGTAAAAGTATGTGGAGGAATACCACCTAATTCATCCACGAATCCAAGTGAAACCATCCTCTGGATCCGTCCAGCCTAGGCCTCAACAATCTTCTTCCATAAGAATACACAAAGATGTCACATAATAGAGGTGAACATATCTAAGAGGGAAACAAGGGTTTCTACAACTTGGGAAGTGCAGGAGGCACAAGGATAATTAGACTTGATTAGGGACTAAATGACTATAGTATCAATACCTATCTCTCTCTCCCATTTAGGCCTTCCCATGTGGTGTATTTATACTTCTTCAAAATAGTTTTTTTCAGATGGGAAATAGTTTGGCCACGGGCTCCTGTAGGTAGGCTTCCGGTGTAACCCATGAACCCTGCCTAGAAAATAGGGAATTTATATTTTTTTTATATTTTAACAATCCTAATTCTTAAACTAGTAAAATTGGGAGAAGAAGCCTTACCCATAGGCCTTGAATTTGAAGGCGATCCTGGAAGGTTCAAACCCTCTGCTTCTCCACGTGCTTCAAAACCTACAACTCATTCAAGAAAAGCACATAGACTACTAGTAATTGGAAGCATGTTCTAGATGTCAATGGTTAGATCATATAAGCTTATAAACAAAATAACATGAAATCAACCATAACAAGATCATAACATGTATAAAATCATTAAATATCACGACATCAGGAATGGGAAAAAGCTTCTTTATTGATGTATGTAAAAGTATGTGGAGGAATACCACCTAATTCATCCACGACTCCAAGTGAAACCATCCTTTGGATTCGTACAGCCCAGACCTCAACAATCTTCTTCCATAAGCATACACAAAGATGTCACATAATAGAGGTGAACATATCTAAGAGGGAAACAAGGGTTTCTACAACTTGGGAAGTGTAGGAGGCACAGGGACAATTAGACTTGATTAGGGACTAAATGACTATAGTATCAATACTTATCTCTCTCTCCCCTTTAGGCCTTCCCATGTGGTGTATTTATACTTCTTCAAAACAGTTTTTTCAGATGGGAAACAGTTTGGCCACGGGCTCCTGTAGGTAGGATTCCGGTGTAACCGGTGAACCCTGCCCAGAAAATAGGGAATTTATATTTTTTTCATATTTTAACTTATATACGCAGTTTTTGTATAACTAGACTCACGTGTGAACGCACTTTTGAGAGGGTAGAGTCGCTTATGGAAATAAAAAATAAATTTTTTAGGTAAAGAACCAAGTTTGAAGGGAAAGGGATGCCCAAGGGCATAACATAGAGCATCAAGTATATAGATGTGATAAATTATGCTATAACATTAGGGACACTACAAATCATGGATTATGGTATAGACAAAGAGAGGGATGAAGATTCAAGGCTTCACCGATGCGGATTGGGTAGGGAGTCCATCTGACATGAAGAGCACATCAGGGGGCATCTTCAGCATAGGATCAACAACAGTTTCTTGGTATAGTAGGAAACATATATATGTTGCACTCAGTTCAACAGAGGTAGAGTACATGGCGGCAAGTCAGTCAACATGAAAGGCCATGTGGATGAGGAAGATACTTGTTGGTTTGTTTTTTCAACAGATGGATCTGACATTTATACATTGTGATAACTAGAATTGCATCAAACTCTCGGTTAATCCAGTATTCCATGAAAGGCCCAATCATATTGATATCTAGTATCGCCATCTCATATATTGTGTTCAGAGGTAGATTATGTCATTAGAGTACATTCCCATAGAGGAGAAAGATGCATATATCTTGACGAAGGAGCTGGCAAGAAGAAAATTCAAATTCCACAAATGCAGGATTGGGGTAGAAGATAATCCCTTTCTTTTTGAGAGGGAGTGTTGAAATGGCACCCAAAGGGGGCTTATGATTTAATTTTCCCTTAATTAAATTGGAAGATAAATTGTAATTTCATCTCATGACAACTTGTATTAGTTAACTAAGTCAGAATGACTGAGTTAGCTTAGGAAATTCAATTTGAGGGTCTAAAAGGATGCATATAGAGTTATCTCATGATTTAAGGGGGTCTAGTTATGGTTATTTGTGAGTTGTAATTATTTAACTCCAGAAATTGAGTTAAAATCAGTTTAACTAGTTCTAATTGAGTGATGAGCTAGTGAGAGGTCAACTGAATTAAATATGATTTAATTCACAAGTCATGATTAATTAGTTAACTGATAATTCAATATAAATATTTGTTGCATGTAAGTTCTAAGAAAGGCCCAGTTGAGACTGAGGTTAAAGTGATGATAACTATTAGTTGTATAATTAGAAAATTGTACAAGTCATTTATAGAGTCAAATGGAGGCCTGGGAAGGATTGCGCAATCAAGGCAAGGAATTTTCCTATTTAATAGGGATTTAATTCCTCAAGGAATGCATGAGCAAGGCAAGTTGAGTAGAGGCGAAGAATCAACTAATTATTTATCCGATTTTTCCTAGATTAGAGTGAGACAGTTGGCAAAGTGTAGGAAGTTCTCCGAGAGAGAAAGCATTGTATTGTTTCATGATCCTTGAATTTATACAATATACAAATAGCATGCTTTTAGCAGTGTGATTTCCCCAAATAAATCTTGTGCTGTGCGATTTATTATTTCTTTCTCTTACTTGTTCGGTGCTTGTGCTATCATATTTTGTTTCCGCAAATTGTAGAAGGATTCAATATCTTGTTTTAGTACATTATAAGATAATATTAAATCCCATTGTTATATTTTCTGCAGGACTTCCACACACCACCCAACAATAGATTGGGATGAAATAATTCTCTCTCTCATCCAATCACCCCTGTGTCATATTCCAACCGTGAGTGTGGGATCTCATGGAATAAACCAAGAAAAACCAAACCAAGGCCTCCATAGGCCAAACCACTGCAACCCTCAACCAGTGATTCTACCTTAGGGTCAAATATTTACACTAACCAGATCGGTCTCTACCCAAGTTGTCAAGGGCTCCGTAGCCAAATGTGTCTATAGGAAGTAATAACTCAACCCACAACCTTCAAAGGCTCCGAATTGTTTTTCCAACGAAGGCTCCAGGACTAGTAATTCAACCCACCAAGGACTCCAGAGCGTTTGTCCAACCAAGGCTCTAGGACTAGTAACTCAACCAAATCTGTTCTAGGGCTCCAAATCATTTGTTACAACCGATGGCTCCACTAACTAGTAACTCAACGCAAGACCATAAGGAACCTGAGCACCAATAAAAAACAACAGGTGGAAAACCCACAACACCATGGTTATCCAGGAAATGATAAGGCTAGGAAAAACCATTGTCAATCCAGGAAATCCTCCATGCCAATGATAAGTTGTAACCAAATAACCACATGCATATACCATGCATGCCAAATCTAGCAAGGAAACCATACATGCAACTCGATACCTGCAAAGAAATCTCGATGTAGTTTATGATCCTTCTATTCCCTTGCACTTTACCTCTTTCATTTTCCTTATTTATCCAAATCTAATGAAAAATAGAGTGCTCAAATCATGCTCCAAGATTTATATAAGTGTGTAAGAAACGCCTTGAATTGGAAGAGTCTGTAAGCCATCAAGATGCAACCTTTCTTCTTAACACTACGCAATGTGCATTTCCTGCCTCTAAGGACTGCACAGTGTGTAGTTTTAGTGCTCAATCCTGAGCCTTGGCCTCCAAAACTATGCAATTCAACCCTCCAGCCTGGTCCCAGATATGTACTATGCAGTATTTGAGCTCAAGCTCAAGCCCTGAGCTCTTGAACAATGCAATTTTTCAATCACTTGGGCTCCTGTATCTTCCAGAACTGTGTAATGGGAAAAATCAGTGCTCAATCCCTCATCCTGACTCCCTCAACTCCCCAACTGCGTAATCCTTTTTCTCAGTCCAAGATTGAAATACACATTGTGCAATTGCTCAAGCCTAACCCCTGAATTCCTGAGTTGTGAAATTATGCAGTCACTAAGTCTCTCCCTCGGCCTACCACCTAGTTTTGGCTTAGATAGTGGATCATCGTGCAACATCTTAGACTAGGGTATGTTGAGCCTTAAATTCGTGCTTTCCTTCACCTCATTTTACCTCATTCTCCCTTGTCCATTTCTATTTTAAACCCAATTGATCAATAAAAATAGTTAAAATTACTTCTAGAATGGTTTACATGACTGACTTGTTGAAATTTGTGATTGTTGCCATTGTTAAGCATTTTGACCGGAACTAGCTGCAGAATGCAGGCATTCCGTAGCTAACCGGCGATTCTGCAGCTACCTTTATGTTTGAGTATGTTCCAGGTGGCCTCTTGAGGAAAAACGCATATGGGCATGATCCACGTCGTGCCTACATGGTGTGTTGCTCATCATGGGAGAGGAAATGAATTCTGCGTACGGTTATGCACGTGGGAACACATTTGTGAAGGAAGACTCCTACTAGGACTGTCTCAGTCCAGGTGTCTTTTCTCCTTCACGCAGCCACCTCAAAGACTCCTAAGATGATTTGGATAAGGAAAGACATCATTCCTAAATTGTTGTAATTATTGTTACTTTCATTTACTTTATAAACTCTTGAGTAGGCCGAGAGCTTAGTTAGAAAATTTGTGTTAGATTTGCTGCTAGATTTTGTGTAAACTCTGTGTTACGTCTTTGAAGACACGGAGCATTATGTTCAAACTATTGCATCGTTAATGGAGCAAGATAAGTTATTCTCAAGGCGGACGATTTGAAGTTGAATGCCGTCAAGTGGTAGAGGCCCCCGCTCTTGCACGGATTTCTTTTTCATACGAAACTAGATAATTTTTACCCACCGCTTACGTTTTGCATTTGAATTGGTAGTTGTTTTGTTTTATCTACCGTAGTTGTATTCAACATAATTTTCCACAAGAAGACACTCTTCCAACAGACCAAAATGATGAATGATTAATGACTATGGTATTGTAGGATAGGAGTTGAATTTGTATTTGTTTTTAACTAGATATTGTAGTTACATTCATTCCAGTTCTTTCACAAGAAGACATTCTTCCAACAGATCATAACAATGAATGATGAATAGCTATAGTACTGTAGGAATTAGTTGTAGTTTTTGTTATTCACTATCACAGCTGCACTTGTTCTAATCACTCTTCCACAAGAAGAAATTCTTCCAAGACATCCTTAAGAAGTTCAAGATATGACCGTGATGTGATAACTAAGTTTTTCATTTGCTTTCAGTTCATTTGCTTTCAATTGCATACAAGTCCACAGCCAGAATTGTTCTACCTCTTCCACAAGAAGGAACTTTTCCAAAATATCACTAATGATGAACAAACAGATTGTGTAACTTCATATAATAATGCATGTTAGTTAGAACGCTCCGGAGTTTCATTTTGCATTTAATTCATGTCCAGCTACTTCGTTTCAAGTTTGATAATGATTTCTAGTTCAACATTGTGCTAGTTTAGTAGCATCTTAGGTTCATTTTTAGATCAACTTATTGCACTTGCATCTCATAATCACACTGTCATCCCTTGCACAATATATTACTTTAGTTGATAGGATCCACAAGACAGCCTTCATTATCTACAAATATCTTTTTGTTCTGAAAACCATCAGTGATCCATAACCAAAGGAACAGAAGATAACATCATTACAAGGTCTGAAATATCTCTGCAAATTCCTCATCATGTCAGCATTTTTCCTCAAAAGAATCATTTTTGCAAAAGAAACCAACAAATCTTTTGAGTATAAGTTTTCAGGACATTCAATTAAATTATAATAGAATTAGGATTAATCATGTGAATAGTATGATACATGTAATATTGCATCATTAGTGTTTGGGAATCGTTCGCTTAGAGAACTTGCATATTTAGTGATCATTTTTCAAGTTTAGTTTGTGTCATTTGCCTGAGAAGTCATTATCAAGCTTTTGTTTCTATTTAGTCATAGTTCAGATGTTACTTCAGTATTTCTAATTGCATTTGCCATTCCTTACATTAGGTTCAACTGTGTTTTTGACCACCAATTTCTTTCCATTAGTTTTCTAGGCATTTTCATTGTAAACATAAAATTCCAAAAGACCAAAAACATCATAAATCAACATAAAAGACCAAAAGCATCACAAAACACTACACACAACGCATTAGGAAACAAGCACCTAGGTACATATGGTACACTTCACTTCAGCAGTTTACAAATCCTGGTTGACAATTAAATGAGCTCAGTTTAGGAGACTAGATTGAGACACAACATTTTGGCGCCGTTGCCGGGGAAGTGAAAACTAGGTAACCTTTGTTTCTTAGCATCTAAAAACAATTTTATGCGTAGGGAGAGAGATTCAAGGGGAAGATTTATAAGCAGCAGAGGCAGAAGTTTGACATCTAGAACACCACTTGTTTCATCTAGATCCAGAGCTAGTACACCTTCAACTCAAACCCATCTTCCATCCTTTACTGATCCTGGACTTCTAAAAGATCTAAGGTCACCTATTCCATTAGAGAAACCTTCCACTTCATCCACTGAACCTGCCATAGAAGAAGATCTAAAAACTCCTGTCAGGGACACAAACCTTTCTACTTCCACAGGAGAGTCAACCATGGCAGAAGAAGAAGGAGGAGGAGTTGTTAATGGAGAACACACATTGTTTGGAGGAGGTAGAGGTAGAGGTAGGGGAGAAGGAGGAAGAGGAGAAGGAGGTAGAGGTGCAGAAGGAGGAAGAGGTAGAATAGGAAGCTCTTTTGGGTTCCCTATACTTGATGAAAAACCATGAAAAACATTTCACCTTCTGTCCTTCCGAACTTCTATGGACTTAAAATTGAGGATCCTGAAACTTTCTTATTCGAATTTGAAGTGCTGTGTAGGACTTA